>JAWWES010000133.1:53584376-53612138 GCA_035583135.1 Lophotriccus pileatus
TCATCATCATCATCATCATCATGGCTAGGCTTTGCAAACAAAGATTTGGGAAGGGCTCTACCCACGCTTGCTACAAGCGCGCTGGTGGCTAAAACAGCCAATGTGAGACAGACAAGTCCAGTTGCAAAAGGCACAGCAGAAAGACTCCCCAGATGATATCGACAAGACGCGATTCTTTCTGCGCTGTCTCTTCTCCTCAAGAGTGATGTCCTTTACACCTATTAAAGAACTTTACAGGCTCCAGAGAATTAATGAGGCAATACTAAGATTACAAGTATAAATTAAAGAGTAATAGTAATATAGTCTATTTTCTAATCTCTTCTGAACATCAGCCACTATCTATTTTGAGAGATAAATTTGGTTTTGAGTAGAATAAAAAAATACCCAAGAATTTGACCCTCCTCACTTAGTGTAGGATCTATTTACTCTCTTTTCTCCATTCCTCCTTTCACCCAAAGAATAAGCTTTAATTTCACTGCCTCACAGGAAAAGGCAACTTTTAACAAATTCGACCTAGTGTTTTTCATAAGAGTAGAGATATAAAGCCAGCCATTAAAACATGGTATTTCCCAGTCATGACCTTCTTTTTTTTAGATGTTCATATCAAAATAATGGACTTGTACCTTCAAGTTTTCACAGAAGGTGAAAGGAATTTTTCTCTACTGGCTACCCTATTAGATGAACTTTATATTACTTCTTCCTCATATTGCAAGTTGTGTTGCCTGTGGTCTTGTGTCAGTGTCTAAATCAAGATAATTGTCTTTTCTATAGCAATTTCTACTTTTCCCTCTTTTTTTCCCCCCACATATTTCCAGTTTTGTGGACATCTATTAAGTTCACAAGACATACTCTTAAGATTCTTTTACATGTTATTATCATTGCCTTATTTCTTCTCTAGGTAGCAGAAGAATTTTTTTCTGTTTAAGAACAGAGGAATAGATAACCAAGACCCATCTATCAAGTCAACTGATTAACCTGGTGATAGGCCAAGAAAAAATATTATTTGCACTGGCAGTTTCCTAGTGGTGAGTAAATATGAAATCTCCAGGTTGTTGGCAGGATTGGTGTGTTCATATTCACATTTAAGTAACATGCTCAGTGTGCCATGTGATGGACCACAAAGTGATTTGTGCATCAGATCAGACTGTTCAGTGTGTCCACCCTTCTTTAGTTCCAAGAAGATATATACTTTTCTAGGCTTAGGAAAAACTAAGCCTTCTCTGAGGAATATTAAGCCTAACTTTTGCTTATGAATGTCAGGAACAGAAGCAAAGCACAGAATAATTTTTTCTGTGAAAAAAAAAAAAAAAGAGATATGATTAACATCTTTCTGCTTTCTAAGACCATCCTTGCCCAGGTTTACTTTGGTTTCATCTGGAACTCTGCTGTGTGGTTGCTTAAAATTAATCAAGTCTAAAATGTTTTCAAAAGTGTTTATGTTTCAAATAATAATAACTAAAAATTAAAAAATCCCTAGAGAGTTTCGAACCAGCTTTATTCTTGAATGGCCAGTGGAGTTGTTTATTTCTCCAAAAACAATTTCTACCCATGCAAAATTTGCTGTTAATGGTAGAGGAAAGACACAAGAGATAATGCCCTAATACCATTGTTTAACTGGTTCATCATTAATTTATACTTGCTTGTCTGCTTGTGGTTAAAATTCAGGAATAGTGACAACATTTTATATCTACATCCATTTTGCTTAGTGCATGCCTCCTGAAGAGACCTCAAGTACGAACATCTAATAGAAAATCATGCTGTGTCACTGACACCCTTCTTTCCTGTTGATACTGACCTGGACAACAACTCTCACTTTGTTCTAACCAGAGCATTTCTTCCAAATTTTATTTTTACCTGCCCATGTGGTGTGAATTCATCTTGCTAATCAGTCTTCATAAATTAAGCTTTTTTATCATTCCATAAGAAGTTAGTGAGAGCATCTTTCCTGGTTGTTTTCTCATAGTACATCAACAAGTTCCAGTTAAAATATAGTATGCTTAGAGAATGAAGGACTGTGATAATTTTATTTTAGTTATTGAACTTCATTAACTATAGGACAGAAAAGATAAGTGTACAAATGTAGAAACATATAATCTGGATAAATATTTTCACTACCTGAATACTTGTGTTAACCTCTGCAACTGTGGTGTAAAGAAGCATGCAAAGTATGCTGATTTGACTTTGTTCGGCTCAGTATTTTCCTGATATAATAGTACTATTTACTAGTGTGATCTGTTTTTATTTCTACATCCATAGCTATGTTATTATCATTTCACATGTCACCCCAGATCCCCAGAGATATGAAAGATTAAAACAGTTAATGATCTGTTTCATAATTATATGGAACTGAATACTGTGTATGTTGGCATACTTCAATAAATTTAAATATCCAGAAGCTAGGAGGGCCGTATGTTTCAGTTTCCTACTTAGAGGTGTATCCTGCTGGAATTCTCTTACATTTTCTAATTTATCTCAGAGTTCTGATTTTATAGGTAGGTTAGAAAAAATGCATTTAGCCTTGTGTTTTAACTGGTCTCTGCAGCTTCACCATTCTCTCCCTCTTGAGTTTGCAAAAAGGTTGGCCCCCTAAGTGTGGACGGAGATATAGCACAGCTTTGACACATGTACATGTGTCTTGGTGGAGCATGGGCACTGAGCATATGCAATTAATTGTGAGTTCATAGCAATGAACTGCATATAAATGGTCAGACACAGAGATTCAAGTTGCATTGCAAACTTGATGTTTGAAAACTCAGAACAGAAAACATTGGAGACTACATTTGTTGGTTTGGCAAGAATTTGGGTCTGCTGAAACAGGAGCAGCTAGGGAAGATGAATAGGAATGTAATTGTCTGAGACAGAGTTTGGTTGTCATCATGAAGTTTCCTCTGCCTGAGTACTTGTAATATGGTCTTTTGGGGAACACAATAACAAAACATAATTTCTGTTCCTAGCTCTCCTCTGTGTCTTCACAAAACCTCTGCCACAAACATCCTTCCCCAGTATTTGCATATTTTATTTCTTTTTTAAATCTCAGAAGTATGATAGTGCTGGTAAATATGCTAGCTACAATCGCTGCATACCAAGGACAAAACTGTGTAAGTGTGCTGATTAGAAATCCAAGGCATTCTTAGTGATTCACATGCGAGGTAAGACTTCTCCCCACAGCATTAGCACTATTAGACAGTTAAGTAGAAAGGAGATTTATTTGGACCTGTATAGACAAAACGACTTTCAACTTTTAATGTCTTCATCACAAATGTAATGAAAGGGGTTTTAATGTGGTGTGTGAATTATATCCTGAGTTAAGGAGATAGAGTGATATTTTGATCCAAGCTACAAATAAATAAATAAGTGAACAAAGAAATTGTTTAAAAGTTCAGTGAATGTCACATCCTATCAATACCTTTATCATAAATTGCATTGTGTTACAGAAAACAAACAACAGAGATTAAGAAATATGACTCTTTGAATAGTTTATGCCATGCAAAGTATTAAATTTCAGGAATATTATCATACACAGTGGAGAAAAACATAAATTTTAAAAAAAGCTTTGTTTCTCGGAGATGCTTTTGTTTATTACTTCTTCATTCTAATGTTTTAAAGAATAAAATATTCTAATATTTTTATTCTAGATTGACATATAATTTTGGTTAAACTTATAGTTAGTCTTCTTTTTGCTATCAAAATCATAGCACAATAAACTGAATAAAATTCACTTCCATTTTTATAAATTTTGTTTTGAACTGAAGAGAAAAGCCTATGCTGAATCTGATTAAATTAAAACCAAAACCATAACAAATAAGTGGTAAAAAAGCTTAATCTATGATCCTAGAGAACAGTCTCCATATAGTTTGAATTTAACCAATTTCTTTGTTCATTATTACAGCACTTGAAACTCACTCTATGTTTTATTCTATATGTGCTATCACTTTATTTCTTCTAGCTGTTTTATATTGGTAAGATTAAAGTCATGGTGTCAGCTCTGTAAAGATGTGGGGAACTTAAAGGCTTGTGAATCCCTGGGACGTAAGGATATCCGGTTTGAGTGAGAGTATCTGATGAGTAGTTTATTCAACAGTAAACAGAAACAAGAGACAAGAAAAGTAATAAGTAAATACACAGAATTAATCAGGAGATAACAGCGAGCATACCAAAGCTGAGAACTCCCAGGCCACCAATGGCTGAGCCACTGATGAAGTTGCTCAAGTGTCACCATGAAGAAGCTCAAACATAACTTTGTAACTGGTAGGAAGGGGAAAACTAGATTAATATGGGACTCATGGAAATGAATAAACTTTTAATGAGATATATCAAGGGCCTGTTAGAGAATGTTTTAACAGGATTCTGGAAATGTGCAAAACTACTATGGCATGCTTAGTGGAAGCACCAAAAGTGGGACGATGGAGGAAGAAATTTCGATCAGGGAGGAGCAATGCAGAAGGGAGGAGAGGGGAATAAAAACATCACATATAAGCAAAATGCTGACAATACATTTTTGTGGCCAAACCATGTGACAGTGATATTAAACTCACAAGTTTTGTAAAACTTAATTAAAACTATTCCTATTTTTTATGTGATTTAGCTCCTATTTTCCATGTGTTTTAGCTCACTATTCTGTGAGTCAGTATGTGAACTTCTAGGTGGATAATATAGATAGAACACATTTGAATCAGAATTGGTCTGACTCAGTTTGGTGGGTTGACTTTAGCTGACCAACAGATGCCCATCAGACTCCTCTGTTACTCCCCTTCTCAGTAGGATGTGGAGGAAGAAAATAAAGAAAATAATAAAAAACCCTTCCTAATGTGTGGAGATAAAGGCCACCTAATAATTAAAAAGCAAATGCCATATATGGAAGCAACTGAAAACCCAAAAATATTTACTTTTTACTACCCATCAGCAGTTATGTCCAGTCACTTCCTTGGGAGGAGAACCTCAGCAGACATAGCAGTTTCTATTCAGAACAATGCCTTAATAACAAATGCTTTCCTGCATCATTTTTACCTTACATTTTATTGTTGACCACAATGTATGGAATATACCCCTTGATCAGTTTGAGTCAACTGTCCTGGCTATGTCCCCTCCCAACCTCTTGCCTGCCCCCAGCCTGCAGACCTTTGGAATGGAGGGTGGTTGGAGAGACAGCTCTAATGCTGTTCCAGCCCTGCTCAGCAGTAGCCAAAATACTGGTGTGTTATCAGTAACTTTCTAGATACCAATGCACAGTGTAGCACTGTGAGGGCTGCTATGGGGAAATGAACTCCATCTGATCCAGAAAAAATAAAGTCAGGAAGTCAGAATGGGATTTTAGGGGCATCTCTGTTAGCCCTTAGCAGCTTTTCTGAGACGGATTTGCATGAAAAATAAGAAATAAACATTATTGATAAGTGTGTTATTTTGGAGTAGAAACTAAATACTATTAACAATAATATGGATTAATTATTTCTGTATTTAATAAATGCAACGATTCTTGTCAACAGGCTGTTAAGATTTATGTACATTTTTATTTGTATTTGGCAAGAAAAGAGATTTAGAAATCAGTCTTTGGCCTGGGCAATCCTATGATAAGGAAACAATTATATCTGTATTTCAAAAGGGCAAATTTTGAGGAATCAAGGGAACAAAATAGTTATTCAGGATGACTTTCAACTTTCTTTAATTCAGAGTACAAACATGTGCTCCAAACCTGATGGAAAAAAATTGGAAACAGAACTAAACATATAGAAACTGGAACACAAAGAAAACTGTATCTGACAGCTTGATAAGTGTAGATGTATTTGTACCACAAAATGGCAAGCTGATTTAGTCCTTGCAAGGTATGTCAAAACCAATTGCAAAAGACTTCAGTTATATAGATAAAAAAGAGAAAAGGAAAAATAGTTGAGACCGTTTAGATTGTAAGGACTGAAATTAAATATAATTTTAGTAGAATCAAATCAATGTTTACTGTTGATTTTGGTAAATGTGAGTGATGGAAAACTGAATAATACCCATTCTGAAGATGCATGTAATTCAGCCTAGGCAGTGTTCTCCTTCATTACTTAATAAACTTTGGAATCTGATAGCTCTATTTCTCAGACTAGCCTCAGCCTATATTAATATCTTTACTACTTCATACAGAATTTTCAGGTACTTTAGGGGGTTGCAAGTTTCTTTGTAAATTCTGAATATTCACTATACAAATTTTACTTTAATAGTTAGATAAGTATATGTTTAATCAGTCAGCATAACTTTACACATTCCTATAGAAATCTAGATATTTGACACAAAATTGCCCAGTCAGCTGTTATTTCTGCTCTCCAGAATTCTAAATTCAGGCACATTAAATTCATGTAGCTTTTAACATTTGTGATCTGGACTTTGTAGTCCTTTGTAGACAAGTTTCTCCCACTGCTGGCTTCCACACTCTCAGTGGCACTGATTAAATGAAGAATTTACTAGCCAAAGTGAGAAAAATATTGGTATACAATTATTTTGGTTTGCCTGTTCACTTGATATGAAATTCTGTTGTGTTTTTTTTTCTTTTTATGCTAAAATCATACTAGTTAATGTGAGCAAGCTTGTAATGGAATAAGTTGTTCTATCATTTAGTATCAGGTTATTGGAATGTGTTTAGGAAGTAAGATTTCTTTTCCTCCAGAAACCTTCTTAAATATGTGTAACTAATACAAGTAACTAATTTTCAGGGGGAAAAAAATAAACACTTGAATTTTCACTGATCTTTAAAGTTTCAGTTTCATATTTTCTAGCCCAAAATGAAATACATTAAAAGTATATAGGTTAACTGGTATTACTGATTCTAGTTCCTAAATTATTTAATTGAATCTCTAATATTCCTCAATGCAAATATTTCTGATTAGAAAAATTGTTTAGGCTGATGCAAGATTTTATTTTTATTCTTATATACTGCCAGCTGACACATATTTGTTTCAGTTTCCCTTTTTTAAAAGAACTTGTAGGGCAATTACTATATTCTAAAACATCAGGACTGTCTGACAATCAGCATCAGCAAGTGTTCATTGTTTTCAAGACAAAAACATGACTAGCAAATTCCAGGCTAGAATTGAGAAAATTAGAAACTGTAATCTGGATACAAGAAACTCTAGTAAGACATTAAACAACATAATGTTTGGATCTTCCACATTCTTTTCTCCTGATAGATTTTTAATTACATTTTCATCTTTCCCAGAGAGCAGCAAAATTAAGTGAAAAACAGACGTGAGACTGCGCATTTGCCCATATTAGAACATACTCTTCTACTTAGAACTTTGTTTCATTCAGTTCTAGTGAAGAGTCTTCTTCGCTATTAGCTATTCTTCTAATATTTCCTGGAAATTGCAAAATGTAGATCTTTCCAAGTCACTTACTATTTATTATTACAAATTTAATATAATTAATGAACACATGAAAAGACAGTATTATCTGGCACACCTTAGTAAGAAACCAGTTAATTTGAAGAAAAAAATTCTAGAGATAGCAAGTGGACAACAGTTAGAATTAAGAATGTTAATCATTAGCTGAATAATAGGATTTAAGTTACACATTGAAGAAGGCTGGTCTTACAGTAATTAAGTGCAGTAAACAGGTTTTAATGTCAGCTCCTTGAGTATTTGCCCATGCAGAGCGCTGGAAATGTTGAGGAGTCTGAGAGGCAACGCTTGCAAAGCTCACAAACTGCTGAAGTAGCTCAGAACATGGGACACACAAGCAGATGTACTTCTTACACAAATCTGTGCTGTTTGCCAGCTATGCAGATAGTTTATCTTTCTACTTAGTTTAATATGACCATCAGTCTTACAAGAGATTTAAGAAAATTCACCAGAGCAATTGAACAGTTAAAGTTTTGCATGCAGTGACACAGGAGGAAAAAAAGGATGCAAAACTTTACATATGTGAAAAAAGCTAAATTCTCTCTAATTTTGGTGAGTGCAGCATGAAGACGATCTGTATTCTAGTCTGTAAACAATGCAGACAAAGTATTGAAGTCACTCCATGTATGATATCAGACTCTCAGATCTCATTGGTACCTCATAAAAATCCAGAAAAAAAAGATTTCCTTGAAAAATCCATTGTCAATTTCTAGTGTCTATTCAGAAAGCAAGCTGTTATTGTCTATCCAGATGTAATTTATAGCCTGTATTTTGGAACGAGGCTATGTCCAGTCATATTGTTAATATCTCACAGGCCCCACAGACTCTCAGAAAAATGTCTTCTGGTGTTTGACCACCTTCACAGTAAAATACAGTTGTTTATTTCTCCTTATGTTTAAAAGGAATTTCCTATATTTCAGTTTGTCCCCATCTGCTCTTTGTCTTTCACTGGGCACTGCTAAGAAGGGCCTGGCTCTATTCTTACTCCCTCCCATCAGATATTTTTACAGGTTGATTGGATTCCCTTAAGCCTTCTCTTTTCCAGGCTGAGCAGCTCTCTTGCCCTTTCCTCATGTGACAGATCCTCCAGTCCCATGTATATTTTCATGTCTGGCAACACCGTTGCCTTGCACTGTTCCAGAACGGACAGGAAACAACGTTTTGTGACAATCATGAAACCACCTATGCTACTGAATAGCTTTTAGATCTATATAATCTGCACAGTGTTTCCAGGGTACCTCTTCGAAGTGGACACAACATTTAAAGAATGAATTATATATTATACAGTTTATTATTAGTTGTATTCTGAGGTAGAGAATAGCTTTCTGAGAAAGAAATGTGTGAAATTCATGTGGCATGTTGTCATGGGTTTGCAAAATTCCCCCCCTCTTTGGGGGTTCTAAGTAGTTTGTCCAGGTGAATTTCCGGGGCAAAGCCAATCAGAAGCTTTGGTAATGCCTTTTGCCAATTACATCTTTAAGAAAACGGAAAAGAAGGGTTGTTACACAGATGAAATTAGGAGCCATTTGAGGGAGAATGCAGCAGGCCCCAAGAGGGGCCAGGCCTCCATCCTCCCCCCGGCCCTGGGCCAGGGGTGGGCAGAGGCAACGTTGAAGCCCTCTGACCAGACATGTAAAAGAGTGAAGAAAAAAAACTTAAAGGAGAATTTAGACAAGACAAACTGCAGCCGGAGAGATAGGGGAGCCTTCAAGGTCAAAGCTGGCAGCAGGAGAGAGAAGCTGCAAAGGGGGGTAGACGGCTCCTTCTCCCCCCTCCCTTTCTGTCCCTTCAGCAGGGAAAAGACTGAAATTTACATCCCTGCCACCTGTGGAAGATTGTTTGGGAGCAGAGATAACCCCATCTGCAGCATGAGGAGCTCACACCGGGGCAGAGTTAGAACAGATAAGTGCATGCAGAAGATGTGACTGTATGGAAGTTTTTGCTGGACTGTAGCCCATGCAGAGGAATCTTATGCCAGTGCGAAGAGGCCCAGGTAAGATCTTGGGATCCCACAGAGGGATTCTCACCGGTGCAGCTGAGGAATCCTATGCTGGAGCAAAGTCGGCTCGGGTAGGATTTGTGCAGTCCCAGAGAGGGGTCGATGCTGGCGCAGCTGCATTTGTGACCCTGAGGGACAGCAGAGAATGGAAGAACTGTTGTCCGAGGTGTAGACCCACACTGGAGAGGTCTATCAAGGACTATTCCCGTGGAAGGAACCCCACAGGAAACAGGGGTGGACTCAAAAGCCATTATTCCCTGTGACTATGTGGTGCAGACCATGGAAAAAACAAGTGTCCCCTTGGGTAGTCCATGGGAGACCTTACAGGACCCTGGGTAACCCCCAGCCTTTGGCCTTAACCCAGGAGGGAGGTAGGCCCAGCCCTGATGTCGACACAGAGAAGAAATAGAGACAGAGAGAAACTGTTCCAGCTGCAACGAGGCGGAGTTGTTGTCCCAGACATAACAGAGAAGAAACTTACAAGTGCTGCAGAATGGCTTAGAAGAATCTGCTTTCTCCTCCTGGACTGATACAAAGCGGGGAGGGGTATTTCTGTAAATACATAGTGCTTTTGTTTTATTAGAATTATTGTAGATGTAGTTGTTTAGTTTTGATTGTGTTAGGAATAAATCTTAATATTATTTCTCCCCAGTTGGATTTGGTTTTGTCTGCATAAACCTTCTCGCAACTTAGAGCAACTTAGAGCAATTACATCGGGGGTGTGGTAAAAATTGTCCCTAGACAAACCCACAACACATGTTTAAATTGTATTAAATATCACAAAACCATGGCTCTGCAAATGTTAACAAAATAAACTAAGTTTGTTTAAATCCTGGTTTTCAGTGAACTACAGTTTCTCAAAATTCTCAATCCTGAAGGTTCATCAGAATGATAAATTGTTCACTGTTATGTCAACATGGTGCATTATGCAAGGAAACACAATGTTCTTTTTTAATGGGGTGTAACAACAGGTCATCCCAAGAAAAATGCATCAAAATTCATAGTTCACGGAAGTAGCGGTTAAAAATATCCCCATTTCCTTTCACAAAGTGTAAAGAGCAGAAAGAGTTTTATTTTAAAACATTATTTTTTTCCTTACTCTCCCTATAGAATTTTTCTGGACTAGACTAGGAAATGCAGTATTTGCTCTAGTTTCTGTATTCATATTTCAAAGATTTTTCTTTTTTTTTTTTTTTTTATTAGTTTGGTCTTCTTTCTATTTCAGGATTTCACGATGATTAAAGAAGGCTCTCTGTGAATATTTTTAAACCTTTTTAGGTTTGATTTTGAATGTTTTTGTAATCATTCACTCAAAAGTGTATTGATGCTTGGAATGTGAATGGTTTAGTGCATCTATAACGAAATGGATTTTTCACTGACCATGCAAAATTAACCCCAATAAACAGCACCACATATTAGAGACACTTTTTCATGCAAGAATTAGTATCTTGTTCTGATTTAATTTCAATGAAATTCTGAAATAATGTCTATGAGAAAACTTGCTTGTTTAAAATCTAGATAAAGGAGAAAGGGAAAATAAGAAGTCTTAGATAATGTAGCACAGCCTTCAAGGGTTATCTAATATACTACTACAGTACCACTAGTCCTATTTCCTTTAAGAAAATTGTTTGATGCCTCAAGAATATGTAATGCTTACTAAAAGAGGGATTAGTACAGATAATCATACAACCATATATTTTCATATAATTGAGTTTATACTGAAATGGGGGACAAACACACAAGCACATTCATAAGACTGACATTTGTTTGGCATGTAAACATTTAACTGCCCTTTTGCCTTTGAAAATTCCATCATTAAATATAATTCCAGAGTATTTTTCCTATCATTATACTTCCATCTGAAGTTCACTCTCAAAAAAAACCCGAAAACACTATTCCTAGATGACAGAGAGGAACACACTGGTTTAAAGAAGCAATCTTACATAAAACAACAAAGTTTCATAACTGCAAAACCTACCAACTACCACTGATTTTGGCTTTCTGAAACAAGTATTGAAATATGAAATTATAAAATAAAAGGGTTACAAAAAGGAAAGTTTTGTGACTCAGCAAATGCATATTATACATCATCTAAATCATTTGGTCATTGAGCACTTGCACTTCTGCAGCTTTTTAAAGTCACAGAAAAGGTAAGACATATTTTACAGTATCTTGTTTACTCTCTCTGTGCAGTCATCTGAATTAACATTAGAGCGAGCTATTTCTCTTATATATTTTAATGGTTTTTTATGTATTGAAGCAATTTGATGAAAGCTTTGTTTCAGCATATTTTTAACATATGATCTTTAATAAATAATATTCCCAATCTGGGAAGCGATATATAATATTATAGATATTTTGATTGATTTGTGTGGTTGGATTAGCCAAAGTCTTACAGTAACTGGTTTCTTATTTTCAGAGCTATTTTGAAGTTCAAAGTGTCCTCTGGTTCTCTTTCAAGACTTTTCTCTTGCTAGAAAATAATTTAACAAACATATTCATGAGGACAACTGAATTGGAAAAACTGCAGGATGGGAACTCATTTAAGGTAAATTATTTAAAAGTTTCAATGAATAATTGGTTAAATGTTATAATAGCAGATGCATGATTCCATTTCATATCTTCTTTTTTTCAATCTAGAGGCAGCATTTGCCAGACACTGGTTTCACGAAACAGAACAACAACATTGTAAAATGTACAGTATAAATGTAATGCTAATGTTTGTTGAGAATAACCTCATATTTAATGAAGCCTTTATTTTCCTATTTGAAAGGGTTTGATTTATTTAAAAATATGTAGAAATTTAATAACATTTTTATTCTTCAAACAACAGGAGAATATAATCAAAAAGTTTAGTTGGCCATACATTTTGACTGGCTGAACATTTGTAGGTGTTATAGCTTTGTACTATATGATTAGAAAAACTGTGTAAATTAATAACTTAGAAGATTAAAACCATAATAAAAAACTGAACAGAAACCAAATAAATAATGCCCCAAAAAACCCCACATTGTATATGTAAGTTTCGTTTTCTATTTTTAAATGGTTTGGTTGTTTGTTATAATTGGGTTTTCTTAGGGTTTTTTTGGTTTGCTTTGCTTTATTTTACTAAAATTAAGAAAAGGATTATGCATTGGCATAAAAGAACTTTATCTTCCCCTTATTTTTGCCCCCAAAACTCTGAAGTAAGGACTCTGTATGTTCTTTCTTTCCTCTTTATTCTTTTCACCATGAATTCACCTTTTGCTGGAACTGAAACCTGTGCAAAACCACAGAAACTTCGAACATTCAGAATTGCCTATTTCTTGCACTTTTGTTTAGTGTTGGGGAAGGGAAATATATTTTGTGTTGCACACCATCAGTAAGTGGCTGTGCTCATAAAAGTAGCAGACAGTATGAATGGTAGTAAATAGCAAAATGAAGGGAAATAATGACAACAGTGGTTGATAACTGAAGCACTTTTCTCAGAGAACAGAATGTAGTCCAACTAGTCCAGGTATTGAAGCTCTAGCAAAGCTGATTAAAGGAAAATATATGAATTGGGTTTTTGACCACTAGTCATGTTCTGTAAAATCAAGATGTCATTTCTGTCTACCTTATACCTGAAATCTGAATTCATGCATCTGGCTAACTTTGAAAGGAATCATAATTTTTAGTTTTCTTAATGAAAAACACACTTAGCTATAAACTCTTAAAGCTTTGAAATGGTATATAGTTTTATTTTTTATTCTTCCCCAGGACACTTCTGAAGAATTACAGCCATAAAGTCATGTAACACAGAAAGTATTAGACAGAGTATGTGTTTTACTATCTAAGACTTAAAATAGCACAAATGGGAGGATTGTTCAACTGCTAACATGCATTAACACTTTTTTGAGAAGGACAATGTTCTAAAGTTATACAGATTGAGATTCACAGGGGACAGAAAATGGCATATGGATATTTCATTACACACTGTAGTATGCACAAGGAATATTTCTCCCATATTTTTCTCTCAATAAAAACATAAATCTAAGCAGATGCAGGCAAATTATGATATGGTTCAGTTTTGCTAAGTTCTAAGATGAACTCGTCCGGAAGTTACTTATTGTCAGGAGAAATTGAATGCCACTCAATGAGAAGGATTAATTTTAATGCCAGATTTTTTTCATTAGTGTGAACAAACATACTTTTACTGTGTTTTAACAATTTCCATATATCAAGCAATTAGGTGCAAACCCAAACTGAAAAGCGGTATTTCTGAGTAGAGCTTATATGCCTGGTTACCCGATCTTGATCAGTCAAAACATGCACTCTACAGAAAACATTATACACTAACATCTCAGTAGATTCTGAGGGTTTGTTTTCAAATTTGAGAATCTTTAATAGAACTTCAAGTATGCATGAAGGAATTAGTGACTGAAAATATTATGAAAAGTCACAAGAAAAGCAGACTATTTTAGTGTCTTTAGTATGTCTTTAAATACATGTGTGAGATCCATGTATGTTTACTCTTCAAGGACAATGAGCATAGTAAACAAAAATCCAACCTTAACAGTGTTTGCTGATACAGAGATTAGTGAGAAGTGCTGTGTTGAAAATGTTGCATTTCTGTTTGGAGCATGGACAGAACAAGACCATGTCTGCCTATGACATTTAACAGTTACCACCACTATATGTTGTTACAGTTTGGAAGGTTTCTATCCATCACAGACATCTGTTCCTTAAAAAAATGTAAGAGTAGTGCATGTTCATCAGTTACAAGGAGAAAAAGAAGAATAAACTTGATGATATTTGCTCATAAATTCATAATTATTCACAGCAGAGGAGTAATGAGATTTCAGAATGCTGCTTGCTATTGTAGATAACAGAGATTTTCTTGAATGTGAATTCTTCTGCAATTTTTTTTTTGTTCCCTTTGAATCTATTCTTTGTTCTCACAGACACATCTTCCATCATCCTACTCAAATGGAAAGTTCAGTTAAATAGTTTGGTTTTCATTACATTTACAATATGTGGTTCTTCATAACTAATTGTTCCTTAGTGGATAACCTTCATTATGTAATGTACCTCTACAAAAAAGGGATAAAATTAAAAATACTAAGAGACAAAATGAGTTCTTTGTAGTGAAAAGAAAAGATAAAAAGAATCTTTTATGAATGTATTATAGAACAAAGTAAAATACATAGGTTAATTACTTATGGGTAAGAGAACAAATTATGATTTAAACAAAGGAGGCTTAAGTAGAAATTGCTTCAGTCTTTACAAATTTAATTGTGTCCAAACGCATTGCAACACTAATCTTAGCACAGAAATAGGACTGTAGGCCAGAATATGGAAAGAAGACACTGAGGAATACTGTAGTTCAAGTCTTCAGTGCTTGAGGAACCAAGGAACTAAAGAAACTAATACTGCTTTAAAAACATTGATCTAATCTGAATTTCTAGTCATGCCCAAGTGTTTCTTTCTAAAAGAAAGAAAAGAACACTTAAAATTGGAGGGAAAGGAAAATAAATTCTCTTGAGAGAAGACCAAAAAAAAAAAAATAGAAATAATCTTCTTCTCAGATGGTCTATGAAATAGTGTTAATGAATAACCAGAAGGTATGTAAGTGGTAAAAAGCACCTCCTGTAGGTCAATTAAATATTATGTCATTATCAATCCAACTTTCTCTCTGTTATGCTAATAGAGTAATGAGTGAGGTGGAAGAAAATACTGTAATATTTTCTAAGGTCATAGTAAGATTTGGGGACTGCATAACATGCTCTAATGAGCAACATCATGAGACATGGTTCACATTTTATTGGCACAAAATTGGTCTCCTATTGCATGAAAACCTACCTTTAGTGTTTATTACTCGTTCAGTGTCTGTTGGAAAGATTTCCAGTGAGATACTTCCAGGGTTTGTTCTATAGTAGATTTCATTTAACATTTTCATTCATGATTTAGAAGTTGATATACAGTAATGTGTACAGGTGGTGTTAAGATAGGAGAGGTTACAAATGCATTGAAAGTTCAGAATTCAGTGCGATCTTGAGAAAATAGAAAACTATCTGAAATCATCAACAAAAACAAAGTATAAATGTCACAATTACGAAACATAAATAAAATGTGTACAAATATGAAATAAAATTGTCTAGGCATTAATGCTGCCAGACATAATGTGTAACTGCAGTGAGGCCACAAATTAGACATGATTTTATGTGTTGGTCTGCCAAAAAAGACAGTTACTTTCCAAGATTCACTTAGACTTAAGTATTTTGAATCACATGTGGAGGATAACATTTCTGTTTGCATTTGGTCACTGGCACTGTATAAAAAAGAATTATTATTTACATAATAATATATAATTAGTTCTGAATAAACAAATGGGACATGCACCCTTATGCCAGGGATTGTCTGAAAGAAAGTGTGATGTACAAATTGAGATAAAAAATGGGAGCATAATAATAACCTCCTAAAACCAATGAATCATGGAATGGTTTGGGTTGGAATGGACCTTAAAGATCGTCTAGTTACAAATCCCCTGCCAAGAGCAGGGGGATCTTCTGTTAGACCAAGTTGCTCAAAGCCCTGTCTAACCTGACTTTGAACACTTCCAGAGATGAGACATCCACACTTTCTCGAGCAACCTGTTCCAGTGTCTTCCCAACCTCGCAGTAAAAAATTTCTTTCTAATATATAATCTAAACCTACTCTCTTTCAGTTTGAAGACATTCTCTCTTGTCCTATTGCTACATACTCTTCTAAATATACCCTTTCCAGATTTCTTGTAGACTCCTTTTAGGTACTAGAAGGCTGCATTTAGTTCACTCTGGAGCATCCTCTTCTCCAGGCTCAACAACCCCAACTGTCTGACACACACTGCCAGCTCATGTTCAACCTCTCAGCCACCAGCATCCCCAAGTCCTTCTTGGCAGGGCTCTTCCCAGTGTGTTCATTCCCTGATTTGTACCTATGCTAGGAGTTATCCTGACCCAGGTCTGGGGTCTCGCACTTGGGAGCCTTGTTGGTGTAAGTTGTAAGTTGTCCTTACACAGGAGATGTCTTAGCAGAAAGAGATACCAGCTGACTAAGTGACAAAAGGTATTTCAGCCTGGTAGTAAGAGGAAGTGGTCTGACTGTAATGTTGGTCCAGAGTGCAGTAGGCTACATGGCATTGTAGAGAAATATTCTTAAATAGGATTTTAAAGGAAGATTCTGAGTATAAATAATTTTGCTGTGTACTTCTTCTAATTCTATTATAAACTTATATTTAATTTTTTTGACTGCATAACACCTGGGAAACTAAATAATTGAACAGGATCCCTGTTGTGAGAGATTTCATTTTTAGTAATGTGGTTTATAACTATATTAAAATGTAGAAACATTATTTGATGTGAAAAATATATTTTTTTTCTTTATTTAAATTGTTAATAATGTTTTGTTCACCCCAAATATTGTTTTATGCTTCGTGGTGGTAGCTCTAAGTTCCTTTTGTACTTCTACGTGTTTTGCAATATTGTGTTAATGTTAAAAGTTATCAGCTGACTTAATGATAAAAGGGGGAAAATAAATACAATTTTTAACCCACAAGTTAATTCGAACATATTTTATTTTGAAAACCAAAAGTTTCAGCTTACATGAATTATTTCCTATCTTAATTTTGAACTACGTTTATTAAGATTTATCTAAATAAAATGAATTCATATGGTGTTATACAGTATATAGTTACCTGTTATAGACATTGCAGATAGTTATATTTTTTTCCTAAGTGTTTTACTCTGTCCTACTAGAAATTAAATGTGTTAATTACACACTGATGAATAGATAAATTATGTGAAAAAAATACCCTCATGAGTATACACAATTTCAATTTACTAGTAAACCATACTGGAAATCATTAATCGACTAAAATAGAGTGTATCCTTTAAAATATGGGTATTTTCGTTAAAAAATAAGAAATTATTCAAGATGACTACTTTGAAAAAACACTAGTCTGACTTTAAAGCATATTAAGTTGCCCCTTGTAAATACACTTAAAACAACATGACATTATGTAAGGAGGTAGGATGTTATAGGTGAGAGAACAAACTCCCTGCCAGCACAGCTTTGTCACTATTACCCATCAGACCAGCCACAGCTTTTGTTAAATGCCTAAAATGTTCCCAAGGGAACTCTGAACATTGCAAGCTTCCTTGGCACCAAAAGAGCTTACAGACAGCCCTGCCCATCATATTTTATAGTCTTTCTCTTTTCATATCTAACCCCAGTGTAGTGTTTTTCCTGCAGGGGCGTTTTCCAATTCACAGATAATTCGGGGTATTTTGCAGTTCACTACTGTCTTCTATTTCCCATTTATCTCTTTTGGACTGTTTTCGTTCACAGACTTCATATGAAATCTTCATCCTAATTTGACAAATATTGCTACAAATGGAAAAGAGGAATTTTGCACTTGTTGTTTGATTTTGTTGTTGATGGGAAAGGCTAAGGACTAATTTCATACGGATGTCTAACTGCCATTTTGTCCTTTTAATACGTCCAGAACTATTCGGATCTTTTGATGCTTGACCTGGTAGATGGCTTTATGATCCAGAAGCTTAAAGGTATTTATTTTATTGAGGGGTAATTCCAAAAATGTCTGGCTTTTGCTGCAAATATTTTGATTAACAAAACTACCTGGAGGTTTAAAACATCTGAGGATCTAGCGCAGCATCTGAGAATTCTTCCTCTTGCTACTGAGTCTTAGGTGAGCCTCTGTCTAAATGTTTCTGACTTCCTCATAATGTCTTTCTTTTTTTGCCCAATCTAAGGTGCATTGCAACAAATCAACCTCTGCGGAAAACAAATTAGAATGGTATTTTAGTAGTGGTAGTACTAGTTACGTACAATACAGCAACAACAGCAGTGATCCCTGGGAATTAAAAAGAACTGGATATACCTCCCATAAGCAGTGACAACATCACCTATTGTCAGGTGTATGGATATACTGCACTGAGTCTTTTTTAGCCTCTTCTGGGAAGTTTTTCCAATTAAAAAAAAATCATAATTATATTCTTTTTTTTTTTTTGAAGAAAGTAAAGGGTTTTGAAGAGCTTATGTTGGACTGTTTCACAGAACAAAGATACCTCAATTGTGCATTCAGCTTTAAGGGTTGACATATTTTGTGAGAATCCACTCTGAAGAAAGTAATCCAGGTGCCTCGGCATATTATGGGAGCTTTGGAAATCCTCAGCCTCTTGCATTGTGCAAATCTCATTATTAAGGTATCTAGCTTGCTATACTCAGTCTCTAATTCAGAACTGTTGTTTCCAGTAGTTTTTAAGTCATATAACTTTTAAGTGTTCTTCTAGGCATGTAATTTCCTTTAAAATCTAGTTTTAATTGTCTGCAGTTATTTTAATATTCATCAGGTAACATATTTTTTGTTCTGATGGACCATTCCATAGTTACACTTTGTAAAGACTTTCTTTTTTTATTAAGGATAATAGTAAATGCATTACGATCTGAAAAAGTCAACTAAATGGGCTAAATCACTAAATGATCAATGCCCTTAAAAAAAGGAGGGAAAAGGTTCAGGGAACTGTATTTTCACTTTTGCTATATATATCAGATGCATGAGGAATGTATGTTGTCTTATATTAATGCAAAATTGTCTAAGTTACCTTTTTTGACATAATATAATATCTAAACTGTTTTGTTGAGGCTTTTTTACCTGAAATTTTGGTTTTTAACTTTCAGCTTTCAGTAAATCTTTTTTAGCTGATTTATAAATATCTAAAAATAAAACTAATATGATACATGAAAATACTGACAGATCATCAACTCCAAGAACACTGGGGAACATTACACAAATTAGATCTTGATACGTTTTCCTACAAGAATATATGCCTTCTACTCTCTACAGAAGAAAAGAATGTTCTTGTTTCTCTATACTGCTGATATTGAAACATTAAAATATTTGAACATGTGAATGGCCTCTTAAACACAATTTCTTTTGAATGATCTATGTAGCAGATGGTAAAACAACTAGATTGTCTCTGAATAAAATATGTGGGTTCCATTCCCATTGAAGTCAGTGGTAAAACGTTTTTACTCTTATGGGACAATTCTTTTAGTACAAGACTAACACTAAGAGATGTTACTTTATAAAAAAGTGTTCCTTTCTAGCAGGATTATAAGTATAATTCGGAGAAGCATACGGAAACCATTTTTCTGACTGAAACAAGTTCAGAATGAATCAAGATTCTTTTTTTCTTTGAAAAAGCTTTCCATCAGACTGTTTGAAACAACAAAATATGTTACAAGCATCTATAGCTGCAACTGTGTTTGCTATATCATTATTTATGCATATGTATATTTTCTTTGTGTGTTTTGTCTATTTATGTGCATATTATATTTACAGAAGATATATAAATACATCATAAAATTATACTGTATGTTTTATACTTAACATATGTATATATGGAGAGGTTGCATGTATATAGCTAAGTATGAGAAATTCTTTATAGGTAAGTCCTTATTATGATCATTTTATTTTTCTTAAGATAATGCTCATATTTAAAGCAATGAGATTAATTTTCTTAGGAATTATCAAGTTTCAATTTTATATGAAATTATTATATTTATGTACATATGTATATATTTATTTACAGATTTTCCATACCTGTATATCCTATAGCTTTAGTTTTTACAGTTAGAGTAATTCAATTATTTTATTCTATTAATAAAATCTGATTTTTGAGGGTCTTTCCAGGTGCTACACATTAAGCATTTAACACATCACCATTACACACAAGAATAGTCATAAAAAATAACTGATAAATGTTCTTTTTTTACCCTCCAAGCTTTCATGATTTACTGATTATCTGCCATAACAGAAAAGAATACATTTAAATTTAGCATATCAAAATGATAATTTTGGTGGAGTTTTTCCTTTGTGTGGAACCTTCTGCAAATTTTGTGTTGAACATGTGGACTGAAAAATAAATAAAGTTTGGTTATATATGTGGTTTTTGTAAAACTTATTTGTTGTTCATTGAATGAAAATGTTTCTTAAAATGGACATCCACACAATGAAATAAAAATGTTTGACAAGGAATTGGTAATATGGTTCAATGTTGAAATAAAATGCTTTCTCCTGGCATAACTCAGGCAGTGAAGTAAATGCTTCGTGGTAGTGGTGGCAGGAAACCAATTTTTATTTCCAGTGGTTTTTTTACTCTCTGGGGAAGAAAATCAGGATTTCCCTTCAGACACTACTCTAGAAGAGAAGTTGTATTAGAAGTCTTCTTAAGAAGAATTGTAAGTAAATTGTGACATTAATGATCTAAAAACTGTTTTCTTCACTCTCTTGCTTTCCTCAACACTTCATCCTCCTTTAAGGAGGCTCCCACCTAACAAGTAGTGAGACATTTGCGTATTCATTAGAAATAAATTTTGGTTGTCTGCAACTGCAAAAAATACACATTTTAAATTTAAAAATAAACCTATAGTTTAATTTCAAAAATATTCTGGGTAGTAAGTAACTATGATATTGATGCTGCCACATCTAAGTCATTGTCAAATATCAGTTATAAAATATGTATATCATTAACTGCAGAAAAAGAAAGTTGTTTCCAAACAGTTTGTGAAAATATGTGTTCTTAATTTCTCTTATAATTTTATCCAGTGAAATAATTCAGAAAGGTGTAGCAGTAAATATTGCTGTGGGGTTACATGTAAGCTGGATAGACTTCCCATATGTCAGAAATAAAGCAATGAGTCTACATGTATATTGGGCTAACTCTCTTCTCCTTGCAATTTGAAAATATTAATCTGCTTGTTGAAATTTTAAATGCAAATACTTAATCCTCTTAAGTACCCCACCTTTTCATTTTAAAGCAACACTATAGAAAGAGTTACTTAACAGGAAATTTTCTTTGATTTCTACAAGTATTTTTATTATGTTGACAATATATTTCTTTTATGAAAGATGATTAATTTTTTACTTTCCAGCACATCTGATGAACATTCTAGCTGTAAGTCCCATTCATTGCTTAAGCACTGGAAAGCAAAGTTGTTTATTGTAGTTCACACTGGAATAAAATATTTATTTAATCATATAGTTATCTGGCTTCTATAAAACAAACAACAGTGATCTAGTGAGCAAAATATGACTACCAGACTGCAGACAAATATTAAAATAAAATACTTAAAAATATATAAAATATACAAAGATTATATACAAAGGTATAAATATATATATTTTTTAAAATAATCCTAAAAAAAAGTGTTTCTTAAATGGTATAATTTTTGGATTGAACAACATTAAAGATCCAGTGTTTTTTCATTATGAGGAAGATCAAAAAATTGTATACTTAAAGCAGAATAGCCACCAGGAAATTCTTCAGCTAACAGCCTTTCGGAGTTGAAGCTACACAGAACATTTTCTTGCAGGAAGCTGATGCCTAATCAATCCAATGAGGCATCAGGCTTGAAAAAAGGAGAGGAGAAGAAAGAGGGCACATTGGTAATAGACATTGGCATGCTTTAGTCTGATACTTTTCTCTCTTGATAATAGACAAGATAGTAAAAGTCTACATTCAAATGTCAAGACTTTGGAAACTAGAAGAAGTACAATAAATACACAAATCAGAAATAATCACAGCTTAAGGATCTTAAGCACTTATTTCTGATAGGTCTTCCTCAAAAGAATATTGAGGAAGAGAGGCATAAGAAGTAGTTAATACTTTGTATGTCTGTAGTTGTCAAAATGTTTCTGTTATGTGTCTCTCTGACCATTTCTGCCAATTTTCATATGTAAAGAATAGTAAAAAGCATAGAAAATTTCCGATAAACCCACTCTTCTTGAAAACAATACATTTTGATTTCACCTTACCTACATAAAAGCAGGATGAAGATTTCACCGGAGCCCATTTTATGTTGGGAGATGAGTCATGCACTGAAGAATTCAGTCTAGAGTCTCCAAAAATCAGAAATTCCAATATACTAGGTATCTAGTGTATTAAGTGTTAGACCAACAACCTTTTTTCAAATCCTTCAGTGTGGAGATAATGAAGCAAAAACCTCATGAAACTCTAGTGGATGAGTCACTACTGGTAAGTAAAGTGACTTCTATTCAAAGAGACTTCCTCAGGCATTTTCTTTTCATGACATGCTAGTCAGTACTTCTCAGTTCACATATGGTGTTAAATTAAGCTTAGCTGTTTGTGTCTGTCTGGTTTAACTTTTTGACTCTCTGTCTTTTCCATCAGATGCAGTTTTATTGCCTCAAAGTGCTTAGATATTTCATAATATGTGCAGTGACAGCTGTAGCAGTTTTTTAACATTTTAGTTTAAAAATCTCTTTCCCCTTGAACTTGATGAGTTATGCTGAACTTCCTAAACTTAGTAAGAAAAGTGAAGTGTAAAATAGGAAGATTTTAATATATTTTAATATATTTTTTTAATATATTGCTCCTAGGTTAGGACTGCCAACTTGATACTGATTTAAGCAGAGAAAATCTTACCAATTTCAGTTACTGAAGACTCTGCATATTGTTTGGATAAATATGACCATTCACTCATTTATTTATAATGTGCTGCAGTCTATATTAAATTAACCCACTTTAACCTATAATATAGAGAATTTGAAAAAATAAAAATAGCATATTTTATAGTCAAAACATTATTTCACTTTCTGATTAAAAATTGTACTCCAACAGCTGTCACAGCCATCACTAATAAAAGAAATCTTTTTTAATTTCAGACAGTGAATGATAGTTGTAAAAGATGTATGTTTCAGAAATTAGTCATACTTTGATTTTCTAGAAATTATCATTACACAATTCATTCTTTAAAAGACACAGAATCATAGAATGATTTGTGTTGGAAGGGTCCATAAGATCATCTAATTTCAAGCCCCCTGCCACATGCAGGGACGCTAGACCAGGTAGTTCAATGCCCTGTCCAACCTGGCCTTGAACATTTCCAATGACAGGGCATCCACAATTTCTCTGGGCAACCTGTTCCGGTGTCTCACTACCCCTATAGTAAATAATTTCTTACTAATATCTGATCTAAAGCTATCCTCTTTCAGTTTAAAGCCATTACACCTTGCCTCTCTCCAGCCTTCCTTTATGTACTCAAAGGTGGCTAGGTCTCCCCAGAGCCTTCTCTTCTCCAGGCTGAACCACCCCAATTCTCTCAGCCTGTCTTCATAAAGAGTTTCTCCAGCTCTTTCTTCATCTTCATGGCCATCCTCTGGATGTTCCATCAGGTCCATTTCCTTCTTATGTTGGGGCCCCCGAGTTGAACACAGTACTCCAGGTGGGGTCTCACCAGGGCAGAGGGGGAGAATCACCTCCTTGACCTACTTCTCACCTTGTTTTTGATGCAGTCCAGGTTAGAGTTGACTTTCTGGGCTTCAAGGGCACATTGCCTGCTCACTTTAATCCTGTTTGTTAATTTTATTGAAAATATTTTTTACAAAACTAGGAAAAATACTTATGTAGGGTTACATAAGACACCTTTCCACAAGATATAGTAAGTACTAAGTAAGAATGGATAGGGCCACCACACACCTAGGACTCATGGCAACAGTATGTTGAGAGGATTATAGTTACCAAATGAATGGGTAGGTGATCCATAGGAACTGATCCAAAACACTAAGGGAGTATTTGATGGTTACTTTTTTGTTACTGGGAGAATTAAGCTGCTGCACTGAAAACTAATAGATGAATAGATTGGCTGGTGGTCACTTGGATGTTACACACTCAGTGTGAGAGCTTTTCCCTTATTGGGCATTATCTCTGACAGTACTGTAAGGAGCACATCAGTTCAGATTGAAAAAGTACAGCTGTCTTACCAGCAGGATCCTCTTTTAGGATTTAGGGAGTCTTTTTGGACCAAAGTGCTGATAGGTTTATGGCTGTCCAGGACATCAGCAGTGATTGCAGAGTCTACACTTGCAATGTTAGAAATGTACATAAAGCTGATCTAGCTATAAGAGATGAGGATTTTATTCTTTAAAATCTAGAAATATAGGGCAATTTACCCTAAATAGGTGTTCACTTCTGTCTAATGGAGCACTTGGTTCATGAGTTGGAACGCCCACTTAGCTCACCCAGTAGAGGTGAACCAGTAATTTGTGGGAGGTCAAGATTGCCATATAGAAGGACGTCAGCAAGATGGAGGAATGAGACAACAGGTTCCTTGGGAAAATCAGCAGAGATATGAAAATCTTGCATCAGAGACTGAACAACTCTATGCTTTAATGCAGGCTGCTGACTGGCTGGAAAACAGCTCTTCAGAAAAGGACCTGTGAGTCCTGGTGGACTAGAAAGTGAAGCAGTCAGCAATGCATGCTTAAAATAATTGTCTATTGGGCCGTGTTAGCAAAAACATAAACAACAGCCAAAGGAAAATGCTTATTTCTGTCTACTCAGCATTCATGAGGCCAAATCTGAAGCACTGTCCAGTTTTGAGGGTCCCAATAGGAAACACATAAACTGTAGTTCAGTGGACTGCTACTAAATTTGTCAGGAGCCTGGACCACATATAATATAGGAAAAAGTCAAAGGAGCTGAGTTTATTTATCTTGTGGGAATAGATAGGAGAGGACAAACTAATTAGAGTGGTCCAAAAAGCTGAAACTAGACACTGAAGTGCACAGCAAAAGGACAAGAGACAATGCTGACAGGCTGCAGCAAGGGAAACTTCGACTGAAGGAAAAAGCACTTCACAGTGATGTTGACAGAGTACTGGAGCAGGTTGTCCAAAGAGGCTGAAGAACCTTCATCTTAGAAATTTTCAAAAGTCAAATGGATATGACCCTGAGTAACCTGATCAAACTTTGAAATCAGCACTGCTTTGACCAGAAGGTCAAACTAGATGATCTACACAGAGACCTTCCAATATAAACACAATTCTGTGATCAACATCAAAAGTGACAGGTCCAACATCTTCCTTATAAGCTGCTCAGCAGCTTTCAGTTAGATACAATAATGGAAGTATATGTGGAAAATGTACGTGCATAAACCCTCTTTTGGACACTGCTCTTGATTAATGTTGCATTAAACATCACAACTGGATGCCAAAGAACTAAAAGTATGCCTTCTTTTTTTTTTTTTCTTTTATTTATTTACTAATTTTTTCTCCTAAGAAAATAGTCCTTTTAATTCATTTGAGAAATAAATGGATAAAAAATGGATAGCAATGGATAAAAATAAAACTGTTAGGATCCTCTGTAAATGAGAATAAGTATTTTTATGTATTTAGATATACCTTAGAAATGTGGTTGTTACTTCTACTGTACTGTATAACTCAGAATAACCAAAATGGATGTAGAGATGAACTGCACTGAGTAATTAGTTCTGATAGTAGTCAAACAGAATAGAAATATTATTCTGTTTTCTACGTCTTTAAGTTTACTTTACCAGTTACTACACAAATGGATTTCTCACTTAACAAGCAGCAGGAAAATCTTGAATGTGCTGGACTGTAAGAAGAAAATCATTAAGAACATGTACAGTAATAGAAAGCAGACGTATGCTATTGAAAAGAATTAGGTTGATGGACCTTCACTGCTTAAGGGCAGGGATTATATGACCGAAAGAGAGGCAGGAAAAAGCCCTTCACAGAATTGTATCCAAGTAAATGCAGACAGCTTTGACTAAGTGAGTAAAGAAATATGCTTTACAGGCAATGTATCTCATTTGTCTTGGGGAATGTAAAGCATTTCAGAGGTACAGATTCTGATTGAATAGGCACCATTAGGAAACAAACCATGTGTAATGAATAGGTTAGATGGAGTCGGGCAGATTGGTAGGTGCCACATACTGAAAATGAGTTTTCAAACAAATGAAACCAGACAAATTCCAGCTATTAATTTATTTCTTAGTGTGCCTGTCTGGCAAATACCATTAGCTCCATATACGATATTGGTGCTCAAAACATTTCTTTTAGTTTCAGTATATTAATTTGGATCTATGACCTATAGAGAAGGAACACAATCAAATTCTCTATGCCATTCAATACTGGCATCACAGGAATATTTTCTATAGACTTTCAGCTGTACGGGTTTCATGATTTTTTACTCTCATATCAACATAGACCTTAAAATGTCTGTGTCATGTAAAATTTTCAAAAGATTTAAATGAATTAATACAGAAAGAATTATAACATGGTCTTTAGCAGTAGACTCATTAACAGGATTAGTAGTAGAAAAAGCCCCCAAACACTAAGGATACCAGTAAAACTGCAGTACTCAAAGACTCCACTACTACCAGCTTGAGACATTTTTTCTGACATTTTCCTAACTTCATTTCTAAGCATTAATGTATATCTTCTTGTCGTGGGTTTGTCTAGGTGACACCCCCTCCCCCCAAACAAATTGCTCTAAGTTATTCTAAGTTGAGAGAAGGTTTATGCAGACAAAACCAAATCCAATTGGGGAGAAATAATATTAGGATTTATTACTACACAATAAAAACTAAACAACTACATCTACTACAATACTAGTTAAGTAAAAGCACTATGCATCTACCGTTTGAGTCCACAAAAGTACTCCTCCCCCCTTTGTATTAGTCCAGGAAGAGAAGCAAGCAAATTCTTCTAAGTCACTCTGCAGCACTTGTAAGTTTCTTCTCTGTTATCTCTTGAACAACAACTCTGACTCGTTGCAGCTGGAAACAGTTTTTCTCTTTGTCCCTTTTCTCTTCTGTGTCGACTAACAGGGCTGAGCCTACCTCCCTCCTCAGCTAAGGCCAAAGGCTGGAGGTTACCCAGGGTGCTGTAGGTCCCCATGGACTGCAAGGAGACACTTGCTTTTCCATGGTCTGCACCACAGGGTCACAGGGAATAATGGCTTTTGAGTCCACCCCTGTTTCCTGTGGGGTCCCTTCCCACGGGAATAGTTCTTGATAGACTTCTCCAATGTGGGTCTACCCTCAAACAACAATTCTTCCATTCTGTGCTGTCCTTCGGGGTCAGCAACTGCATCAGCATCGATCCCCCTCTGGGACCACACATGGCTCCCTCCCCGAGCCGACTTCCTCCGGCGTAGGTCCACCTCAGCTGCACCTGCACGGATCCCTCTCTTGGATCCCAAGATCTTAACCAGGCCTCCTTGATCTGGTGTAAGACTCCTCTGCGTGGGCTACAGTCCAACAAAACTCCTTCCATGGAGTCACATTTTCTGCATCTGTTCCATCATGGGCTCCTTCGTGAGCTGAAGATGGGGGTTGTCTCTGCTCACCAACAATCTTCCACAGGTGGCAGGGATGATTTAAATTTCAGTCTTTTCCCTGCTGGAGGGAGAGAGAGGGAGAGGGAGAAGGAGCCATTCCCCCCTCCTTCGGGTTTTCTCTCTCCTCTTGTTGCTGCTGCTGCCAGGTCTGACCTTGAAGGCTCCGTTATCTCTCCAGCTGCAGTTTCTAAGTTTCTTTTGCA
>JAWWES010000133.1:53612238-53631244 GCA_035583135.1 Lophotriccus pileatus
GGCAAAAGGCGTTACCAAAACTTCTGATTGGTTTTGTCCCGGAAATTCACCTGGACAAACCACTCACAGTCCCTCAGGGAGGGGGGAACTCTTGCTAACCCACTACACTTCTGAATCCAAGTATTGTCACCATTGAGCAACCTGATGTAACTCCAATGAAAGTGGACTTGCTCCTGAAGTACTGAATGCATATAATAATATATCTAAGCACTAAAAGGAAAATCAAAAGAGACATAGAACAATGTAAAAAGATAACGAAAGTACAGTATATTTAATGCCTGATGCTCAGGAGGAGATGCGCAGTTGTGTGTATATTAATAGGTACTTAAAATAAATAGGATATTTAAAATATATTGAAAGTGTAGCCACTTTGGATTCCCTTTTCATGGTTCAAAATGTTACATTAAAGGAGAACAGAATCTTTCCACAAAGTTTAATCTAGGTATTAATGTACATTAACAGAACAGGAATGAGAAATTATAGAATGAAACAAATCTTTCTTGCTGAAGTGCAGCCAGTGATTTTTTAAATGATATTCTGATTTTTGTGACTTTATGGATGTCATTTATTTTTAAATTGATAAATCACCTTGTCTATTTTTTATTATATGTCCAAAGGCATTTAGCTAGACTCCAGTTATTATTTACATAATAGTGATTGAAAATTTAACAATAACAGAAAAATCATCCTAAATTAAATTACAGTTTGTTTTTTTCTTTTTCCTTCAAATATTTGGTGTGTCACTAAAAGGTCTACCTGCGGTGTGATCTATTTTGCCTACAGACAAGTTTTTTTAATCTGCTAATGCAATATTTCTTATTACCTAAAAAATATTGCCAGGCTGAGATCTTTCCTTGATGTGAAGGATTTGTGAAAACTGGTAAATAGATTTCTTACTTTGGGGGTAGATTATAACACTTTTCATATCTTGGCAGTTCTGGTCTACAGCTCATCTAAAAGGCAGCAGCTTAAATCTTTGTCATAACCATCTGTTTAACTGTAATACTTTAGCTGCAACATATAAAAGTTTGTTTCCAATAAATTATTTTTTTAATATAAGGATTATTTATAATTACCTATTGACACTCTACCACTATGGCATATTTTTGTACTTCAGTGACATACAAGTTAGGATGACATTAGATATTTTCTGCTTGTGCTCTCATGGAAGTCATGGAATTGCTTTTTAGAAGATGTCATAACTTTCTGTCTGGTCATGATTTAAAATTCCATTAAAGAGGCCCAGGCTTTACCGCTGATTTGTACCTGATGCAAACATTGCAGAGTTTATTAGTACCATTTGTTACAAAAGCTTCTATATCATTTGGGGAAGACTGAGACATAAATGTATTTAGGGATATTTTTGTTTGGAAATTGCGATATCCCTCCTTCAGAGCTATCAACTCTGAAAGAAGCAGTACATATTCAGATGTACCTTTGAGATGCTGCATAGAATGGTAATATGATATGCATCCTTCAGACTGTTTTTTGTCTTATGTAAGTTTCAAAATACAGGAAGGGAGATTGAATTCCTACCAAGAATTGGTAGTTATATTTTGGAGCAAGTCCATCATACTTTTTAACTGACATTTTAACAAACACAGAAAAAATATTTAAAAATTCATGAACTTTTAATAGTCTTCACTGAACTGTAACAATACTATATATACTCTATAGTATATTAAATTTGCATTATTTAGTATTTTCATTCTCTCTATTCCTTTCTAAGCAATGCAATAAAATGCTAATTAAAACCCACATTTGCCACCAAGGAAACTCAAGATTTGTCTGCAGTTTCAATGATTAATTAACTTCTGTATGTCCTTAGGTAAGTTGTGCCTCTAGACATACTAATCATCAGTACAGATGTGCAATTTCAGTGATGGGTCGCATTAGTGGGAATGTGTAGAAGCTGTTTCAAAAAAGAAACAACTAACTTTGCTGTCATTGAAGCAAGATTTCTAGAAATAATACCTTAATGATATTTCTATAAGCCAACTAGAAGAACATTTGAGGTTGAATGACCCTTTACATGTGAGTGTAAACCAGACACAATGCTCAGATCAGTCAGTTATGCATTCTGAATCTAGACTTGTTCCTTTGGAGGCAGGAACTTAGAGTGGGATGGGGTTATAACACTTAACTGATAAAATATTTTTTACTGATGCTTTACTTCTTTTATTTCTCCTAAGCCTCTCTTCAGCACATGTCCAAGTTTATCATCCTCTGCTGTTCATTAGTTTCTGTATTAGGAAAAGAAAATTTTGCGCACTAACTAAACAGAAATATAATACAGCCACAGTGAGAGGCAAGCTAAGCAGTATATAAAGAATGGCTCTCAGAGGGGATATTAAGGGCAGAGTAGAGATTGGTTTATATTTCTTCAGAATCTGTTTGGCTCTGTACTGCTCCATTTTGAGATTTATGTTTTCTCTGGGGAAGTCATAACACTTGCCGTTAAGTACATATGTGCTCTATAAAATAATCTTCAAACTAGATATCAATCAATCAGTCAGTCAATTCATGTTGGAAATAAAGGGAAAATATTATTATACAAGATTGCCAGTATTTTGCATTATTCTTGAGTTGGAAAATTTGGTTCAAATAGTTTTGAAGTTCTTTCTTTCATAATAAACAAACAAAACAACAGTAAAAAAAAATTGGTGGATTTTTTTACAGTTTAGAATCTAAACGTATTTTATGATAAATTTCACTTGGCATTGTGTTTTTAATTATCTGTAGAGACTGAGAGTTTTGTGTGTTCATTCATTTACTTCCTAATACTGGAGGAATAGACAGGAAAGGAAGATCAGCAAGAAATAAAAGTATTAAAGAAAAGTAATAAAACAAACCAAAACTGTGGTGTGCAATTAAAGACCCTGCCAACCAATGCTTTTTGTTCAGGTAGTAATTGCTGTTAAAGCTGATGAAAAGAAAATGCTACAGTCTTACATTTTGATTTAAAGAGAAGTTATTCTTTTCTAACCAAAGTTTTGGTTTTGTCAGATTAACGTTTTCTAACAACATCATTGGTATTTCTCCAGTCAGACTTAATAGCTACCCAGAAATGGGTAACCATAACTGGAAATAGCTCAGGAAGGAATTACAACATGGATCGTAGGAATTACTGGTAGTAGATCCCATATGAAGCAATTAATCTGTGGATTAATTAGACCACTTTGCAAGTATTCTGTCTTCTGATATGTCCAAATGGTGTTTGCATTGTGGATTTATACTGTACTCTAGTTTCCGTCTGTTCTCTCTCATCTCAGAATATTTTGAATTCCATTATTTTGGATATGTAGTGTAGTGTTGTAATTTAATAATAAAAAATAAAATTATCTCTTGTTCATGACTTGCTGAGAAGCAGAAAGAATAATTTTTAAAAATACATTATTAATTTTTCCTTTTTTGGCAAAGAAATCGCAAATGTTTTACTAATATGTTCAGATTTCACACATCAGTAACACAAAATTTAACAAAATTGTTTTTTAATGAAAAAAATGAAAAAAACCCCCTACCTTTATATTTTAAAGTATTTTTATTATTTTTAATAATCCATGGAGAAATCTGCACAGGAGACACCACAAAAATGTAGGTTTAAGTTTAGAATGTTACATAAATCACGAAAGGTTCAGCTCTTCAGCAGGAAAGCCAAGATAATACTTTTCCTAAATTTTGGAAATGGAGCAGTAAAATCTTAACTACAAGGACAGAGTGGTTCCTAAAGAGCAAATCTGATTCAAAAATGACACGGAAATCAGGAATATAAAATCCTATTGCCAATAAATAGCAACATAAATGAGAAGGGAGGAGTCAGCAGGCAATGGATGCCAACAGAATAAATTTGCATCGTAGAAAAATGTGCCATAGTCAAACTTATTTTGTTATGTTCTTGTTAACTTAAAATCAGCATGAACATAAAAAAAAAATGAAAAAAGGAATTTAACTATTCCTTATCAAGTAATTCTTTAAGTTGTTGCACTCCTGTGTATAGGAAGCACTTCTGACATTCAGTCATCTATATGTGAATTTAGTAATATATCCTATGATTTTCAGAATATTAAATATTGGCTTATGACATTGCCTGCAGGTTTTTTCTCTTTATATTCCTAAGGGCCGAGAAAAAAAAAAAAAAAGTAAAAGCAAAAAAATAAGATCTTTCTAGATTATCCCAGCATATCAAAAATCTTCTACAGTGCGACAGTTGATAGGATGGGGAAGGGGGAGCTCCATTCCCAGGGCTTCTCAGCCCCGGGGCTTGGAGGGGTTCGGCGCTCCCCCTCCCCCCCTCCACGTGTTCCCATTGCTGCCGCAAAAGACAGCACACACAGGGACGTGTAGGGAGAAGACAAAGAGAGTGTTTATTGGTAAGGTAAAGGCTTATATAGCCTCCAGGAGGATTCACAGAGTAGCCAATGAGAAGTTCAGGGGGTACAGGAACACCAGTAGCAAGAAGGGGTTAAAAACCAATAGGAAGACTTGAGGATATCTTCCCAGGACATTCCTGAAACAGAGATAAGACTTGCCATGGGGGGTCTTGGGAAGAAGAAGGTGAGTTAGCAGGAAAGACTACGAAAAACCATCTTGGAAACATGTTTAAACAACAGTTTCTACCCAACTCCCACACTCCAGGAACTGATGACCTGTAAAAACCAAAAGCTTACAAGAAATAGATAAAGTATAAATGTTTGGGCAAATTTTTCATACGAACAGCTCTTTAATTTTGTTGTGATGTCCAAAAAAAGGAAGAAAAGTTTATGCTATAAATGACCTGATAATTAATGATTTAACTTTTAAATAAAATATTGTTTCTTTTCCAAAAATTATACTCAATATTTAATCTAATATATGGTTTCAATATTGAAGCCACCAGGTTTTAGCAGTCTGACTCAGACTAGTTGAGGAATGAAGCAAAAACCTATCTGCATTCTAAAAAGTCAAGTCTGAAATTATTTCTAACCAATATTTAAATTATTCTATTAACAAATTAGGGTTTTTTAAGATTTAAGAGGTCAGCTGAGGTACCTTACATGACTTTTCCTACAATAGTTAATATCACTTTATATTCTTTCCTGTGTGGAGGTGAACACTCTTGTCATTATTTCCAAACTTTAGCTCTTGAAGGTCTACTAAGTAACAGATTTATTGAGTAGGATGCCAAAATTTTGGTCCTTTCTTGCCAGGCAGTGCTATCAGTGATCTCTAAAAAAGCGTGATATTTATTCTGTTACCGTAATTCCTTATATGCTTGGGGTTATGTCTAATACTCTAGAAACTGTGTTCCCCACTTGAGAATCCACACAAGCTATCACTTATTCTATCTATTTCCTAACCTACTTGCATGCTTCAGATTTTACTGAAAATTTGTGAAGTGTTCAAAATGTTTAGTCATTGTACATCTTGCCCTTTAGGATATTACTAAAACATATTTAAATAGTTTGTCAAAAACCAGACTGAGAACTGCTGAGGTCTGTTTTAGGAAAGAAGATAAGATATAATAGCTAATCCAGAAGATATAAGTAAACAGGGTTCTTTACTGCTATGAGAATTAATGATAAAATAGGAAATATTTAAGTATTTATTTAAGGTTGAGAACTGTTTCAGAGAGGGAACTAACCTTAATTTACAAAATAATCTGATTCAAGAATCAGTGTATACAGAACATTTTCTCATTATTCATTCCTGAATATTCAGAGCTATTTCTTTAGAAATAAAACCTGTACTTTTTATTTTCTTTGTGTTATGGACAAAATTCTTTATTGTTTATAAGTAAGTACATCCATATTGATTTACTGCTAATGCAACTGATGTAACCAGCACTTCCCATTACCAAGTTTCATGTGTGGGGACTAGCCATTGTTGAAGCCATAGAATGATGTGATAATCAGAATAAAGGTTTGTCCATTTAGGCAAAACACAGCTGTAGCTATTATTATGTAATCACAATAATAGGAAAAGTAATTGATTTTTTCTTTATTTTAGATTTCATGGTGCTTTAGCATAGAATTTATTTTACAATTAAAAAAATAATTTGTCTCATGTCAACATCAAATTCTTTTATGAAGAATTAAGCTCCATTTGATTCAAAATGTAATGTATTTTGACATGAATAAAGTCTGTTTTTTAATCCTGCACTCAATTAATTTGAGTAAATCCACCATGGATGAAATATTCAACTCAGCTTTCAACTAACAACAACACAACTATTGTGGAAGTGAGTACCAGCATCTCTGACCCATTTCTAGACAGTAGGTAGTGTTGGATATGGAAAGAGGTGCCATACAACCTTATACATTCAGAGCCACCTTGGTCTTTCAAAACTGGTTTGATTCTATTGTAACTCTGATGAAAAACTAACAAACAAACAAACAAACAGCCCAGGTAACACTGGTAAAAAACAGCAGGCAGAGAAAATCTGATAAAAAATTTATTAGGAAATTGTATCAAGATACTAACTTGCACGAACTCTCAAGTACTAGGACATATATCTTTAATAGAACAATGGTTTCTTTTCAATTCTGAACATTGTAGTAGAGTTAGTTAAAGGCATAATGTCAGGTGCAAAATCAGATTTTGACTGGGGTTTTTTTGTGTTTTCTTATCAGTAGTAATAATCACCTACTTGAACTAAAAGTTAAGTGTAAGCAAACCATGAAAGCTTTTCTAACATTAATGGGGAGATACAGGTATTTGTGGAATATAAAAGCATATCTACCTCTGTTATATGCAGTGAATGTACCATTTCTACACTGATACTGACCACAGGATCCATCTTATTTAAAGGTGGCCATAAAGAAGTTAGATAACTAGTGCAGGTTAATCATTTAAGATTTCTTTACAGACAGTTGAGAAGGTAAGCACTTGGCATTTAGTTCTATATGAAGACAGATGTTTAAAGTAGATTGAATGACTCAGCTTCCAGAAGGGCCATTCTGTTTTTACTGTTCAGGCAGAGATCCCAAATGCATAGTTCAGACTAGACATTCAACACAAAGTGTGGCGAGAGAAAGGTCTCACTGGCCATTCTTTTCAAGGATGTTGCCAGAATTTGACTGAAAACCAATGGTTCTGCACATAGATACATATAAGCAACATACATTATTTCCTTGAAGGGATATCTGTACATATGTGAGAAATATATTAAATTCAGATAACCTATAAAATGCTAATAAATATTTATCTTTTTATTAATTTCACCTCTTTCTCAGATGCTTCTCTCCTCAGCTTATGCCAACAAAAAGTCGAGGAATTAAGCCAGTGACAAGCTCAATGACAAGTTTCATTGCCCATCTTCTTCCTAGCCTGAGGTAACTTCAATCCACTGACTTGCTGACAGCTTTTAGAGAAAAATGTAGAACTTTATTTCTAATAAAAAACTTTTACTCCCCTATCAAGTCCTGTCAAAATTTCTCTTTCTGCAGATGAGCTTCAGACACCTTTAGAAACAATCTCTAATAGGGGTGAATCTAATCTTCTTCCCTACACTATTGTGTCAGAAGAAATAAGAAAGGAGTTTTCCTAAGAAAGGGTGTTTTGGTTGTTTTGTTTTCCTTCTTCATTATTTCTAGTGCTGAAGCAATGCTGAATGACCTAACTGGAATGGGGATCAGAGTTGGGCAAAAGACCATCCTCAGGAGATATTTCTTCCAAAATGTTCCAAAATCAGTTGCCGTAAGATGGATGAGTGGCTTATTAGCATGCAGTTGTACTACATGAACGTATATAGACATGAATCAGAGCTGTGTTCATCAAAATATAAGTAATGCATAAAAACACTGCTCTTAAGTGCTCAATCTCTCTTTAAGGGAAATTGTTTTAGCTGACTTGGTACTAGCTAAAATGACACAGAAAACTACCTCTTTGGTGTCTTTGCTTGTAATTTTTTTGCTTATATTTTCAAAAGTTCCTAGGCGTTAATGCTGAGAGCCATCAGAAAGCAAGAGAAAAGTAATGAAGAGACTTCAAATTTACGGCTAGAAATTCTCCCTGTGCTGATATTATACAGTCCCCAGTGGTTCTGTCTTCTATCAGAAGTTGCATAAAGGGTGACTTTATGAGAGAATCTCATTAAAGACATTTTTTTAATCTAGATTCTCACTGTATTAGCTGATTGGAGAAGTAGAAGCAGTTGGTAGGAGTTTATAGCAGGAGTATAAGAGCAAGAACTGTGTTAAAAGCTGCTGCTTTAATCCATATAAAATGAATCCATTATGATTACCTGAGGAAGTACCTTCACTTTTACTTATATGCTTATGTGTCCAGAAGAATGTCCAGTAATATGCTTGTCCCCATGTAATGCCTACAGTAACTCAAATTGTGGGTCTAAATGCAAAAGAACAATTCTGATATAGGTGAACTAAAGCTCAGAATTTCATAATTTCTCCACAAACAGAGATTAGTCAGATTTTAACAGACAGAGGAAACAACACAGAAAAGTTTAAAGACCTATTTAATAACAACATGGGCAATTGGATCTCAGGAGTTCTCTGTCAATGTAAGAGTCAACATTAACCTTCAGAAATTTTTGAAGCCCTACTGTCTTTTTGGAAGGGTTACATTGCTTGAAGGTCCTCAAACACTTTAAAAAGTTAGAAATTCAAAATGAGTTGTGCAATACATCCAAGTAAAATCAGCAATATTAAGATTTTTTGGTAAGGCAAGAAGGTATTGGTTATGAAGATTTGACCATGGATCTAAAATGCCATTTCTACAGACTTTGTAAATCACAGCGTAATAAAGAGACACAGAAAAATAGGGCAATGTGGGCAACAGAATATTCTGTGTCTTGAGCTAAAAATTTAGGAAATGTTTTTGTCTTGACAGACTAATCATAGCTCACACCTCCTGACATATAGTTTTATTGTTCACATATTTAATATTTTAATAAAACAGTTAAAAAAGAATATTTCAGTATTTCACATTCTTCCAAATCCATCTCCCTAGTTTTCCTCTGGAATCGTACATAGAGCTCAAACACAGAAACATAATGCATCAGTTTTTAATAAGAATAAACAGAATAATAGATAAGCAGTCACAAAAAACTATGATGTTAGTCTGCCACAGGATCTTTTGACATAAATCATTAGCACTTTGTTTTTTAAGTTTGGCTTATTTGTTTATTTCTTTAATATTTCAAATTTCTAAAATCTACATATAACATTCAAATAACTACAAAAATGAAGACGGGCTTTCCTTTCTTTTTTATCCTTAGTGATTTTCAGCCTTCTTATTTTCTCATAACACTCTGCCCCATCTTGATTTTGAGAGCGATCCCCTTTTGCTAAAGATTTAACTATGGTGATGGCTTAAGGACACCCTTCTGCAGATAAGAGTGAACACGGCCTGCGTTCACCTGCTTACTCCAAGGCAACTCCAACTTCCCCCTTGTTTCCCCATTTATGCTTCCTATGATCTACTTAATAAATAAATTGTGAATGAGTGCTGTAACTATTTGTTCTAATCTTCCCCCTCCTCCCTCTTTTGGTGGCTGGGGATCCAATACTCCATGGATCAACTCTGGTAAGACACAGATGCCCATCCTTGATTCGCACTGCTAAGACAGAGCTGTGAGAAGGTCGGTAGAGATAAAAGAAGGGTAAGATTACAGAGCTGGGGTTGTTTAAGATTGAATTCTTTAGTACAGAAGGATTCAGGAGAGAAAATAGGAGGTCATAAACTGTTAAAGAAAGGAAGGATAGTCTGGCTAGTGAAGAAATGATGACTTGGATTGGTGTCAGCAGAGATAGTGGATGATGCCAGCTGAGCAACGTTGAAATATCAGTCCAGGAGGCTGCAAAGGTTGATCCTTCTCCTCCCAGCTCATGCCAGTCAGGGCAGAAAAGACTGTTCAGATGCCTTAGCAGGGTAATAAATTCATTAATCCTATATCCAACAGCTTCCTAAAGACTGAACAAATTTTTTGGAAGAGGAATGCACATTTTTACATATGTTTCCCCCCCAAGTTTTCAAAAGTGTTAAATGTAAAAAATCGCAACAGCTGTCAGTGAATAAAACAGATTATGTATAATTATCCAACTATAAATATTGTGCCACTGATACAGAGCTTAAAGGTTCTAAAAAAATATAGAAACTTTATTAGAAATTAAGAAAACTAAAATCCACCATAATTTTTAAGTAGATAACTTTCCTTCTGTAATCACTAGCTTCTTCTGTAACATGTTTCTATATTAATTATTAGGTATATAGGTAGCTTTACAGGGTGTCAGAAGGGGTCTAACAGTCCTAGATATCGTTTTACAGGATCAGGCTAGACCTATTCCTGGAGCCATATATAGAAACTATTAGAGATTCAACCTTCAATACCTGAAAGTCTTCAGCTGTTCCTATGGTAACCAATTGGATCATTGGATTGAGAGGTACAGCACATTCTGAAAAGGGGAAGTTTTGAAAACAGGGACTTCATAGCAGTTTAAATACTAAAATAAACTACTGTCACAAACAGTAGGCAAATACTCTCCTCTTCATTGCTTTCCTCTGCTTCTCCTTTTGAGGTTTTTTTCTCTCTTCAGAGTTTTTGTGGCTTTGTGTGATCTGACCAAGCAGCCACATGTGAAACATTTGAACTGAATTAGTCAACTTTTGATCTGCATGTATAAAACTCCACAGATCAATTATATGTATTGTCTTAAGTAGTCTTTCAGTAGTTCTAAACCTGAGGCAAACAGTTTTAATAACATACACCTTTGCATATAGACATGTCTGTAACTAACTAAATTTATTCTGATGTCATTCAGCTATACTATTGCACCTTTTGTCCCCACCATCGATTAATGAAGCACTGTAAGATATTTCTGCCCTGCAAACTTATGCAAATCCACAAATAAAAGTGAGAGGTGTTTTTGTTTTGGTTTGTTTTGGTTTGGTTTTTTTGTCGAATCAATCAGGTATTCTATTTAAAAAATGTAAAAGCACATTTTTAGTACATAATTTATGATTAAAAAGCCTTTAATAATTAAATTATGAGATTATATTGTAGAAAGATCAGAAGATTAATTTTTATTTTAAATACAGAAGTTTCTTTCTGAGTGTCTGCAATTAAATAGGCAGGCTTGTTCACTGTGTGTGGCTGTCAGAGAGAGGACTTATCCATACGGTGCAATCTTAAATGGCCTGTATTTAGCAAGCAAACAGAACTGTTAAATCACACAGTTCAACAGCTAAGCACAAGAATAACTCAATTATATTGAATGGTGTTTTCAAAACTTGTTACTTCTGGTGTACAATCTTACATAAGGTTGTTTCTCTGTTCTAATAATACATTTGAAGATGAGTGCTTCATCTAAGAAAGACTACGAAATTAGTCCTTCAACTTGCTTTCATGCTGAGTGGCCTCATAAGCTGTACCTATGGCGGGTAATTTTAGGTGAAATCCAAAGAAGAATTTTGAAAACCACACAGAGTTGTCTTGGGTGCACCTACTGAAATATCTGCTGAACTCATGTGACTAGCAGACAGATACTGCCAGCCCCAAAATCAGTTGTCAGAGACATAATGCAGTTATGTTAGTTAAGAAATAACAGTTAGTTCAGTTAAGAAATAAGAGGAAATTAAGAGTAAACAAAATTAGATTTTAGAAATATTGTCCAAGGGATCACTTCTTCACTTTATTGGTCCTATTGCCCTCTCTGCACTGTGGTTTTGAACTAGGATAACCTTTAGTGAAACAAGCAGACCTATACAGGTGGGAAACTAGAATGAGATAGTAGAGTCACTTGCCCATAGCCCTTGTGGTTTTTTCTGGTTTCTTAAAAGGCAGACAGAAAAAAATAGGAAAAATTTGTACTATATAGGAAAAGTCCTCTTGTTTTTAAGTAGTGACCTTGTAGACAGCTTCAGTACTTCTGTAAGAAATTCTGTTTAATGATTTTATATGTATTTTTGTTCCTCAATTAGAATTTTTTAAATCCCTATGCATTATATATATGCTAACTTATTCTAGGAAAGGAAAACATAAGTAGGAAGTTAGAAAGCAGAGTTTTTCCACCTATAAGGAATTTAACAACTGATAAAAGCAGATGGATGTAAATATATAAAAAAGAAACACTAATGAATATGAAGATTTCCTATTTTTCTATTCCTCACATGGCAGAAAAGGAAAGGGGAAGGCAATCTTCTGCTATTGTGGAAGCTCTTTAGTGCAAAAGATAATCTACTGGGTACTGAAGTGCTCATAAAATAAGCAACCCCTCTTGTGACTTTCTTTTGCTGTAGGTTTGTAATGGTCCAAGGCATTTCAATAATTAGTCTACAGGGAGCCTTAATAGACCAGGGTAACTCTTAATTAACTTAATCCCCATTACATGAGTTGACCAGGAGACATCAAACCACATTTTAGCTTGGAGGGTATGTGAACTCAGAGGAAATCCCATATTTTAACTAGTGTGGTGCTGCATTTTTTCCTTCTAGCACAGTATGGTTGTAACTAAACACATTGTGCCATTCTGTCCTATAGTAACCAGAAGCCTTCATTTTCAGTAGAATTAACAATAGCTGAAGATGGCAATTTCGGCGTAATTATTTTAAGATGAAAAAGTTATCATAGGGTGACATTCATATATGGTTAAAATAGGTAATTAAAAAGTGATTCTACTTAATTTTTGCTATATCCCTATTGTATATTATTTATGCTTAAAAAAGACATGGACTTGTTTAAAATATATGAAAATATACTGATAATCTTTTTAGCTACAGTAGTTTTTAATTAGAAATGTTGTATACTCCTATGAATTGGTATTGAAGGAAGTATTCCGGTATATGATTATGCTTCAAGCATGCTTTATATTTATAAGGTTTTGGTTTGTACTTTATATTCTATTCTTTCTTATCAAGATTTTTGTGATAAGTCTTAATAGCAGGAAAAAAAAGATTAACTTCTTGGAGCAACCTTTCTCTTTTTATTTCTATGTTAGTATTCATGTATTTCGTACTATTTTTGAAAAATTGAGTGTTGCTTTAGGAATATTGTCCTGAGCTACCTAAAGCTGTGTAAAAGTAATGATTATCACTGCATTGCATGGAGTGACACTGCGGGCAGCCTAACAGGGATGAAGGTGAGACTGGATGTGGCACTCAGTGCCATGGTCTGGTAACTGCAGTGGTAGTAGATCAAGGGTTGGACTTGATGATCTCAGAGGTCTTTTCCAAACTGGTTGATTCTATGATTCTATGAAAGAAAAAATGTCAGTATAATAACAGAACACCTATGTGAAAGACAAAGCTATTCTATAAGGTACATATGTTTTTGAATGAACATTGTTACCAACAGACTATATTAAACACACCTATTTTTATTATTTACAGAGAGTTGTTTTGATGTTGGCATTAGCATTTGCTGTTGATTTCCAACTATATGTATGAGAGGTATATTTAAATTAAGTGATTTAATAGCAAAATCACTGGACAAAGGATTTTAATCTAGGCCATGGTACTAAGCTATGGTTTAGATCTTGGGGGATGTAATTTGTCTGTCACAGTTCCTCAAAATGCTTTGAGGAACACTTTTTCCCTAAGATGTGTTCCATTAAAATCTTAGCAAACATCCCTAATGTTACAAATAAGTACAAAAATAGTCATATTCAGGTAAACCAAATTTGCAGCTGGACATTTACACTTCTCACTGTTATCACGGAAAGCATACCAATTTAACAATTGCACAGGATCTGAATCACTGGAACTGAGAACATAAATGTGTTTGTGATATACAGTTAAGAAGCTTTAGGATATTTCCTGACAAAGAGATTTTTTTTTAAATTATGGAAAGAATTAACTGTATCTATGTGTATTGCATAGGGAAGCGTAAGTACTCAAACACTGTCTCATTAGGAAAAATGTACACACATTTTTTCCTGCTATTACAGTCAAATTTAATTCATCTCATTAAAATGCTTCCCTTTTATTTCAACACTGTTGCATGTATTCAAAAGCATTGCATTTTATAGTGAATTCAATTTCTTATATTATTAATCCCTTTATGAAAAGGAAAATTCAATCTCTTAACAAATCTTGATGTAGTCAGTTTAATTTCCATAACTATAAATCTTTTATAACAAATGAGTTTTAATTAGTTGCTGTCCTTGGCCATGTACAAGAAGAAGGAATCATCTTTCAATCAATCTATTGTTAGGTTATACTGAATTAAAAAGTCCCATATGCTTAGGATGTTCAGACTACTATCTTTCCAACTTAATAGACATTGATTCATAAATTTCTAAGTAGTTTTCAAGTGTTTCTCTTTGTTTCTGTTTTAGAAGACAGTCCATTTCTTTTTAACTTTGGTGAGCTGAAAGAATAATTGAAAATAATTCCAAAATAGTCCATAGATATTCAATGCTTTAAACTGAATTAAATCTCCAAACAAAATATCCCCAAACTTAGATTACTTGAAAATTTTCCAAACTACTTTTATATGGAGCATAAAATTGAAATGGCTTGATATATGGTTCAAACGAATTCAGGAGTTAAGGAACATAGCTGATTAATCCCCATCTTTATTTCATTTTGTGTTTGGCTATTCTAACTGATTGTTTGTATTCTCATAGGGGAATGTAGATTGGAAGATACCTCGGGAAGTCATCCAGTCAATACTTAGGCTCAAAAGAGGATCATACCCGGTTGCCCAGGTCATTGTGCAGTCACTCTTGAAAACCTCCAAGGATGGAGACTGCACAACCTGTCCCACGGCCCCACTGCTGAAAGTGTTCAAGGCCAGGTTGGATGTGGCTTTGAATAACCTGCTCTAGTGCAGGGTGTCCCTGACCATGGCAGGGGTGTTGGAAGTAGACAATCTATAGGGTCCATTCTGACCCAGGCCTTTCTATGATTCCGATGAGAAAGAAGTTTCTCCTTTCTTCCCAGTGTTTATCTGAGATTTTATGTTTGATTTTTTTGAGAGCACCAAGTAGAAGGGGAACAGTAATCAAATTGTATGTAATTTGTTCATATGACACTGAAAGAAAACAGTTTTATGGAGAAATTTCAAGAAAAAAGTGTTCCAAATGGCCTGGAAAGAAAATAATAAAAAATTATCTAAATTATCTAAAGTTATATTCATCTAAATTTTCCTTTCACAGTTAGGCTCATTATTTTAGTGGAGGAACCAAAGACCATGTTTTCTTTCTAATATAACTATATTGACCTAATTAAGCAATGACACAGCAGGGATTAAAATATTTGAGTTGGTGGTTGTTGGGCTTTTTTCTTCATGGAACTCTCTGCAAACTACCCCAATTAGATAAGCCATCTGTGAGCCAGAAATTGTAACATTATGTACTACAACTACAATTTTTGTCGGGGTGGCGAGATACTGCATAATTAGGAAAGCAACACAATTGTCATTCTCCTTCAAACAAAAGGAGAATGACATGTAAATGACATGTAAATAACATAGAAACCCCATGTAAAGGTTTGAGTCACAGCCTCATCATTACTACAAAAATGTGTCTATAGTGAGATCTGAAACAAGACAAGTAACAAGTAACAAGACAGGATTTCTTCATATGCCAAGTGAAAAAAGAGAGTTATGTAACTTTTTAAAATAATTATTCAGAAGCTGAGACTGACTTACCCTAGACTGGTGTCTCTGCATTATTCATCTTCCTCCTTTGTCATGATCCTGCACATATTCAGCATCAAGGAACATAGTAGGGCTACGCATTTTGATATATAAAGATCCCTAGATGTCTAAAATACCTCTCCCCTGCTTGGACAGCAATAGTCACTTAAGAAGCCAGGGCTCTGACCTATTCCCAGCTACTATTGGAATGCAGTGCTTACTTTCAAGAGATTTCAAGTTAGCAGTGCAACCTTGTGGCATAGAAGGATGGGGCTCTATTAACAAGAGTGCAGACAGACCATGAAGAGAAGTAATTATTCCTCTCTATTGTGCTGCCTGGGAGGCCACACCTGGAGCATCTGAGTTTGCTTTTTGGCTCCTCAGTTTAAAAAAAAAAACAAAAAACAAAAAACAACATCCTGGAGAGAGTCCTTGAGAAGTTAAGCCATAAAAGGAATTGGACTCCATAAAGAGAAAGATGATGTTAGGGGAGCTGTGTTAAGTAAAGAAAGCTCAGAGAGGATCCTATGTTCTCTTTGGCTACTAGAAGAAGGTTACAGAGTAGATAGATAGAATCAGCTCCTTCTCAGAGATACACAGAAATAGAATTTTTGGACAATAGATAACAATTGTAAATAAGAAAATTCTGAATAGATATTAGGTGAAAAAGATCATAGTGAAAGTGATAGTGAACCAGGTTGTTGAATGAACGAGACATTAAGGAATATTTGTCCTTGGAGATGTTCAGAACTCAACTGGCCAAGGCCCTGAACAATCTGTTCTGACTTTAGAGTTGGCTCTGCTTTGAGGTCAGGATTCCCCTTTAGGCTCTTTCTTTTTATTTTTTTTTTCTGTGAATATTGAATGGTTATTATAACTGCATGATTAAAGAACTCTATTTTTAGCTGTGTTTTTAGCCATTACTGACCCTTCCTGGTCCAGCTTAATAAGGTAGCAGCGAGGCTGCTGCAAAAGTTAAAAGGTTCTCACAAGATTTATAAAACTATTGGTTTCACACAAGCTTATTTGATCTGGTGAGTTAGCAAATAGTTAGAAAAAGAGAATGCAAAATTCTCTTTCAGTGGGAGCTCTAGATCAGAATGGCACAGTGTGGCTGACAGACAACAACAGACCAAGGAGGAAGCTCTGGTACTGATGTAGGAATAATGGTCCTAATTGTTTGGATAGCTATGCAGGATAAGTAGAGGAGCTATGCTTATTTAAATAAGGGATAGTCTAAAAAGTGTGGAGACAGCACTTAGCCAAAAAGCACTGTGTGACTGACAAAACTGAAGGAAGCCACAGAGAGAACCTGAAGAAAGTCTCATAAAAGAGCAGCAGCAACAAACAAGTTCATGTACTGAGTGACACTGAACTGTGAATAAAACATCAAGGCATCATACCCATTATCACCATGCCACAGGCAGTTATAGCTACAAGGGACTCAAAAAACAGCACAACTCTGTAACAAGAACTATGCTAACAAGAACAAATAGCAACTACATGGATATATTCTGGGTTAAATCATCTGAGCAGTTAAGTATAAGGTTTAAAAAAAAATATTCAGGTCTGTGAGACACCGGATTATTATTTTAATTATTGTCTTGAACCAACTTAAATGCCTATGTGGGAGGAAGGGGCAGGTTGAATTTCACAAAGGTGAAGTGGTGCCCTGCTCCATGCTCCAGCCCCTTTGAGCCTCCTTGGGCAGCCCCAGAGCAGCTGTCAGTCACTGACACACCAGAGCACTGCACCACACCACATCCCCTGGAATCCCTACTCCAGCCTCAGAGTGGCTGGCACATTGGGAGCACTGCCTCTCAACCCTCCCTGGAGCCCCAGTCCAGCCCCAGAATGGCCAGTGGGCCAGAAGTCCTGCCTAGGAGGGATGGCCATAGGGGGCAGAGCAGATAAAACCAACACCAGGCAGCCATCACATGGTCATGGCCCTGCCATTTACTGGGCTCCTGCTGCTGGATCTATGCTCGATCTAGGGTGGTAGCTATAATTCTGGGTTTTTTTCTCTCTCTTTCTTTACTACTTCTTCTTCTCTTAATTTCCTTTCTTGATATGTGGGCAGCTTAAATCTGGATGGGTTGGATTTTGTAAATTGTGTGGGTTAGCTTGTGCTAAGTCAATGCTTTGTAAAATACTTTATTGTGGTTGAATGTTGCCCCTTACACTTCTGCCAAGTTCCCTTATTTTCTAGTTTGCCAGTAAAAGCACATTATTTGACCCCCTGAGAAATATGTGCAGCGTCTTCTCCAGCGTGTTCTCTCAAGATATTAAGACAACTGAAGTCCTTTTTAATAAATCTGGTGTGTGGATTTCTAGAGACTTGTATACTTTTAAAGCCAAAACCCTTTAATGAGCTCATAGCTCAGACTTGAGGTCTTACAATATCAAAAGATAACATGATTTAGAGAGATTATATCATAGAGTAAATCAATAATAATCTCATTTAAACAGAATTTTATTCATGTAGAAACTTCTTTCAGTTAGGTGAATGCAGTGAAAATGGAAAAACAATGCAGAAGAATCTTATAATACAGCTTAGAAAGACGGCTTTCAAGGTAAATAAATTAATAGTAATGAAAAAATATCAAGTAATGCACTAAAATAAAAATTGAACTTTACAGTTATTGGGGTTGGAAGGGACCTTAAAGATTACCCTGTCTAAATCCCTTGCCAAAAGCAGGGATACTTTCCACTAGACCACGTTGCTCAAAGTCCCAGCCAACCTGGCCTTGAACACTTCCAGTGATATTTGCTACTTCTCTGGGCTACTTGTTCCAGTCTCACCACCTTCACAGCAAAGATTTTCTTCCTAACATCTAATCTAAATCTACCTCTTTCAATTTCAAGACATTCCCTCTCATCCCATCTCTACATGCCGTTGTAAAAAGTCCCTCTCCGGCTTTCTTGGAGGGCCCCTTTAGGTACTGGAAGGCTTCTATAAGGTGTCCCTGAACCCTTCTCTTCTGCAGCCTGAGCAAGTGCAGCTCTCAGCCTGTCTTCACAAAAAAGGTACTCCAGCCCTCTGATCACCTTTGTGGCCCTATTCTGAACTCCAATAGGACCATGTCCTTCTTATGCTTGGGGCCCCAGAGCTGGATGCAGTACTTCAGGTGAGGTGCCACGAGGGCAGAGTAGAGGGGGAGAATCATTCCTTTCAAGCTTGCTGGTCACACTTCTTTTGGTATAGCTGTCAATGAGGTTAAACAAACTCACAAGCAAAAGAACAAACAGACACTAAAACACAGGCAACATTGTATGTTTTACCATCACTAATCCAGGGCTTAGTGGAGCAAAAGTGGAGCTGTCGTGGGTTAGCAGGGTTCCCCCCACCTCGGGAGACTGTAAGATGGTTTGTCCAGGTTGATTTCCTGGACAAAACCAATCAGAAGTTCTGGTAACGCCTTTTGCAATTAC
>JAWWES010000133.1:53631344-53700692 GCA_035583135.1 Lophotriccus pileatus
GGAGCAAAAGTGGAGAAAAAAGAAAGTTAAATACTTGCAGAAAGTAGCAAGACTTGCATAGTAACTCACAGTAGCTTTTCCTGCTGTGGCTGTGAGATGCAGGTTAGAAGCTGTGTGGAAGACTCTTGATTTGACCCAGTTAAGCATCTGTCATGTACTTTCGTGTTAAGATTGTTATTTTAAGGTCATTTCAAAAGACTTAGCATTAGAATATATGTGAGGTCCTACATACATCCTTCTAATAAGACAGACAATGAAAAATTATTCTTGCAGTGGGAAGTTAGTTATTCATGTTAGTTCTATACCTCCTTTCTTTTGAAGTATTTCTGGGGAAAAGATATCCTCAGAAGCAGAGTTTCACATATGTGAATGTTTGAAACACTTCAAAAGTGTTAAGTACCATTTTCAATTGTTTGGTATTGATTAGCAAATATAGCTCTGTATTTCCCCACACTTTCCCTTGAATCCTACTCATTGCTGCTTAATTTAAAGTTCTATATGCAAAAGTGAAAAGTAATGCTGTGAAGTAAAAAGTTATCATTTGTATCCATTTAGAGAATAAACCGTTTTCTATATTTTATAATCATGTATAATTGTAGATGTGATCTAATGTTTTTCATAAAATAAACACAGAAAAGTGAATTTTCAAGAACGTTATCTCATCTGTTTAGTTTTATGCTTGGTTTTTGCTTCTCCTCTTTTCCTGGGACCCAGTGACATTTAACTGGTTTTGTCTGATTGTTTAAAATCTCCTTTACTTTCCCATTTTATCTATGTTTTTCTGATGTTTTCCCATAAACCAAAGTCTGACTGAAATCTCTGTCATCAGAATAGAAAGCATTTCACAGTCAATTTTGCAGTCTGGGGCTTACTCAGCATCTAGTCTGGCTGAATGTGTTAGAACAGTAGCTTCAAGGATGTTCTATTACAGTAAAATTTCATTAGGTAAGGCAAATCATAGATGTGTCTGTGGATCTCATGGTTCTCTATAAAGTGAAACTACAGTGGAAATCAGGTGCAAACACATAAGAGACTTTAGAGTTTTCCAGGCAATACAAATTTTCCATTCAATGCAAATTTGAAAGAATTTGCCCCTTTCTAATTAAAGAGGGAAAAGAAGATAATTTCTAAAACATATGGAAATATGACTGTAAATGTCTTCTGTGAACAAAATATTCCAATTCCCCAAATAGCCATTTCATCCTTCCATCTTCACTCAGTGGTGTCATTAAAATAACAACTCTGGATTCATTAATAAATTGGTGGCAAAAGAAAAGAATCAAGAGAGTAGATTACTAGTCTCAGTACTAGTGTAAGGGAAAAAAACCCTTATACTACTCATGTTATTTATGGACCATCAACAATTTTGATTAGCTGACTCTGCGCAGTTAATGGTTGAGGTGCTTTGAGGCAATGGCAATTAAAAATTAATTCTTCTGTCCTATAATTCACGGCATAGATATGAAAATCAGAAAGAAGGAATTTATTCAGCTATAACTGGCATTGTAGCTATTATTGATATATTTCAAACTGACCAAGAAAAAGCTACAACTAAGCCTTAGCAGTCTATAAATCCACATGCAAAATTTCTCCTTTTTTAACTAGGCTTAACAAAACACCTGTTAGGAAGTAGCAATTTTCATTACTACTTCAAAAGTTGTTTGCACATTAAACTATATGAGGTTTGACTGTGCTTATTCATTAGATAAGAAATCTGTTCCTGCATTAAAATAAAGGCACAAGAACAAAGGATTGTATTATATGGAGAGAAGTGCAGATGAAAATAATGAAAGAAAATTCAATTTCTCTGGCATAACATGCATGAATAAATTCCATCCTATCATCTATTTATAGTACTGTCTGTTAGGAGGTGAAAAAGTATTTAATAGATTGACTTAAAATATATACAGACCAGATTAAAAAAAGAAACCAGAAATATTTTCTGATTAAACAGACCTTTTGCTTTAACTAGAAGAGTTAGATCATTCTGACTTTAAGCATATGCTTCAGTTAGAATCAATAATGATTAACTACATTTTTATTGGCAAGAACATACTAATAATTAAGTTATTATCAGAGTTTCACTGTATGAAATAAAAAAAGAATGTCCTTATTAATTTTTCCCATTACAAAAAGTAATTCTTTTATTTTACCAATTTCTGTGCTTAGTGGTGCACATATTAGACTAAACACCATCAATAATCACCTGCTATACCCTATTCATTTATTAAATGTAATCTCTGTTCTGTAATTAAAGATTAATGTACGTGTACAGTTAGTAGTAGAATTGTATAATGGAAGTATTTTATACTTTCAGTAAGATATTTGTCTTTACTCTGGGAGGACCAACTATAGACAAATACTTATAAAACTGAAAACATTACTTGGTGAATTTGGAGCATTTCAGCAAAATTCTTAGCTGATTTTTCAGTAGCAATTCAACAGTATTCATCCTGATCTAATTGTGAAGTATATCTATGCATTTTACTACTAGTAATAAGATTTAGATTGCTTTTATTTCTATTTGGACTGTAGAAGCAATAAATTTGTAGGAAAATGAAAGTAGGTTTTTTTCTCTCTCTTAGTCGATGAAGTGGTTTAATTAAAATGTCTTTAGTCAAAATCCTCTTCTCAGCCTATTTAGAGATGAACAGCTTCACCCCTCTTATGCAGTTAGATCAGTTGTACTGGTGATGGTAATGCAGTTGGATGTAAAGAAGTTTATTTCTCAGATTTACAGAGATAAGAAATATTTTGATTTTTAAGAATTAACGAGAAAACAAGTTAATCAAGTTGGTTCACTTTTGTTAATTCATGAGGCCTATGTAGTTTGGATGGAGACAAATGTATCATGTGTGAGAGCTGGATTGTGGAATAATGGCCTTATTAAAAAAAAAAATGGAGGCAATAAAATGGAATTACCAAGACCCTGTTAGACCTGAATTTTAGAGCATATCCTGGAAATAAAACAACTAGGAATTCAAATGAGTCATCTGTCATAGAGGATTCCAATATTCCTACAGTCCTAGTGGTAATCTCCCCATTCACAGAGCTCAGATCACTGATCTATTCTGAGCTATTAACATAATGATATCAAATTAATTTTACTTTTCTTCAAGAGGATTCAGTGGGAAACAAAATTTCTGTAGCTGCCTCATATATTTTCTACACTTAATGACTTTCCTTCACATTATAGTATTAATAATTTCTATTCACTTGCAATGTTTATTATGACCTAAGTTATTAAATAACTGAAGAAAAGCAGACTGAGTTTAATATGTATTCCTCAAGAAAAGAAAAAACTACTATTCCTGGAACAAAGTTTATGTTCTCTGTACAATTTAATGAACTGTAAAGGAGTATATTGAAATAGTTTCTATGGTTAAAAGAAGTACTGGTAAGAGGCTTATTTTATTTATTAAATGCATTTTAAGTTTTTTCAGTATTCTCTGTATCATGACTGTTAGTATTTCAGTATTTGGGGTTTTTTTCCTCTAATTTAGCCATAAACCCTGTGTATCTGTTAATGAGGGTACTCAGAATGCGTTTGAACACATGGAAACTGGCTTACAGTTAGGAACGTATTGGTTGGCACAGCTCAGGTGAATACTGCCCTAAGCCCTTCTCCATCTGACAGAGCACCATCCTGGCAACAGACATGGTTCACCAGAATATGTTCATGGGTCATCAAAGTATGCAGACAGAATATTAAAGTAGCATTGGTCCTTCTTAGTCCAGCAGCAGATTTATGTCAGCTTACTAATTTTTTATAAGCAGCTTATATTAATATTCTAGGCTGTAAATATGTCAGGAGTGAACAAGTATACCACTGAGGATATAAATATTCCATTCAGGATAGATTCAGGATAGATTCAGGATGTCTGTACGTTTGAAAAAATAAATTCTGTGAAATGGTCAAGGTAAAAAGCTAGGTCTGCTTACCATTTCAGTCATCTGAGATACACTCTGATGTGAATTAGCACCTCTGCAAATCTCCATGAGTGTCTTTTCATAGGACATGACACTAGCAAATTCTGCAGTTCATATTCAAAGTAACCAGAACATTCTTAATATCAAAACCCCAAAATATTAGACCTACAAGATAACTGTTAGGAACCTAAGTATATATCATACAGTCTAGCTGTGCACTTAGACCAAACCAAATGATAAGTCCCAAAGGAGTGAAACATGGTTTTTATAATCAAACTCAAACCACGATCATCAAGATGCCAGTGAGGAGGGAAACACTCACAGACAAGACTAATCACACTCTCAAACAAATTCTTTCATCTCTGTGCTTCAAGATAGTTTGTTTGTGAAACTTCCCATTTCATTCCTCCATTCTTTCTTGCTTTGCCCTTTTTTTTAAAATTAAAAATCAGCACTTTTTACCCCAAGAAGAACATTCAATTGCTCTTTTATTTGTGGGGGAGATAGAGGAGGGGAAGAAGCAGAAAGAAGAAAGTCTGATGAAAGTGAAAGTGCTGTCTTGTGAGTTCCTGTGAACACAGAGCAGGCAATATTTTCGTTACTGTGTAAGAGATTCAATAAAAAGTCCTAGAAGAAAGAAAAAATCAGAGTGGGTCAAAGTTTCTTGTTTCATGCCTTGATTTTCAGAAGTACTGAGCCTTAATTTCTCTTCTGAAGTCAACAGGAACTGCAGGTGGTTCATTTATTGTAAGTGATCCACAAGTACATATACGATAAAAAAAGTTTTTAGTACATAAAGATATTGTTTGCACCTGAAGTTTCTGTTGAAATCAACAAACAGGTCTATTGGAATTTGTGAGCCTGCTGTAGATAGTCAGATAAGACACATATCGCCTAAACACAGTTACTTTCACTCACATTTTCCTTCAGCAAAGGATTGCCCTCCCTCCTAGTTGAAAATATTATTATCTTTATTTTAGGAGTATTTATTTCTGTGGACTACTCCTGAAAATCCTGAGAATTTAAATATTCAGTCTTTCTGGACTCCATCTGTTTAAATCCCTAAAAATACAGGAGAATTTCACCTTTACCTGGTGCTATGTTATCATTTTTTGCTTGATAATGTTGACACAGATCCTTCTAATATAATTTGTACCTAGGTTCTTATTGACTCCCCTTTTACTTCTAAGTAACATGTTTTAAACAAGCCTTTGAAAATTTGTATTAATAAGAAAGATGCATAGTACTACTGGTCTGCTAAAGAATAACAGCTGAAATGTGCCTCATTTTGTAAAGTACTTACTTTCTGAGTGGGGTACTGGGTTAGGCATCTAAAAATGGATATGACAATAATCATTAATCCTTTAAGAAATCATGAAGGATAATGCTAATGAGTTTCTAATAAAAATTTCCCCGTGGCTAAAATATATCTGATCTTATAGCAAACTGCTGCCAGTGTCATACAAGGCCATTTTATTATGTACTTTAAGTCAAGATGTCAAAACATGTAAAGTGGTAGTGGGATGCCAGGGGTAGATACATGAGCAAAGGCCTTCCTTTTACTCCATAACCTCTCATCTTCAAGTGACATCTTAAATCATTGTCACTGTCAGAAGGCTGCAGTGAACAGTGGCATTATTTCCCCAGGTACTGTAAAATACCACCTGGTATTTTGCATAAACTACATGGTAAATCATGGCAACACTGCAGTGTTATGTTACAATAACACTGTAAATAACCCGTGCCTTGATCATAAATCTGTACCAGCAACAGCCCTAATCAACAATAGCAACTCTGAGACTGAAAAAATCTTTCTCTTTAGCTGTAAAACTGTTCTTGGTATTCTGGCTTTGCCCAGTGTCTGGTAACTATATCCTCACCAGATCTGTGGAAATGAGCTCTGAATAAATGCTTGAGACCGGTAGTTTAAACACTTGACAGCATTTGTATTCAAGACTCACTATATTTTTTGACAAAAAAATGAATGCATGCAGGGGCATCTTCCTATACTGTTCTTTTATTGTTGCTTAAGTGACTTCCAACAATTCAAAAGCAACCAACTACTGAGTTTTGACACAAAAGCAACATATAAATATTTCTCAGGTCTGGACCATAATTTATTCCTGGAGTTACTGAGAGGGTCAAAGGAATAAAAGGAAGAAACAAAAAGCAAATGGATGGTCCTGTTAGAGCACATTTTTTCTATGCATTGCATTATGACCTACGAGGGCACTATCAGTCATACTGACTATCTTTATAATCCTGTCCAGATTGTTAGTACTGGAAAAATAATTACCTCTACACAAGATATGGGAACTAGGGGTTATGACTGGCTCGTGCTTAGTATTCTGTTGTGTTTATTAAAACCAGTGTATAAAATAACCACACATTTTTCACCAGAAGGAGTTTTAACGGTCTTGTTCAAAATTTAATGTGTTTTTCAATGTGCTCCTCAGAAAGCTGTTAAGGGAGTTACTAGAGCAATACCTGCCACTTTCTTACTATCATTCTATTCAGCATCCCTTAAATACTATGAAAAGTATCTACTAAAAATTCAGAACTGTGATAAAATTGGCATATCACCCTCTTTACCCATTCTGCCATTGTGTATTTTATTCACAGCTGCTTTGCTGCTAGTCATTCCAAAAAGAGTTAAAAAAAGTGCCAAGTTTTCAATTATTTCATGTTTCAATTTGCACATAAGGAGATTTTTTTTTCTTGTGCTGACTTTAAAGATTCAAGCATGCTTTTACTGAGTGGTTATATATTTTTTCACTTTTTTTTTCTTTCAGATTTAGCAAAGCCCTGCCAGAAGACATTTAATGCTGTCATCGATATTCGCTCTACTGTCAGGGATATTAAACTGAGAAGAAAGACCTGGCACACTGACTTTCTCTTGAAGCTTTGATAGTATGTTGGCTACAGCTTAGCTGTGTGAAAAAATAGTGTTGCACTGCAAGCAAAACCAGGGAATTTTCTTCTTGTCAATTTAGAAAAGTTGTGAGGAAAAATTCAGCTTTAGACCACATAGGCTTTGCAGATTAAAAGGATTGCAGGTTTTGTTTCATTTGCTAAATAAAAATCTACCTCTTTTCTTTTGTTGACATTAGCTGCACTGTTATAGAGCACTGGATGTTATGAGGCTATTTCAATTCCCAGAATCACAAGGGTTCTTGTCCAATTTCATTCCTTTTCCTATTCTGTAGCATTAACCCATTAATGAGAAAATGAGCAAAACATCTAATTTTAACATATTCAGTAGACAGTGATGAACCTGAAAGAGAGGAACTGATTTATAAGGTGTGTGTATATATAAGAGTTCTAAGCATCAGCAGCTGGAAAGACAGCAGACTGAGAGATAACCCACCCCTCCATTCATCGCTGGCAAGCCCCCATCTGGAGTCCTGTGTCCAGTTCTGATTTCCCCAGTGCAAGGGAGACTTAAAGGAGTGAATCCAGAGTAGGAACAGAAAGAGGATTAAGGGATAGGAGCATGTGTCACATGAGGAGAGGCTGAGGTGGGACTGTTCAGCTTGGAGAAGACTCAAGGAGTGGTCTTATGAGTGTGTATAAACACCTGCTGAGAAGGAGCAAAGAAGACAGAGACAGACTCTTCTCAGTGGTGCCCAGTGAAGGAATGAGAGGCAATGGATACAAACACAGGAATTCTGTTCAAACATTAAGAAATAAAAATTAACCATGAGAGTGATTAAGCACTAGGACAGGTTGCCTAGAGACATTTTTTTTGAGTGTCCATCTGTGGAGATAGTCAATATCTGGCAGAATATGACCCTAGCAAATCTCTCCTAGCAGATCTTTGGCGGTTGAGATAGATGATATAGGTCTCAACCCTAACTGTAATCCTAAACCTAATTTGAAAGGTGTAGAGACAGCAATGTTGCGGCCCTGCCATGGTCCTCTTGGCATGAATTTTCCAGCCCCAGTGTCCCTGGGCCTCTAACCTCTTTCACTCTCTGAAACCTAACCCTAAGCCTGACCCTAAGCCTAATTGGAGTTGGAAAATGCACGCCAAGAGGATCATGGCAGGGCCCCAACATTACTGCCTCCACACTTTTGAATCTCGCTTTGGGTTAGGGTTAGGGTTAGGATTAGGTTTACAGTTTGGCCTAGGTTTAGGATTAGGATTGGAGTTGAGAGAGTGAAAGAGCCCACAGCCCCAGGGACACTGGGGCTGGAAAATGCATGCCAAGAGAACTATAGAGCAGCCATTTTTTTTTTTTCAGTGTGTTAGTTGTGATTTTTGACACAGGTTCTGATCAATATACTGGTTGTTTTACAGCTAACAATCTTGACTGCAGTTATCATAAAGCAGAATAGTCCAAGATCCTGAGGGAACTGGTACATAAATAAACTGCTTGGATCTCAGGAGAATGTATTTAATCTCTTTCTGGTAGGCTGGACTCAGAGGGGTACTCTCCTGAAGGGCAAAAGAGCACAAATTGACAGATTTGTTTTTAAAGACAGTCTCTTCAAAGTGCAATACTCTATCCCAATATGCAAGAAAATGAGAGGGTAAGGCACAGGCCTCTTGGCCAAGCACAGTACTTATCCCTGATGTGGAACACTAAAAAAGGGACTTGAAAGGATGCACTCCCAATAAGGACAAGAAAATCATTGTTCGGGCATACAACAATAGAAATAGAAAAAACACATCCTTTCTGAATAATCCTATACAATTTGCAGAGTATGGGACGTGTGTTGGATGAAGCAAAAACTGAATTGGCTTGCGCTCTTGCGGTGCTGAAAGGTAAGTGTATGTGCTGAAGGGTAGCAGGAGCATAGCTTTCAGATTCACAGACACAATAATTCATTGTACTCGGCTCTTGAGGCACATCTGGGATATTTTGCCTGACTTTGAAACCATCAGTGCTAGGGCTGAAGAAACTATAACAAGTCTAATGAAGAAGCTTTAAATATGCTGGGGGCTAGAAAACACATTGCACAGGAAGAGGATCTGAGAGCTGTTTAGCCTGGAGAACCAAAAGGTAAGGGGAGATTTAGCTGGAAGTTTCAGCTGCATGAAGGAAGGTTACAGGGAAGATGAACCCAGATGCTTAACAGTGACATGCATGAGGCAATAAGACAGGATTAAGAAATGGAAATTTTCACCACAAAAAAAACCAAACCAAACCAAACCAAACCAAACAACCAAACAAAAAATTTTTGCCAAAAACACAAACAAACAAAAAACCCAACAACAAAAAAGTCCCAATGAACAGATTTTTCCAAAGATATTTTGAGATACCACGTTTTGAAAGTATTTTGACTGGCAAGATCCTAAACAACCTGAATTACATTTTAGTATTTGACCAGATGATATCCAGAGGTTCCAGCATCATTATTGAGTCTAATTAGTTTAGGATAATACTGAGCACAAAGGGTGACTGAGCAAAGAATTAACAAACTGTACAACACATTTTTTTACGGACAGTTTATAAAGTTGGTTTGGGAGTTAATGAGTTAATAGCATTCAAAAATAGAACTGTTTAGTTTGGGGTTTTTTTAATGTATTTTTCATGTCTATTTTATACAAGAGACAAATAAACTTTTACAGGGTGGGGCTCAATGGAGGCAGATTCAGTGTGGCAGAATTATTTGTGGAGGTATTTGCATTCTAAATGGACTGTTTTCTGGGGAACAGTACTAGGATTTTGTGTGTATGCAACAGAAACTGGAAGCTCAGAAAAAAAGATAGAAGGAAAAATTATTTCCTTCTAGCTAGATAGTCTGAACCGCTATCTAATCAGGCCATTTTGAGTTTCAGCTGAAGAAGTCATTTGGAGAATGCTGGAATTTACTTAGGTCTTATTCTACTGTACTGAGATGAAATAGTAGTAATATGAAAATATTTTGGTTTTCTGTTAGTCTGCACTTCATAGTTAATATTTTCAGAAGTAAATGTGTACCATTTTTTAAATATCTTGAAAAATTAATTTAATTTTTATCAGAAAATAGATGAATAGTAGGCAGCTTTATCATTAGAAAAAAATTTTTTTTCTTTTATATTTATGGAGTCATTTCACTTGTGTATATACATCACCACAATGGAGAGATCACAAACTGACATCTACAAACTGGAAAGCAGAGCAAGAATTATGCTAAAAATCTCCCTATCTGCCAGGTCTTGGAAAACAATAAGGGGACTGAAAATATGGGATCTGGCCAAACAGGCTTGATTCAAATTCATGCTGCAAAGGTTTAAACTCTCCCTCAGTTGATTTGCACCCATGAATTGATATCCACTCAGTTATAGATGCCCAATCATCCTGACACAGGTTTGTATACAAACTCGTGTTAGGTTGCACAATGAAAAGACAGAGTTCCCTTCTAGCTACTTTGTTCATGCATAGGTTTTTCTCTGTTGCAGTTTGTCAGAGGGATAGCAATAGTTAAGGAATGAAGAAGACAGCATTCCCTACAAAGGAGGCTAACCTACAGGAAAGAGATGCTAACAAACGGAAAATGTAACACATCACTTATTTAGAAAGCATCTGCATTTTAAGGATCACTATGAAATAATCCCCAGTGTTCAGACAGAATTCTGCTTCTGCTGTTGTTTTAGAGATGTCAAACTATAGAATTCTGCTTCTGCTGTTGTTTTAGAGATGTCAAACTATAGAAGAAAATGGAAAGCAATGAGAACACCAATTATAATCCAAATTGCACATGCAGGATTATGCCAGCCCAAGCCATGGTCAGTTACTGAATTTGCATAAGATCCCCCCCAACACATGAATAAACTACAGATGGTACTACAAGTTTCCTGAGCAGGAAAGATTCATACCCATGGCCAGAGAGTTTGAAAGTTGTGCATGGGCAAATATTCCTTCTGGTTCACAACCTGACAATCTTTCCAAACAATTAGATGCAGAACTGCACTGAATAGGAGCGTGAGTTTCATTTATTTTCCAATAAGTCAAGAAAATAGCTTCAGTTCAAGTCTGCAATGGTTCTGTGAAAATATAAATAGTTTTCAGCTATGGACAGATCACGCTTTCTGGATTTCCATAATGCTTTGAGTGACATATATTTTGATCACAATGAACTCCTTGGGCAGAGAAATAGGAGATTTTCACTCAGAGATTACAGATTGAGATCTAGAAAAGGGGCCAGCTTTTTACATATCTACTGGAATTTTTTCTTGCACATAGCAAAGCTGAAAGTACTTTGCTTGTTACTCATCATCTCAAATCCCACAATATTTCACTGATGCATACTAAGTTTTCTCATCCAGGACTAGACTTAGACAGTGAATCTGTTATTACAGTGTGTTATGCTCAACATTTAATGATCCGTGGCTGACAGTGACTGAAGGCCAATGAAAGCAAAATTACTGTAGTGTGTGTGCACAGAATACTCCAAAGACGGTTACTGTAGGACATTTCTAGGATTCAACACCAGAAAGAAAATAACTGTATGATTTCAATACAATCATATTTAAAGGCACAGGGAACAGGTGTCTAAATGGGCTTAGTTTCTGAAAGACACTTGCCTTTAGTAATGGGAGCATTATTTTCTCCAAGCATATCTGAAAAGATATCTTACTAGAAGGTGGTAATACAACTTATTTTTAAGGTATTCTGATTATTTTAATTATCAGGTTCTTCTTTCAGTTGTTCAGAATGTCAATAAACTTCATCTATTTGAGTATATATTTTTCCATTGCAAGTGATTGCCTCAGATTGATTTTCTTTGTGGTATTCTTTACCTTTTTTTTTCTATTAATGTCATATAAATCAGTTCATTTATTTCTAAGAATTAAGGCAGAAACTAACAAATTATTTGCCAATGTGAAATAACTGACAGACTTTTTAAGAAACATCACAAACATCACAAGCATCACATTTTGGTGCAGGTATTTAGAAACTGGTTAGAAGTGGCCCTTGTTTGAAAGATAATGCTTTAGTTTTCTATATGAAAATCTCCTCTGTTAAAATATTTTCAAGAAACAATGTGTTCTGCAAATAAAATTATGCCAAATTGTCCATCCCCAATTTTTCCTTAGGCCGTGAATCAAAAGTGTTATGGTGAAGTCACTTTTAAAGTATAAACCAAGGAAGATCAAAATAAGATTAAATTTGCAACTGTCTATAAGTACCTGGACATTAGAGGGACAGATGGAGCATGATAAAAACCATAAAGTTTCACTTGGGGTACCTAAGAGGCGAAATATCTAGGCACTGAGAAAGAAGGAACACACTTTCTGTTCTCACAAGATAATACACTAGTACTGAGTTCCACAGTCCCTGTCACTGGTACACTTTAACAATCCTGTTTATGTTTATGGCAGAAGGAAGCTGTGGGGAGAGATTAGCATTAAGTAAGAGTCAATAGGAAAGTGAAATGTTTAATTCACCCTACATTTAAACCAGGATCAGCTGATAGATCAGACCATATTGCCAAGGCCATGCAGGTGGGCCTGGAAAAGTCCCAAGGCTGGATCTTTCACAACCTGACAGGTCAGCTTCCTCCAATTGCTTGACTCTGTTAAGAGTGGGAAAAAAAATCCTCTATATTCAGAACCTGATTTCCAATTATAACTTTTTTGTCATACTTCTAGACAGTAAAAGAATAAAGAACAGAAACATTTTAGACAGATAAGCTACAGTTGGAAAACAGGAAAGATTTCAAATGGCTCAGAAAAACATATGTTTAAAAGCAGAATTTAGTTTACTGGTCTCATATTACGTGTAGATATTATCTATCTAGATGACGTTATGCTGTCTATATTTAATCTCCAATACCTTATTTGTTATAGTAAGTATTGGTTTGAAACAAAATGAAACTATTTGTATGATAACATATGAAGGGGAGAAAAACACTATAATTTATGTAACTCCTTATATCAGGAAAATCTTTCATTATGTATTGACAAGGTGATAGAGAACTTGGATAAATTATAATCCCTTTGTGGAATAACATCCTACCTTAAGAAAAAAAACACATCTTGCACAAGGGGGGGAAATTCATTTGACCTCAGGGAGATGTGGGGCTGTTTTGAGGAGTTTTGGATCATGAGCATCAACAGTATAAGACTCAGTTCTTCATGGACAAGGACATCAGCATTTAGCCTTGAAGATGACCTCAATGCTCTTTCAATGAAGAACGGTGCATTTACAGACACTTACCCAAAGATTTTATTATTTTCTTTCTATTAGGAATAGCTCAAAGAAAAATATGGCTTGCCCTCTCCAACATGGACTGGTCAACTGCAATGAACCCTGCACTTTATCATAATTTACAGAAAGCAGAGAAGTCCCTCAGGTTTCAACAAATTGCTATAAATAGTATAAGTTTACACTTCTGATTCGGAAAAGTAAAACAGAAATTCATAAAATGGAAATTATTAATGAATTAAATATTGCCATCTCACTGCAAAAGGTTTAAATAAATTATTGGTACAGAGATTCCCTCAGCTGTTTAAAAATAGCAAGAGTATCTCCAATTATTCATGTTTAATGTTGCTCAGTGAATGAGGGTGGATCTTTGACCCTATTAATGCCTTGTTAGAAATAAGATGGATGTCTAGAATTTTGGGGATCACATAATTCTGTTGTAGCAGCTACATAAGAGTACTTAGGCAAGAAGAGTTACAGAATAATTAGCACCATTTAATGCTAGGTCTTTTTACTGGTGGGTTCTCAATAAAAAAAAATTAAGTAATCTTTATATGCATGCATATGTGGTGCACATATATGTCCACGCATATAATAGAGGTTTAAAGAACAACAGCATACAAACCAAGGTCAGTAGAGGATATTCATTATCAAGACAATACTAAGAGAGACTACTATTTGTTATGTATTGGAAAAGCAAAATTCGGCCTCCTTCATAAAGGATCTTGTTAGTTGCTCCAAGGTGTTGCTTTTTACACTGTGCCTGAACTACCAAATGCCTAATTCTATGAGCTTGGGTATAAGCAGCAAAATCCCAGCTAAGGCCTACAACACAGGCAAGTTTTCTCGCATTTTCTACACATTATTGTACCAAGACTTCTGCAAAAGCACCTGCAAAACAGGCAATGACAGGAAGAGAACCAGAAAGTAATATTCTTTCCTTGATTCTGTACACTTCTTGTGTTTGATTCTTCTAATATCTTCTAATATCTTAATATTTGAGCTGATGGTAGGATGCAAAACATATTAATTGACAAATAAATAAATAAATAAATGAGTAGGCAACAGACATTGTCTGATAAAAGATGTTTTGTCAAACTATCATTCTCTGAGCTATATCTTTTGACTGAAGTGTAATTCCTAAAGTAGCTTGATATATAGAGTTGTATCAAGATGTGGGAAAAATCAGATCTGTTTTGTAGCAGCTTCTTTAGACTTTGAACTATAACCATGGTATTGCTTTACATTTTGGATTCAGGATTGTAATTGCTCATATCCTCATGCCTTTATGTCCGTCCTGTCCTGCCAGGGGGTCCTTTCATTATCTTATCTTTAGATCTGATATGTAAGTATATGAGTAGTCATGTGAAATTGTGTGATAATACAGATAAGTGTTTACGCTACTGAAGAGAATTACTAAACTGGACATAAAAGCAACTAATTTCTCTTGTAATTTTCTCTCTCATTTTTTAATTTTATTTTAATCTTCTACTGTTCTTGGTTACGGTAATTAAATTCAGAGATGAAAATATTCTTTCCATGTTTGATATAACTGGCAGCTTAGCTGTAGGAAACCAAATGAAAAAAAACTTGCATAGTATTGCTGGACTCACCAGGAAGGTAAGCATATGTGACTTGTAGAGTTACAAAAGTTTTCTAACATTTTCTCGGTGTCTTCTCTTCACTCCTGACCCAGTTCCCAGGATATCTAGTACTCTCAGGATGCACCTACATCCCATACAACTCCCTCAGCAAGCATAGACTCTGCTGTAAAACCAAGTGGAAGAAATAGAACTATCCTGACTGCCAATTCAGAGGCTGCTTCTTATTTTCCTAATTATGGAGTGTGTTGCAAGTGTTGATCCCTGGCTTGATCAGCATAGGAAAGTGCACGTCCTCAGATTTTAAGAAATGAACACAAATCCTAGCTTCATATTTTGTTCCACTCCATACTCATTATAATGATAGTCATAAAAAATAGAAAGCATGAAGAAATTACTTTCCTGTTAGGTATTATATAATTTTTGTGTGATTAATTATGTAGCAAAGTAAGAATAGCCCCCCCTAAAATGTAAACATAAAGTGAGAATGATAAGTGCTCTTTTACGTGGGGCTTATTTCTTATTTTTTAACTTACTGGAATAAGGTAGAATTCATTTATCTTTGGACAGGTATAAAAAGTTATGTTCAGAGGCTTACAAAATTTCTGTGCATCTGCATATCTCTCCAGTGTTGCAATTCAACAAGTAATTAATACTTTTGATAGAGTAGTTGGTCGAAGGGTTAATAGCTTTTGTTACTGAGAGAATATGTAATGTTGTTTTTAAACCATAAATGAAGAAACATAGTTAACTATCACAAATTACATTGCCCAATGCTTTTCTTATTTTCATTATATTTTATGTACCATAATACAGCGATAAGAGGTTTTATTTTCCTAAGATATTAATATTTATGTACTTTCATTATTGCCAGAAAGCCAACGTCTTCTCAGTGGTCAGATGAGGTTGTCTCCAAATTTTAGAGCTACAACTAGTTCATTTATTATTAATAAAGCTCATAAATACCCATGCCATCCACAGTAGCCTTAAACAATTTTACTTGAGCATAATCTGAATTCTTTTTTTCCTTGAGGAGTTCTATTTTCTGGTATATAATTAGGTGTCATCAGCTGTGACTGGAAGAGCTGTACTCCACCCTATTTCTTACAATAAATGACAGATATCATAACCTACAGTTAGTAAAATATTTTACTAACTAGAAAACAAAAGCAAGCAATATGGAGAGGTTGTTATTTTTGACAAAAATATAACTAGGTTACTAATAAACGTCTTTCTGCTTTCTACAAAATTTTAAAGACTGTTCTAGAAAGAGACAGAGTGCAGCAAAAAACCCACAGAAAAATTAAAGTTATTGCAGGGAAGAATGTAGTAAGTGACCTTGAAAAATATTTGATCTGTGAATTATACTACCTCTTGTATGTATAAATAACAGCTTCATGAATAGTTAGACAAAATATTAAGCTCCTAATTTGGAGATATGAAATCCTTTGCAATGAGAGCAAACTACAGACTCCTAGAAAGGAGGAAATTTTCTCTGGGGCGGTTTTTCCTTAACATACAAGGTTCTGAAGTGAAGATATTTCATCACTTTTTGTTGACTGACCTGTCTATACACAAAGGAGACAGAGCAAGGCAGGCCACACAGTGGCTTCAAGATTTTATGCAGCAACTCAATTAAGCTATAATATTTGTGACTCAATCTCCTAAGCTGTGATCCACTGTAGAAACTTCAAATCCAGACTCATTATTTTTGCCCTCTAAACACTTCCTTATTTCTTGAAAGTAATCTCTTTAAACTTATGAGCTATGAATTAATAATACAATGGATGGTCAATTAGTTATTTTCTAATTTTATTTTTAAAAATATAGCTAAGAAGCTATATATGTAGCTAAGAAAGGAACAAATGTGTGTCATGTACAGAAAAAATTAAATCAGACAGGACGAAAACAAAAATGGCTAAGATTAGAACTGAGCGGGTAACTCTATCTTGACAGGGTGCTAAAATGAATAGACCACTGGTTGGCCTTGGCTGGACACCAGGTGCCCACCAAGGTGCTCTATTACTCCCTCTTCTCAGCTAGACAGGGAGAGAAAATAAGATGGAAAACAATTCACAGGTTTAGATAAGGCAGTTTACTAAAGGAAAGGCAAAAGGTCGTGCACACATAAGCAGAGAAAAAAGAAATAACTGTTACTCACTACTTCCCATCAGCAAGTGATGTCTGAACACTTCCCAGGAAGTAGGGCTTCAGCACACAGAGTAGTGGAAGGCAATCATCATAAATAAGGAATGCCTGCCTTTCCTTAGCTTTTACATCTGAGCTGACATCATATGGTGTGGAATATTCCTTTGGTCAGTTTGGATCAGCTGGCCTACCTTCCAGGATCTTGTCAATCCCCAGCCTAATGATGGGGGGCAGAATGCTGGGGAGACAACGCTAAGCTGCGTGAGCAATGATCATCAGTAGCCAAAACACTGGTGTACTACCAACACCTCTCTAGCTGCCAGTGCAGAGAGCAGCACTGTGAGGCTGCTATGGGGAAATGAACTTCATCTCAGCTATACCCAATACAACCACATACAATTTAGACAATTCGAAATAATATTTAAAATCAAATAGATTCCTGGAAGGAAAAGAGGTAATAAGCTCAGCAATGGAATGACTTTTAACCCTGACACTGGAATAAAAATATGAGCAGTTTAATTCCAAAGTCATCTTGAAGACTCTATTTTTAAGTACTTGAGATAAATGTAAATAGTCTCTTGAAGTGGTAATTAAAATAGAGAAAAATAATGTCCTTTTACAAGGAAATTTTACTTACTTTTGCTAATATAACAGTAAAAATTTATATTTAGTTAAGCCAAAAATCACTGTCAGAAAATTTTCCAGGTTAGAAGAGAAAAGCAAGTAGGTGAATGGCAAATGCCTTTAAAAACCAAAAGCAGACTGGTATTTCAGAATTCATCTCTATGGCTCTGGTCCCATTGGTGTTGATTTTTCTTTCAGTGGAACCCTATGAATATATTTCTTGAGTCGCTTGGAGGTTGAGGTTCAAAATTAAATGTGTTTGCTTTCTGATATTTTGATATAAAACTACTTTTGTATTAAAAAAAACCAAACAAAACCCCAACTTGTGAAAGAATGACAAATCAATAAGGCATCACTGTATCTATATGTAAGTTTTGTCCAATTATATTTTCAAAAAATCAAGATGTCATGCTGATGAAGGAAAAGAAACCTACTGGAGAAAAAAATAACTGAAAAAGAGATGTGTCTGACATAGACTGGAATTGCTTAAGCAAAAATAAATAAATTGCTTCTGTTACTGAGATTAAAAAAGGAAGGCATCTGAGATAGTCCCTTCACAGTCTGCAGACTCTTTTGTGCACAACTATAATTGTTACTGTATTTCCCTTGTAAAAAAGTATTCAGTGGCAGAAACTTTAATTAAGAGAATCAATAATACTGTCAGCTGTTTTTCCTTGGAAAGGATAAGATCTTAGAAGAACTTGGATTAGCCTTTAATTTAAACAAGGAACTGTATCCATCTATTTTCATAGGACCATGTAATCATAGAACTCCAGGTTGGTAGGAATCTCCAGGATCATCTGGCCCAATCCTCCTTGGCAAAACCATGGTCAAGCCCCCTGTCCAGTCGAACCCTAAGTGTCCAATGTTGGGAAATTCACCTATTCTCTGGGATGATTATTCCAATGGCTGATTGCACTCATTGTGTAAAACTTTCCTTTTGTGTACCATTGGAATCTTCCCTGGAACAACTTCTAACCATTAGCCCCTGTCTTTTCCATGTGGCTTTTTGTAAAAGGGGAGTCCCCATTTTCTCTGTAGCCACCCTTTAAATTCTGGAACATGATAAGGTCTCCCCTTAGCCTTATTTTCTCAAAGAAACAAACACAGCCCTCTCAGCCTTTTCTCACATTGCAGGCTTCCCAGTCCTTTGATCTTCTTTGTGGCCCTTCTCTGGACCCCCTCCAGCCTGTCCACATCCTTTTTTTTGTATACTGGGGACCAAAACAGTATTCTAGGTGTGGCCTGACAAGTGCTAAGTAGAGTGGGATAATGACTTTACCTCTGCTGGTGATGCCCCTGTTGATGCAACCCAGCATCCTATTGCCTTTCTTTGCCACAGCAGCACACTGTTCACTCATACGGAGCTTGTTGTCCACCAGCTCCTCCAGGTCCCTTTCCACAAACCTTCTCCCCAGCCAGGTAGATCCCAGCCTCTGCTGCTCTCATGGATTTACATTTTACCATGTGGAAGACCTCACTTACATTTGTCCCTGAACTTCATAAAGCTCTTGTTAGCCCATTCTTCCAGCCTATTCAAGTCTTCCTGCAGAATATCACACTCTGAAGTGTCTACTTCCCTATTCAGTTTAGTATCATTGGCAAAGTTTGTCAGGGTACACTTGATCCCATCTTCCAAAACAGTTGTGAACATGTTAAACATCACTGGGACCAGTATTGATCCCTGGGGGACTGCATTTGTGACAGGTTGCCAGTTTGAAAAGGAGATATTTACCACACAGCACACAGACCATTAGACAACAGTGCATCAGTTTCACTAGGACGAAGATGTGGGAAACCTCACTGAACGCCTTGAAGAGATCCATGTAGACAAAGTGCAGTGCTTGCCTCACATCAGCCAACCAGGTTACTTTGTCATAGAAAGCATTCAGCTTTGTCAAGCACAATTCCCCTTTGGTGAATTTGTGCTGTCTTTTCATAATCACATGCTTGTGGTAGCTACTAGGATGCTTCATTCCATAACTTCTTCAGGGACTGAAATAAGACTGTATATTATTAAGATTTTATACTTTTATACTTTTATACTTTACCTCTATGCAATGCTGCATTAGCCTAACGTACCTTAATAGAAGTGAAATAATGCAGTATAACCCAAAATGTTATTGAAAATTGACTTCTGGAATCTGTTGTGCATAGCCATTACTAAAAGGAATTTTTCAGGTCACACTTTCTTATTGTGAAAACAGAGGCTCTTGGTGAATCTATTATCCAGCATTTGCCTGTGTATGTTCTGTAATTGACAAGTTATTAAGTCCTTTTATATGCAGGGATTTTTTGAGGTTATTAAGAATCATGTTAAATCATGCCATAGGAATTCAAAAAGTAAAAAGAATAATAAGCACTCAGAAGACACACAAAAAAACCCCAAAAAATGAAAATTGACTTAAGCTAGTTTCCCCCACTTATTCAAACATAGAAAACACAATTTAATAAAGCATATTTACAGGACAGGACAAGTAGCAAGGGTTAAAATATGATTTCAATTTTTTAACTGCTTGAGCTTTTACACTTAAAAAAAAAATCATATATTTGTGATTAAAAAAATGCAAAAATCCCCCCAAAAAAACAGTGGCATACTACAAATCTCAGAATTGCAAAATATTAGTAGCACACAACAGAAAAATCAAAGAATAGTTGGTTCCAAACAGGTCTTCCCTTTCACTTCTTCATAATTACACACAACAGGAAAAGGAATTTCAGTTAATGTATGTTTTAACACGTTTTTGAAGAACATTTTTTCCAGCATCAGTTTGTCTTGAGGAGTTCTCATTAGTCAGTGTAGTCCTTATGCCATTTTCTCAGTTAAGGTAGCACAAGTGTTTACAGGTCTGGACCATGAGACTGAAAATTTGATCCAGACTAAACCCAAGCTATTTTCCCAAGTTGTTTTTAATAAAGGGAAGTGAAGATAAGGACTGTCAGAAATGTAGAGACTGCCTGAGTTAGCAAAGGTACTGAAATAAGTGTTTATTAAACCATAGCCTTTCATGTCTTATTCTGCAACATATGTGCAAAAGCTTGAATTTAGAGGTAATTCAATGGTGAATGTTCAGTGACTGAATTAAGGCTAAATCAAGAGCACAGAATACAGAATTCCTTCATCATTACCTTTTTTTCCCCCTCCAGCTACTACCAGGCCACGGAGAAGGGCCTTAAAATAAAATTCAAGTAATCTAATTTTAAAATGTATTTAATACTAATTTTACTTGGACTTTGACTGCAAAGCATTGTGAGTCATGGATCATCATGAAAACTTCTCTAAACAGAAGTAGAGACAATAGGAATATTGAGGAACTATAGATACTATGATAAAAACAGCTGTACCAGTGTAGTGCACAGCAAACAGTACCACACTGTATTTTCATTGTATCTGTTTGTCTGTTATTCCAGAGCTACAAATAGGTCTTGAAGTGTTATCTTATACATTCTGAAGATTTTGACAAAGCATCCTCCCACTCTCAAGAAGTGTAATTATAACTCATACAGTATGATAATGAGCCTCAAAAATTCTCCTGAAGCAGAACCCTGTGTCAGCCTCCCTTGGTGTTAAACACATTCAAGGCTGTGGTGATGTGACAAAACTAGCTCTAATACAAGTGCAGACTGTGACATCCTTTCAATATATGAGTGCTTAAAAACATCATTACAGCATTTTAAAGGGAGCTTTTATGTGTTTTCTACTATATGGACACAACTCTTACAGCTGCACTTGAATTATAATCAGAAAAGGTATTAAGATAATTTTTTCCTATTTTGTAACATGTAAACCAGGTGATTAGAAATGAGAAATACCTATTGCTTGAAATCTAATGTAATACAACACATGCTGCTTTCATCGCATATTTTGGCAAGGGACTCCAAACAAACAAATAGTTTGCTTAAAACTAAATAAATGAATAACAGATTACCAGGATATAGGTATCAATAGATGCAGTAGAAGTGTATATATAAAAGAACTTTCCAAGTCTTATTGTATCAGATTTCTCAGAAATTTAGTTTCAAAACACTTTGTGGAGAATTGAATGATTGTCAGGCTTTCCCATAAAATAAAGTCAATAACAATTTTGACTGGTCCATTTGCTTTTGAAAATCCCAAATTATTGCATTAAAATTACACTCTATCAAAGTGATCTAAAACATTTTTTCAGAGTAAAATGTATATTAATGTTAAGAAGTGAAAATAATTCTAATACCATAGAGAATATAGGAAAAATAGTATGTCTTATTTAGGTAATATCCATAAAATACTTTCTTTTGGTTTCCCCAATTTTTAAAATTTATTTTCATAATTTTGGTTAAGAAGTCAAGTGTTATATATATCCTGATAACAGTTTTATTTAGTTATTTCTAGTATTTTTAACCCTATAAATTGAGTTTTAATGTTGAAGAAAGATATGAAAACACTTGACGTGTTCCTAGACTCAAAAGAACTTCCATCTGAACAAATACTCTGTGCTCAGGTTCCCACATGACACAAGTGAACACCGGAGCCCGGCAGTGATAGTAGCACCACTACCTAAAGCAGTACAAGTGCCTTGTTGAGGCACCATCTATGTCAGTTGGCATTGTTAATTCATCTGCACTGATTTTAGTATCTGAATTAGCATCCTGATAGTGCTTTTCTGTGCCAGGCAGCTCTCCTGACTGACCTGACATTAGCTTGAACTAGGGTACAGAAACACCCACCGGCCCTAGAACGGTAGCTGGAAACATCAGTGAGGTCCCTGTGGAACTGCCCTCCCTTGGAGCTGCTTCTGTGTCTCCCCGAAGAGTCAGAGACACAGTCAGAGACACAGGACCACCTGCATAACTGCTGGAACAAGAATAGCACTCTCTGTTGCACCATGTTACATACTGGTTTCATTACATCTCTTTTTAAAATGAGTCAGTTCATCCCTTCCAGAAACTGACACAGGAGCTGCTTTTGTCAGTGGTTCACTGATTTTTCTATTATGTATACATTCCTATGTTATCAAGCAGAAGAAAGCTATCATTCATTACTTAATAATTAAATCATGTCTTATAATTGTAAACATTTTTTGTAACTTAAAACCTAAACTTTTAATATATTTCAATACTCTTTTTTTTTGTCTTACTTTACATTTGCACTGCAAATTACATCTCTGTATTGCTTTTTGACTTGTTTCATTTCAAATCTCTATATGATTGTAGTACTCACTGCACCATCGAATATCTTTGCAAAATGTCTCTGTGTACATGAAACAGAAATCCATACTGGGAAGTCCAATATGTCATTTTCATTCTAAAAGATTGTTCAAAGGAAACATGATGCTAAATAAAACGCATTATCCATGGTGTCCAAGACCCAGCTGCAAATAAACTGAAAGTTTATCATTCTACTGTGTTTTAACACTGATTTTTGTCTAAAATGAATTTGGGATCATGAATTAAATGTTCCACATACTCTTTCAAAAATTCAAACTTTTAAATTTATTATTTTTCAGCATCTGTAACTGTGAAAAGTGTTATCCAAATCCTTAGAAATTACTTTTTAAAGTATGAGGAAGTTGGTCAGGCACTATCTTTTTCTTCCTTTTCTTCCACTGAATGACCAAGGCGTGATCTTATTGCTTTCTAGGACTACCTGAAAGGAGGCTGTAGCAAGGTGGGGGTCAGTCTCTTCATCCAGACAGCTACTGATAGGATAAGAGAACATAGCCTCAAGATGTACCAGGGGAGCTTCAGACTGGACAACAGGAGGAATCTCATCATGGAAAGGGTTATTAAACATTGGAATGGGCTGCCCAAGGCAGTGTTGGAGTCACCAACCCTGGAGGTGTTCAAGAAACAACTGGATGTGGCACTTAGTGTTGTGGTCTAGTTGACAAGGTGGTGATAAATCAAAGGCTGGACTTGATGATCTCAAAGGCCTTTTCTAATCTCAATGATTCTGTGATTCTGTGACTACAAACAGATTTCACAGGATGTACTCCTTACCCAACCTATTTAATTTTCAAGAATATTTTAAATTATTATTAATATCTCAGTGGATTGAGTGTACAGTGTAGAATTCAGTAACATGTTTCTGACAGTATTCACTTATAAAAATTCAAGATATATTGATACCCTGAATTAGCTCAGTTGGTTAGAGCATGGTGCTAATAACACCAAGGTTGTGGATTTGATCCCCATGTGGTCTATTTGCTCAAGAGTCAAACTTGATGATCCTTGTGGGTCCCTTCCAGCTCAGAATATTCTGTGATTCTAACTCTGTGATTAATGATGGTTGTTCCAAAAATATATTGTATTCTGGTCTCTTTTAACTAAGACTTATAAAAAATTAATTTTACTCTTCTTAATGCACTGTACATAAACAAGAGAAGGTAATTTTTAAAAAAATTAATTCTATTCAGTGTTTTAGTTCTTACAACGCAGAGGCTTGAAGAAGGCTACAGCAAGATACATTGGCCAGGATCATCCCTTACATTTAATTGCTCTTGTCAGTTTTCTACAAAATAACTAATTTAATTTGGAAATATACTCTTTGTAGGGAACTTCATAGTCATAACTCTTACCTGACTTATTTAATTGCCTCAGTAAGGGCACCCCTCACTTGTATTTAAAGGAAAACTTTGCTACAAAAAATATATGATTTCTATTGTGAATAATCACTCAAATAATATTCGATTATATATTACATTGTCTCCATGTTTCTTATGTAAATAGGGGCTGAATAGCACCATTATTTGGATCCTAGTCTATAACTTATGTCACACTCAGTGGACAATAAGCCCACCTACATAATTTCTGACATCAAAAGCAGTAAAATGAAATCTTTATTCCCCTCAGAATCTCTTCCTAGAGTGCAAAGTGTTTAGAAGTCATAGAATCGTAGAATCAGCTGGGTTGGAAAAGACCTCTGAGATCATCAAGTCCAACCCTTGATCCACTACCACCATGGTTACTAGATCATGGCACTAAAAACCTCCCAGGACAGAGAATCCACCACTTCTACAATGTCTTTTAAATACCTTGAGGAATGGTGACTCAATCTCTTCCCTGGGCAGCCTGTTTCATTGTTTGACAACCCTTTGTGTGATGAAATTTTTCCTAATATCCAACCTAAACCTCCCCTGGCATGACTTGGCCCCCACCTGTCCACAACCTCATTTAAGGTAGATGTAGAGATCAAGGAGGTCTCTCCTAAACTTCCTCTTCTCCAGTTTAAACAACTCGAGCTCCCTCAGCCATTCCTCATAAGAGTTGTTATCAAGACCCTTCGCCAGCTCCACTGTCCTTCTCTGTGCACACTTCAGCACCTCAGTGTCTTTTTTGAAGTGAGAGGCCCAGAGCTGGACATGGGACTCAGGGTGCAGCCTCACCAGTGCCAAGTACAGGGGGACAATCATTTCCCTAGTCCTGCTGGCCACACCATTTCTGATACAAGGCAGAATGCCTTTGGCCTTCTTGCCCAGCTGTTCACACTGCTGGCTCATGTTCAGCCAGTACCCACAATTCATTTTCGAGTGGACAGCTTTTCAGCTACTCTTCCCCAAGCCTGGGGTTGCTGTGATGCACGACCCAGCATTTCACCTTGTACTTATAGAATTGTTCTTGGTTCGCCTAACCTGTCCTGTCCAGAATCCTCTGCAGAGCCTTTGTGTCCTCAGGCAGGAGGGAATGTGCCCATGCAAATTGGTGTCATCTGCAAATTGACTGAGGTTGTACTTAATCCACTCATCCAGATCATGGATAAAGATACCAAACTGGACTGGCCCCAGTACTGAGCCCTGAAGAACATGGTCCACCAGCTGTATGTCACTCCACTCACCAACAGCCTCTGGGCCCAGCCATCCAGTCAGTTTCCGACCCACAGAACAGTGCACCCATCCAGGCCATGAGCAGTCACTTTCTGTGCAGTGTCAAAGGCTTTACTAAAGACCAGGTAGACTGGACAGGTAGACAGACAGTCCACAACTGATATAGGTAAGCTGCTCTTAACTGTAATAAGAGGGTGTTTCTGCTTTACAACATAAATCGCTCCTACTGCAACCAATCGTTTTTGTTTTGCATTTGGTGGTAATGTTAACAACAAATTATTATTCTCCTTACAACAACTTGCATATTGGAAGACTGTTAACATGTGACACCAATGTTCTCTTTTCAAGCCTAAATAAGACAGACTTTTAATATTTTTCATTCGTTCTTTGCTCAGTGGTCATATTTTCTACATCTATTAACCTTTTGTTGCTTCTGTCTTATCCCCTTCTTTCCTTAGGACTTAAAACTGCATTCAGTAATCCTCTTAAGGCTTCACAAATGCTGACTAGAGTGAAAAAGTTACTTTGTATGTCTCAGGACTTACATATTTTAAATCATCCTTTTTCTGCTGGTTTTGCAATATTGACTAATGTTCCATTTGCAACCCATTGTCATCCTCAACCCTTTTTCTACGGTATATCTGCCTAGTGAGCCATTCTGGATGTTGCATTTTCTTTCCCTTCCTAGGCAGTTTATATTTTTCTTTGTTATATTCTATTTTATTGCTTTGTACCATTTCTCCACTTTATCAAAATCGTGTTGAATGTAATTCTACCTTCCAGAATTTCTATAAGCTTTGTGGTTAATGTTATCCACAAATAGTAGTACTTCAATTGTAATACAAATACTACATAATGCTGCTCTCAAGTTGTTTCTTTCAGACTGTCAGTGAACAGATGCTAAGATGTCTCTGCTAAGTGATTCAAGTGATTTTACAGTGAGAACATATTACCATACTTCTAATAGTGTCATATGGAATTGTCACATGTCAGCAAAGAGAAAGTATGTAAATACTTCCCTGTTACTCACTTAATTATGCTGTCATGGATTGGCCTATTGCGATTTCCAACTCCTGTGATTTCAGTAACTCTGTTGTGATCCCTTTTAATAAACTTCAGATTTTCTAGGTGCTCAGAGAGGAAAATCACTGATTAATAATTTATTTGCCTTAACATTCTAACTATAAGCTAGGCAGATTATGCATAAAACTATTTTCCTTTTTTTTAGTTTACTAGTTGTGTTTTTCCATTAGATGTCCCCTCAGCCTTTATCTGTTCTGAAAAGTTCTCAAAGGTGACTGTTAATGGTTCAAAGAGGATTTCAGATCATAAACACTTTAGGGAAAAATGTTGTTAAATCATAGTTATATAAGAAATTTTCTGTCTGTTAACCAATTCTGGTTTATAATCCTGGCACATAGTTGCTAATGTTAATTATTTTAAGCTTCTGGTCACAATTAACCTCTTTGGTGAAAAACTATAGTGAAGATTTTGCACTTTGTTATGTCATCTGTTATTTGGTCCTCATTTCTCTTAAATAATAGACATTTTATTTCTTTCATCTTTTCTTTATTTTAATGAATTTGGGGAACTTTCTCATATTTCCTTTCATCCAAGTTTCTTATGGTATCTATTTGTTACTCAGTTTTTCTAATTTTGTTCATGCACACTTTCATCTTTATTGTTGTTGTGCCATAGTTATATGGATTCTAAAACAGTTCATTCAGACCGAGTTGTGTTAAAGGCAATAGGAATATCACCAGTGACTTGCATGTAGATTTCATCCTAAAATGCAGAGGTTTTAATAGGGCTTGGGATAGAGTTAATTTTCTTCACAATAGTTTGTATGGGACTATGTTTTGCATTTTGTGAATAAAACACTTGATAGTATAGGGATATTTTCATTACTGCTGAGCAGTACTGGGACAGAGGCAAGGCCTTTTCTGTTTCTTACCCCACACCGGCAGCGAGGAGTCTGTGAGTGCACAGGAGTTGGGAGGGGACAAGCTGGAACAGCTAATCCAAGAAATATTCCACACTGTACATCCTAAGCATATGAAGCTAGGGGAAGAAGAAAGAAGTGTCTGGGGAGGACCTTTGGAGTGATGGCGCATTTGTCTTTCCATGTCACCCTGCTCTCCTGGAGATGCCTGAAGACCTGCCTGCCCATGGGAAATGGTGAAGGAATTCCTTGCCTTCCTTGCATGTACAGCTTTTGCTTTACCTGTTAAACTGTCTTTATCTCAGCTCATGAGTTTTCTCACTTTTCCAATTCTCTTCCCCATCCCACTGCAGGGGAGTTACAGAGTAGCTGAGTGGGTTTTAGGTGCCAGGTGGGGTTAAATCATAACAACCCTCTAAGCAGAGCAGTGCCATGCATGAAGCCACCAGAATTAAAGGCAGCTGTGTTGACCCTGTTTGGATGCCAGATGCCCACCAAAGTTGCTTTATCACTGGAGAGGGAAGAGAAAATATAACAAAAGGCTTGTGGGTCAATATAAGGACAGGGAGAGATCACACACCCATTACCATCACAGGAAAAACAGACTCAACTTGGGGAAATTAATTTGTTATCAATCAATTTCAGAGTACAGTAATGAGAAATAAATTTTAAAAACATCTTTCTCCCACCCCTCCCTTCCTTCTAGTCTCAAATTCATTCCTGATTTCTCTGCCTCATCCCCAACCTGTGGTAGCAGGGGATGGGAAATGAGGGTTATGGTCAGTTCATCACATACTGTCTCTTCTTCTCCTTCCTTCTCTGGGCAAGGACTCCTCACACTCCATCGTGGGGTACTTCCCAAAGAAGACAGTCCTTCCCCAACATCTGCAACCTGAGTCCTTCCCACAGGTTACAGTTCTTCACAAACTCATCCAGCATGGGTCATTATCACAGTGTGCAGCCCTTCAGGAACAGATTGCTCTCGCATGGGTCCATCATGAGGCCATACAACTAAACCTGCCCTCTCCATGGGTCCACATGTCCTTCAAGGACCCTGCTCCAAGTTGGGCTTCCCACAGGGCCACAGACTACTCCTTTATTGTGGGGTCCTTCATGGGCTGAGGGTGGATCTCTGCTCCCCTGTGAACCTCCGTGGGCTCACCATGGTCCTCAGCATGGGCTGCAGGGAATCTCTGCTCCATAGCCCAAAGCACCTCCTCTCCCTCCTTTTTCACTTACCTTCGTGTCTGCAAATTTCTTGCTCTCACATTTTCCTCATTTCTCTTTTCTGGGTGCTGTTCCACTTCTGTTCTTCTCCTTTTCTTAAGTATGTTATCCCAGAGGCCTTCATCAGCAGTGTGTCCATCCTGGAGCTGGCTGACATTGGTCCTGTCAGACATGGGGGAAGCTTCTGGAAGCACCTCACAGCAGCCACCCCTGTAGACCCCCTGCTACCAAACCTTGACGTGCAAACCCAATACAGCAGCATAGTCAGGTTAGTACATCACTCCACTGTCTAATTAGGCTGCCTCTCAGTGGGAAACTCTGATTCATAGTTTGTCAGTGTCTCTGCATGAAGCTACCATATCTCAAAATTATTTTTTTATTTATTCACAGAAATTTATTCACAGCTAATTAACTTTATTCAGAGCTAATCTCTGGAAGCAGTGCCACATCCTGAACATATCCTAAATAATCACTTGTAACTTTAAAAAACTTAATGCATATGATAAATACCCTCTATTATTACTTTCAGTCGTGTTTTACTGCATGTAATTTCCAGATGATCCTTTTTTTTTCCCTTACTGAACAATAAATACAAACATTAAGATCAGTTCTCATGAACCAAAAAGTTAGTCTGCTCTGTTTTAATTTATCTGCTCAGACCAATTCTTTTCCTGTTTCATTACTTTAATACATAGGTTTTCTGGTTTTGTTTGTGGAAAGAGTCAGATAGTCATACATTAAGGAAGCTGGAGTTTAAGCCACCCACATGCTGCCTTAAAAAGTCATGTTGCACAGCTCCAGCTTTCTGGTAAACTCACTGAAAAGTATCACACCTCTTGTCTTCATCATTATGTTGATGAAAAAGGAATTTGCAGTTTTATATATATATATATGCAGACATGGAACTTACTCCACATAATCTGCTAACTTCCAATAAATTCTTTTGAGATGGTAATATTTAAATACAAAGTTTTATTTATTTACCCTGATGGTACTGAAAATAGAGTATACATACAAAGTCCAGCTCCATAGCTATTATAAATTTACAAGCCCTCAGTGCTCCAATATAGTTACCTGTATTGATGACAGCTGCAAAATTGCCCTCATAAGAATAAAAGGCAGTTGGAATTTTACATTAGTTCCATGCCCTATAAGTAAAAATGAACAGTTAAATTTCACCACTATAGTACTCCACTGAAATATAAAACATGGTACCCAAGAGTTAATATAAATATGAAATAATAGTTTCCCCTCCTAAAATCTAATGACCCCAGGGCTTTGGTGCAACCACCGTCTATTTATCTTTTTGTTGTATCTTTATCCTCATCAACCTGCAAACACCAACAGAATGCTATACATATACTTGATGGATTATTGCTATTATGCTCATGAGAATGGCAGGCATGAAGTGTAAGAACAGAGTTCAGCCAGCAAGTATGATATAAATTATGTATAAGTAGCTTTTAGTGTTGAGCACTTTGAAAAGTTCGGTAAGTGCGTGTAACTGAAGTAAATCAGCTAACCCTATGTCACCACAGGACTATTTCTTATAAGAGTATATGTAAGGTATTTTTCATCATGTTTAAAAAGCATATGAAATAACTCATTTTAATTGTATAAGCAAGACACCACTCTGGACATAGAAGGAGAAAGTTTGCAGGACCGTTGCAAGGCCTGAGGACCAAATTACCACTGAAGTCTGATTTAAGGTCTAAGATTTTATAACTTGAACTAGTGTTTGAGTGTTTGAGAGTCAACCTCATCTTTTTCTATACTAATAATGTTAGATTGCACAGAGATTCTTAGCATGAGTCCTCTCAGCTTGAATTTTGAGGGTATACAACCTGGGAGGGGGCACAGAACTAGGATTTTTTTTCCCCTCCTTCAATCACTGTATCTATACACACTCATGTTGCATTTGTACATGCTTGAGATTCTGTAGACTACTGTTAATGTAGGAAGTGACAGGTTTGGGACTGTAGAAATGATGAGAATTCAGCACTCCCTTGGTCTGTTCAGCCTGGAGGAGACTGAGGGGAGACCTCATCACAGCTACAATTTCCTTTTGAGGGGAAGAGGAGGGATAAGCCTCTATACAAATCAAGCATTGTTTTCCCAGCTATTTAGAGACATTCAGGTGAGATTTTGCAAACTGAAGGGAGTTTGGGTACATTAAGCATTGAAAAATGAACAGAACTGCATTACTTTTTTTATGGTTTACTTGGCTTTTCTTTGTTTTATTTTAATATAATAATTGAATTTATAGTTGTTAATTCTTCAATATGTAAGCAGGTAGACTGGGTAAAGTAATAGCATACAAATAACATATCCTTCCTTGCAAACTTCATAGTGCTTGAAAGTGAAAGAATTGTCTTTCCCTCTAACGTACATGTGGACAGAGTAACACCAGCACACACGCATACACACAAAGCCCAGTGGGATTAAAGCACTCTATGTGATGGAAAATCAGGAACTACAGAGGAAAGTATTTTCTTGTTTGAAGATTTGAAAGAACCATTCTCAGAGAAAAGGAAGGAGGTTTCTGATGTTAGTGATCTTACCCCTTTCATGTTTTAAAAAGACTAAAGAAAAGTTCCTCTTTCATCGGCCTGAGGTAGAAAAAAAGTGGCTTTCCCAACTCTAAATATTTAAAGAAACCATTATAAAACTTGAAAAAGGTTTGAGCTGTTTCTTTGTGGGACTAAATTCCTAAGGGTATAGGAAGACATACATTGATATTTATCTCCTATAGTATTTTGCTTCTTGTATAATAGATGTATCATGGGGTATTGGCATAATTTTTTATACGTCATAATATCTTTTAGATACTTTCAAGGAACCTATACAGTATAAGTTCCAAATAGAAAGCTTTTTAATACTCCTTCCTTTGTGAACATAGATATATAAAAATCAGAGGTGAAAGACTACTGAGATATATCCATGATATATGTTTATTGGTAGCTTTCACTGTTGACCTGAAACTCCCAAGCTGAGGCTCATCAGGTAGCAGAGCTCACACAGCATGCTGAATCACACAAGGGATTTTACTACTGGCTTCAAATGGTTGCAGAAATGGGGTGGAGATGAATGAATTTGTGGGCTAGCTCACGCTTAAGCTGAAATCCATCCAAGTAAACATCACAGAGCTTAGCTTAAAGATGCCTTCTTTTTATTGAAATTAAAAAACTGAAGGAGGAATCGCTTTGCAGTTCTTAAAAAGCATTTTAAACATTATCATATAACCATTTTAAGGTTTCTTCTTAGAAAACAAGATATTTTCAGAATATTTTTAAAGATTATAATTTTCTAGATTTTTAATCATATCATTCTGTCTTGATTTGCGTAGTCATTCTCTTCATGTCAGTGTCATTAGTTCATAGGATATTCAGTGTCTATAAAATAAGACAATTTGTTGGATGAATACTGAGGAATATTCTGTCTTGCTCCTATACATATACTATAACATTATTTATTTGCAGTACAAGGATACTAATGGTACCAGAATGTGTCAGGCATGCATTGTACGAAGCAATGCACAAATGCATAGAAGGACACCAATGTATGTACCCGTTCACAGGCCAGCTGACAGCCTTCAGTCCTTCAGGCAGACATGACTATCAGCTCTCTCTGTGGCATCCTTACATGCCTTGAGCAAGGAGTGAACTTTTAAGTCTGGCTCATCAGCTGGCACAGCTGAGAAAATGGAAACAAAGCCATATTTTTATTCCCCTGACTTTAGAAACAGCCAGGGGCAATCTAATCCATACTGTAATTTACAGCAGCCCGGCTGCCCAAGAAGCTATTCTGGCAGCTAAGAAGCACCAGAGCCTAAGGTCATTCTCTACTTCTCCCAAAAGAGCCTGTATACAAGGGTTAGAAAGTGAACAATACCAAGCTTTGGGTTTGCTTTTTCAGCTGGAGCGTCTCAAAGCAGCTGGAATAGAATTGATCATTGTCCTGTTAGTGTTGTGACTTCTTTTAGTTCCATTATTGCAAGACAGTAGCCTTTGAAAAATAAGAAGATACTTTATTTTAATAATTGATTTATTTTTCCTAAACCTATAAATGTCAGTCTCTCACAATTCTACATATGGATATTTATTATTGGAATGCAAGAAAATTATTTCACCAATTGTTAAAAATCATATCTTGCAGCCATTTTTCTTTGTATTTATAAAACCTTTTTATTGTTTGCTCTTGTGTGACAATTTGGTAAATCCGTCTCATAACAGCTGATGATTTCTGGTGGATGGCTGGGAGCTCTAGAAGAGTGCTTGCATCAGAATACTGTCTCCATTTTGAATGAGGAATGTCTTTGTCTGCTCTTTCAATTTACAATGTTATCAATGCCACAGAAATTTAAGGCAGAAATTCTTTCAGCTCCAAAAATATCCACTATAGTACTCTAAAAATGTTTAGAGGTAAAACAAGCTACCTTCTCAAAAATCTAACTGCACACAATCCCTTATAGAGGGAAGAATACATTTTGAATTAAGGTGATGTAGGTAAATAGTGTGTCGCATATTTCAGGGGACTGGAGAAAAGGTCTCTCAATGGATACATTAGAACGAAGGAGCCTGAGGCCAAGCCCGGAGCAGATGGTAGACGGTGCAAATAGTGGAGGAGATAATATCCCTTGCTCAGCAGATGATTATACTCTCCAGAGGAGCACTACACCACATGAGAGTGAAAGCTGAAAAGCCTGGTAAAGCCTGTGAGACAGAAGTTTAATCATCTCTCTTAAATCTTCAGACTTGATTTATCAGCAGAAGCTAAGAGTTGCCAGCTCTCAAACCTTTATGGCATCAGCTGTCATGGGCTCTAAGGTGGCACGAATATCACACAGGTTTTGGGTGGTGTAGAATTAAGTTTCTTTGTAGTATCTTGTATGGAGCTATGTTATGGATTTGTGATGAAAACAATGTTGATTACACAGGGTTGGTTTAGTTATTGCTGAGCAGTGCTGACACAGAGTCAAGAATGTCTCTGCCTCTCACTCCACCACACCAGTGAGGAGGCTGGGAGTACACAAGAAGTTGTGAGGTGACACAGCCAGAACAACTGATTCCAACTGACTTAAGGAATATTCCATAATGTATGGCTTCATGCTCAGTACATGCAGCTGGGGGAAGAAGAAGAAAAAAGGGGAAGGTTCGGAGTGATGTCCTTTGTCTTCATAAGTCAGTATTAAACCTGATGGAGCCCTGCTCTCCTGGAGGTGGACGAACAGTTGTCTGCCCATGGATAGTGGTGAATTAATTCCTTGTTTTGGTTTCCATGTGTGCAGCTTTTGCTTTAGCTATTTAACTGCCTTTATCTCAACCCACGATACTGTTGCTCTTCTGATTGTTCCCACACCCCACTGGAGAATAGCGAGCAAGAGGCTGTGTGGTGCTTAGCTGCTTATCAAGGTTAAAACCACAACAATATGCAAACGAAAAATTCTGGAAAAAGACCAGGAATAAACTACTGAAATGCAGCTAAAGTAAATGCCTCCCAGGGTTGGATGGAAACTGAGCAGAAGTCTTTAATGTAAACCATAGAATTCAATACCTAAATCTAGAGGCAGGCCTCCAAAGACAGAGATTTTAGAGCACCAAAGGATCAATTACATTGAAAGCAAGTGTAAAAGCCTCAGCTGGGCAACTGATAATATTACACACTGGAGTCAGTTGGAAAGTCTAAAGATACAACTGCAGGTACTCACTTATGGAGTGGAATACATTGTAAAAGGCCTTTGACCACACTTCTTCTTTCTTTACCATACCTGTGCTTAACTTTTCAAGTTAAATATCATGGCTGCTCTAATTTGGAGAAAGAGAAATTATTTTCTGCAAGGCTCTGTTAAAGAAACACTCCTGGAATTTCATTAAGATTTCTTCTGCAAGCTGGAGTTGATGTAGATTCTGTGTTTAGAGCAATTCTTCAAAACTGAATCTGTAAAGACTGCAGTAATGAACAAGATCATGGGAGTAGAATACGTGAGGAGTAAGTGTAAGTTGATGTTGGCTCTTTACTGAGAAAAAGTGAGAAAGTTAGAGATGATGCTCTGTTATGAGGCAAGGTAGAATGTTGTCAGCAAGTCTGGAAATAGGAGTGCCCTGATGTCACCACCTCAAACATCACCACGACTGCAAGTCTGACCTTGTACCCTAAGAAGCAGCAAAAACATGTCAGTACAACTTTGCCTCTGTTTTTACAACACAAGAATATGTACTGGTGATACTGATGCTATGCAAAAGAGTTCAAAGATAATGCAAGTCTGAAGATAATCTTTTATTTGAACAATTAAATTAATACCATTACTAAACAGCATACTGCTTTCACGTGTCAGACTCCTGTCCCTCTCATTCATAAGAGTGAAAATGCTAAAATATCTTTTTATTTCCGTACTCAGAGAGAGACTCTAACAGTGCTCTTTTACTGAGGTTGCGTGGTTATTATTATCATGCCACTTCAGCATTGTTTTGAAGAAAATTTTTTCAAAATGTTTTGACTTAATTTATACAAATTAAAAATATTTTAATATAAAACCTTTCCCCTTAGACTATACAGAAAGAAACTCCTGCCACCCACCCTAAAAATTAGGAACAGAAGAAACAGATCAGGTGACCCAAAAACTAAGAAGTGAAAAGAAGTTCTGGAGCTCTCATTGAAGAATAGAGACAGAGCTTTCTTGAATTCCACAATTGTTTGATTGTGCTTTAATGAATGCCAGTGCATTTGACACATGTTCTGTCAGGGACTCTAGTAGTGCTGGGCAATTTACAATGTTTCCAACTTAAAAACTTTCTTTTCTGCCAGGAATATACTACTAAATATTTCTCAATAGAAAATGAAACCACTCTAAAACTTCTCCTTTTCTTACAGCAGAAAAGGAATCCTAATATTCCCAGACTGCATATGTTGCTGTAAAAAAGACTTATCTCTGGGGACAAATGTGGTAAATTATTCTAAACCCATAAAATATGTGTATCTGCCCATGTGGGTGTGGAAAGAGAAGAGATACAGAAGTGTTCTCGCTATAATGAACCAAAAGGGTTTTTTTCAGTTGCTTTCTTCTCTGAGGAAAATGGTGGAAGTGCTAGAAGGCATATCAGAATATCAATGCATTCAGATTCCTGTTGTTTCCCATACAAAGTTTTTATCCAAACAGAAAATCTCTATATTCATAGACTAAACCACATATTTTATTCCTGTTCAGTTCTTGGCAGATCTGAGTAGGTTCTTGCATAATTTTCCAGGATGAATAAAACTCTGTGTTTACAGTTTTGGCTGCTCTCTGTTGTGCTGTAAGATAGCAAAACCTCTCTGCTATGCCAAAAGACATTCATTAAAATGAAAACCCAAGCAAACAGCCTTTACCAGCTGATGAAATGGTACTTTATGATGATGAGAGTGATTTACCTATTGTGAAATTAATCTTCCTTAAAACATCTAATTATATCTATCTAATACTAATCTAATACAGTCTTTTTATCATAGAAAATTGAATACATTGTTAATATTTCTGCTTGGGTGGCTTGGTTACAACACTGTACATTGTAAAACTAAGATGAGAAGAGCTTTATAGAGAGCAGAATGGAAATAAAATCTGGACTCTGTGAAATACTTTAGAGTCTCACAGCAATGACAGAAGCCTCCAGAATTGTTTGGTGGCTGTCTTTAAAAGGCTTAATGCAAATGTCATATACAGTGTGCTCTGCCTTTACTGTTTCTGAATATGGTTTCTGGGGATACAGCACAGTTGGAGGGAGCTGAGATACCCTACTGGTTGCTGAATGACTGGGAATTAATATTGAACCTGTTTACCCAATTTGTAAAGGCCAGATTTCAGGTCTTCTCAGGATTTTGGTGTCTAGGATCTTGATGGTGTTTCCTGCAATGGTTTTCATGAACCTTCTTTCATGGCAAAGGTCAACAACAGTACTTTTAACACCTTCACTAGCGGCTTCAGGTGCGTGTGACAGGAAGATGAAAAGCATGCTGAAGGAAAATGTCATAGTACCACGGCTCTCTGGAGTGGCACTTCTCCAAGAGTCAGCTTTTATCTTATGCTCATAACCTGTAATAAATAGCTGCAATAACAACATTGCACATCTTCTTTAATACCAATCCAAACCAACACTAACATAAAACCAAGCAGTTACTAGACTGTGACAGCCTAGATAGGAGTAGCAGCTTGATCCTGTATCACTGTAACTTCTTTCAAATTCATAATGGTGCCATCAGGCAGTTAAAGCAAAGTTTTTGCATAGCCCATGAAGTCTGGAGTCTCTGATAATTAGCCCAGAATTTCTGCTGTGTGACTACTGATAAGGCTGCATTTGCAATAATCAGCACACTTCCCTTCTATTTTGTACACATTCTGTATGCTTGTTGTGTCAAGTATCTTTAATTAATTTCTGTGTATCACAAAAATATTCAAAATTATGTCTTTGAACAGTTATCCTTCTCCAATAGCTGTCCAAGACCTGGACTTCATTTAAAACAAGCTAATATCACTTGGAAAAAAAAAATGAGCTGAGGAAGTTGCTGAATTATAAGGCACTTCCAGTGATGCACTAAATGATGTCCATTTAGAGTGTGGGAGAGATGTTAATTGTCCAAAGTTCATTGCAGACTAACTCTTAAACAGAGGGCCACCCTATTTTTCTGATCCACCACCAAGTATAAGCATTGGTATACATAAAATAGACATATTAATTCCGGCTCGATATGTTCTGGAAACTACTGTGTGTGTAGGAGGAAGGACAATCTGCCCATCTTAGGGTCTTGCACTGCACAGTGACGTACGTAATACCTATCAGAGTAGTCAGACCAAAAGCAATTGGTCAGCCCAAATGAAGGTGCAAATGTGTTCGTCCTCTTCTTACAGAACAAACAAGCCACAAACAAACAAACAAACCCACAAAGCAAACAAAAAAAAACCCAGGAGTTTAATTTTTCTTGTGTTATAATTCCGTAAGACTAAAAAGTTGAATATTGCCCTTTACCTCACAGGACATACAGTATGTTTCCGATGTACAGAGGGGGATCAGTGGGTGGTGGAGGTTCCTTTTTTTATCATTCTTTACTTGTTCTTAATTTATCCTTTGAAAATGTTAATTTAAATGTGTTAGTATATAAATGAGGGGAAAGAAAAACAAATGAGAGAGACTTCTGTTTTCTTTCTTTAGCTCTATACCTTGCTTTCCCTTATACCTCCATTAATATTGCAGGCACAGGTTTCCAGATTGCTCAGGATTTTATATTTGTTTTTCAAAGTTCTACCAGCTTATTAAAATTTAAATAAAATTACCACATCATTGCTGCAATTGGGAGGTAAGTTTTCTCTGATAATCAGAAGAGACCATCCTAATTTAATTAGGTTTTTCATTAGTTCTGTGAAAACTGTGTTTTTAGTATCTGTTTTTGTTTATTTTCCTGTATCTGTCCATCTCTTTAAATATTATTTAGCTTTTTTATTAATCTGAGCTTTATTCTGTTAATGTATCTTATTTTAGGATTTAATTATTAGTAAAGAGCTTACATCTTGATGAGAATTAAATCTTCACAGTTTGTTCTATGAATATTTACAAAAAGTTTATACATTTTAAACATAAAAAGAATCTTTTAACTTTTGTAGAAATTTCAATTTTCTACTTTTCTGAATTTGATTTGGAGAGTCAACAGTTCAAATAGTAAATATACTTAATTTTCCGTTTAACATAATTAAAATATGCATCTTATTAAAGCCTACAAAGATTCTTAAGTCTCTTATGAACTTTAAAGAAGAACATGTCTTTGTTTCATGCTCCAAAGCTTATTCAAAGGACTAATGAAGGTGAACAGGTATAGCTGCATCTTCATTTTAAAGAAAAGGTTGGTAAAGATCAAAAGATAGGGACACTTAGGACCAGGAGCTTCACTTCTTACAATACTACATAACCTACCAGTAAATAAATGCTAAATATAATGAATTGACATGTCAAGATCAAAAAGGCATAAGATGAATTACATGTTCAAGTTCTCTTCCTTTTCTTAAAATAGAAGAAAAAACGCACAAATATTGCAGGCCAATGCAGAAAAGAAGACTTTGGAAGAAAACCCTGCAGATTGTCATATATATGTTGTCACAATATGGCAGAACAATAATCATAGAGAGATAAAGTGATTTTTGTATTTTCATTCATTCATCCATGGGTATATTCCAAGTAAAGAAATCACATTTTGAGATATAGGATATTAATGTCTTTCTTCTTGAAACAAATGCTCAAACCCATTTTGGTAAGGTCTAAAGAAGAATGAGAATTACTGATACAGGTTGTTACTTATACAGTGCATGTGTCTGTACATGTATGTAGGTGCATGAGTATTGTATGCACAATATTTCAGACTTTAAAAGAAAACCTTTTGATTATCAGTGGTTGTAATCAGGTTATCGCAGCTCATGGGAGTATTCAGAGATAAACAAGAGGCAGTGAAAAACATTTTAAAGACCCTAAGAGAAGGGACTGTGGAAAAAGGAAAAAAAGGCATTTCACCTTGATTTTATGAAACAATAACTCTTTTCAGGGCTCTTTCTCTGAAGAACATCAACCAAGAAATATGTGTTGAAGTCTCACGGAAAAGTATCTTTTGTCAAAGAAAACTAGCAGCTGTGTTGAGACAGCATCTTTGGACTTCTCTAATGCTTTTGCAATTCTGTCACATGACATTTTTAATTTTCTATAATGCAAGATTTTTAATCAAGAGGAAACACATTAGATGAATTAAAAACTCTCTTATTGGCAGATATCAATGAGCAGGGCTGCTCAAGGAAGGTCTCATGAGAGAGATTCCTGGTCCAACAGTATATTCAGTACATTCTTAGAAACAATCTAGATGATGAAATAAAATTTTAGCTGATTAAATTTGCATATGACACAAAGATTGATGTGATACTAAATACAAAGGAGGACAGTTTACTGTTAGAATTTAATCTAAATCACTTGGTCAAATTCTCAGAATTCAACAAAATGCTGGTACAGATTGATACACTTTACCATAAGAACCACAGGTTATACTGCTAGATTAGAACTCTTAGGAAGCAGTAACTCATAAAAGATTTGAAGGTCATCTTTTAAGGCTGCTTCATCATGAGCTCTCAGAGCAATGCCATGGCAGGTATTACTGGAACAAAGTCCCTCAGGCACAATTTAGCAACTTCAATCTTAAACAAAATATAACCATGATAATTAATATAGGAATATAGCTTGTAAAGGAACAAGTGAAAATTTATTACAAGATGAAGTAACTTGTTACGTAAAAGTATATAGTTTCTGAATAATTTTACAGTTTCTAAAATAGCTTGTTTATTCAGCTACCATTGTGATTTCTGGCAGCCTTTAGTCCATGAACCACTATGGAATATCTGCCTGAATCAACATTTTTATGCCCTTTTTCTCTTTTATGGCTGAAGAAGTCTTTTTGCTCCTTACAAGAAAAGTTACCTTTATATCTTATATACAAAATATATGGTAGATATTATTCAGATCTGTCTATTTATGAGTGGGCATATATATGAATAGACATATATATTTAATGCATGTCCATATATCCACAATTATTATTACAACGTTTGTATTTTTTTCACGACTACAATATTTCTATACAATTTTGAGTGAGAAAATACTTTTTTAGGTATTAGTACACAGACTGCAAAGGGAAGATTTCTTCTTTTTTCCTTTAAGCAAAATATAGAGGAAATAATGAATTTCAGAGAGAACAATTGGTGAATTAAAAGTCTTGTGAAACTTTGAATCCTGTTTTTCTTGCAGTATGTAATTAAAAGACAATTAAAAATAACAAGCCTCTGTATTAAACCTGCTCTACTGACTTTACAGTAGTTCTGTACTTTCACAGTCAATAATATAAACAATTTCATTTCTTCAAAGTAAAATATCAGCAAAAAACATACAGATGATCATTAAAAAGCTCTGCCCTGTTCTGCTCCTTTTAGGACCTTGAGGTGATGGAATCTATGTCAACCTTTCCAGCAGCTAAATCCTATGAAGTGCACGTAGTGTCTTGGAGATGTTATATGGAAGAGAAGGAAGGAGATGTTATTCCACCCAGCTATATTATGGTTATATCAGTTTATATATCAGAAAACCCACTGAGGAATTTCACAGGTCAGAGCCTATTACATGATGCTTAGAGCTGTATTATAATAAGGCAGTAGAAATAGGCAGCAGAAATCTGTGACAAGGATCTAGGAACTTGCCAGCAAGAATTTTCCATCCACTTCTGTTAAGTGGCACATTGTATATCTAAACTAGATGTGCTACTTATTACAGACTGCTATTAATTTAAAGAATATTTTACATCTGATTTTTTAAGCCTTATTACCACTTCTGTTTTGGTTTAAATAGGGGAGATTGGGTGTCTGATTTTTGATTTTCTACAAGTATAGTCTTTGAATAAGTAGTTATTGATAATTTGTGTAATTAATTAATGACAATACTTTTTTTCTTGCAAGTGTTTGAAAAAATTATATCTAAGGCATGTGAGTGAAAAAATATTCAACAAAAAATTACACATAACTCAAAGAGATGAAAGCTTTAGGTTTTGTTTATTTAAAAATCTTGTTTATTCAGGAAAAAAAAATTATAACTGCTTTTTCCCCTGGATATTGTGAAAATATGTAAGCAAGGACCTGATGTCTCAGTTTAACCTTAACTTTTCCTTTGTGTGTCAAAGAAATCTATAACAAATAGCATAAACTGCCAGGTTTACATTTCATCCACTTATAAGATTATATGTTTGTTTATTTTTTCCTCTGGAAGGATAGATGGGTAAATCATATTAAAGCCATACCCAACTGTCATCCAGTAAACCCACTCTTCCAGTTATGTAGTTCATTTTTCTCTTACCTCTCTGAATGATTTTCAATGTCTAATAAAACTTTATTTACTGGGAGTGCCAAGAAATGAGTCAATAAATTTATTGAGCAAGATGTGAAATAGAAATGTCAAAGATGAATAAATTTTAGCACAGTGTTTACTTTCTAATTGTATATTTTTCATGGAATTCAATTTCTCTGTAGACTCCGAAGCATAACAACAGCAGAAAAGGTAGTCAGAGCAACCAAGATGAAAGAATATAAAATAGTAAACTTATTTTTAGAGCAATAACTGCAAAAATTAACAATGTTGTAAGTATTTGATAAAATACAGCATTTTCTGTATTAGAGTATTCATTCTAGTCTTTTCAGCTCCATCCATATTTTACTGGAAAAACTTTTTTTCTTTCTTTTCATGTTTATAGCTAAATGATTAATCCAGATTGGTCTCCCTGTCCCTGTCCGGGTGTCGTGGGTTGGCCAGGGTTCCCCCTCCCTGAGGAACTGTAGGTGGTTTGTCCAGGTGAATTTCCAGGACAAAACCAATCAAAAGTTTTGATAACGCCTTTTGCCAATTACATCTTTAAGAAATCGGAAGAGAGGGTAGTTGCGCAGTTGGAAATTGGGAGCCATGTGAGGGAGGATGCAGCAGGCCCCAGGTGGGGGCCAGGCTTCCCTCCTCCCCCGGCCTTTGGCCGGGGCCAGGGGCAACCACTGAAGACCCCCCCAATCCAGACATGTAGCGGAGTGAAGAAAAAAAAAGACTTAAAAGGACTTTGCAAAAGAACTTAGAAACTGCAGCCAGAGAGATAACGGAGCCTTCAAGGTCAAAGCTAACAGCAGCCAGAGAGAGAAGCCGCAAAGCGGGGTGAGAGACAGCTCCTTCTCCCCCCTACCTCTCTCTCCCTTCAGCAGGGAAAAGACTGAAATTTAAATCAGCCCTACCACCTGTGGAAGATTGTTGGGGAGCAGAGACAACCCCATCTGCAACATGAGGACAAAAGATGTAATCTTGTGGAAGTTTTTGCTGGACTGTGGCCCACGCAGAAGTGTCTTACGCTGGAGCAAGGAGGCCCGTGTAAGACCATGGGATCCCACAGACGGATCCATTTCAGTGCAGCTACCCACGTCCGAGACCTACGCTGGAGCAAGTCGGCTTGGGTAAGACTAATGTGACCCCAGCGGGGGAATCGATGCTGGTGCAGCTGCATTTGTGACCCAAAAGACAGCAGAGAATGGAAGAACTGTTGTCTGAGGGATAGACCCACATCAGAGAGGTCTGTCAAGGACTATTTCCGTGGGAAGGGGCTCCACAGGAAACAGGGGTGGACTCAAAAGCCATTATTCCCTGTGACCCTGTGGAGAAGACCATGGAGAAGCAAGTGTCCCCTTGCAAGTGTCCATGGAAGACCTACAGGAGCCTGGGTAACCCCAGTCTTCGGCCTTAGCTGAGGAGGGAGGTAGGCTCAACCCTGTTCGTCGATATAGAGGAGAAAAGGGCCAGAGAGAAACTGTTTCAGCTGCAACGAGTCAGAGGAGTTGTCCAAGAGATAACGGAGAAGAAACTTACAAGTGCTGCAGAGTGGCTTAGAAGAATCTACTTTTTCCTCCTGGACTGATACAAAGGGGGGAGGAGTACTTTTGTGGACTCAAACTGTAGATGCGTAATACTTTTACTTAATTATTATTGTAGTAGATATAGTTGTTTAGTTTTTATTGTGTAGTAATAAATTCTAATATTATTTCTCCCTAATCGGATTTGGGTTTGTCTGCATAAACCTTCTCTCAACTTAGAGTACTTTAGAGCAATTTGGTTGGGGGGTGTGGTAAAAAATTGTCACCTAGACAAACCCACGACACTGGGTTAAGTTTCTATAGCACTTTTTGCATTATTGTACCATAGGCAGTAAAAGCCAAAGCAGGAACACAGTTCCTTTAGCCCAAGCTACAAATAGAAGCGCGTTTTATATTTTGCTATAAGAACTTAGAATCATTCAATTCTTGGTGATTTTGAAAAAGCAATGGTTTCTGGGATAAAAACTGATGCATTTTCATTCCCTATTCTAACCACACACTTTTTTTGATAAGAGTAAATTATCATTTCAACTTTCCTCTTCAGAGCTGTGGCTTCTCTCTTCATCAGATTTAGTACATTACCATCTGGGATTTCTCTGCATGCATACTGTGCAGCACACACAGTTGAACCCCTGCTTTTCCAGGCAGCCTGGATTCACATAGACAAGTCTCAAAATTTTCCTGGACAGCAGGAAGGATATGTATGAACCTTTGCCACCAGTGTCTGCAATACAGCTGCTGTCATTATAGTGAGATCTAGACACATTAGAGTTAACAACTAAGCAAACCTGTCAAATATAATGATTGAGTCCATAGCCTTTACTGGACTTTGATGTTTTGAGGGCTCAAGTTATCTAGCTAAAGATTACAACAGACTTTGCATTACACAAATCATGGTGACAACTACAGTGTAGACAGATGATTTGTTACTGTTTAGTGCTTTTTAGGCATTCTTAGTGTCAGCAACTCCCATTACAGTGCCTACATGCTAAATGCAAGTTAGGATTAATGAATTCTCAGCTGCAGAAAAACTCTCAGCCTCGAATTGATAAGTGTTTCACACGTGGTTAGACAGGAAACATTGAAAGTACGTTATGTGACCCTCCAGCTCTTCTTGCTTGTTTGGTCCAAAAGGATGGAATATTAGAAAATGCAATAAGAGTATTGATAGATCTTTTCTACAGGCACAATGAAACCGAGCTTTGTAAGGGCAATAATTACAACATTATAATTCGCAAAATATTTAAGCAAAGATTTTTAATCAGTCACACGTGCAGCAAAAGGAAATATTTGACTTCAATAACTTTTCAGCTGAATTTAAAATACAGCTACAGAAGTTATAGATAGGTACAGTACTTTGTTGTCACTGATCAGCATTATCAGGTTTTGCTCCCTAGAATAAGGCTTATTTAGAAACAACATAAAAATAAACATGACAATAAGACTAACACAATTTAATTTCGATTTGCTTTAACAAGTACAACAATATGTCCTCTAAAGAGTGAGGGAAAATCATGGAATTTTTATGCAAATCTTCTTAAACTAACGTAGATATACAGGAATTATTCTTTATGTGAATGTTTTTATGTGAATGTTTTTATGTGAATGATATTACAGAAGTGCTGAATGAAAATGAATAAAAAAATTGAGTACTGTAAACTCTACAAGGGGCTACAAAGGGATATCAAGAACTGCTTTTGCCTGCTGCTGCCAACATAGGCCTATCAGTTGCTAAATTATTTCAGCTGAAAAGACTGCACTAAACAGGTGAGATCCTTATCAAAATGGGAGGGCTGTCAACTATCTGAATTCCTGGTTTAGTCCCACAGGTGAAGCTGTGAATAAACTTCAATAATTTGCCATAAATTTATGACCTGCTTATTAAGACAGTTTATGTAGAGTAGCTGATATTTTTATTTAATACGTAAGTAGTCTTTTATCAAAAGTGCTTTAACTCTACTATTATATTGTTGTCAACAATATAATAGCATGCAATCTGATATGAATTGCTTATAGACTACTGCTCTTTGTGATTCACTGTTTCTGAACTTCTGCTTGAGAACCATTTTATTACGGTTATTTTTAATCTCCTCTTGATCTCAGTAATATTCCACATGCTCTACATATCTATAATCTTAAATCTCAGGTTCATTTGCAGTTTAATATTAGAATAGTAACTTCAGATAACCAATAATGTTTAAGGCTTAGCCCTATATTGACTCTTTTACAGTCAACATTTATACATTTCAATAACATTTTTATGAATAAGATATTTATTATCAAAAATCGGATACAGAAATGTAATCTTGCATTAAAAAAATGTATTCCTCTTGAATACAGTGAAAACAAACAGTAGAGATATCTTGCTCAAAAATCCACAGCTATGATTTCATCACACTTTGATCTCAAACATTTTTCTTTCCGATTCCTCTAATGGTTATGCTCATAAATCCATCTCTAGGATATATGCCAAAAAGAAAAATCCTGGTTTAATTCCTAAGGAAATTTCTACTCCACAGCTTTTGCTTCTTGTTAGCCCAGAGCAGTGGTCACACCCATAATAACCTTTGCTAATGGCTTTCTTTCTCTCTTCACTTATGATGACAGGCTTAAAAATGAGATAAAGACTTTTTACAGATTTTATTTCCACCTTTTGGTTGCTACCAAATACAAAAGACAAATTCCATGTAGGAAACTTTCACTTTCTACAGTGGGACTGGGGCTTATTTTAGGTGGTGGTGGTTAAAGTGTTAGATTATTTGATTGCTCCTTTCGTTTAGCATGCAATGCTTTAAAAGCCTCATAATTTTATTGCTTTTAATTCACACTCTACAGCCATTATAACATTTCAACATTCAAAATTAGTGAGGATCAGATAGGTGCTTTAATATAAGGACGTGACTGCTTTTAAATCTGTTACCAGCACTCATTATAGAGTCATGTTTCTGTAATCACACACAGTTGTTAATAGCCTGGGTTTATGCCTCAAAAAATTGTATTTTTATTTGCATTTGACTTAAGCAAAATACCTCTTGGGTGCCTCTTACCTCTTTGAATTGATAGAACAAACAAATACCAATTACATAGTAGAATTGTAGCTCAAGGATGTAATTTTTCTATAGAATTCTGTATTAGGTCAGAAACAATGTTTGTGAAGGTAGAATTAGAATAATTTTAAAGCAAAATTTACAAGCAATGAGGTCACTTGAACTTCTTATTCTTTTCATTCTGAAGAGCTTTTTAATAACTTTCTGGTTGTTCAACCTATAATAACAATAATAAATTACATCTAAATTATATATTTGCTTCCTGATTAATAAATGCTGAACTTTTTGTTTGTATGTGACATCCTTATGGATCCATGAAAGGAAAAATAACATTTGGAATCTGAACTAGATAATTAAAACAGTTGCATTTCCAGTCAAATGTTATGTTCCATGGTAAATTAATCCTCTGCTACAGCAAATTACCAAAATTGACCTAGGCACTTTAATGAAAGCAAAGTCTTAACAGGCAAATATAAAGTCTTCTAAAAATCCAGTCCCCAAAATATGGAGTTACTGGTAGATTAAAAAACAAAAACAAAAACAAAACAAACAAACAAACCAAAACCAAAACCAAAACCAAAACCAAAACAAACAAACAAACAAAAAAACACTGAGAAGAGAAGTATTAAATTCATCCCTCTAAACCATGAAAGCACCTTTTTGATGTGGGAAGCTCAGTGGTAAACTCTCACCAAAGTAATAAAGCAATTTCTCAAATTGTATTGAGTCTGGTTTTAACTTTTTAGCAACAGATGGGTAGCATGGGAAGCCATTTGGAATATGAAAGCCATTAAAGCCCTTGTTTTTGTTGCCTTAGCCACTGTAGATGTGGGAACCTGCATTCAGTTTGATCTCTTCTGATGCTGCCAGATTATTATAGCTCTTCTGTATTGAATATCCTCTGTGAGGTTCTCTCAAGTTCACCTATTGAAAATTCACCTCTGAAAGTCCTAAGAACTAGATGGGCAAATAGATTAATTGTATTCCAATACAAAACATAGTAACTTTAATTCTCTGAATCTGTAAATGTGCAAGAAATCTAGCTTTGATTACTAGGAAATATCCTGAAAGGTAGAGTTCCAATCTGCTCATAACTGGACAAAAGAAATATTACAAAGCCCCTTGAAACTCGGCTAAGTGCTCCAGCAGCTGAGGTACTGGAACTGATTTAAGAAGAATGGATTTCTGCCTTGCTGGGGTTTCTTTGGGCTAGTTAAATATGTGTGCTCAGGAAAAAAAAAAAAAAAAAAGTATATTAAAGTTTTAAAGCTTATTTTCATCCTGCTAGAATTAAACAGCCTTCAGTATTTGTGAGATGATGAGAAGAAATAGAAAAATAATACAATAATTTACAGGTTTAGGTATTAAAGAAACTTAGACATCTCTAAAACTAGGGACTTCAGAGGATCCATGTTAATGTTTTGTTTCAGATTGGGAGCAAGTTTTTGGAGAGAATCTTTCAATTATACTCCCTTGCCATCCTTTGGTTCACGTTCTGACTGCAGAAATTTGATTACATTGGAGACTCATTCCAACTGTTCATGAATATCAGTAGACGAAGCAAACCCCGTAAAATGAGTAGTTTGTTGTTATGTCCTCAACATCAACCTTTTACAACACGTATCTACTCCTATAGTAGGCCACACTAATTGTAAGGTGATACTCTTTTGTGAATCTTAGTTTTGGACTGCAAGGGCTTCACAGTCGCCTATCTTAAACACTGTTAACACCATAGAAGGACTTTGCCATGAGATAAGCATGGAAGGATTAGCAGGATGCTGTCGGCTCCGGGCCTGGCAAGGTCAGGATATCACATCCTGGGTAATGCATCCACAAGGATTCCCACTGTGGCAAACTGTGTGGAGGGGCAACTGCCTGTACACGCACTGCTGGCCAAACAAAGATCACCCCGAGTTACGGGACAGGAGCCATCTGTGACCACTGAAGCTCCCCCCTCTCTCCTCCATCCATATGGCTCTGTGGATTCCTGGAACGGGGACTGGAAGTTAAGCCATCTGACTGAGGGGAACTTCAGACAAGGTAGAGGTGGTACTCTTGTCTGAGCATTATCTCAGGCCTAGGGGGAGGTGAACAAGGCTGCTGGCACACTGCTAATGGACACAAAGAATCCACAAGGAAAGCCAACTCATCAACTGTTTGATATCAGCCCTGACTAGGTAAAAGTTAATTCCAGCAGGGGGAGATCACAGCCCATCAACTCAAAGGAACTCACCAATTTAAAAGACTGAGCATGGGACTGATTATCTTTAGAAGCAAGGAAATCCTTTAACCAGTAGGAGAGCTGTATGACCAGTGAGCATTAATACCTCATTTAATGTAGAAATAGCGAAAATTTTGAATGCCTTTGGGTCCCCCACCACTGAGAAGCCCAGCATGAACAAGGACCAACAGGACACTGCTGGATCCATGTGTGGTGACTATTTTCTGCTTAATCTATCTCTCTCTCACTCTCTCCTATCTCTTCTCTCTTCTATTTCATTCTATTTTTCTACATCACATTTTACTGTTAAATAAAATCTGTACTATTGACTTTGCCATTTTCATCTTAATTTGAGTAGATGTATCTCTCAATAAATGGATCTTAATATGGACAAAGAATGAAAAAGATCTCTGGATTTTAGAAGACTTCAGACTGTTTGGAGATATGCTTGGAGGAGTCCAGGAGAGCTGGTTGATATCCAAGGATCACTTCCTCAAAGCTCACAATAGTCCATTCCAACAAATAGGAAATAAAAGCAGCAGGTGACCAGCATTGAGAAGTAAAGAGATTCTAACTGAACTTAGACATTGAAAGAAAATATACAAGAGGTACAAGCAGTGGTAGGTGATCAAGAAGGAATATAAAGCTGCAGTCTGATTGTGCAGAGGTGGGGTTGGGGCATCCAAGGTCCACTTGGACTTGAATCTGATAAGGAATGTGAAGGGACACAAGGAAGTATTCTACAAATGCATCACCAGTAAAAGGGAAGCTAGTGTAAATGGGGGCCCAATGCTGAATAGCATCAGAGTCCTTGTAACAAAGGATGTGGAAAAAGCTGGATATAAGTCCAGGAGGAAAGTCTGGAGCAAGGAAGATGGAAGAGGAGCAAAACAGGGAGAACATAAAAAATCTGTACATAGATAAGTCCACAGGGCCTGATAAGTTGCACCCAAATGTAAAGATAAAACAGCTTGTGAAGGGATAAGAGATTTGTTTAGAGATTAAAAAGGATAATGAAAATATTAGTCACTTTATGTTGTTTTTCCAGTATTTAAAAGTTGTCTTTTAAATACTGGATGAGTATTTTAACTCCTGAATTTCAAATAAAGACAAATTAAGGTCAGCCCTTAGAAAGTTAGAACAAAAAACAGCTCCCCAGTTCCTCAGGCTTACTGCCTGAAAATGGGGTAAAGTAATATTTTAATGGTCAGATCATCTTGACCAAGAGAGGCAGGTAAAAAGATTTTCTAAATTCTGATCTCCATAAGAATGTGTAGTATTCTCAGCTTAAAGACCCAAGCTCAGTTATTGCAAATCAACCAAGCTCTCACTTTTCAGTTATACTGACATCAGTTAGTTCTATTGATATCAACATTGCTTATATTTACATGGCCATCCAAATTAAAAAAAAGAAAAAAAAAAAAAAGGACATCAGCTCCACTGATTGAAACTTAACAAATAATAGCATTTTAGTGCAAAAGATTTTGAGGTAAATACCATTTTTCGTACCTACGACACTTCTAAGAAAATCAACTTTATTCTGTGTTTAACTTGCATTGGAAAAAAAAGAGGACTGTTATATGTGCACCTAGAGTTCACTCATAACACTTTATATTCTTCAGTTATGTGGAATGGAATGTCAAGTCTAAACCCAATTTAAGTAGTGCCTTTTGCATTTCTACATATATTCTAGTCAGTACAGCAAATGCAGAAAACAGGATTCATGAGTAGTGCTGCCTGTTAAAGGTCAATGTAAAATGCAAGCATTACACTATCAAATACAATTTTGACTTTAACTTTTTACGTGGAAACTTCAGACATATTTTATCTATAATTTTCTCTTATTACTTTTATTAATTTTTCCATATATCTACATTGATATATCTCTCTCTAGTTTTGTGACAGTGTGTTCACCCCACCAACCTGACTGTTAGTTCCTGTAACTTTGCTCAGGAGATAATCACCAGTGGCAGTCGTAATGGATGTGGCCATGATGGCTGCAAACGACTCATAGTGGATTCTGAAGAGACAGATAAATAATAGCCAAGCGCCAATCTGAGCAACGTGCCTCCCTTAAACATAGTGCTGGTGAAGATTTGACTTAAACAAAGCTTAGAAGAAACTAACTTCTGTAGTTGGTACACAAATATGACTATGAAGCAATCATCTTACTCTATAAATAGTGGACAGCCCAGAGCTCATTGAGCTCTCCTGCACAGTAGTGGACTGCAAGCCAGGATCTCCCCTTGCATAAGGCCACTGAAGTTTACTCCTCAAGGTTGACAGATTACTCCCCACCTCATGAAGTGATTAATAACATGCTAAATTTTGAATTTTTAACTGATATAAAGAATTTGTTGTGCACATGGAATCCTTTAGACATAAACCACTGACCAAGTTCTGGGACTAAGTGTGAATCCAGACACAACTAAACTCTCCTTTGAGATGGCATATAGAACAAGGGAGTTGATTTTGAATGTTCTGACTCAACAAGTTTCCCTGACAGTTTTGTCTGACCCTGTCCTCTATGAAGTAAATAACTGAGTGTACCTTGAGATGCAGTCTCGTTAAACCACTGTTGCATTTACTATGTAATTTTGTTAAATCACTGATTTATATCAATAAATGTATGGCTACTTCTGTCTTACAAGTGAAGTGTATCCCTCCATCTGTGAAAATTTGACACATAATTTGAGTGTGTTTACAAATAATATGGAGAACCCTGTGAATAGGTAAATATTAACAAACTATCATGGCTTCTTCTGGGAATTTTGAAACTATCTGGAATTCAGACCTCAGCCACCTGTGACTACTCCTGATGGTGTTTCCGTATTTAGGAATAAGTGTTTCACTTCAAATCAGTCCAGTCTCCCTAATGCCTTGGCAAATACAGGATTCAATAGGAATGTCCCCACTTTTTATGGGCTTGCACAACATACAGCTTAACATAACTGAGCTCTGCTTTCAGCTGTTTACAGCTGAAGGTTAAGTGGAAAATAGCTATGGATCTTTTCTTACTCCAGAATTCACAATGGACTGAAACAGCTTTGGAGTCTTCAAAAATATATTTTTCGAATAAATATATTTTATTAAATGAATACTTCATGAAAGTATTCATTATAAGAAGTCTATATATAATAAGCACTTCCAGATGGGCACGCACACAAGAGAAATTTTGTTTCTTTGTCCATATGAAACTTATCCTTTCCACCAGCCACTGTTCCGGGAAACTCAGAGACATAATGAGTCTCATTGTCTCAAATTTCTTTTTAAACTCACAATTCATCTCCACCGAACAGAGGGGAGAGGAAGAAAAACAATGTGTCCATAGAGTAATTAACATAATTATTTTAAGTTATCTTTGGAAATCTTTAACAGATTCTTCCTTCAGAGAAAGTGGTTGTATGTTCTGACCTGGCAGTTTCTATGAACCAAATAAAAGATTAAAAGAGGACATACTGTGAAATAGATTACACCAACCGTGCTGTGCAGCTATCGCTGTTTCCTATTAGACAGCAAGAGCACTTATTTGATTCCAGTTTTCTACAGGCAAGATTCCTGTTTACAAGCAAAATATCTGAAAAAAAAAGCAGCTTATGAAATGGTTTATCAGTAGTAACCAGCAACCGGAGCCATAGGCTGAGAGAGACTTGGCCTCTTATTTAGCCATTTCCAATGCCTCTCTAACCAGAAAATCAATTAGGTGACTTTAAACAAACACAGGCATATCAGCAGAGCAGAGCAGAATTTAGCCCAGAGATATTGTTTTTCAGCATCTAAGATGATGATCATCTGAGAGTTTGGCTGAGGGAGAGAAGTCAAAAACACAGTGAGACAATCAGATGGTGGGCAGAGAAAAGAAAAATAATAATTATTCTTTTTTTAAAAAAGCAGGAAAAAATCTTTTTTAGCATGAGAACTGAGTGGATAAATACGGGCTAGAGATTTTATTCTAATACTTTTTTTCGTATACCAGTGACTTTAGAAAAGAGACTATGAGAAAAATAATTTGAACTGTGTCTGAGTTTGCCAGTGTCTCAGACCATTAAACTGGAGTGTCTTCACTGTGAACTGAAGTGTGAACTGAGATAATTATACTAATTCTTCTGACTGGGAAGGCCAACTGTAGTGGGAGAAAAAAAAAACAATTTTGAGAGGATATAGAAGATGTCAGGTGACACAGCTCCTTTCCACCTAAAAAGATGTCACATTATATTATGGGAAATGAAATATGTGTGGAAGTACAGTAAAGAAGAGAATGAGGAACATTGCATCTTCCCTCTCTTGAACTGCAATTGTAATTCTTATCCTGACCTATAAGCATAAAAAGGCATTTGAAAGCCTCCTCTATATCTCCTCCACTCTGTATTTGTCTCCATCCAATAAAGCTGGTCACAGTAGCTAATCCATTACATTAGTCTGCCCTGACAACTTTACTTTCTCTGCTCCAGTTGTACTCTGTTCAGCTACAAAAATGTACTGAGACACAAGACAACAGTGCACACCCGCCCAAAATATCTTGGACCTACTGCCTCAGAACAGAGCAAGGAAAGGGTACAAAGGAGACCATGGGATGGAGGAATTTAATGGCAATGCTGTGATTACTGTTGTGATCACAGACTGTTGTTCCATTGTTTTGTTATCACTTTTAGTTAGCGAAAAGTGATACTAAATAAATGCTGAAATAAATGGTCCCACACATACCTCTGTCTGACTATTTGCTCTAAGTTTTTTGCCAGCGCAAGCACTTGTATGTCCATTAAATAAATTGGGGGGAACATCTAATATGGAATAAAAATTAAAGTTTTTCAGTACTTTTGCATTACTTCCTTAGTGATATTTTTTCATCAGATTTAATTTCCTTACTGCATTCAAAAGTAAGCTCTGTACTATATATAAAAAGACTTACATATAAGGCTTCCATAAAATGTTATGCCACTTGAACTCCTCAAAAATACCTCAATCCCTCTTGTTGTAGGCAGGAGAGATATGAAGAACCATATCTTCTGTTCCTGTCACTACCGGGAGAAAGCATAGGTTGTGCCTAGACACTCACCAGGAGATATCAACTCATATACTTTGACCTTTCCTCAGCACCAGCTAGATAATGTTTCCAGGCAGTAGAGAAGCTGAGTACTCAGCTCATATCTAGATCTGCCTCAGAAACATCAGAGCTTTCAAGTCTTATTAACCAGGTAGATATTTTAATCGATTTTTTTTTAATCTGGGGTTTTTTTATTTCTTAGGACTTGGCAGTGGCCTGCTGTTTGAAGGAGTGAGCACAAGATCTGAAGAGTGAAGACTCAAAAATCCTGTTCAAAGCCCTTTGCATTCTTTAGTCTTACAAATCTGAGAGTGCAAGCTTTGCTGGTTTAATATACTTGAAAAATGTAAATTGAGAGATTTTAATATCAAATATTTACTTTATGCAATAGTGAATTGAATAAGCTGGAACCTTTATTTCTACAAATCACCCAATTAGCCGGAAAAAAATAGCAATTGATTTTTGCTGTAGTCTAAATCTCAACGAGAACACTGTGCTTTGGAGCAAGTAGTTGTCAAGTAAATGCACTGGATTATATAGAGGCATGTAGATGGATAAAATGAGGGAAAGACTGAACAGTTCCTTCTCCACTCTGTACTCAGAAAGGCTTGATAGCTCTTCGAAAACTTTCTTACACTGAAAACTTTCTTACACTTTCTTACACTTTCTTACACTTAGACTTCTTAAACTTACAATAAAGCAGTCTCTATTTATTCCTGATGTTACAGCCCAGAACAAAGAAAGTTTGTATGTGTCTATTGCTTATTTCACCCTTCTGTATCACATTGGGGGCTGGGGAAGGTGGATGATAGAAACCCCGGAGTGATAGCTGCTAATCAGCCCTAGATGTGCAGAGTGTCAAAGAGATTGCCTCAGCCTACATGATTAACAAGTCCATTAGCAGCTTGTGCTGATGATCCAGTTTATAATGTAATAGAGAAGACGATTACCCAGCAGGAGGGGAGATCATCACACCATGTGTGGACCTCAGACATTAGGCCTCTAGTGCATTTTAGAAGTGTTTATACATTTATATATACACTATAACAGCCTCACCGAAACAACCTTGCATTTATTTGGGCCCATAAGCATATGGGCTTTTAAACTTTAAATATTTGATTTTCTTGAGTTGCAGATTCCTATTTAATCATATTATTGTGCATGATATATAATTGTGTAATTTGAAACACATGGTACAATACCCTTTACATAGCCTGTTGCTCTTCAGAAATCATAAAGTCTTAGAAAACAGGTCTTAGGAAAAGCAGGCATACAGAGTTGATAACCATATTGTACTTCTTAGCAAAGAATGTCAAGTTGCTCTCTCATTGTTTTATCTACACAGAGAAGAACTTCAATCCATAGGCAACTTTACTGAAATAAAATTAAAAAAATTATGCCATTATTTGGATTTATTAAAGATGGGTAAATTGCACTCAGAATTAAGTGTGCACATTTCAAGATAATACAAAGCAGTAAATGATGAAAAAGAGCATTAGTGCATCATATATGTATATATATAAGAAATAAGAAAATTCAACATCTTCAGTAATTCAGTTATGAAGCAGACACACGGGGAAAAATATAATAAAGATTCCTAATACACTACAATACCAAAATAATATTTTTATGCAACTCCTTAATTTATTATTCAAGGAGATGTTTCTGAGACTCTTTCCAGGGGCTACTCCCAAAATGCTAGCACTTACACATCACATTCTATTCTGAAATCTATTAAAAGAAGTAATCCAGCCTTTTCAACTTCGAAGAGTCAACATATTTGGGGGGGAAGTTATTATTACTTTATTGTTGTTGACATTTTCTTCACTGATTGTCCCAGGGATAAAATATCAAAGAGACTGCAGAAAATTCCTGCTCAAAGCAAAAGTAAAACTTCATAAAATATTTCTTTATTAGAGGAAAACAGTTATTGAGAGACAAAATAGTGCATCCACTTATTTTGCAATTGGAGATGATAATGGCACAACTGAAAATAAAAAATGGTAGAACTTACAGTTGTTCTTTGGATATGCACAGTTTGAAATCCATTCTGCATTCCTTAGTCATTTAATTTATGTCTACTGACTTTCCACATTCTGGCACAGTCAGCGGATATAATTTGCATCTCTCGAATTTACAAAAGGAAAATTTGTTACCTAAGATGTGGCAACTAAATCAAGAAATCTTCTCATCTTCAAGGGCATTTTCTCTCTTCTTTAATTATAAAAGAAATTCAGACACTGTAGACTTAATTCAGATACTTCAGGATGGGTCACTAATCTCTCTTGATATGGGTGTTAGCAATGAGGGTCCATTACCAGTCCTCCAGGTGCTGAGACAGAGGATGGTGCTTGACATATACATCTTAATTTTTGAACAAGTGAATCAATATCTTTTAGAATGTTATCATTAGGAATTTAAATATGAGTGTAAATTATATGCCTTGATGTGCTGCTTTTGGCTGACATAAGGTGAAGTTTCTTCACAGTGGCCAGCATGAGGCTGTGTTTTGGATTTGTGCTGAACACAGTGATGATAATAGAGATGGTTTTGTTATTTCTCAACAGTGCTTTCAGAGCCAAGGCCTTTTTTGCTTTTTCTACTGCCACACTGATGGGGAAGTTGTGGGTGCATGGAAGGTTAAAAGAGACACAGCCAAGACAGGTGACCCAAACTGACGAAAGGGATATTCCAGACCATATGACACCATACTCAGTATACAAAGCTGTGGAAAAGAGGCAGGAATGGGAGGTTTGGAGTGATGACGTTTTCTTCTCAAGCAACCATTGTATGCGCTGGGGCCCTGCTCTCCTGGTGGTGGCTGAACACCTGACTGTCCATGGGAAGCAGTAAATTATTTTTTTTGTTTTTCTTTGCCTGTATGTGTAGCTTTTGCTTTCCTTGTTAAACTATCATGAATTTTCTGACTTTTACCCTTCCATTTCTCTCCTCAGTGCTGGTGGGGGAGTGAAAAAGTGGCCGCGTGGGGATTGTTTGCTGTCTGGGGTTAAACCATGACACTCAATTAAGTATATTGTAATTGTCCTTCAGTAAGTAACAACTAAATGGAATAAAAGTCCTACTGTAAAGGAGCATTAAATGAAACAAATGTAGGTGACAGACATATCTTCTAACTTAAATTAGAAATTTGGTGGACCTTGGAAAAACTTCCATTATCATTTCATTTCATCTGATTTAAGTCTGTTGGTGTATGTCAAAATCACCAATGCACAGTTTATGATGCAAATATATAGTAGGAATTCACATTTTAACAGGCTTACTTACATTTTATTGCCAATGAAATATATCATTCAGTACCTTCCTTAACAATGTGCAGGACAGAGTTGTATTTTAACATACTGAGACTTCCTTTCTTTCTCTTAGATTTTTTTTCTGGAACCTTAATTTAAGTTGACAATGTTAAGTTATAATAAACTTAGCTCTTAACAGATGTCACTTCACCAGACAATCCTATACATTATTCTACATAGGTAAATGTATCTAGGATTTATGGATAACACCACTGTGTCAGAGAAAAATAAAGACATCCTTAAAAATCCTACCCAGATACATGTTAAATGATGCTAGAGATGTTATTCCATATAATATAACGGATATTTTGCCCCATGGCTCATTGTGGTCAATTTTTTTATATCAGTAATAATCTCCATAATATAGTCAGATCATATGGATGTAGTCTTATTAGTCTTCAGTTTTATTTCACAAGTCAGATTTGTTTCAGGCATTCAAAAATGTAGTCAAAAATGAAATCTATGGCTGTAAAGGAAGAAGGTAGAAAGGAATATTAAACAAGAGGCTTTGAGGAAAAAAAAACAGTGGGAGACTAAGGGTATATAAAAGGGTTTATTGAGTTTCCAGAGGTACTTAGAAACTTTCAGAGATTCTGAAGAGCTGAGGGCTTTGCTTTCATTGCTCCCTTTTTAGTATTATTTATTATTCTGTTTTAAGTATATACTGCGTTGTAAGTTTCAGACTGATGATTATCTTTAGGTTCTCCCTTATAGGGGAGCACAACTGCATGGTAGAAAGATTTATTGTCTTCCCTGGGTTTTAGGTGGAGTCAATACTTGCCTCAGAAACATTGCAGTCCCCATTAATATCAGACTTATACTGATGGAAACAAGATTATCGGTTTTCTGTGAAATTATCTTTATTCCAAGAGCATCCTGTTTATAATATAGCCAGTTTCCACCCCACTGGTTTCTTCCTTATTGTCAAAAAAACTTACAAGGTTGTAATATCATGAAAAATTCAATACAAGCATCAAAGGAGAAGCAGTATAAAATATTTCCTCTGTTTTCTGAAAAGAAAGCAAAAGTAACGACATATGATAGGAAAAAAACCAATTCATTTATTTCTCCCCATCTAACTTGTATTGAAAAATGTTGAAAGTATTTAAGTACTTAATGTGAGTATTGAATATATTTGAGCATTTATTGTTTCTGAACATGTGTGCTGAGTTTATATTAAATAATATAATGAGTATTTTGCTGAGAATATTGTCTTCAATCAATTATTATTTTAAAATGGTATTTTCATCATGTTTTTTATCCATGATGTATCAATAATATCTAGAAATAAATATCACATTGACATACTTCAAGGAGAAGTTTGGATACAGAAAAGTACATATGCAGTTGACCATCCTATAGCAAGAAAATAATGTTTATTTGAAAATGTCTGCTTCTATCTCAGTTAAGTGAAGACTTGGTCTTAGATTTCTAATAAAATATAATCCAGAAAAAAAACAACCAACCAAACAAAAAAAAACAGAACCAAAATAAAGGGGACCAATACTGCTCTATAACAATAATAACAATAATCATTTGTTATTTTCAATATGAGTAAAGATTATAAGTAATGTTCAAAAATTCAGAGAGCAAATACTTTGAGAAAAATCATTTTGTCAGAAGAAAAAACACCTATAGAATGCCTAGTCAGTATAGAGTTTTGAGCCTCTGTCCTATATGAAGAAATTTCTTCACATCACTACATATTGCAGTTTTTCTTTACCCTTGAAAACTGACCTGATCATCCTATTTACAGACTCTGCATATTTCAAGCTAAAGGCAGTCCACCATCCCTTACTTCAAATGCTTCAGCAGTGATTTATTCTGAATATTCCAAGTAATCATTAACTGTGCTCTAGCAAAGCAAAAAAACAAGAAGCAGAAAATATGTTAGTACACTCTCAGCACAGGAAGCTGAGGGCAGTGCTGTCACTTCTCTGTGATACTATCCTTTAGCAGTCATTTGAATTTGTTTTTCAACTTCTTAGCCTTACCCTCTCTTGCTTTTCTACCTAGAAATTTTTCCCTCTGTCCATACCACTAGGCTCTCCCCAGTGCACTGCGGAACTTGGACAGCATCCAGTGCAGGAGCTGCAGAGTTTGCCTGTACTTGTGCCTTACCAGGGGGCAATCGAGATATGGTGCATATGCAGTGTGTCATCCAGTTTTCTTAGAATTTGTAAAAGATCCAGCTGTGCTGTTAATTTGGTCAGGCCTCAAGCCTTCCACAGCACATCAATTTTACTTGATTTACATTCTAGAGCCTACATTAGATTTTTGTGTAAGGAATCAATGAGAAAAAGATTCTTATCATGCTTCTCACATGGCAAGAAAAAAAGTAGGAGCCCAAAAAAATGTAACGGATATAATACATTCTGTATGTATATCTTCTGCATGTTGGTTTGGGAAAGAATTTTTCTAGTAATATCCCTCTACAAGTAGAATGATCACAGATAAAATATTTTCAACATTTTTAAACATTATATTTTGTAAAATTTTTTTACAAACATAAAAACAAGCAAAAAATGCCTATTTGGCTACTTGGAAATTATTTCTTTGGTTGCGCTGAAGATATAATATAATTTTTTCCTGTTATTTTAAAGTTGTCATTATTATACTGAAATATCATTTTGTCCTGTTATTTTAAAGTTGTCATTATTATACTGAAATAATTCTGCCAGTTGTTTCCACTTCTTTTTCCTGTCTTGACATGGAACACCTCCTTGAAAACAAAGCTAATTAAAATAAGAAAACTTGAAAGCTCAAAGGCATCAAATTCAGATGGTCACTACAGAAATATTTTACTCAAATAGAAAAGTTATTAAAGTGTTGCAGGAAAGTGAAATGACGAATTGTATGCATATAGTGGAGGAGGATATTTTCAAAGAATCTAAACTTTTGAAAGGAAGAAAAGAAAAAACACCTTAAGATGGTTTTAGGGGCCAACATTTTTCTAAGAAAGATAATTCAAGAATTGAGAAATATCTACATAAAATACTTGTTACTATCTCTTTTGAATATTTGGTAAGGAAAATTTCCTGCCTGACAATTCAGGAGCCACTCCAACAGTCACACTCCTACCATCACACTTTAACTGCTGGGACAGCTACAGCGCGTGGTGGGTGCCCAGCTTGACTCCGTACACTGACTGCACTCACACAGTCAGACAAGGTTTCCTTACCGGCTCGACCCCAGGTTTCCCATACAGGCATCTGGTTCCTTTAAGTAATTTTATGATGGTGCAGCAACAGAATAATGTCCTGTGCTGGGTTCCTCAAACAAAGGAAACCTCAGGTTTTTATACTTCCACAGTTGAAGTGCATGGTAGTCTGTGAGTAATGGCTCCTGCCATCTCTGAATGTCCATTCAGCCAGCTGATGCCACAGGTCCCAAGCCCTCTGTTATGCAAAGGTCAGCGCCAGTTCAAGGCCTCTTGCCTTGGGCTCCCACCACCCACAGGTCAACTTGCACTGTAGCTTTACACTGAGCTACCAGCACTGAATGTAGTCCTCCATATATTTTATGTTAGTTGGAATTAATAATCCAAAGAAAGAACTGAAAATTGGGGTGGTGGAGTTTATGTTTAGGTACACATGAGTTCAGTAATATGCCTTAAGGAATAGCAGAGAAAGTGGATATGGAAATTTTCATTAAATTCCATAAATAAAACACCTTGTGACACAGAATCACAAAATAACAGAATAGTTCAGGTTGGAAGAGACCACAGTCATCCCTGCTCAAGCATATTGCAAAGGATTGCATCCAGATGTTCTTGACTATTTTCAGTCACCCTCACAGTAAAGAATTTCTTTGTCATATTTAGGTGGAACTTCCTGTGCATCAGTTTCTGCCCTTTGCCTCTTGTGCTACTGCTTGGCACAACCAAGTAGTGCCTGGCTCCATCCTCTTGACAATCTCCCTTCAGATACTGATAGACATTGATGACGTCCCCTCTCAGTTGTTTCCTCTTGAGGCTGCATAGGCTCAGCTCCCTCAGCGTTTCTTAGTAAGAGAGATGCTCCAATCCCTTGATCATCTTTGCTGCCCTCACCTGGACTCACTCCAGGAGCTCCATAACTCTCTTGTGGTGAGGAGCCCAGAACCAGACACAGCCCTCCAGATGTGTCTGACCAGAGCTGAGTGGAGGGGCAGGATCACCTCTCTTGACCTGTTGGCAGTGCTCTTCCTAATTTACCCTAGGATACCACTGACTATCTTGGCCACACGGTCACTACTGGCTCACAGACAGCTTGTTGTCCACCACAACCTCCACGTCCTTCTCCGCAGAGCTAGTTTCCAGCAGGTCAGCCCCCAGTCTGTACTGGTGAATGGGGTTATTCTTTCCCAGGTGCAGGGCCCTGCATTTGCCTTTGTTGAGCTTCAGACAGGTCCTCCCTGCCTATCTTTTTGGTATCAAAATTCAATTATACTAAAATTCAAAAATAACAAAAGGATAATTGACTCTCTAAGGCCTGTAAAGTATATTTTAATTATATGAAATAGTGTTAGTCACAATTATATTTACAATGCTTACAGTCTCCCAATAACAAAGATATGAAAAATTAAATGTATTTTTTCTAAACCTGTGAGGAGCAACTGTAAGAAACAACAAATTATACAAGCAGGCATAATAAAAAGATCAGTAATGTACCTTATCTTGACATTTAAGCACTTCTGCAGGTTGATAACAAGTGAACTACAGTTTTATAGGGCAAAAAGTCTGAAAAATAGTCCAAAATATTTTTTGTTTAGTACCAAAACAGTGTGTTTGTTACAAAATTGAAAATGTTTAAAAAAGATTTGTGAAAATATGTAGACAGCATAATTAGGTAAATTTCTGAAGTTTTGAGTAGTCACTAAAACCGATATACTGGAGTTACGCTTAATTTTCTTTTGCAACTGCTGCTTTTGTGACCTCATGGTGGTTCAATATGGCCATTTCTCATTGTTGTCTACCAGCATCAAAATTGGATGCTTTAGTCATCACTTAACTACCCAGACATTCAGACTTAATCTGCAAAATAGTTTTGATGGAAATTTTAAATAAAATTTCACACTTGTTTCATAGAACTAAGGACGAGGCAACCAATTTTTATTTACTGATGCACTTTTGAGGAGTGTCTTAATTAAAATAGGAAGGCCAGACCCAATCCTTACTTTATCCAACTGGATTTGAACCCAAATTTCCCAAGGAACAGAACTGACCCGATTTCTGTTTCTCCAGCTGTTGATTTTTCACTTGGGGCGTAATTAGGGTTTCCATATGCCCAGTTCTTACTTCACGCCATATGGGTTTCCTTTCTATCTGTACTTGATATCTTGGCATTCTGATATTTAAAGAACCCTGAGCTCATTTGAGAAAGTATCAAACAGAGGTAACATGATTAAAGGGGAACTTCAGTTTAAAGTTTTACAACTTGCAACAGGAATATAAATAGTCAGTTCTCATTAAAGTTGTTGATAACTGTATATGCAAATGAATAGAAGCTAAGATTCACAGCCCAAGATGAGAATCTTCTCTTTCCTTCTTTCATTCCTATCTCTGCTACTGAACTGGAAGTTCTACTATTTGTTCAATATTCACATGAAGAACTGTGATTAGCAGAGATTTTAACTTTTTAAACTTTTCAGAGAGAAAAAACATGATTGTGTTAAATAATATTAACTAGAAAAATACAAAAGAATGGATATATCCATAAATTGAAGTTCTCAGTATTAACTCATGCTCAGGCAGTGATGAGCAAAATCATGAAGATTAACCACTTATTACCAAAAAGCATCAGGGCCATTCATTGTGTTTCAAGAACCATATTTCTGAGAATAAGATTAGAGAAACAAGTATAGGGGCCATTCATTGTGATCCAAGAACCATATTTCTGAAAATAAGCTTGGAAAAATTGCTGATCACAAAACCTCTTAGAGTTTGATTCTATATTTCATATCAAAATGCCAATGTGGCTTTATTTACTTTATTTAATATAGTTTCATTGAAAATACGTTAATAATATCTGTGACTGCATTCCCAGATTTGCAGGCATCCTCACTTTCCACTCACTTCAGAAATCACCTGTGTGAAGTGCAAACTACTATCTCAGGATAATAAAGGAAATTTATTTCCTTTCTTCTGTTGTTTCGACAGAAGTCTTTCGATGGAAAATACATCATGTTGGAGACTGTACTGTTGTCTGAAATCAAGTATTATTCTAAGTTTACTGCCTTCTTACTGTGAAAGCTATCAAGGATAAGTACATAAACCTCCTGACAGTTGATAACACGGACACAAGTGTGAAGACAAAAAAATCACCTACAGTACTCATGTTATGACTCAGTGATTCTCCCCCATCTTAGAAAAGAAAGGAGATGCTGGATTTGTTTAATATAGTTATATAAAAGACTTATGCTAGCCTCTTATTATCAGAACAAAATTGCCAAAATCCATTTGAATGACCAACAAGAATTTTTCATGTTAAATAATCCATTTATTTCTCCCTTCCATATCTCCATACAGTTAAATAGTGTCTTTAAAAAAAAAGTAATCAAGTTTTTTACCCAATTCATGCAGTTATCAATGCAAGTGATTTTATGCAAAGGTGCTGAGATACTATATGAATGCATAAGCCTCAGAGAATTAGGTAGTTATGACCTGTCCTAATGGATAATGCTGTGTTCTATCATATGAGAAAGGCCAGTGAAGAATCCTCAGAATTAAGGGCTCTGTTCCATCAGTGATGCACAATATATTAAGTTAATATGAGTTACAGCACTGATTCACTGCACATTAATGCCACTTGAGATCCCTGAAGTTCTTTCTCCATATTTTATAAAATGTGATCTTCCATTAAACAAAGAAAAGTCTGTAGCTCTTCCACTCCTAAAAAGGGCTGTAATTCTGCAAATAAGCGTACTTATTTTTGTTTATTCTATTCCCATATGGGTAGGAATAACAGCTCCAATGGGGGTAAAGACTTTACCTATTCATCTTAATGTTGTACTGACAAGTATCAGGCAGTTGAAAGCTAGCATTACAAGCTTTAAATTCTTCAATGAAACACTACAAAAAGGAACGATTGCAAGGTGTTACCCCAACATAATGTGTGTCAGAAGAAACTGAACATCTGCATAATGTTTGTATCTGTGTTCATGTTCATATGTGTACGTACGTACACATACGTGTTCATACTGTCACACACCATGCATACGTATGACTGTGTGTTGTTCACAACATTCATAGAGGTAATAATATTAATGGAAAAGGTAGATTCTTGTTCATTTTTTCTGTTTCAGAGCAAAGATGTGAATGCTGGATGATAGCTAATAACACGATGATGCAGAAACACCTCATTTTAAAAATGGTAATCTTTATTCAAGAAGGGGTATACAGGATTGATTTTCAAAGTATAAAAAAGAGTGGACTCTGAACTATAAGTATAGTGTATGAAAGGGGAATACAAATTGCCAACAAGATGATTGTTAGGAAGATTGGAGCACAAATTTGGTGCTGGTGAGGGTGCTTTGCTTATTTTTCACATAAAAATGTTATTCTTCTACTATTATTTTTTCCAAAATAAATTACATATGCCTTTTGCCTGTTCTAGTTGTTTCTTTTTTAGTTCCTCTGTCTAGTTTTACAACTACACAGTTTTTATGGAAGTAATCAAGACTGACTACTGACTAGCAGGGGGAAGAGGATTCCTAAGCTCGGAGGAGATTGGAGACGAAAAGCGTAAAGGAGGAACAAGGAGAAAATGGGACATGAGCTTGTGATGTTTCGTTCACCAAAAAAAAGATCACCTGTTCATCACTGTTGATGATAGTATGCAAGAGAAAGATTAATCATATTTAATTATGATTTGACTGTAGAATTCATTTATTATTTAGTGGATGTAGTTCTCCACACAACGTTGTGGGGTAAGGGGTGTCTTTTATTTCATTTTCATGGGCACCAGAGAGGCTGTTGTAAGTTAATGCCACTTGAAAGACAGGTAGGGATAATGATTTTATTCAGTTCAAGTCTTTGATCAAAATATGAGTAGAACATACAGTTTGCAACTACCTTGTGAGAGGAAAAGGAGGGGCAGACACAGATCTCTTCTCTGTGGTGACCAGTGACAGGACCAGAGGGAGTAGCCTGAAGTTGCATTAGAGGAGAAATAGGTTCTTCACCCACAGGGTGGTTGGGTGCTGGAACAGGCTCCCCACAGAAGTGGTCACAGCACCAAGTCTCTCAGAGTTCAAGAAATGTTTGGACAATACTCTCAGACACATCGTGTGACTTTTAGGGATCCTGCTGTGCAGGGCCAGGAGTTGGACTTTATGATCCTTGTGGGTCCCTTCTAAGTCAGCATATTCTGTGATTATGTGATCTATCTATATATATCTATATGTACCTATAATGTGTTTGAGGATGATGTGTAATAGTGCTTCTTCACTGGTATGTTTGATAATTCATCTCACGTGTTTTCTAGGTCATGCAGCTTACTTGCAGCTGCTTCTAATATTCTTATGAAGACTCTGTACTTTAAACTCAAGGCCTAATGACCAAAAGAGGTTCTAAAAATGAACACTGTGTGATTATTCCAACTTGTGTAGAGATATAGGGAATCTCCTGCTGCTTTTGGACTTGTTAAAGTCACTGATGCTCACACACCCTGAACTTGCAAGAGTTTATGCATCCTATTTACAAGAGAACATTCTGATTTCAGCTGGAGTTCATTTGCTCATCAAAGTCGCACAACTATGAGTCTTACTCATTTGAGACTGCTACCAGGAAGTTTCCTTCCACTCCAGTAAGTTTTAATAAAGTTAATAATAGTCTGAGAAATCCAAGTCCTTAGAAAAAAACCCACAATTATCTCGAAAGTGTGAATGTTTATAAAACGAGTGAAAAAAATTAGACATTCCCTAAAAAAAAAACACACACAAAAAACCCCAAACCAATAAACAAAAAAAAAAAAACAAACAAAAACCCAAACCAAACCAAACCAAAACAAAAACATCCCCCCAGAAAACCAAACCAAATCAACAAACAAAAAAACCAAACCCACAACAAAATAAAACAAAATCCAAAAAGGAGAAATTTACTTGACTATCAGTGCCTTTGTAATCAGCTCCCCCTCCCTTGGGAGCTGTGCAGAGAAAATGTGCAGTAAAGAGTGAGAAAAGCACAATAAAAAGCAATATAAAAAAAAAAACTCTGCATAACTGAATATTAGTTTTTTTATTTGTTTCATGTGCATATTATCTTCAGTGTGACAAGGTAGATGTAGCGTAGCTAATGTTTCTTTATATGAAGAAAGGCTCAAAGTATTTGAAAGCAGAAAGATTTGGAGTGTATTTAATTACAGACAGAGTAAAGCTGAAACATTTAGTGGTTATGCTAGTGAGAAAACTAAACCCACACTCTAATTTATGGATCCCTTTAGTTTCTTCAAAATAGATTTTGAGTTCTGCTACCAGATAATGATTAGTTATGCTGCTCTTCATAGCTATTTCTAGAACACAAATCAGAGCCTTTCCAGGCCTGACAGTGTTTGCATTTTTAGAACTATGAAAAGATAAAAAAATATAAGGAGATACATAGGTATAGGCACACCCATATTGTCCTCCCAGCTGGATCTATAAAGCAGGGTTAAATGGTTAAATGGTTAAATGGTTAAGTGAAGTTTTCATTTTTTTTTAAAGAACATACAGTTCAATAAAGGCTGATTGTTAGCATCAATGTTAGGAAACAGTGTTGATGCATGTGTTTATATTTTTGCTTTTCTCAAGGGAAATGAATATAGACTGATTTTAAAATTGGAAGACAGAAAAAAAAGGAAGCTTTGAATTAATTTTTAAAATATACATGTTCTACATTAAATTGCTGGATTGTTCTATATTATTTTCCCTTTGTTTAAATGATACATACTCAGCAATCATGGCTGAAATGAGCAATTTTTAGCAGGTTAATAGTCTCTTTTTAAAGGTTAAAGTATTTGGATGGGTTTAGTAGATCCCACAAACTTGGTAAGAAGTAACAGATGGAAATGCATTGGAATGGGATACAACTGGCTTATACCTACAAATACTTACAGTGGAAGTTCATATCTCTGAAAGTGTTAAGGTTTTTTTGTCATTTTGTCCTTGTCTAAGAATGTAGCATAAGAGATCCATACATTAGTATGCTGCACCCAAACAATGTTTTACTGGAAATTAATGCTGTTTAAAGCAGAGTGCTTTTGGACATCAGTAGGTATTAAAAAAGTGTTATGTAGTCTATTCAAAAGTATAGAAAGTTTTATCTTATGAATAAGATATAAGATATATTTTTTATGCTACTTGTATAATTTCTGATTACAGTCATTGTTATCAGCTCTAAAATAATACATTAATTGGCTCTTTTGAATGTGAAGTAGAATATCTGAAATCAAATCAAGGACTGCTTAAAAATAAGGCAGAACTAAAAAGAAGAAATAAATCCAGACATTGAATTGTTATAAGCTACAAAGGCAACTTGGATAAAGCTGAAGAAGCATTAGGGAGAAATGGTAGAAACAGTGAGGTGGAGCAGAATCTGGAAGACCTTTAGCAACCAACTGCATTTCACTGTGTGAAATTCAGTACAGAGAGTACTTCTGGTTTTTGATCATACCCTTTTTGTGCAATTCACACAAGAGCAGTATTTTGAGAAGAGATTGTAGTGTTTGAAGTGAAACATAATAAATAGTAATACATTAGTATACATTATAGTAATAGTAATACATTAAATTGCCAACTTCAATTGTTGAATCTAAAGAGAATGCTTATTGTTAAGCTTAATTTGTCATTGTAACTTTAATTTCCTCTCAAAATCTTAGGAAATTTGAGCTTTATACCCATGTAATGGAGAGTAACTTCTTCATGCTTAAGTCAATTATTTGTTGTTTCTTTTCATTAATAATTATAAACACTTCTAATCTCTGCTTTTAAATCATTATTACCCAGGACACAATATCTGTGCAACTTGCCAAAATGCTATTTTAGCCCTGTCTTCACCCAGTCCTACACAACAATAAAATAAATATCTACCATTTCTTCCACTTATTGACTGCAAATGTACAATACCAAAGCAATTTAAACAAGATGCAGAAGGGTAAGTAAGGTTGCAGAGCATTGAGAATGACCGACAATTCAATTAGGAAACTGTACTTTTTAGTGAGAAAAATACCATTGGTATGTTGTATACCTGCTTTTTTTTCCAAAGGTAAGTTAGAGGTTAAAAAAATTACTTAACAAAACATGAAGATGACAGCTACTATTACTTTTTTTATTAAAGTTTTTTTAAAAAAGTAATGAAAATATTCCAATCAACCTTGCTGGCTCTAATCAAATATTTCTTATCCATCCTTAATCATGTTTAATCTACTTACAGATACGTGAACTCTGCATTTGATACACAGATGTTAAATGCACACTGTTCACACTGTGAATTTTGCATGGTTATTCTCGTGTGGGCTGTTGTAGTTGGAATAGTGAACCCTGAAGGTGGACTTGTGTGAAAGACTTGGACACTTTTCTGTTAGTTTTTCTTTATGTGTATAAATCATTTATATAGCCAGAAAAATTTGTTCTTTAAAGGACCTGGGTAAGCATATTAAAAAAAAAAAATAAAAAAAAGAACTGTTGCAAGAGGCAATGAACATTGACCATGGTAAAGGTGAAATCATTGATTTTACATAAGATCAACAGATTGCTCTAACAAAACTCACCACTGTGGAAGCAGCCCTATCAAGAAGGGGACATGAAAGGTTGGTAGAAAATCTGTACAGAATTTAGATGAGCTACTTTAGTGTACTTATATAAGTTTTAATATCTTCCTTAATAATAAAATTCATTTATATCCCACACGTCAGGTTATTGGTCTCTTGGCCTCTTCGAGGAAGTAATTGAGCACCTGTGTGGGGACAATGGGAATTGAGGAGTTCTGATTAGTTTTCTCTAGTTATAAATTATTTATCACCTCATTCCATTTCCCTCTTCCACCTATTGGGACATTTTCACACTCATGTTGCATAATAAGAAAGTGAACATCAGGATTCTATTTGCTATGGTTCACCCTCATGAGTCATTTAGCATTTTGTAATTCCACAGAAAAAGCTATCTGATCAGCAGAAATGAAGTGAGAGTTTTATAGATGTCTTCTGTTATATGATTTCTTTTTTAAAAATGTAATGACTGACTCATTTAAAAATGGGTGAATTGGCTAACAAATCTTAACCTTGTTGTACAGGACACCTACTGCTGAAAGAGCAAATATCTTTCCTACTTCCAAAATACATACATCATAAAATGCATACAAAGTGTTTATATCTATTCATGTTGAAAACGAACACTATGTTTTAACATAGCTTAACACATTTAAACTGCACTTCTGCATATTCTATTTTGGAAAATAGCTTTCTTAGAGTAGAGTGTTATAAGATGGTGATCTTTAAACTTGTGTGATTTTTCATATCCTCTTCCTTCTTTAAGACATTTTGTCTTAAAGGATCCATCATCTGCAAGTGAGACAAGATGGTGATGTGCATGTAAAATTTTGAGTATAGTTTAAGTTTTGCCCTATGAATAGAAGATAACCTTTTGTACTCATTGACTCCAGTCCATCAGTTTGAACTAGGAGCTATAGTCTAGTGCCTTCTCACACCTCTTATTTGTCACATAAAATTCAGTAACATAAGATACAGTGTCGTGTATTTGAGGTTGGATACGAGAGTGTGATGGGTTTGGTTTAGGCCTTCCTGGTCACCAATCTGTAACCAGGGAACCAGGGAAGTGACCGTTGTACCCAGTATTCCCTACGATTTTTACGTAAACCAGGGTATAAATAAGTTGAAGATTAGAGACCTCGTTCTTCTTC
>JAWWES010000133.1:53700792-53715796 GCA_035583135.1 Lophotriccus pileatus
TTTTTTTTTTTTGCATTCTTCTGTAAATAATTCTTCTGTAAATAATTTTAATATATTTATATATAAATTGGGAATTCTGTTTGGTTTTCTTTCGGTTTTGTGTGGTTTCTCATCTGTCCAGAGTGAGAGAAAGGGAGGGGGAAGGCTTTTCCCATAGTCCAGGCACTTGGCTGGGAGCCAAGTTTGACCCGTGACAGAGAGAACCTACAAAAAAACAGAAACTTCTATGAGCAAGAACTTCTTAGTTGGAAAAGACTCAGTGAAAGCAGGATGTGGCTGTAACACATGTTCATGACACAGCTGTGACCTGCCACTATTAAAGAAAAGACCAATATAATAGCATTTGGATTACTAAAAGACTGAGTAAAGTTATGAAGAGATCATAAGTTGAATGCTCTGTATGGTTATAAGAGCTCATGTTACACAAAGATGAAATGTGACGAAGATTACAGAAGTGCTAAAGAAATGTCATCAAATTCAAGGTCTACTTCTCAGAAAAGGTTGGTCTGAGCATTCCAGCCTCAGGTTCTGCAACAGCCTTCCAAGGTGGGAAAGACATCAAACTTCCTGTAACTGCAAATTACAAAGTGTGGGATAGATGCCAATGGTAGAAAGCAACTGGATCTAGTGGCCCAGGGAATCCTCTTAGCACAATTGTCCAACGTTTCTGTAGCATTATTCATATAATTTCCCATTGTTGCATGCCTGGAATACTGGATATGCCGTGTTTCCTCACATAGTTTCATATCTGCTGGGTTCAGCCTCAACTTGTGTTACCTGGAGAAGGTGTTTGGCTTCCCCCAAAGCACAGACTTGTTTAAGACCTAAGAAAGGCAGTCTAGCTACATCTTGTCACATGAGTTTCAGTACAACAGTATTTACAAAAAAAAAAGAAAAAGGACGCTGAAAGATGTGAAGTCAGTTGTAAAGCTTGCAATGACCTTAATAATCAGGCCAGGCTATGGCACAATCTCTCATAGTAATTATTGCTCTATTTTAAGGGTGATAGGAACTCCTCATAGATTAAACTTTAATCTAAAGAGATTATATGAATGGCAGTATGTTCCTCACCTCCAGAAGACACAATGCCTCCCTGAAGCCACACATCCCCTTTCTTTATGGGTCTTTATCTCAGTAATTATAAGAAGCAGTAGTGCTAAACAGTACACCTTAACATCCACATCTCTTATTATAACTAATTTGCATAATTTGATGTTTTGTTTTCTTCCCCACATTAAAAATTAAACAAAAATGTCCTCTTTTGCATTGTCAATAGTATTGTATATGTTGAGGAAAAAGAATAAATTCTAAGTAAAGAAGTTACCAAATCCAGTTTTATGGATAAAGACTGGGAGGAAAGCAGTGATGATGAGTCATGTGTTCAGCAACTGATACTGGAAAAAAAGGAAACAAATTGAATAATTCTACACTTAATTTAATTTGCCAGAACATATTAATCACATAGGGCCAGTGCTATTAGACTGGTAAATTAATTTTCAACAGGCATCATGGAGATTGCGATCAAATGTCTGAAGGCAAAATTAAGCCCCCCTATTTCAATATTTCCTATACCTGAGTAGTGGTTTTAATGTCTTATTCTTTCCAGAGTTCTAGAGGAAAATAATTGTTTTTGGTGGAATGTGTAAGGAACCATCTCATTTGTTTTGCAGAAGGAACAGACACGCAGTTTGCAACATCAAAAGGTGGCTCTTGAGAGGCAAAACGGCAGGTCAGCTCTTCACTTAGTGCACTGCAATACAGCCAGGTAGATAAAGCCTGACACATAATATTTTTCAGTACTGTTTTTCATTACATCAAATTCAAGTTTATGATCCAATAACATTCCAGGAAGGGAACTGTAAATTCTGAAAATAAAGGAGATTCTAAAGAATAAGACAGAAAATGTTTAGTTTTAAAAACAAGTCAGTACAATAATATTTAGTTTATCCAAAAAAAGTCAGTGTGCTTCCTCTTTATAGATTGGATTCACAAAATCCATCTGGAAGGAAGAATACTGAATAATAGAGGTGTTTAATTAAGAAATATTATATTATTTGAGGAATGAGCACACTTGAAGACTGAATAAATAAAAGTATTAACTATATATTTATTCTAATGTTTTACTTAAAATATTTGAACAATGCTAGTCCTTATTCTGACACTAAAAAAAAAGCAGGACATTCATATAGAATTGAAAGATAGTTAAGAAATGCTGTTGAAAGGTATATTCCGCAAGATTTTTTTCTAATGGGGTTTTTAGTTGTGGTTGCCTGTATTGGGGGGTTTGTTGTCTTTCCTCTTTTTTTGTACAACTAGAATTTTAATTATGTGACAGTTTCAAGAATAAAAGGGAGCAGACTTGTATACTCAGTGAAGATCAAAATGAATTGCACAAATTAATTGATTCCTAAACAGTATCATTAGATTCAATATTCTGCTCAGATTTTTTTCTCACAGGTGGTAACTGAGCCCATTAGACCAGAAAAACAACCTCTTTTTCTTTTTTTTTTTGTGTTTTTTGTTTTTAAAATAAAGAGCCAACAAAGATTATGCATCTATGTTCAATTCTTATCCAAACTTGACTGCTTCTAATACTGAAATAGTTTTTTTACTGGAATAGTTTTTAAATGGAATGTGAGACTATGTCAAAGTGTTCAGCACCTTGAGAAAAAAGTACTTTTGTTCTTAAAAAAAACCTTTCATAAAAAAGGCACATTATGATTTTTGTTCTAGAATGAAGTACATTATCATGCATTATGTTCACAAGCATGAATTGAGCTATAACTATGGCTCATATAGTATGGCACTAAATGATTTTTATTACCGTCACTTAGATAACTTTCCAGTCCTGTACAAATGGGGTCCCCGTCACATCTGCAATCAGATCATTTCAAACATTTTATTTTCTTCCTTGTGGCTATTACTCCCAGAAGCAAACACCCTAAGTAGAAGGAGACTTCTGAGAGTCAAATCACTTATTTGTCAGAATGTACTATAAAAAAAAGAAAATAATTTTGTATAAAATCATTCCAGTCTTCATGAAAAAACATATTAAGCAACAATTAAAAATCTGATCTCTCCCTCTCTATGCCCTCAGAGAGTAGATGAACAGGATCACAAGAGAAATATTAGACACTTTACTAGTATCATATTTTAATTAACATTGATTAAAGCAACACTTTATATAAACCAGAACGTTATTTCCCTCACAGAGTACAGTAAAAAAATAATTTTCAAGTTAATTGTTGCACTTCAAGAGCTATGAAAAATAATAAGAGTTTATCATCAAATTGGGAAACTTCTAACAAATTCCCTTTATCTGCTTACTAAGAAGTTCTTTCTCTGCTCTTCCTGATCCATTTGTTTTCCCTGTGATTCTTTATCATAAGTAAGGTAACTTTAGGGTTTATGTTACAACTTGATCCAGGGGACTTTAGTATAAGTCTGGTTTTGTTCCCCCCTTTAGGCCTGTGTTATGAGTTTATATTAAAGGGGTAGTTAATGAGGAAGAAGCTACAATTAGGGAAGGTTGCTCAAATAATATTTTTATGTATCATTTTTCTCATTAAATAACTTGATTTTGTTTTTAAACAAAATATTTGTAACATTTGTTTCATTTAAACTTAGCTAATGAATTTAAGAAAAATTATTGATAAGGAAGAGCTGAAAAAACCTCATCCTTTTTCCCCACTGAAAGATTTCAACTTTCTATTTTGAAATAATGCATAATTTTTTTTTAATTTTTCCAAAATTAAATTATCAAAATAAAAAATAAAATAAAAAAATAAAAATAAAATAAAAAAAAAAAAAAAAGAGACCAAATTGTTTAGTCCCTAATGAAAATTGAGTCATTTCAGATAACTATGTTTGGAGGAGTGACCCAGAAATGCAAAGCAATTACTACATTTGTGTTTTCTTTCACATCAGCAGTGCACTTTCAAAGCAAATGTTCTTATCAACCCAGTAACATGCTCTGCTTAACAGTATAAAAGAGGTCTCATGGCATTCTCCTCAGGTTTCCTTCTGTTGACTCTATGCCAGATGACAGACATTACGAGTGTACCACAAAACCTAATAGGCCTTGGGACCAGAGAACACCCACAAATATTGTACACACAGCACCAGCTCTTTCACCCTAACAAGCCATCCTCTTGTGCCACACCATTTGCTAATGCAGACACCAACTTTGAGCTCTTAGCTTAAGAAGATGAAATGGAAGGGGAGCAAATGCAAGTGATATACAAGAGGTTGTAGGGAAACTCTACCAGGAGAGTTCCTTCTTTCTGATTCTTTCTATATCCAAAAGAAAATATTGTCCATTCATGGAAAAGATAATTTCTGAAAGGAAATAATGGAAGAAAAACAACACAGCATTAGCTTCCAGAACGAGTATTCCTCAAAAAGAGCAAATAAAAATGAACCCTGGGAAGATAAGCAGTGGAGTAAGCCCAAATTCAACATCCATGGCATAAGTAACATCAGTTTTGTAATAGCCTCCTTTTTTTTTAACTAAAAATTGCAATATATTTAAAAAAAGGTCCATAGAAGCTCAAAATCTGTAGAAAATGCAATAACGTGAGCAAATTAAAAAAAAAAAAAAAAAAAAAAACCACAAAAAAACCCCCAAAGAACTAACAAATTGAAACAATAAAAAACAAAGCATCTTAATGTGTCTTACTCTTAGAAAAAAACAACCACCGATTTTGTTGCACTGTGTAAGTAATTACATGGGAATAAAATACTTAACATTACAAGGCTGTTTTATCTGGAGGGAAAAGGCATGCTAAAAATTATGCATTGAAGAAAAACAACTTTATTCAGATAATAAATAAAGCACAAAGATTTAGCAGTATGTCTAATTAACTACTGGAATAAATTAGTAGAGAAGTTTAGGATTTTCTGTCTCCTTGTATCTTTAGACAGATAAATACTGACCAGCTTCCTGAACAAGAGACATTAGCATTATACAAATTAAAGAATAGAGTATAGAATCATGGAGTAAAACTTAAGAGTTATACTGCACAGAATGGTTATACTGCCTGTAAAGAGTTTCTTATAGTCTCTAGTTCTAAGAATTTTTCAGTTTGAGGAAAAAGTCACCCTGGCCTAGTGAAACTTTTAAATGCTCCACTATGCTATCCTTTGGAATGACTGATGCCTCTTTCCTATAGTTTGTCAAAACTGTGACCTATTTTATCCGATTTCAATATAAATAGATCCTGTACAGTGTGTGGAACTTGGTGAGCAAATTCAGTCCATTCTTAGGTAATTCTTATCAATTTTAAGTTTTGCCTGGACACACCTAATTTTACCCTCAGTAGGAGTTTTTCTAAAAGTTACTTAAAAATAAACAATACTGTGCAGCTTTTTGTGAGAAATATAACTATGGAACTAAGAAAGAGAGAGCAGCAGAAAAACGATTGAAGCCTTAAGATTTGTTGGCTTGTGTGGACAAAAACTCTAAAGCTTTCTATATTGATGAAGTGGGAAGATTAAACATATGTTTGCACTTGCTACCATATTTATTTGCATATGCTGCCTTCTAGATGATCATATGGTCCTTTTACCTTTTGGCAAGATGACATATTCCAAAGAAATAGTATATGTGATCAAAGTTTGTGAAATGTAGCTGTCCTATATTATGCCTTCTTCATCTGTTTATTGCATAAAACTGCAAAAAATATACACGGATAGTTAAATACTTTGCAATTAGTTTTCCAATGATGCCAGTTCAGACATGCTCATATGGATTCTACGGTATGTCAACCTCCAGATTTTCAAAAGAAATGGGATCCTTTGGAACTGTACCTTGGCTATGGATTCCAGACTAAACAATTATCTTCAGACCTATGGCTTCAGTAAGATAATCTCTTTCCAAGATTTCCGTGCTTTAAATCAAAAAAAAAGATTGAGAAATGTCAACAAGGACCCAAGATAACTGGAATGCGCCAACTAACTGGTGTGCTGTTGCCTTCAACATGGAAAGAGGGGAACTAACTCTGTCTGGCATAAGCAGATGACATAATCCCTGGTTATCCATGTGTTTGAAAATAATAATAGCTCTTTTAATAAATTGCACTGTGTTCTTAGCAATGTGTTGAATTCACACAAGACAGTGAGTATTACATTTTCCAAGTAAAATGAACAATTCATATATTCGTATTTCAGTTTGATTTACATTTGTATAAATGAGAAAATTAAAATAGCCTTTCTGAGAAAACCCTCTGTGTCTCTTTCACATTATTATGTCTCCCCTGAAAAATGGCAATTGCACCAGAACATAAAACACAATTCTACATAGAACATAAGGGAGAAAAAAATACTCTGGCCCATTTTTTCATAGATATTTTTTTGTCAGTAGATCAAAAACATAACATAGTGGTGAGCTAAATGAATCCTTGATCCACTGCAGTAACTGCCTTTTACCTAACAATTTGATTTCTCTTGTTTAAGAAGAGACTGTCAAGAATTAGTCCCAGTTACTCATTCCTTGGCATTCAGAAAATTACAGAAATCTGTCCTTTCTATTCCCTGTTATCTCTATTGTAACATTAAGAGCATAGATCTTCTTTAATTTTGCTTTGGAGTTTCCACCACTCCTCCCCCACACACCCCTTTCTATGGCAATTGTCCCCTATTTTTATTTTTATCACCCTTCTATCAGTTTTTTGAAGTTTTTTGTTAAGTTTTCAAAGCTTTGGACAATAATTAGGTTCACAAAGAGACATTAAAATACTTTCTACTATATTTTCTATTCTATTCCTAATAAACTGCAAAATTTGAGAGTGGGGGTTTTGTGTGGGTTTTTTTTGTTGTTGTTGTTTTGGGGTTTTTTGGGGTTTTTTTGGTGGGTTTTTTTGTTGTTGTTGTTGTTGTTTTATTTTCTTTCTGAGACAACATTTTCACAGTTTTGTCATAACAGTGTCTATCACAACACCAAGATTACACTTCTAACAGGTAATGGTCTGTTCAGACTTCATCAAATTAGGTAAAAACAGGAATATAAGTTGCTATAGTTGAGGGTTTAGACTGGAGTATTCGAAATATAGAGTATTCGCTAAGGTTCCTGCACACAGTCAATAGAGAAAGCCTATTTTGTGATTCAGATCAGAAGCCTGAATAGGTTACCTTTTTTTTCCTAGTAATATGGTTGCTTAAGACACAAGCTGGCTTTATAATGGGGTTGCCTGAGGCCATCTTATTTTTAAAGGATGATAATTTACAAAACATATTCCTGTTGAAACAGAATATTATTGAGTGAACAAGAAATGAAGCCCAGACAAATAAGTAGGTTCTTCTGAACATTTAGTCTAGATCTTATTACTTATATGTAGAGGTAGTTCTATAGGTTATGAAGGGCAGAAAGCTTTCCCATTTGCATGGCTGATGAAGAAATGGACTGTTCAGCTGAAGCCGTGCAAGAGCTTTGTTCTGCAGAGGGCTCCCAGGCCCCCATCACAGCTGGATTGAACTCCCTCTTAGCCACAGTGTCAATTTGTTACTTCTGTCATGTAGTGTCATCTGTCAGCAATGTGTTGTGTCAGGCAACTTCCTTCATAGCTCAGAAAAGGGATATGAATATGCTGAAATCTATTATTTTTTATTCTCAGATTCTGCCATGAAAATAAGCAGTTGTCTCAGCTAAGTGGGAAATAAAACATAAAACAACTGTGGCAATTTTCACTGTCGGAAGGTTTAAAAGCTATCTAGCCGCTACAGTCAATAAAAATACAAATCAATATGTTCAAGTAGCTGGGCATTAGGCAGCAGCTTGGCACTGTAACAGATTGAAAAACTTATAAAGCTACCTTGTTTCTTATGTAGGATACAATTAGTTATGTGTTTGGTTTCATGTGTTTGAGGGCTTTTTTTGTAGTATTCAAATTACTATGCCTTACAAAGTAAAAAACCCAAAATAAAAGTAATCTTCAGAGAAAGATTTAAAAAACAAACATGGCAATAAACAGCCAGAACTCTGTCACTGGAGTGGTACAACATAATGCAAAATTTGATGTGCTCTGTTTTAGCTATCAGACTACATATTTACATGCATTAGACCAGAACAGACAATGATAAATGGATATACTGGTACCTATACATACAAATTTCCAAAAGAACAATGCAACAAATAATGGCTTTAGTGAGAATAATAGTACATAGATCTTGCTTAGGGAAAGAAAATCCTAGCTCTGCCTTCAACAAGAGTTGTTTCAATTCTATGTGGGTGATCACAATAGCATTATACCATGACTAGAGTTGTCTCTCACTGACAATAAAGAAGAAGTCTGAAACGGCACCTAAAAAATCCCAAGGTTCTATGGTAAGATAGTGCACTTTTTCTAATAATCAAAAGCGTTAATGTTATTCTTTCCTTCGTGACTGTCACAAATTTGGTTTATATGTGCCTTTTTGTTTTGAAAACACTTTTATCAATAGCAAATTTCTCATATAACCATGAAAGATAAACAAATGCATAGACTACTTTAAAAAGCGTTTTCCCTGAGGTCAAATACACTTAGAACTGAATGTGCATTCCCTTTCTGATTCTTCTGTCTCTGTAATAATTCAGAGCAAATGATAATGTATTATGCTGTAAGTCCATAACCTTAGAAAATAAGAGCCTAGTTGGTTCTTGACTTACAAGGGCAAAACAAGCTTACAGAGCACAGGTCTGTGTTGTTTGGCAAGTAGTCAATAGAACTGTACCTTATGAATTTCTTTCCTAAAGGTTCTAATCAAAACAATTTATTTCAGGCATGTAAACTCTGCTGTTCAGACTTCAGCTATTGTCAGTGTACGATATCAGCATCCGCAGCAGCTTCGACCATGTTAAACTGAGTCCCAGAGCTCCCCCATCTGTCTCAGCAACAGACAGATTTCCTGGTAGATCAATGTAGTGTGTCAGCTACAGTAACAGAGATGTGACTTTTTTCCATCTTTTACTAGCCTTTACAATAATTACTTAAATAACTGGAATCTTCCCCATTGCAAATACTACATGTTAGAGAGCCATACAAAAGAAAATAATTAAAAGCATCATTCCACGTGAGTAAACTACGATGAGAAAGGAATGCAAATTAAAAGACCTCCTATACATAGTGAAATTGAACAGAAGAGTATAGGAAAATACTTAGCAAATAAGAAATCCCAAAACTGAATATATGCAGTCAGAGGGAATTGTTTTTCATTGTTAATCTATTCTGGGCACATTTCTAAAATATGCTTATTTAGGGCTGAAACAGAGTGTATAAACATATATAGGTTAGTTATTTTTCTTGAACCTTATGGCCATTTTATTTTAAAATAGTAAATGAATGCTTTTTTCATTTTAGAGATAAGGCTCAGGTGGCATATATTATAAATCTACAGATCACTAAAGTTACATTTTGGTGCAATTGCGTTGGTAACACCTGCAAGCAGACTCCAGACTCAGCAACCTTTACCAAAAAAAAAAAAAAAAAAAAAAAGTCTATATATATCCTGGGGTTTTTTGAAGCCCCCCCAAAGGGAAACATACTCCAAGAAAATGAAGAGTCTCCTGGGCAAACACAGTGGGTGCCCACCTGCCCTCTCACTCTGTCAAGCTTCAGAAGATGATATCACTCTCTAAATGACTTCAGTTCTGATTTCTCCCAGAAGAGCAAATATCTTTCAGGTTAGATAACTTTTCTTTGAGATTAAAGGAAAAAGTAAAGTAAGTAAAACAAAGTACATATGGAGGAGTACCTAGTGTATGGTTTTTGATGTCACTCAACTGTCTCAGCCTATCTCCGAATTCATGGTGACTGCTCTTCCAGCAGGGCTTACTTCACTTTTAAAGGGGTAATCAAAAAAGAAAATAGCCCCCCTGCTCTTCCATATTGACTGACCTTTTCAAGATAATCTCCTGCCAAGGAATAAATGCTAACCTTATTATTGTTAGACATTCCAGTTTTACATCTGGAGAAACAATGATGGGTTGTCAAAGGGAACATTGGCAAAAAGGTTTTTAAATAGTTAAACAGTCATCTGGTGGACTTAAAAAAAACACAAACAAGCATGAATAACCAAATATTTCAGTGTTTTGATGGTTTGTTCTTTATAAGGTCACAGAATCCTGTGTTGGTATGTACATGTGCAACGATTTGCAGGATTTCAAGTGTAGGAATATTTTTATAGGAATACCATATTAAAGAGAGGAGTAACTACTCATATGTCTGGTCTTCTGAGGTAGTCACTGGCATCAGAGAGGCACTGAGCACTCACAAACCTCGTTTTCTTCAATTAAGCTTATTCTGCTCTTTTATCAGAACAGACAAACTGATATATCATGTCAGCCCTTTGTTCTGTGGGTCTTGGAGTGCCCAGCTGTGGTCATCACTATCCAGCTGTGCACTCTGTGTCAGAAACAACAAGTACTAATGCTACTACCTATGACAGCAGGAACCTGTTAGAAAGCAAGCATGTATCTGCCCTCTCACCTTATCTCTTCTAAATGTATTTTTATCCTGATTTGAATTTTTTTCTGGAAGATGTGTGCTTCAGCAAGGTGAGCAGGAAAGTTGCTATAAAACTCCACCAGTGTTAATAGGAACCATATATGTAATTCCTTAACTTCTTTATTGAAAGTGTGCTTTATTAATTTTTCCCTACATGAATGATAACAGATTTTTATTCCAGAAAAATATGCAGTTACCTCTTGAAGTCATAATAGTGTATCCCTAAAATTACAGTAGTTTAAAAGTGGTTAAAAATGTTAGTGAAGTCAGCATGGACTAGTTTAACACATCTGTGATATCACATAAGTAAGCCTTAGAAAAGCTGCATCTACTTTATTTCTGACAATTTCAATACACTTTAAATTTGTGCTAAAGAGGCAATTTCACTGAACTAAGATACCTAGATTTATATGTTATTTTATGTTACTAATGTAAAAATCTGTGTCTAAAATTGATTCAGCAAGTGGAATCATTATACTTCAGCTTCTTTCCTGACCCTTATTTTAGAAGGTGACTCTTTACTTCATATAATGCAAGTGATCATAGTATGTTAAGTTCAGATTTGATGATGAGATGTCCACTATTTTAATTACATTAGTATATATTTCTGTGTTTTATAACAGGAAAGATATGTAATAATTGGAGTTGTCGCTCTGTGTCTTACATACAACTGGGAAAGATTTTGCTATGCCACAAAATCACAGCATCATAGCATAATTTAAGTTAGAAGGGAACTCTGGAAGTCATTTAGTGCAAACCCCTGCTCAAACCAATCCTCCTAGACCATGTTTAGGCAGTCCTAGAGATTACTAATTTCAGTGATAAAGGGAATAAAAAATACCTCAATTTGTGCAAGTAAAATAAACTCTAAATTAATGTATGCTTATGTAAGCCAAAAAGCCCAAAATTCCATTCTGTTCCTCTTTACCATAAGTAAGCAGATAAAATTTATGTCAAATTTAGGAACATATGTCATTGGGCAAAATCTGTAAAGAAATATAAATTACCTATGTGTTGTTGTTTAATTTTTTGAAAAATTAAACTACTCTTTCAGATGTTTAAGGAAAGCAAGTATTAAAGTAAAACATCCCCAAAACAAATTAGATCCCTCTATGCCAAGGCAGCTAATGGTGAGAAGCACTCATTTGTGATGGAGTGGTAGAGGCAGGGGAAGGATTAAGGGACATAAAAAATTCCAAAGACCTTCATAAGACAAAATGTTCACTTTATCACAAGGTATTTAGTATGGTGATGCTGGAAGTGTTTCAGACAACAAAAGAATCTGATCTGGTATTTGGAAAGGTTATGTCCACCTTAGCAACTAGTGTGCTACAGCTGAAGCAAGTATCAAGGACAAAAACAATTGGAGCTCAGGACAAGACACCTATACTAAATGTTCCTCAGTGGGTTTACTTCAGATTAATTCTAGTCAAGTCTTATCTAACACCTTTTAGCAATTTCAGACTCACTGGGTGCTCTCCTTGAAAGTCCAGTTCTGTTTCTTTCCAGGGGAATTCAGCTTGTGAATTTTGAAACTGCTTTATAGTGCAAACAAAGCTGTGGCAAATGGAGACAACTCTTTTGCTTTAAGAAATCATTCCTCTTATATCTAAAACCCAGACATAGGAGGACCAAAATAATCAAAATTACAAATACATATTTTTAATACAGAATTAGGAATCTAAATTCTGGAGGACAACCTTCAAAACCATTTAAATATTAGGAACTCTATGGTCCTCTTCTGTTGGTGCAAAAAAAGATGTTTGCACTGATTGCTTGATGAAAAGTATAGGAATTGCTTTAGAAGTAATACCTTTTTCTCTCTGGCTGAGCATCTAAATCAGAAAATTATATTGACAGGTTGCTATTATTCTTCTGCAAGGTGGGATAACATTAATAAGGGATAGATGAAGACTCATTCACCCCTTAAAAAAGAAACAAAAAACCAAATGAAACCAAAACCTTAATCGATTCTCCCTGAGGGATTAGGGGGCATGTAGCCTTTTAGTTAGAGCAGGAGCACACAGCCATTTTTCCTTCCTCAAGACTGGCTACTTTCTCTAATTTTCATTTGACTGATAGAGGTTGAATTAAAATCACCATCTGTCCTGTACTTAAAAAGTAGGTTAAACTTGCTCTCCTAAAAAACCAAGGAAACAGAGTTACCTACCATAGCTAAAAGATGGAAACAGCTACAACGGAAACACTTTGTTTTCCCCTCTATATTTCTTTTTCATTAGTTTATTAATTGCTTTATGTTTCTTGTTGCTTTAAATCCTATTCTGAGGTATCTGATTTCCTTTCTAGGAAAACTGGGCAGGACTATGTATAAAAACTGGCAGACCTAAAAGAAATGTGATAGTGGCTGGCATATTGATGGTCATCGTTACAAAGTATACATACTTTTTTTGAATCAAACTCACCTTTTGTTCTTCAGTACAAAATTTTGCAAGTCAAAAAAACAAACAACAGACATTTACCCACTTGACGTTTTTGTATTTTCCTTCATTCTATTGATAAAAGCACCACAAATCACCTTCTTTTCCACATTTTTTTCCCAGAAATATCATAGTAGTGGAGAGTCAATATCAAAGACTAGGGACAAATAGTGCTCTCTGCCTTGTACCGGAAGGTTTTCACATTTTAAGTGTTTATCAAATTTTTTATCAATAATAAAAATTTGACAAAAAATTTCACATTTTAAGTTCATTAGTTATAAAATAAATAAATAAATAAATAAATAAATAAAGTGTCCAGTAAAATCTAGCTTTTATAAATCAGTTTCTGTCATTGTAAAAAGTGACCTCCTAAACCCTGTAGGATTAAACAGCAGATCTCTCCCAAACATCTTGTTCTTACTGCCACTGCTGGAAGAGCTTAACACTACGGAGAAACATGGCTATTCAATGTATTGGCTGATACACACTGAAAAAATCCAGTCCTTACTGCCAACTCTGCAGTCTTTCCAGAAACAGAGAAGCAGACTTCATGATGTCCAAGTACAATAGCCTTTAAACTTATACATTCCCTCTCCGATGCACTGTATATACAGATATGCTGAACTATTACTGCTATTCATGTTCTCAAATGGGAATTTTTACATACCAGTCATGGCAAGAATGGATAATGTTTTTTCTTCCCAAAATAAATTAATTTTTTAATGTAGATCTGTTTTGTTCAGTGATATAGATCTCTCTCTCTCCCTCTCTCTCTCTCTCTCTCTCTTTCTCTCCCCTCTTCCCTTCCCTCCTCCCCACCCCCAACATATATGGGATATACGTATATATTTTGGACATTTTTTCCACTATTTATCATGTGAAAAATCTGTGAGGCTGGCTTGTAGGAAAAAGGGGGGGGGGGGAATTTTCTTCTTACATTACCATCCACTTGTCAATAGAGGCTTTTTAATTTTTGACAGAGACAGTAGTTTGTACATAATATAGCTACAGCTAGGCAAGAAGAACAAAAATGGTGTTTTCCTTCTGCACAAACAGGTAGCAAAGCTTCTCTTCATCTGATTCTTCATTTTGGTTGCACTGCCTTGTAAGGGATAAAGGTGCTGGACCTGTATTGTCCACCTTCCCTTGTAGGTCCAGAGACAGGATAGCCTGTAAAAGAGCTTTATTTTGTGTTCCAGCAGTGCTGCTGAATGCTGTGAAAGGTTTCCAAGTAGTATGTCAAATTCATTATGATTGTATCAGTTTTTATATGCTTCATAGTAGGAAACAGAATTAGACTCAATGTTATATATATATGTACGTGTACAGAGACAGAAAGGAAGACAGAGGGAGAGAAATAAGAGTAGTTGTCAAAAATAATACAATCCCATGAAACTGCTACACGCATAACCTGCTCAGAAAGCCACTGAAGGTACAAAATGTTAATATCGGTAGGAGTGAAGTTAAAACGGTGTAACACTTTCACCCATCCTTGAGACTACAGGTCACTCCTTTGTCATTCAATGCTTCTTTAATTGCTCTTGTTATTAGCTGACAGTACCTGTGCTCAGCTGTTGACTTTTGTAAGGTGAAATTCTTCCTTTACTTTGACAGAAAAGGAGGAGAATAAAGAAAGAGTAGAGATGAAAAATTAATCACAATCTTGAAAGGATGCCATGAAACAGGGCCATCAGCCCTTTAGAAACTAGAACCTTTGGAAGTCACTGGGAAATTAAAACAAAGAAACAAACAAACAAACAAACAAGCACAGCCTCTCCTTGACCTGAAAGGCAACAAGAATCTCAGAGTTTTCTTCCACCTGTCTTCTTGGAATGCTAGGGGGCAAAAGAAGCAAGATTGTTCCTTTTGTGGCACGAATTAAATGATCAGCAGTGAAATAATGTAACTGGGGTTTTTACAGGTTAAAATTCATTTTGGAAACTGATCTGGCTTTTTTTCTTTTTTGTTTACGGATAAAACAGCTGGTTATTGTCAGTTGTTAGAGCTTTTCGCAGACTCCATAAAAGAGTGTGGCGAAACAAACACCTGAAGAAAAGCACAAAGATCTGCGTTTACAGAGCCATTGTT
>JAWWES010000133.1:53715896-53802509 GCA_035583135.1 Lophotriccus pileatus
GCCATGCTGCTGAGAGCACAGCTGCATTGGGCAGGGCACGTCTCCAGGATGAAGGACCACCGACTCCCCAAGATTGTTCTCTATGGTGAAATTCCCACTGGCTGCCACAAGACGGGACCCCCAAAGAGGAGATACAAGGACTCCCTGAAACAGTCCCTCAGCCTTGGCCATATTGATCATCACCATTGGTCTGCTCTGACCTCCAATCGGGAGGCCCGGAGACACACAATCTATAACGCTGCTGCCTCTTTTGAGAACACACGCAGGATCACTCCTGAGGAGAAGAGATAGCGCAGAAAGAATCGCATCTTGTTGACATCACCAGGAGAGTCTTTCTGCTGTGCCTTTTGCAACCTGACTTGTCTGTCTCGAATTGGCCTTTTTAGCCATCAGAGTGCTTGTAGCAAGCATGGGTAGAGCCCTTCCCAAATCTTTGTTCGTGAAGCCTAGCCATGATGGAGAGCGAAAATGCTCATCTCCAGGGTTCTAAAAGGTTGGTTCAATACTTTGTTGGCTTCTTTGCTTTTCTCAGTGTTCTCTGACAGCTTCAAAGAACACAGTCCTGAACAGGAAAAAAAAAATAAAAATAAAAAAGGTGATTTTATTCTCAAGTAGCAATTATCTTCCCCAAACCTCAGATGGCTCTGACACAGCTCATTAACATGTCATGCCTACCAGTTTCACTCTTCACTCTTTCACCCTACCTCTTCTCCTTTCCCTGAAGAGCTTTTCTGCTCAGCACAGCTATGCATAGTACTTGCCAGCTCACTATGGGTCCTTCACACCACGAGTGCTGCGAGAACATTTTGCTGTGTGTCTGTATGCATGAAGCTTTGCACATGTGCCTTTTCTTTCTGTACTAATTGCTTGGATACAGAAGATTTGAAACTCCATCACAGCAGACTTTGGATTAAGGTTGATTTAGGTCACTGAGTAGCAGTGGTGGTATACACACTCTTCAGAAGCCCTCCACAAGCTTCCTGATGTGTTGTGTTTAATGAAGAGCAGTAATTAACCATGACCAACCTTGTAATTATTAACATGCTGCTGTTAATGACACTGTAACTTCAGCTATCACTTTGTGAACATCAATTTATTCCATACAAAAAAATAAAAATAGGATGAAAAAAGCAGGTGTAATAACCACCACAATCTTTATTACTAAATTAACAATTTTCGGTAAAAATTAAGTTTGAAGCAAATTGACATTGTTGGTGAACTAAAACTTTAATTCATGGCAATCATTTTTTTAATTAGTTTGCCAGTGTAGGTAACATCTTTAAAGCAAATTTCTCCCTTTTTAAGCCTATCACATTTGAAGTTTATCTGTTTAGATTTTGACCTTGATTGCTCTGTCCTCTTTTTGGGTTTAAGTCATTTATTTGTTCTAAAAGAAGTAATATTTTTAATTGAACTAGATAGATACCTAAGAAAGAGTAGCACGTGAAGCTTATATTTGGGATTTAAATTTTGCTCCTTTTTTTTTTTTTTCTTTTCCCCTAAACCTCCTTTTACACTTCCTTATCAAGTTTTGGTAATGGTAAGCACTGCATTTCAGAGTAACAGCTTCCCTGTAGAGGACAACTGCAGGGGTTGTTTTTCAACATGGCTATTTTAACATTGACCTCAGTAACTATTGCATCTGAGTTTCCATTAAGGGTCTGCCCTCCTTGGATGAAAAAGTTTTCTTTTTTAAATTTTTGTTTAATCCATTTCAAAACTAGAAGTAAAAAGGGAATATTAATGAGATATATCAGGAAAGAGAAATAACAAAGAAGTGTGCCTAGCAGTAGTATTCTGGGTCTTTTTCTAGTGCGGACAGGTCCAATGCCTAGCAATAGGGAATGCAGAGGCCCAACAGAAGAGTTCTGATTTTGAAAGTACATGTACCAAAGAATATCAGAATTATTTACTGTGACCATTTCAGCAGTTTTATTCACCTCAAGGCCTACTTTCAGCTGCCCAGTTTTGCTCTTCTTTTTCCTAAGCTCTTTCAACCTCAAGATTTCAGATTGCCAGTTACTAAGTGTGGGTCTGCTTATTTCTCTACATTCTGCCTGTTTGGGGAATAGGAAATTCAACTTCCAAGGTTAGCTATGCCAAATATATTTCCGACACTGATTCACCGTAATTTTTTTTTTAAACCTACTTTGACATTGTCTGTGTTCCCAAAGAAGAGAAAAATCACTGACATTCAGAAATTGTTCCCTGTTACACAATAATGTTCTTTCTCATCAGAGAAAATAAACAAGAGACAGGATGTCAAACAGATCTTTGAAAATGCCACTCAGAATTTTCATTTCAATTTTACTTATTCTTATCTGGAAACTAAATATTAGCCCCATTGAAGTCAGCGTTGAACTCCCTTTCTATAAGTTCTGTGACAGAACAGTGTGTGGGTGGTTTATGACTCTTAATGTCTTTTCTAAATATCTGTCTCACCAAGTGCTCTTACTCTGTCATGGAAGATCTCTGAGACTGACCGCAGTTAACCACGCACTCCTGTTCAGAGAAAAGGATTTAAAATCTCCTGTAATGTCTTCCTCAGAATACACAATCTGCAGAATTGTGCTCAGATATAAAAGAAATCTTTTTATTATTATTATTTTAAAAACTTGAATTTTAACATTAAACATAAACCCAGGAAGTCAGATTTAGTTTCTGCAAACTTTCAGTAATAGTACTTCAGTAAAAAATAAAATCCAGTGTCTTCACTTGTGTAGCTTTTCATTTGAGTGTATAAGGATTGACAAAAAGCATCTTTCTGAGTAGCTGGTTATTTTGTTTAGCTAGCAAAAGCAATAGCTCAAAACTGAAGCCAAGCAAATTCTGGGAAGAAGTAAGACATTTTCTTTAAATTAGGTGAGAAGCAGCATTGCAACAATTTTGCTCGAAGACTCTTTTCTCCTTTGAAGCCTTGCTGAAGAGGCAGTAAATCCAGGCTTGTCTTTTTTTTTTTTTTCAAGTATATCTGCTGGTTTAATAAAAACTATTTTTTTTCCCACGAGCCCTGCTTCCTTTCTGTCAATATTCAGATGCCTTTCTTATATATACACTACATTTTGCCCAAAAAATGACAGCTTGCTTTCATAAACCATTGAACAAAATACTAAGGATTATCAAACCACAGCCTTAATTGTTCCTCTGAGCTTAGTTTTAATCACATGCATTTAAAAAAAAAAAAAAAAAAATTGAACAAATCAGACCAGAAAATCTTGATAGTAAAACAACTAAAGATGGTGAAATGTATGTGAGCAAGTAATTTCCACGTCTATCATAAAAATGTTATATAGAGGTGCTTTTATTCCTAAAGCAACTTTCAGTATGAGAATTGTGGTATGCCAGGCAGCTAATGGTCTGTCTCTCCATTCTTTATGAAATAGGATCTATAAAGTCCAAGAAAGTAAGTCCAAATTTCCACTATATACACAATGTGTTCCTTATATTTTTAAAATTTAAATTTTCAATATTAAAATCCAAGTATTTGAAATTTGTTTGAAAAGAGCAAAAAACAAAAATTCTATAAGGGGTCCTCATGTCTTTCAAATGTTATGCATTTGTTTAAAAGAACTAGAGATGAAAATTAACTCAAAATCTTCTAGTATTCTACTGTAGTTTCCAAACATTTCACTTTCTAATTTAGGAAGAAACACCTAACATTCAAAATTTAAAGATCAAGTTTTCAAATATGTCTCACAGACGCAGATGAAACTACTGAGAACCTATGCGATATCTCCTCCTCTCCCAGAAATAGAAATACTCAGGTTGATGATATTGCTATACTAGTAAACTGGGATTTGAGGTCTAGGATCTGCTGTTCCCAAACTGCTCCTAAAGTAAGGGCTTATGGGCCCCTAAAACAGCTGCAACAGCATGACAGCTGCAGTTACGTTGAACTCTTTCATACTCAAATGGCAGGGAAGATGTTACATTATCAGCTTCCAAGCCACTCAGTAGACCTTGAAGACACTGGACAAAAATATGTCATCGCCTCTGCATTCAGAAGCATCACCAGTGTCCATCACTACAAAGGAAAGGGCAAAAGGGATTTAATCTGCAAACATGAGGAATTATTCCCAGTTCAATACATAGCTACAGCCAGCAGAACTGGAAGTAAAACAGAAGGCTCTAATGCACTAGACTTTCTAGCACAGTTTCTAGAGTTTAAATTGTCCCCCAAAATACTGAACTATAAACAGGGCTAGTGTTTCAGTCCTAATTTTAACGCACACTCTAATATTATTCTCCAGCCCTGCTAATGACTCGTGGCTCCCAGAACCACAGGTTCAGCATTTGCTTTCTTCCACGCTTTTGGCAAGCCTGTATGGAAAGTCTTTCAGTGGACATGTTAACATTAATATTAGATCAGGATGAGTCACAGAGCAAATATTGAGGCTAGAGTGGGGTTTGCATTTAAAATTATGGTTTGTCCAGCAGATGCTGTCTTCATCCTGTTCAGCCTCTGAAGCCCAGATGGGATGGATGGGCTGACAGCCTCTGACTGTCTCAATTCCATTTCTGGACAGGGTGTTTATCAGAAGTTGACTAATAAGAATGTAGACAGAACTGATTTTAAGAACATGCATGTGGACATACAACTGAGTGAAAATGTCAGTTCATTTATTCAATAGACAGACTACAAAACTGCCTTTCATAGGTAATGAAAGGTAAGCAGTGGTTCAGTATTTGCTCCTCAATGAGCCACTGAGGTTATAGTTAGTATTGAGGGTACAATTACATTTAATTTTGGGAGCAAAAGAGACAGAATAAGTTTATTGCAATATTAGCAAAGGCTAAATTAAGGACTGCTGTTTGACATCACAAAGGCTTTATTGTGATCTGTATCTTACCTGTGACAGTTGGACACTGTTAAGAGTATGTTAAAGGTTAGAAACAGTATACATTTTGGGGACAAGGACTTCAATTTACTGCTATGTTCTGCAAGACCCACAAGACTAATCTGGATATTCAAGTCACAAAGAATAGTTTAATATTTAGAGGCTATGGATAGGGTCACAATTGGACTAGATAAAAATTAGGTATGGATATCTAGTCATCAAGTTTCCAAATTCTGTGAGGCCTATGGGAATATTGAAAGATAATTACTCCAAATCAAAAAATCAAAAATTTATGAGTTAGCACATTACAACTCAGTACAAAGGTAAGGACAGAGCCATTTGTGATTGAAGAGCTCAGATTAATTCCTTACAGGGCAAGATATATGACTGAACACATCTCGCTATAATATATCACATTATTCTTACATTTCTTTCTGGCATGTACATGATAATATGTTTCTCTAAAAATTGTAAACAAAGCACAGAAAAGAAGAAAAACTTCACCTTTATGCTTATATCTGCACAAGTCTATAGTAAATCAACTGCACTAGACCTGAAGGGAAAAAAGGTCTCTCAGAATAGGGAAAAAGAATCCAGAAAATATTAATTCAACATATGTTAAATACGTCTCACAGTTTTATTATTGAGTTCCTTTAACATATAGTTCTGAGCTCAACTTGTCTTTCTTCATAGCTTTGTAACTTGGTTTTCCAAATTTTGTGTTTGACACCTCATGTAAGATAGGAATCACACTCCAAGACTTACAGTCATGTAAACTGGGCATAGAAGCACTCAGTGAAGTAGTATCTCTGCATATCTACTGATGCCTGTGAGACCAAAATACATCCCACTCTCTTGGACAGAATTAGGTGAAAGACTGAGCTGAGAATAATCTTGTGTACATGTAACTGTCTGCTCTTCCAAATACATTCTTCCTAAATCTTGTATATTCTGACAGATCCATTAAACAACTGTTTAGCCGTGACGCCACTCATAATAAAGACCAATACAGCTGTGGATATTTTCTTCCCTTTTTCACCAATTATTTTCTTTTTATTTTCATCCAGGTATATATTATGTTTTCAAGATAGAAAATGAGATTCTGAACATTAAGCTACCCTGTTAATAGTTTTAAATGTTTAAATAGAAGCAATTCATTTGTCTATCATCTTCCAAATCTAAACTAACCTTTTAGTATGTAGTATGTGCTTGAGATTTAGTGTTGTTTACACTAAATCAGGAGTCACTAAATTCAGAATTGTGATTCTCAAATGAAATTTTCATGAAATTTACCACTATCCTTTGTTAAAATAAAACCTTATTAAAATTAATTAGAGGGTCACTATTGTTATTTTCTTTCTCAAAACTACTTTTTCATTTAAATTGATGAAAAAACACAATAATTTAAATGTCTAGCCATGCAACATACATGATGTCTAGTCAAGGCAAATAGTTTGAATTTAACCAGTTGGAGGAAATATAATTGTCAAAGTGGCTTAAAAATTCAAATGTCTAATATATTTCCAGGAATGGGCTTTGTAGGACAGCATAAACATTAATATAATTAAGGTTTCAACTTACATCATAAACTGCTTGAAAATAACACTCTATAGAATGAATTAGGCAAGTGTAAATAATGACATATAAGATAAAGAGTCTAGTATGTGGCTCTGTGCCATGGTACCTCTGCTGCAGCCTAGAAGAGGCACTGATGCCAAAAAGTATGACACTAGCTACAGTTCTATATGTACTAGCTAACACAATAGAGGAGTATAAAACAGTCTATTATTGTTTTCAATCTTGTTCTTCCTCGGTGTCCATTACAATTTAACCCTGTATAAGCCATAATTTTGTAAATTTGCATTTTTATTGATCTAAATTGAAGTGAAGAAGTCCCAGTGAAAATTTTACATTTTACTTGTAGCATGTCCAGAAACACTGAAATTCTTGTTGGAGCCTAGAATATGCATTTGGATCTTTTGCTTTGTTTGTGTTGTCTGAAACCCCACAAACTGGGGTTGTGAATAGCTTACTTTATGCATTGAAATTTCCAGAGTTACTCATAATTGAATACATAACTCATGTTGTTTCAGGTTTCTAACTGGATGGATGTCATAGACAGGAAGAAATCTTGAAAAAAAAAGGATACTGTTACTGATTTACTGTAGATTATTTTCTGAATATGGTTTAATAAATTTAATTAACAATTAACTCTTTTACATGCTCATATTTTTCATACGTGATTATTCTTGGGGGGGGGGGAAGAAGGATTTGCCATGACATTTGAATTTTAATTACTCTTATTATATGAATCCAAAATCATCTTGCATGCAGCATTTTCCTTTTTTTTTTTTTTTTTTTTTAATAGAGTTAGAACATTTTTTGGAATGAGATTACACAATTTTCTATGTTCTAAAGGATTCAAAATGTTTTTTTAAGAACCTCAGTCCCCTTCCACGTCATGAGCTCTGCATGCCACTGAAATATTCTAAAGGCATTACTTTTGTTAAGATACGGTAATTGCAGGTTCAGAAGCAGGTCTGCTTTTGAAGATGGACAAGATCGTTCTCTGTGATCCCTAAGTCTTCAGAAAAATATAGGAGAATATGCACTTCATTTTTCTCTGGAGTTGTTACAATGTGAACAAATAGCAAAGACAACATAGAGCAAGGAAGACATTTGTTGTATCATAATGAAATTATTTCGGAAAAAAAAAAGAAAAAAAAAAGACGAAAAGCACTTTGCACTCTTTGTGGGTGAAATCCAGAATCTTCTTAGTGATTCAAAAAACCATATTTTTTTTAAACCTTGTGCACTCAGTTAGCATGATCACTCCTAGCTTTTGATACAATGAAAGGTCTACTTGGCTACTTGAGTGCTCCTTTGCTTACTGTTGTGTCCCAAGTCAGTCCTCTCATGCCTAAGGTGAGGAATATTAAATGATATCCTGGTTAAGACAAAATGTAAATAAGAACATTAATTCTTATCGGATAGAATAGATGATAGAGTAACAAATGTTATAAAAACACAGATGAATAAAGAAAAGAAAAAAATCACATTTAATTTGATCACGTCAAGATTACCTCATAAAAATCTTTCTCTCTCACACACAGTTGATTTGCTAGCTGCTTCTTACAGCATGGCAGTCATGATTTCATGCTTCATGCTGCATTTCTGCTTGGAGACGGTGATAAAAGCACCCATCCATGAGAAAGAATATCCTTTCTCTCACATTTCAGGACTAGACCCTCAGGGACTGCCCTCAGATAGTCATGTTGGATGAGCTCATTAACTTATTCAATCTGTTCTCCTTTCATTTCTTCTGGGGAGTTCAGGCAGTTTCGGTGTCTTATCCCGAAGTTAATTTTATCCAATTTCATCCAGGAGTTTCTCTTGCTGCACTTCTCAATTAAAATAAGTATTGGTCTTCTTCAGATATACAAATGACACTCTCTAGACTTGATAAGATCTTCTGTGATTTACTAAACAATCCATTGACCTAACAAAGATTAAAACTTTTCCTGACAGTGTCTGGAGTCCATCTCCTGTTCCAGGAGCTTAGTTAAAGTAAATTTAAGACTTCAGCTAAGGTCAAGCCAAGGCCAGCTCCTTCTATAAGGACTGCTATAAGTGAGCTAGAATCAATGGCATGTTTTGCTTTGAATTCTGTTTGAACCTTTTAGTCCACATTAATCTGTGAAATATTACTTTTGATAGAAACTGCAGAAGCAAATAGTTCAACACCACTTCTTGCCTAAGACCAGACTTCAGCTTGCTTTCTTTGTGGATTCAGTGTGTCTGAAACGACTGGCTCTCATTACTTTTCCTGCAACAACAAGCATTGCTGCATACTCCATCACATCATCTAAGCACCAACTGGGGTTTGGTCGCTAAATGCTTATGCATCTGGACTTTAGTTTCTTCATCAAGGGAGCTTTACTGCCTGTAGAATGCAGGTGTCAGACAAAGAGAGAGAAGTATGTCCTGTATCTTTTGGCATGAGAATATGCACTATTCCTTGTAGTAACAGCAGCTGGTAAAAAGTTTATCCCAGCTTACCATCTCTGAACATTTTGAACAGACATAAGAAATATGTTACAGGCCGTGTTGACAAAAAGATGTTAGTCTAGATTTGCATCTAACCTCAGAGATGTACATAATGCTATTCATGTTAGCCTGAGGACAGCATAGCACAGGAGCAGAGAGAAGTACAATGACACAGTGGGGAATAGCATAGATTAAAATAGAAAATGAGGGAAGAATTTTCAAAAATTATGGAACTAGCTAAATGCATAAAAATAAGAATGCAAGGAAGTCAAAGGAGAAATAAGCCATTTTCATGAAGGAAAATGTCATTAACCCAGAAGAGCTTGGTAATCATTACCACCAATATCTGGAAGAGCTGCAAGGGGACAGTTTAATAATTTATTATTACAAAGAACAGTTCAGCCTCTTAGTCTTTTCTGCAGTGAGAGCTAATGTGTTTCATCAAGTTCAAGGATGAAGGGTATGGTTGTAATTTCAGATTTTATATAAAGTCTTCTAGTAAGTTCTCTTTCTAATTGCACCGTTTATGAAATAGAAAAAGAAAATGTTTAAAATAACTCTGCTTTTGGCTATCTGTTCACACTTAAAAGACAGTAAAGTGAAATTTTAAAAATACATAGACATAAGAAAGTTAATATGAAGAGAGAGTATTGTATCCTAGCTTATAATAGCTACATCATATTTTCTAACAATTGCAACAGAAAAATCTGTATTTCCCCACCTTTTGTTCCTTCTAGCATTTTAACAATAATTCCCAAAATTGGTCTGTCCTACTTTTTTGCCCAAAGCAACTTTACAGAGTCAAGGCCAAGATCAGTGTTTCTATTCCAACTCTGCTCTGTGCACTTAAATAAATGCCTATAAATGAGTGAAGAAATCTACTTATTCATGGGTCATATCTATGCTGCTTATTCAGACTTCAAACAAAGTTACTGATGAATCAGATAAGCATTGATTTTCTACCTTGACTTCTAGCTAAAGACTAGGATTTTATGTTGCAAACCACTTTATGGATTCTTAGATACATCTATGAGTACTTCTGAGAGGGATTCTTTCTGTTTTCAGGAGTTCTTCTTCAAATTAAATGCATACTGAAGAGACTTGGAGGGTTTAGCTGTACAAGCAGCCAAAGTCTCTACTTACCAGAAAAGCAATATTTATGTTTTGGCCATTCCTACTTCAATGCCTTTCTAATGGAAATTCAACTTCAAGATTTTAAAGAAAATGTGAATTTTAAGGAATTGTATTTTTTGTTCATTTAAGTTGAGTATAAAGGACTTTTCCATGTATATGATTTTTGGGTTTTTTTCCCAACTTAAGTTCTGGTTTATCAATCTCCCATGCTCAGTAAGTGAAATAAATGACTAGGGATAGCTTCTTCTAGAGGTCCCTAGAGGATCCTCTTACCAAAGAGCATCTCCTCATGGACATGACATTAGAACTGCCTACCTGTGTGCAACATATCTGTCCCTTCTAATGATTGGGGATCACAAAAGGACATTATGCAGTCCTATATTTTACTGAAAACATTTGCATACTGTGTGCATCTGCAGGTTTTCTGGCAGGCATTCAGGACACTACAATTTCTTTCCTGACTGCTGGCAGCTCTATCTTTGCTGCTGGACTGGGCAAAGCCAAAGCATGGGAGAGACTTGGCCTCAGGCCATCTCAGTAACCTCAAATCTTTGCAGACAATTAAAAAGGAAACACCCTGGATATTTCTTATCTACAAAACATAGGAAGGAAGCTGAAGTTAAGATCCAAACATCTTCTGCTCTCAAGTAGCATGCAGTAACATTTAAAATCTGTTCTAGAGTGACAGATTCTTTTTGTCTTCCAAAAGATGAAGAAAAAATATGAAAAAGAGAGGTGTGTATAGTCTGAATATAAGGACCAGAACATAAACTATATCTGTTTTTTTCCAGATAGTCCTTCAAAACAAAAGTTAAATATGAAAAGATCTGAAATAGTAGAAATAGCTCTTTGAAGATTACTTTTATATATGCCTCAGAAAAATATAGAATAGAAGATAAATAAAAATAATTCACTGCAACACAGTATAAAATCTGACACTTCAAAACGGTAGGTTCTTTTATCCCCAGGGAGATAAACAGAACAGTTGAAAACTACATTAGGGATATTTTATGGTATAGTCTTAACATCTAGGAAGAAAGTTTGGCTGTCTGCCACCAACTTCTGAATTAGAAAAGCAACTTACAGCAAGAAAACTCATGCCTATTTGGCAGTACTTTAGGGATGTTCTTGCAATGAGAGTTTTCTTCAAAATTTTAATAAAGTCAGACATAATTTTAAAACTTTTGAGCAGAAAACAACATCAATATATAGTTACTTTTCAGTTTAGACTGGTTTCTTATTTTGTGTGTACCTCTTCTTGCCTATCAGGTCCTACCTTTTAGGTTTTGAACACATTTCAGCCTGAATTCCTACAGGTCTCATGAAAATTGCCATATGCTGACTGGGTGAGAGATGCACAAAATATTTTCTTTGAGGTAAAGACTTCAGCATGATTGTACTGTATTATTATTATTATTATTATTATTAATAATAATAATAATGAAAATTCATGAGCATATGCAAAAAAATTTATAAACTGCACAGTAATTGAAAATATTAAAAGTTCATTATTGGGTGAATGCAAATAAAAAGCACAGAATCAAAGGTTCACAGAATCAAAGGTTCACAGTTCGCATTTCTCATTAAAAGACTTGTATGTATGTAAATTCTCTTGGATTTACATTTTCAGTTTTTTCCATATCAACTTATATGAATGCATGAATTAAATGATGAGACTTATAAATCAATACAGAAGCAAGCAGGTAAAGTGGAAATTATGTCTGCCTATCAGTTACACAACTGGTGTTTTAGCAGAATAGAAAAATTAAAAAAAGTTTAGACTAGCTGTCCCAAGTACTACAACTTGTGTAAGCGCATGATCGCCGAACACACTGTAGGTTGACTTGCTTTACAGTATGCCACTGTAAATTAGGAGTATAAAATTTATAGTTAAAGAGATTGATCGAATACATCTACTATGATCCATGGAAGCCATTATTTATAGCCTTTGAAATGGCTATTCTCCAAATAAAATCTACAAGTAGGGTAGCCCAGGCCTTTTATCCTCATTTCTTAACATGAAGTTTTATGCAGATATGACAAAGAACAAGAGCTGTTCCTAATTTGCTGTTCCATATTACAAATGAAACATATGAGACAAGATGAAATGAATGCTTCCACTATGTTAACATTCTTATATGAAAAAGATGTTGATTACTATTGATGCTATAATTACACAAGTAGGGGAAAACCTCCACTATGTACTATGTCTTTCTTGTACAGATACACCGCACCATACAGTGTAATGGGTGTCTGCAATGATGTTCAGTGACTTAAAAAATCTTAATGGTTTATCTTTGTTTTCTTTTGTTCTTTCTGTATTTTTTCTCTTCTTGTGTGTGCGCTGGACTGTCATCAATTTTTATCTGTACGCATGTGGTTTTTTAACAGGTTTATTGCTATAGCAAGGACAGAGCTGAGTGGCTGAGTGGGCTGCAGCATAATTGCAGATGGGATGCACACTGTGAAAAAGCTGATGTTTTAAATGTCAACTCAATTTTTAAGGGGAAAATGGCCCAGAAAAAAATAGAGATTAATGATTTAAAGATACCATTCTTAAACAGCTGATTGCTGGTAACTGAAATAATGTTCAAACTTCAAGCAATTATAAAGCAACGATTTTGAAATTCAAATTGGTACCTTGTAAGGGAGAATCAACTCTTCTTTTATTTTTAATATTGCCAGATGACTAGGTTTAGAAACTATAAAAGATATTTCAGGAAACAATAATTTTTATTGAATAAGCCCCTTTTAAAAAGTTCATTTATTTTCTTCATACTTACAGACTAATTTTAGTAAATTTTTTACATTTTTCAGGTAGAGCTGAACCCTAAATAGCTGAGAAAAGGGGAAGGTCATAACACAACTTTATTTTTTTCCCTCCTATGTGTCAATTGAATGTAACTGCATTTTTTTTCCCAACTGAATCACACCGCATACACTAATTTTGTTTGTATCGCTTTCTGTCAGCTTTTTCAAGATTTTTTTTTATTAGACTTTATTTACCATGTAAACTGCATTCCATATAAAATCATTAATTTCTAGAGGTTTTAAAGAAAGCTACAATTATAACATCAAAACACTTCCTAGATATGTACAAATGCATTTCCATAATGACCCTAGGATTAAATGGCACTAGTTTCCCATTTCTTGTGTTTATAAATAAAGATGCAAACCAAAACTAAGAAAAAAGTTGTGTTAGTTTTCTTGTTAAGCACGGAAGAGTATGAGCTTGTGTTTTTTAGCACTCTAAGCATCTTAATACATCTGTATATAATCAGAGCACAGGTTCAGTGAGTTTAAAATGCAGTGAAAGTACACAGAAATCCTGAAAATATGGCTTCAAGTTGCTTCTCTAATGCAAAGAAATAGCACTCCAAATATTGCTAGGCAGAACTTTTTTAAGAACAGAATTACAAGGCAGGAAAAGAATATACATATCTGTTGGCCTTTTTTACTTTAACCATAAGAACTTTATCTCATTTTCTCTTTACTTTCAATATAAATACATATAATTTCTGCAACCATAACCCCATAAATGGTAAAATTCACATTACAGCTACTGAATTGCAAATGTTATATTCAGAAGTACTTTGTTGTTCCTGCTTCCTATGGAAATACACTTAACGTAATAATATTTGCAGCCATCTGTGTTTTTTAGACTTCATGTCTCTCATTTTAGACAGCTTAGATGTACATGCAGGATTAGTTAATGGAATTTTATGCAATGTCATGCACTGATGATAGAGCAGGAGGGTCAGAAGAATACAGTGTCCCAGCTCGCAGTAGCAGCTTCCTTGCTGGGTCTTGCTTCCTAATCAAGGCTGCCAGGAGACATGGAACCCCCTTGGAGGCAGGCAGGGAAGGATTACAGCGGATCTGGAAACTTACATCCTACTGCATCCCTGGAGCAGAGACCGGTAACCGCAAGCTTGGGGCTGAAATGGGTCTCCCAATAGACTGGAACAGAAAGGCCAGACAACCTTATTTGTGCCCTCAGGACTCCAACATTTAGAAGGGGAGCATCTCCCTATCCTGCACCACCGCATCTCTGTCCCTGAAGGGTGGTCTTGCATTGAAAAATTCCTCCTCTACCTCCTTTTCTTGTTTGAGAAGTTTCTCAGTGTGTATGCATTTATGCAACAGAAGTTGTTTTCAGCCCTGTGCAGATATTTCAGGTTCAGCTAAACAGAACAATCTTACAAAGTCTGTTCTTTAAACACAGGGTACCAAGTTCGTGAACTGTTATCAATCATGCAAAAGATTGGATGGTCAGCGACAGAAAACAGATTTTACCCATGTTCTCAGAGCTGCTCCTGAAATAATGATAACATGTACAAATAAGTTAGGGAAAATTCAGCTTCTGTTTGTGCATTCCGGAAAATTTAGGGGAATTAAAATATATATTACTGAAATCAGGAACAATATTACAACACTTAATAGTTAAGTAGTAATTTCCTTTCTAAGTAACTTAAAGCATATTATGTTTTTCTGTCTAGTAATGAAATCCTACTATCTGTGAGATGAAATGTGACATCTGATCTTTGATAGCCCTATAAACCAGTTTTCACAGAAAGAAATGAAGAAGCATTTCTTCCTTTGCAGGGTCAAAAGTTTGCAATTGTAGGAAACAAAGGGAAAATGTGAATTGGGATCTGGCCAGAACTAGAAAATAAACATTTATTTGCTACTGGAACATTCTAAAGAATCTCTTTCCTGGCTAAGAGTGGTCAGTGTATTACTCTCAGGGACCATCTGAGTGATGAAATTGAATAACAAATGTATAAACAATACATTGCAATAGATAAAATATGAAGTTTTTTTTTATTTTATTTCAAGTATCAAAAATATTACAAAAGCACTTAATTTACTTTGATTTTATATCACAATTTATTTTCTGCACAATAAAGAAAGCTTGTCTATAAGTTCCCTGTATTTCATTGATTCTTTTTAAAGCTATTTTTGTCTTGTGCAAGTGTTTTAATTTTAGAACCAAGATTTCCTTTGGAGACTAGTGTATTTCTTGAAACAATTTGAAAATATGCAAAGCAATTCTGCAGGATATAACTTTACAGTCATTACAAAAAAATCATTGTTTTCTCAATTTTAAAAGTCCTTCTTTTCATATATCCTTTTTTAAGAATATATAATTTCAAGTACATTATCTCAGAATATTTTTTCCACCACTTATCCTTTACCAGTTTGAACCAGTAAGGTTTTAGCAAATCATTTTGAAATCTAAAGAATTAATTTTGTCTCTTTTGATAATCTTATGAGTGTGATAGTTTGGACTATTATAGTATTCAAAATATCTTTTTGTATTACACTCTTCAGTTTTGAAGTTCATTTTGTTTTTCTTCTTCAAACTTGGTCTTTGAGGAAAATAACAAACTGCATATGTTACAGTTTCCTTTGGACAATGCATGGCATACACTTAACTGGCATAGAATACCATCAAATTTCAGGTGGTGTTATGTTGCACTTTTTATGGTTATCAGTAAGTACTGGCATGTTGTATACCACCATTTCCTCTGTAAAACATGAGCAGTTGCTATTTCTGAGAGGAACTCAACAATAAACTAGAAAACTTGTTTCACACAGAGCTACAAAGTTTAGAATTAAGTAAAAAGATTGATAGATTTTGTCCAAAATCCTCCTCAGACTCCTTTTTTTTGCCTACTTTAACTCAAAAATGTGTTGTCATTGTCATGGGGGGAGAAAAGAAAACAAAAAACATCCTTGCTCTTCATTGATTAACTTTTGTTTCTTAACATCTTGATTTTACCTATGTATTTAAGGAAGAATATGATAATATTTCCAGCAGCCAAATGCTCCTCAAGATTAAAGGTGTTTCCTTCACCCCCCAAGAAGCTGAAGGAAAGGAACAGCTATGAGGCACTGTACTCAAAAATTCACAGCCGAATTTTTTTTAAGGAAACTGTACTAAATAAAGTTTAGTACATGATGAAATTCTTTCATCAGGGCTACTGTATCAGTCTGTCCTCGGGAGATGGATTTAGTTCAAGTTTTTTCATTCCATCAGGATGGTAATAGCAGCAGTTTAGAGTCATTTTAACATCCTCTCTATGTCACTTTTCCCTGAGTCCTTAAAACTGCTTTGGGGATTATATTTTCTTTGTCCACTGGTGGTTAATTCCCTTTAATCCCAAATCTTCCAACCTTTGAAACACTTCAGCTGTACAGAATTAGCCTCTCTTTCTAAATTACTCTTTTTCACACCTTCATATTCTGTCACTCCATATATTTTACAGAAATAGGTTCTCTTTCAGAAGCATACATTTCCACATTTCACACCATTTATATATGTAAGTGCTGAGAGACAAACCTCTCTATAAGTGTAATTTCGGTGAAGAAAGTATTGACACAGTGGGTTCAATTTATTTACTCCTTGCTGACTCCTTGTTGACAAGAATTCGACATCCATTTGAATTGCTTTGGGATATTCTGCCTGATGTCCATCTATGAGTCCAGAGTGGCACATATCTCCCGTAGGCTCTTTGTCAGATATGTCAGCCCCATTTAAAATCTCTCAGGTCATCTCAGATGGCAATAGACACCTTTGTTTACAAGACAGAATCAAACACTCCAGCAAATAATTTTTCTGTGGGACCTAAATAAATGCTTAAACAGAGCTTCAGGGTACCTCTGAATATGGAAGGTATCCTTGCACTGCTGGAGTCTGTTCAATAAAACCCTTGGTTTTTCCTCATACAACTGGTAAACTGAGCTCCAAAATATCCACTTGACACTTTTTTCAGGAAATACAACAAATGTTTTTCTCCTAAATCTATAATGCAGCAACAAAAACCACAAACTATGGAGCAGAAAAAAAGTTCAAAAGAAATGAGAGTGCATGATCTAATAAACAGGGCATTAAACTATTCACAAAGGGTTATTGGGTTTTTTTAATTCCAAAATGCCACTGTATGTAAGCAGATAGTTATTCTGATTTTAGAAGTTCTCTCATTTTCTGCAATTGCTTAGTGGGGTGGTGTTCTCTATTGCCAGTCTTTTGGCACAGTTTTCTTAGTTACATTTGTTGTTTTACTGTCCTATTCCTTTGTTCTGTAGAAGTTGTTTCGAAGAGCACCTGTTGACATTTTCGCTGGCCAATCTAATGATTCAGAATCACTGAAGAAAATTAAATGGAAATACAAGAAGAGAGAAATTTCTCCTCCGTAGACAATTTACAAAAAGTGCATGTTTAGGCTTCCTGGAAGGTTAGTTTTTCTGTGTTACTTAGAAAACGAAAAGGTAAGGTCTTGCAGAAACCACTTCTTGTTAAAAAAATAACATTTTAGATGAGCAGTATATTTATGTGGAAGTCAAAATATGTTTTAAATGGGAAATTAAAATTAAAATCAGAGTCCAGCTTTACAAGTGAGTCAGTAGTAGAATCTTCCTATTTTTCTCCACAGTAGAGAGGGCAGGGACAGGGGGAAACTGAGCAACAGGCTGCATGGTACTTCATTGCCGGAGAGAATTAAATCATGATGTAGAACAACACATAGTTTTTAAACCTATATATATATGATTGAGTTTCAATGCAATTTTGCTCTACAATGTCCTACAGCATTCTGTATAACACGCCTTGTTTGTTACTCCTAATGAAAAAGTCTCAGGATTTTAGTGCAGTAATTTGATATTTCATTATTTCTAGTAGATTTAATTCTTCCAAAGTGTAAACTAAAGGTTAGCTTTTTATTCCTTAGGCCTTTTGGCACAATTTTATGGTATTTCTAATGTTTCCAATAGGTTACATAAGATGAACCACTGTGCTTGTTTAATTATCACCTCTACGATTTTATTTTTTTTTCCCCAGCTGTCTTAGGAAAAGTCTTTAGCTTATTAAGAGCTTCACAGGCTTCATCTTCAAAAAAAAAAGCATGTTAAGCATGTTTGTAATGATGTTATTCTCAAGTCAAAAGCAACCACTGATTTAAAATTATTGCAATTTTTTTTCTCAGATTTCTAGTCTGCCATGTGCCTATATTGCAATTATTAATTACATGTGTGATTAGCACATTGCTTCATTATAATTCCCATTTGCTTGTCTCCATTTTATTGCTCACTTACCCTGTTTTCTCCACCACTCCTGTCCTGGGTGGCTGGAGGTGGGAGGAGGGCAGCTGGGTGGGAGTTTGGCTGTTAGCAAAGGGTAACCAACCATACAATGTCAGCTCAAGGTATGTATAAGCTTTTTTTGCAACCTGTAGAAGAAATAGTACTAAGCCTTCTTCTTAATTACAATCTTCAAAATCAAGGGTTATCCTTCACTGTCTGTGAAAAAACTGATGGAAACCCCTCTAGTGTAAATGTTTGACCTTAAACCAGATAAGAACTGATCCAAAATTCTAAATTTTATTTGCTTCCACTTTTTTTTGTTCTTCTTTCCTCCTTCTTGCCTTTCTATCATATTGTCTTATTTTTTAATTTTTTTTCTTCTTCTTTCTCTCCTCACTTTCATGTAATGTAACATGAAGGAATTAAATTTTACCCCTGTGTAATATCGTAGACAAGATTTTAGCTTGTGTGCTATAAATGCATTTTTAAATAATATATGTCACTGTAGCTCCATTACTGTTCCTGTAACTAGGTTACTATACAGCAACTAAGACCTGGTCCAGAATTCCTCCTGGTTCTTAATGGCACTGTTCTCTTTTTATGTAATCTACTGATAAATTAAGTTATTGTGTTCAGATGAGGGCCTCTGAATAATCATTGTCATGGGGCTTTTTTTATTACCCCATGATGTAATTTAATAAAATCAATTTTATTATTCCTGTCATGTTTAAGTCATCATAGCTCACTAAGGTATAGTTCATTAGATAACTTTTAAAATAAATAAGAAAAAATTAGAACTAACTTTTGCTGATTACAGTAATAGTTTTTTCCTCCCGTTTTGTCATTTATACTGGAACATGTGAAATTAATTATGTTTACTATCAGAATAGTAAACACAACAGAATGTAACATATATTTGCATAGAACATCAGATGCTCTTTTACAGATTACTGAAACACGTGACAGTTTATTGTCAGTGACATTACCTGAATTGGGTGTCCATGTCATAGCATGAACAGTATGGTTTGAGTATTGGCATAATGTACTCTCAGAACAGCAGTCTTCATAAACCCCAATTAGAGATTACTATGCCAAGTAATCATAAATTTTGAGCAAGATTTGTAGGCAAATCTGTGATCTGTGTTTTAGCAGCAATATGAAAAAAAAAAAATTGCAACTGATGTTCACTGGATTCCATGAAAATGGAGCTAGAAGGAATTTGAAAAAAAGTAAATCTATACATAGGTACCTGTCTCAGATGATTTGAAAGAAAGGTAGGGTCCTAAAAAATGAAATGTGCCATGAATCCACCAAAAATTCTCTGTGTCTGTAATAATTCAGGATAGATTTTTTGTAATGAAAATACGTTTCAATCATTTTTCCTTTGTTCTTTTGCGATTTGCAGTTTTCATTGTATTATCTTTGTAATGTGAATTTGTTCAGTCCTGAGATCTCACTATGGAAAATGTAAGCGGATACCTCTAAGGAATAGTAAACTGAAACACAGTTGGCATGAACACATTTGGTGCTGACACCCAAATGAGTAGTGTGTGGGCAGCAAATTAAACACCAGCTTGCAAAGCAAAATGGCAGTATAACAGAGCAGGAAGGTGATCATCTCTCTCCATATGGCTCTGCTGAGACCATACATACAACCCTGAACACAGTAATTTTCTGGGTGTTTCAGTATGAGGGTGATACTGACTAATTGAATTTCCATTCTCAAACATATTCATTGTTATAATTTAAGATCTTCTCAAAACTTTCATGAGGTATGCCCTTCTTTGTCTCTGTCACTGATATTTCGTAGTACTACCCATCTCTTGCATTTCACAATGGTTATTTTTACTATGTATACATTTCAGTATTCCACTGAAGAATGTACAATGAACGTGCGTCCAAAACAGTTAAGGAATTGCTTTCTTTTAGAAATAAACAAATTTTTTCAGGAAATATGCTTCTAATTAAAATAAGAACTCTTTTAAACAGAATTCATGTTAAGCTTTTCAGGAAGCACAAGTTTATTTATCCCTTTTCCAACATGAAAACATAAAGGTTCTACTTCTATTTATGTGTTTCTTTTTTTTCCTCTAAGTTCTATACTTTCTAAAATAAGAGAAAATTGGGGAAAGTGATAATTCACCTATAGTGTTCTCAACTTTGAGAGTTCCAGAGTTGGCCTTACTATATATGTAAGCAATTTTGAGTCTATTTTGACGTATCTACAGTTGCTGCTCTAGGTTTTCTTTTTAGTGTGAGGTCACTAAAGTGGAAGAGTGAACTAACCCCTTTTCTTCTCTGTTCTTTTCTGTTCTTATTTGAATTCCATTCTAATATAATTTAGTTTTTATTCTTGTCTCAGGCCAAGAGTATGTATAGTCACTAATTTAGAATCTTAATGACTTGTTTGTGTCAGGATGCTTTGCACCATGAGAACAAAATGAAGTAGCCAGATTAGGAACTGTGTTATTCCCGTCCACTAAAAACAGAATTGGTTGGTTGGTTGGTTTAATTTTAACAATAATGAGGTTTTTGTTATCATCACTGCCTGCAGATGTTATTTAACCAAGTGTTGGTCTAGTCCACCCATCCGTTGCTGGGATATAAAGTGTGACCAGTACTCTTCCTACAAAGAGAGAGGAAATATAAGGTTGAATTCAGGACTCTAGATATTAAACTTCAAAATAAATTAGCCTCATTTATAATACATGTCCATTTTCTTACATGTATCTTAAAACACAGCTGAATCTCAGACCAAGGCACAAATTCATGTTTCAGTTAATACCTTGTGGTCTCAGTTCTCCATTCATGACATGGAAAAAATATTTTAAAGGAATGCCTCTCTACTTTACATGCATATTAAGATTAGTGTGACTTAAAGCCAATCTTTTTAGTTCAGTCCTTCTACAAAAAAAAGAGAGTAAACAAGGTTATTTCAATATTAAAATGTAGCATGATAAAATTACTACAGATAAAAAAACTCCAAAACCATAGACATTTTAACAAAGAAAGAACTGGCATAAATCCATGTGTTTCATCAAGCAAATTTGTAGTTTTCAGCCTAGAGGGAATAACATGGCCAATGTTATAATGTCATTGCTTCCAATTTCCCAGAACAGATACATATTGGAATTGCCTACATATCTGTGGTATTTGTGCAGATCTAGAGCAGAGTTCATGCTCATATCTGAACTGTGCAGTACAGAGGCTGACTGACAGTGAGGCACCACAGTAGGACACATTGCTAGGTTTCCTCAGATAAGAATGAGTGCATTATTAAAGATGATTGCAGTAACAGTGTCGATATTACATTGTTATCTAAACAGCTAGTTTAATAAGACAGGCACTTGTGTTTTAGATTTTACTTGAAATAGTTTCTAGAATCTAGTCACTTTAACTAGGTGGCGTGAATTTGTATTTCTCCCAGGAAATGTAATTTCCTGTTGTGTTCAGAAATATTTTATTAGTTTAACACTTCTGGCATCATTCATTCCTGCTTTTATTAGTATTTCGTATTATTTCAAACAATTCATTGATTTAGAAGTGGTGCTATTTTCTTTTGTGAGGAATATTTGTTTTTAGAAATAAATCTTTAAAACCTTTAAAATATATGAGGGATTTTTTCCTAATAATAAGTAAAATCATGATTAGACTTTTCCTTATTAACCCATTATTAAGAAATAAATTGCAAGTTCATGCTTTCATCTTAAATATTAATAGAAAATATAAAAATAAAATATGCTGTTTAAAAATGGAACACATTGATAGTACCTATCCCAACCATCTAATGTTGTGAAAATCTAATATGTGGATGAAGTGATGCCAGTATGCAGCTTGGAGGACATTGACTCAGAAAACACATTACCAAATTTATGTAAATGAATCCTGCACTTGATCAGTCAATGTCAGGATCCAAAGAAACAACTCTCCAAAGACTTGTGGCATGCAAATCAATAGTTTAACTTTTTTGAAAGTTTAACTGAAAAGGAAGTGCTAAGCTAGAAAATGTCATAATATAGTGCAAATAACATAATTTGACAAGGGGGCAAGGAAGTGGTAGCAAGTTTTCAACATTCAGTACCCTTTTGACTAGACTAGATCATCACCTAGTTACTTAGTATAAAGTTGACAGCATTTGGAAGGAGAATGACAATGTAGAAACATTTGGAAGGAGAATGACAGTGTAGAAACATTTAAGCACTACATAATACATTAGTTCAGATTTGTAACTAAGATCTTTTTTGATTATGCCAAAGGTTTTTCTACAGTTGTCTTGACATACAGGCACAAGTGCACACAAGGTCAACATTGTAGTACAAAAATCCCTGAAGGATCAATTTAAATTGTATAATGTCTCTCTGCAGGGCAAGAAGGGATCGATATGCTAGATATTTGTAAAGTTGGGTTGACACATTCAGTGTGGAAAAAACTCTAAAACTCTGTTATGACAAATCAAAACTGTGTTTGGAGTGAGTTAGAAAGGTAGAATCGTGTGCATCAACAGCAGATTTCTAATCTTTTCACCCTTGTGAGTCTTCTTACTACCAAAACACCCGTAATTACATTAGCTGAGGCTAAAAGTGACCCAGACAAGTCCTGAAACCTGCACTTTCACATCAGTGCAAATTGAGGGACTTATGTTAGCAAGTCAGAATCATACTTACTAGGTTAAACACAGAACAGAATTTCAGCAAGATAGAGAATAACAAAATAGATTCTTCCCTGAGGGAGTGGTCACTCACTGGTCCCCAGGGAAGCACTCAGTCAGTTCAAGGGGCGTCTGGATTACACTCTTCATCATATGATTTAATTTCAGGTAGTCCTGCAAGGAGCAGGGAGTTGCTTGATGATCTCTAAGAGGCCCTTCAAATTTCAGATATTTATGAAGCTAAGAAAATAACAATTTAAGATAGAAAATTGAATATTTTACCTTCTGTTTATTCAACATTTTATAATTTTTATTGGCAACCAAATTTTTGAGCAATTTAGACTCCAGTTAAAGCAGATAATTTTTAAATAACAGGAAAAAAACACAATCTGGCACCATTTTTCTCCTTGTCTGTCCTATGAAATAAAGCTCTTCCTTTGTAACCTAACATCCCATTCCTCCTCTTTCTGCTTAGAGTTACTCTGACCATTTTCTTTTTCTGTCAGAACACAGATTCTCTTTAGGTAGCATTTCACATTAGAAACTCTTTAACTTTGTTTCCCATCATTTGTCTGCATTTTGCTCATTCACAAATGTTGTAGTGGTCTTGCACGGTTTTTGAGAGTGTAGCAATATCTAGACTGTCTACACTTAGGCCTAAATTTATCTGGCAAGTGGCAAAAAAACCAATATGTTGGTTGATATCAGTAACTTCATTTTGGCTTTTTTTTTTTTTTATTACACCTGTAATATGCTTACCTGAGAATTAGAGGCAGGAAAATTCAAAATTCAAAATTCGAAATTCAAAAAAATTAATTTGAAATATCATTCACGGTTACACTTAAGACAGTGATACAGTGGTTACAATAAAGGGCAAACAGCCCAAACACTATGTTCCCTTCTTTAATCATCTATTTTATGATAGATAGATAAATAAATATCTTCCATTTAATTTAATATGATTTTCTTTCCCATAACACTGGGCTTTTGTATCTACACTACCAGTAAGTGCAGCAATGTCAAAGATTTCTAATCCTTTATTTGGTAATTACAGCTAGAGAAGTAAGTTAAGTTGTCTAGAGCTGTTTGGAAAGATATCTACATTGCACAAGTTACAGGAATATAAACAAATATTTTATTAATTCTTTTTTCTTTCTTATCTATTTTACATAATTCTTCTTAAAACTAATTACTATTATTTCATCATACCTATGTGATTTTAGGTAGGATTGATGTATTCTGCAGCAGTAGAAAAAGTAATAACAGCAGAGGAAGGATCCAAAAATTAGTTGGATGTGTTCATTATATTGAAAGTCAGAGCACTTTGTGAGACATAAAATTTCGTTCAGTGATTTCTATGGTGTTTCTGAGATTTAAGGTTTGACTTCAAACACTTCAAGATATATCTTTTTTAAAAGACATATACTATGAATTAAACATTTTGAGTAAGACCATCATTTGAGTAAGACTATCATACAAGATTTGTCCAGCAGCTAATTCTGTGTGCTAAAGGGCTCAACTTCATTTGGTAAATCTGTCCAACTGTAATTCTTAAACTGAGAATTTTTATCTGCTAAGTTCATGTAGAGCTGTAATATGAATGGACTGTGACTAGATGTGATTAACTTCCTGACAATGAATTAAATAAATCAAATATCTCAAAATAAGACAAGCTTCTCAGAATTCATGTGTTTGGATAATTCCTTTTTTCTACATCCCCCATTTTTCCACATTCTCTATGAAGTGTGGGACATGATGTATTATTCCATTAATGGCTTCACTAGTGTGAACAAAGCAGAGGTGTTACTACTTAACACCAGCATAGGTGTTACTAAGTCCCTGCTTTTATTTATTCTTGTCCTGTTCTGATTTTAAAATACCTTGTAATTCCCCTTCCTCATGGTATTGCAATGGGAACTCACATCCATGACCCCGTTATTTTTCTCCTTGATACAGCCTGCCATTCCATGTTGACATTCTTATTCTTTTCTTTATTCTTTAATCCTAGCATCAATTTGTCTTGCTTTCAATTATTTCAGTTTATTGAATGGTGCTGATTGTTCCGCTAACCTGTGATGATGAACTTGTTCATATTTTTATGCTTCATTTTGCTATTTACTTGGTAACAATGAGACAACCAGCTCCTTAAAACACAGGCAGGTTTAGTTACTCCTTAAGATGAAGGAACAAGATGCTCCCTCAGTTCTGAAGACTTTGGTTGTGAAATATACTGACAGACAACGGAGATGTTGTTTTCTCTGCAACTGAAGAATATTAGCCCACTGTTATTATCCATGTGATATATGCAGGCATAAATGACTGCAAAAATGGAAGGCCAGCATGGAACTAGACATTTTCAATTTTATGTCATTTTTTCTACAGTTACATTATAAAAATCTTTTGTTTAAAAACTAGAAAAATTATAAAATTGAAAAAAAGTTACTAGATTATTTTTAATAGCAAAACTCATTGTATTCACAAGCTTATGTGGAAGTATCTTATGAAGTATTTATGGACATGTTTTATTTATAGAATGCTGTGACAGTTACATCATGGAGAGCACTGAAAAAATGGCAATGAATTTTTATATTTTATAAAAATATAGCTCTTAAGAAGAACTCATTATGCCTTTCTAAAATTGATAAAGAACACAATAAAGACCAGCACCTGCTCATTTTTTTAAAGAAACATAAATTTAACTCAATATTCTTCAGCTGTGCAGGGGAGAAATATGCATGTGGAGGACACAAGACAATCCTAACTACATCGAACAGATGCTTCATGCTTTAGCATTTTAAATTATGTATGATGCATGAATGTTTCTTTTCATTAATGTGCAAATTGGAACTGAAATTTTGAACAAGTTTTGTGTGTCTTGTATGCTGAGGACCAGGCCAATTAAAATGTGATTTTTTTAAATCCATATCACCACAAACATGTATTGGATGTGGATCATTAGAATGTCAATACTTTCAGTAATCTCTCTTTCCCACACAGTAGATACTTTTAACGTGGCCATTCCTAATTTCTGAAATGTTGCTGCCTGCTCATAACCTAGGGCAATATTTAGCTTTATGGAGCATCAACATCAAATTCTCTTTCTTCCCTCCATTTTAAAACCTGAACTCATTAAAGATTTGTTCTCTTCCAGGAAAAAAAAAAAAAAAGAAGCAGCAAAACCAAACAAACAAAAAAAACCACAAAGAAACAAAACCAAACAAACAACAAAAACCTTTTGCAGAAATTTTGTTAAAAGCAGTTCTTTTCTTCTGACATTCACAAAGGATGTTAAAATTTCCTCCTGGCCTTGAACCCATTTAGATCAGTGGTAACAGTATCTGTCAGTAACAGATCACTCACACCCACAGTTGCCATCATGTAAGTAATTAAAAAATAACAAGCTATCCAATTATTATGAAGTTATCATGCATATTTTCAAGTAATAGAACATATCAGCGTGTAGGGAGACATTTTTTAAAAGTGATTAAACAGATTGTGAAAGGGAAGACAATTACCAAAAAGCAGTTCTGATCAACAATAAAACCTTTAACCATAGTTTTACATTATTTCATAATAATTTACCACTGCAAATTTTTGTAAAATTTAGTAGCATCTACATAACTTCTTAAAACCTGTGGAAGGCATTCTTCATGATGACAGTTCTATTTTCACTGAAACTGTAATTGTAGAGTGAGAACTCCTAAATAATTGCTGTTTTGTTCAGAGAGTATTTCTCTCTTTTGTAGTGAAGTTTAGCACATATCTACATCCAGGCATGTATTTTTGGGAAATAATTTCCATGTAGTGGCCATTCTCTGATATATAGCATAAGTTTTTTCCTAAGTAGATAAAATATAGTAATTTTCATTTTTATTTATTGCAAGTTAGCAATAATTGCTGTGATATTTTAAAGTAAAGTTAAAGATCTTGCAGAAAATTAATCATTAAAAGCGTTTCCTCTTAGCCTCAGTACTTCCCATAACAAATCTCATACTACCAATATGTGTCAAGGCTAAAATTTTAATTTGTTTATTCTTATATGAGCATCATAGGCTATATACACTCTTTGACTTTGAGATCTCAAAAGTCTGCTATCTAAAAGAAGAGATTATTCCTTCCCCCCAAGAATTAAAGTATACTTTATATTTGCTGAAATTAGAAAAAGAAAAAGAGATGTGTTTAAAAATGTCTAATATAAAACCTATTAAAATCACTAAAAGAATGTTCCATAATTCCATGTGCACTTGATCATGCCTCTGCTCTTTCTAAACTAGGGGTTTACTCACCTTGCCACCTAGAACAACACACAACCCTGAGTTACATATCTAGAAATTGTTATGCAAGACGTAAAAACATTAGACATCCAAAACAGAGGTTCCCAAAGTGCAGTACACATATTATTTAAATTAAAAGGGAACTCAAAGAATTGGGGATGGAAGGGGGAAGCAAGAAAAAAAAAGCTTTGGATGTGCTAGTCTGCTGAATGACCAACCATACTGAATGTCACTGACTGAGCTGAAGAGTAGGAAATAGAGGCCAGGAACAGAAGAAACAGATTTGTATGTTCTCATTTAGTAATACACATGAATTTCTATGACAACATTCACTCAGGATTTACAGCTGTGAACGACTACTTATACACACTGGATTAGTGTTGGGGTTTTTTCATACAAATACTTATTCCAGCTACTCAGTATAAATCTGTGGTTAAAGGTAGAATGTCAGCTTGCCAGTTCTCAATTTATGTGAAAGGTATGTGTTCAGATTTCATAGTAATTATGACATAAGTACTGTATTCAAAACAGTGATAATACCTCTGAATAAACAATAAACAGAGTCCTAAAGTGAAGAACAGGATCAAATGAAGTATTTGTATTCAAAGCCTGAATATCAGAGTTTTGTCAGTGAGGAGGTCTTATTTAAACTTTGTCCCCCACAGAACTGGTTGGTTAGGAGTCACAGACACTGATCTCAATATTTCAGTGACACAGGTAAGGTCCCTGATCCCATTTAAGAAAGTTTCGGCAATTCCTACATTATGAGGCCCTATCATCTGTTGAATGTTGGACACTGAAATACCAGGCACAGTCAATTCCTAGAATTTTTTTTCTGTGTGCAACCCAGCACAGTCATAGGCACTGAAAAAGTTTTCTAGCAACAAGGAAGACTTTTCAAATTTTTATTTTTTATATAAATGGTGTTAAATATTTGCTTAAACTTAATATATGCAGACAGTCATTTAAAGATTTTTTTAAATGAAGAGGGGCATTTGGAAATCCATCTCATCCAAGAATCCCACACTTCCAAGAATTTAGTCTCTCTTGCTATGCTTTTCAAACTATGACAACCAAACATTTTGACACAAGGAAAAAGCTGATAAACAGGGTTTGCACACAAAATTCTCATATGACTTCTATGGTAACACAGTTTCATACAAACTATTTTTATAAGCTATGTCTACCAGAAAAAATTCTGGCCTAGAAAAGTGGTGTTTAAGGGAGAATCATTTTGTATAGAAAAACAATTTTCTATACCAAAATTCATTAGATCATTTCAGTTTTCAAGACAAGGTACTTCATTTTTGGAATGCACTCAAACTGAGCAGTCATGCATGCTAAAAGTGAAGATGACAGTCTGATGTACTGCACAGCATGCATTTTCTGAAAGTGTACAGAACTCACACTTACTTTGTGTAATCAGTGGTCTAGGATGTCCTGAAAAGGTCATGAAAATACATGTGGAGAAAAAACCAAGTACTTTAAAAATTATGAAAACTTGAAATTAGAAATAAGGTAGCAGACTGATGGTCTCTAATTTATCATATACAATGGCTACAGCCAACTAACCAAGATTATACTGTGTCATGCTGAAAATTCCTGTAAAAGTAGCACCTACCTTTGCTGTAATTTTTTCACTTAATCGATAGATGTTCCAATAATAACAACACATATTTTGGATGCAGGATTATATGATTGAAAAATTTTTTACATTAAACTCATAAAATGTATTATGTTCTCTCCTCTTTTATTATTTCCTTAAACTATTATATATGATCTCCTATGCACATTCATGAAGTTACCTATTAATTTATATAGTTGGGGTACTCCACTTTGGAAGAGAAGGATGAAAAAGGGAAGGGTCAGGAAGGGAGAGAGGAAAGAAGTGTAGAATTCCATGAAAAAGTAATTAAAATTAAAAAATTAACTAATAGGGAAGTCAGAAAATAAATATTAAACACAATTTTATTAATGTTTTAAAGATTACAGAATGGCAATGATTTTTTATAATAAAAATTGCTACATCTTGGGCAATAAGGGTCACAGCCTCCTTCACGCATCCACCTGCCCCAGCATGGGCTCCTCCATGTGCTGCAGGTGAGTCTCTGCACCCCGGTGCTCCTCCCTGGGCTGCAGGGGCACAGCTGCCCCACCATGGGCTGCACCACGGGCTGAAGGGCCTCAGCTCCGGTGCCTGGAGCACCTCCTGACCCTCCTTCTGCACTGACCCTGGTGGCTATGTTGTTATTCCCATGTTCTCACTCTGCTCTTTCCTGGCTGGAATTCTTTCTGTGCCACAACCTTCCGTTCCTAAGGATGTTATCACAGAGGCGTTACTGTTATTCCAAACTGGCTCGGCCTTGGCCAGTGGCAGGAAGTCCGTCCTGGAGCCGGCTGGCATTGGCTCCATGGGACAGGGGAAGCTTCTGGCAGCTTCTAACAGAAGCCATCCCTGTAGTCCCCCTGCTACCAAAACCCAGCCACAGAAATCCACTACACAGGTTTATTTGAAAAACTACAATTCACTCTTAAAAAACTACAATTCACATAATTTCATTTCAGTCATCCTAATCATTGAATCAGACATTTCAACTTATCTCTTGCACAGATGGGCGTCTGGTAGAACGCTACCAAATTAAAAAATATCCCACAAGTTTATAAAGTTAGTCTTTCTTACATGAAACTTTGGCAAGCAAGTTAGAGAGAAAAATATTATATCTTGTTCTATCTACTTTGAATATGGAATATTCTGACTTACGTTGAAAAGCTTCCTAAAATAAAAATCAAACATCAAGATGTTCATTCTTGTTCAAACCAAAGCAAAACTGAGTGAATTACAAGTAGGCTTAAAGTTAACACTTTATAGCAGGCACACTAGAGCAGAGATAAGAAAAATATCTTCCTAGGCCTCAGAACTATTGACTGTCTTGCCTCTCCGCAGCACAGTCCTGGAAGTGACCTGTGACTTACACATTCAAATACAGAAGGGCAGAATTTGAAGCCTAAAAAAGTATTGGCATTGTGGTAAGTCACAGGTACACTTTCAGTTTATAAAAATGGTAGTCTTCCAACAAACTTCAGAAAGAGCACATAGACTACATGAAGATAATTACCTGTATTTTGCTTAAAGTACTTTGCTAGCATGGTGTGCTGTCAGAATTATTTTGCTTATCTCCAGGAAGAGTAGGAGTTTTTTACAAAATCTTGGTTTCATTCATAGTTCTCCATAAGAAATTATGCATTTACATATTTTGTATACTTAATTGATTCTGAAAGCCCCATTAGGGAATAGAATAATAGAAAGACTTTGTTGGGAAGATTTCAGTAAGAAAATATTATAGGAACATTTCTTCAAAAGTACTAAAAAATGGAGATTGAAACATTGAATCAAGTTGAATCTTAGACTCCTATATCCAATATAAACATCTGAAAAACTGAGAAGCTGTCAAGAAAATCTTTTGCTTTCTGTGTAATCTGATCCTGTTAATGCTTTTCTATAAAGCTGACTAGAACCGTCCAGGCAAGTAATGAGGAAGTCTATGCTTAATCTGCAGTTCCTAGTGAAGCTAGCATTGCAAAGTAAGCATGCTGGAGGGCATGCAGGGTCCCCAGTTCCAGACATTTTATGCATCTCAAATGCAGGGCAGAATCTGAATAACAGTTTTGAGGCTCCAAATTTGAAAATTAATTGTTAAAACGTGAATTAAAACAGTCATTCACAAAGTATTTCTGTACCTAACAACCACTGTATTTCAATAGGATGCAGTCATTATATATTTCTGGTACAATCTCCTGATTTTTTGCATCATGCTAGCAAAATATTTGGGAAAGAAATGCATATGGCTTAGTCTGTTCTTGCCCTCTTCCCTAAGCCTTCATTTCTGGCCACTGCTAAATAGTTCTGAGGCCAAATGGCTCTCTGAGCTAACCCGTTATGTTTTTCTCTGTGATTTGCATTTCTTTTAAACACTAACATCCACATACTTTAGTGTTCTGCAATTATTTACTAGTACATTTGAATGAATGAATTGATATTTTAAGAGATTTTATATATATATATGTATCTCTAATCTCCAAAATTTATGAGCAATTACTATAGTTTATTTTTAAAAATTAGAAAACAAGCAAGGCACATTCATTCAGTGCACTCAACTATATTTTTTCAGCCCAGTTCCTCAGAAAACCTGTTTTTTATAATAATATCTCCTTTAATTGTTTTTTTTAATATATATTTACATTGTTATCAAGAGAGTTTAGAAATCACAAAATGTACAAAGAGTTTAGAAAATGTTTGGGGAGGAGATTCTAACACACAGATACACCAAATACTGTAATAAGCTGCTATAGAAAGGTGAAATAAGAAAACCATGCAGTGAAAACCTCTGGCCCAACTGTAAGGAAGAACTCTGAAAAATTCTCTGAAGGACTTCTGTACTGGCTTACAGACTTCCAGTGAAAGTATGGATTGTAATGCAGTACACACACAAAGAAATTTTACTCAAAACTCTCAGCAGAAAACATAACACTTTAAATAAAATAGGTAAGTTATTAATTTTTCTTTTGTTTTGATGAATATCTCTTCAAAGAGAAAAAGTATCTCTCACATCCAGTGCATCCATCCTACAACTCTCCAGACCATAACCAAATGTACATATTTGGCAAAGAAGTTAAATTTGAGTAGATCATGAATATGCAACCTATTCCTTGCAAGGAAATTTTATCATAAATTCATCTTGGGATGGCCTTCAAAGATGACCAGGAACTTACTTTAGGCTTGAGGCTGTTTTATTTCCAAGTGGTACTTTTGAGATAATTTGCTTTGTCTCTTTGTAATATACACTTTTGCTCCAGAACTTTCTAATGGGGCTAAAATTTTAATTCTGCGAGCCTTCAAATTTACTTCTATGTAAAGGGCTCCGCAAAAGAATAATGCACTTGAATTGTTTTATCTGTCACTTAAAAGGTTTTCATGCTATTTCTCTGAACAGTTAAAATAATAACCCATTTTTCTGTGTGTTCTTGTTAGCATGTATATTCATAATTGCTATTGGCATTTGCATGTTCATGAGCATTAGGCACTTGAAAGATGCATTCTCCTAGAAAAGCTAAGTTTTATGACAAGAACGTTTAGTCTGCAACATGGCAACTTGGATGTGGTTATTTGACCTGAAGCTTATTCTGTCAAAGATTTCTTTCTACTTTGTTTCCTCAAAATCAAGATTTACAAAAATGGTAATCAGTAGAAACAAAAGCCAAAATACATGAGTATGACATTCTTGCATGTGAAGAAAAGAAAAAGCTGTATTTCAGCTGCAGCTATGCTTATACATGTGAATAAAGTTAACTGACAACTGTAAAGGTCAAAAAGTCATTTCTGAATCGCATTTAGGAAACCAGAATGAGAAGATTTAAATAAAAATAAAAATAAGATTAACTTCAATTTTGGTTTCATATTTTAGTATGGGAAAGTCTTTAACCTAATAACATTCAAACCTTTTTTTGATTCAAACTTTTAGTGAGTTTCCATGTCTCATCTTTGATCAGCACTGACTTCAGGTTATGTGCTAGGTAAGTAGAGTTGTAGAGTGAGACAGAATGAAACATACAGTATGTAAAAAAAAATCTATTACTATGATCCCAAAGAAGGTGTAATTTCCATATGAATGGAAAAAGTGAGGCAAGTTTCATGTTACTTACTGTTTGTTTTCTTTTTGAATGCCCAGGCAGAGTTGATTTTCAGAGTTGATTTATTTTTATTGTAATCTGACTATGTAAATAGTAAGGTAGCTCAGACAAAGAAAACATAAACCAGCTGTGTCACTTGGGTAAGAGAATAGCAATTTATTAACTGTAACATCATCTGTAATTTCCTTCAGGGAAATCTTTATTTATCCAAAAGACTTAGATCTACACAATGTGTGTAACAAAATACTTTTAATATAGTAGTGGGAAACATCCTTGAAGGACACAAGAAAAAGCATAATGAAGAAAGTACAGAGTAGGTATTGTGCCAGATATGGCCATTTAAATCCAACAGAAAGGGAAGGTAAAATTTTCTCATAACGATATGGAGCTTCCTACTCATTCCATCTGAGAGTAAAAGTAAAGATACCGTAATGACACTGGCAGCCAGCTACACAAATCAAGATTTTTTTGGGCTTAAGTCTTGGCTTAACTCAAGTACTATTTGGCCCATCAGGGCAATATGGTGACATTTGCAATGGTGGTCTGTGAATAACAATCTTCTACCTTTCCACAAGACTTTTAATTTTACTGCAAAAAACCTTTTCATTGTTGTACAATAAAAGAAAATTACTCCTCCATTTTAAGAACAAAATTACTGTGTTCATTTACCTTGAAACTTGGCACTTAAGAAAAAGTTGTGACATCCTAGCAAGGAAGACATGAGGGAACATATAGAATGACTCTGTAGCATGAACAGACATCATATTTGCTCCCTGTGGTAAAAAGAAATACTCCTGGACACCTCAGTATGACTTTGCTTGTATATAACAACCAGATGGACAGAGGACTAGACTTTTTACCCATGAGTACTGCTTCTGTATATTAGAGGATTTTACCCTCAGCATAATGTTCTCAAAGAAATAAATGTCAGTAAAAAGAAAAATGTACAGTATACAGTCTTACTTTTAAGAACGGTTGTTTCTGCAGCACTATCCTTCTACTTATTTTCTATCAGCTTACATAGACAACAGTATTGATAATAGCATGGGACAGAAGTTAAACTGTAACCCAAACCGAAAATAAGGCAGAGGTATGTTTAACCAGTCGAGAAGAAGGAAAGCTAACGCATAAAACATCTTGTGAATAACTAGAGAATGATATATTGTTAGATCTTACAGTGCTGAACCTAATAACTGATTCACTGAGATACCAGATCACTAAGGGAACTTCAGGTAAAGGTCAAGAAAAGATAAATAGGAAGATGAAGAGTATTGGTGAAAATGTGTTCCTGACCCAGTAAGTCCAGAATCAGGCCAGGCTGGAGAAGGAACAGGAGTCTGGCAATGTGATGAAAAAGCTGTTCTGAAACAAAAGATTTTCAGCATTACAGGTCAGAGGTAAAAAAGAACAAGAAATCTTGGTTCTACAGGTTGCCAACACAGAGTATTGACAATAAATGGAAGAAATGCAATGGTTCTACAGTCTTGCAAAAGTTTGTAAATCCTCAAAGAGTGTGTGAAGCAAAGATTATGGAAATAGGCTATGCCTTGAGTACACTCAGTAAGCATAAGCCAAAGGAACTGTGAATGTGCTATAAATCAGGGATTTCCATAGGAATGCTTGCTGGTTAGTAATACAGTGTGTTTAACATCAATCTTGTTGTTTTACAGTGTAAGCTTACAATGTTTCCTTTAATAATTTTATTGTGACTTTTAAGAAGGTTGAATCCAATAAAAAGCCATGTGTTTGATGGTCTGTCTTTATCTCTTTCTCTCATATTAAGCAAAAGAAATATCATTTGAAATGTTCTTTAGGAACTCCAGAAATCAATAAAATGAAGCAAAATAAGGATAAAAGTAAAACTGTTAGCATACTCCAGGAGAAAAATCACATACAAAGACAGTAAAAATGAAATATTTTGCATGACATATGTGCTGTAAAAAGACTGAGGAAATATGTGGAAAATTAGGAATAGAATCCATGTAACCTGTATAGTGACTTAGGGCAAAAGTCATTTTAAGGAGATTTGACAGAGGTGTAAAATGTAAGACACAGATGGTAATTATTCTGCTCTATTTGTCACTGGTGAGATTTCAGTTGGAATGCTGTTTTTTTTGGCCACTGAACTACAAGAAAAATGTAGACAAAATGGGAATCCAGAGTATGGTGACAGAAATATCTAGAAGCTTTGAAAGTTTTCCACAAAGCAAAAACAAACCCAAAAACCTGGCTTAATTTGGTCTTGAAAAGAGTGCTAAAAAACAGATAGCAGCCCTCAGACATTTTGAAGGAAGTATATTCTATGTCCACAGAGATTACACAGAGAAAAAGATATCTAAATGCAAGTAAGATGTTCTTCCTGTATATGTCAAAAAAAGTTTTTCCATGGTTCAAAAAAAGTTTAGGTCTACTGATAAAATATTTGATAGGACAATAAAAGAAGTTGTGATTCTGCATGTCTACCATTATATATATCAGTTCTGATGAGTGGGTTGAAATTCAAAGTGAGTGCAGGTTCAAAAGGATCAATGTCTGTTTCCAACAGTGTTCCTCTGGGCTATATCAATATTTCACTTCCATTGCTAGTAATGCTGAAACAGTGAACTAGTGAATATAAAGTGATATTGGCATGAAAGCTACTCTGGTCTTACATACTAACCTATGGCAAGAGTGTTTTCCTTTATTTTTATCACAGTAAAGCAAGAGATTCCTATATAAATTCAAGTTCTATTTGCTGTCACAACATCCTTGAACTTTTTTCTTGGCTGCTAAATTGTAACCAAAATTCCAAGCTTTTGCAAATGATTTTCATAACCAGTCATTTTGTGATTCATTAAACTAATGAAAGTGACAGTGAAATATTTCATTCAGCTTTTTACATGACTGTTGAGTGTCAATATTTTTCAGCCACAATGTGTGAAAGGTTTTAAATGAGTCAAAGCAATTTTAGAGCAGTTTTGTCTTTCAACCTTCAGTAGAAGTTTATGGATAAAACTATTTTTTTCTAGCTATATTACAAACCATTAAAATTCTTTCTTGATCTACTAAATCAAGGTTATTAAGTAACATGAAAACACCAGAGATGTAAGTAAACCTGTCAAACAGGGTTTCACTTGCATATGATGTTTTAATGAAACATTCACATGATAGTTTTAATAAAAATTCTGGAAAGAGACTTGCATATCTGAACACTTTGGGAAAATGACAAGTATTTTTGATAGCTAACTCATATTAGAATGCAGAGCAAATTTTTGTGTTCACAATGCATATCATCACAGAAAAGACTTCATCTGTCAAGCTTTGATAAGGCCAATTCTTGTCATGGCAGCATCCAAAGCACTTTTTAGATAGCCTGAACTTTTCTTGTTGCCAATAGGTGAGTTTGTTTGTGAATACTACAAAGGTCTTAGGAAATATTAGTGGCCACTTTTTTAATTCAGCAAGGCTTGTTGTCACTGACTGCTCCTAGACTATATCATTTTTCTGTACAAAAATTATCCACATTGTATGTAAATATATCTATATCTGTAGGACAAAGATGACAAAACAAAAAATTCCAATGGTTCACATGCTAATTCTTATTTAAAATAATAAAAGAAATTATGGGTAGCAAAACCTCTACAGTCTCATCTAGTTTCAAAAGAGAGTAGAGGTCATTTTGACCAGATTTAAAGTCAATATGTTTTTGGCCAGGTCTTGAAAATATTTTATATTTCTATTATCTGCAGAAACTGTTAAATTAGCTTGCTTGAATGCAACTCACTATAGGGATTTCCTCTTCTGCTGCAAAGTAGTTTCTGGTCTCCTATAACTTTGGGATTTTTCCCTAATCATAATTTGGTGGCTCATACAAAGAGATTATTTGAGCATTTCTGTATTCACAAGAGCAGCTGAATAGAAACTGTTTTTTCCTGTTGTCTTTTTTCCCAGGTAATTTAAGTTATGCTTGAAGGAATTCTCCCTACTGACTTTGAAATGAAGGTGCCTTTTTTCAAGGTGATGTCAAAGATCAAAGGGTTTCATTTTTCCATTAGCAAATACTTTGTAACACAAATTTGTAATTATTGTTCATCAGTTGACACAGTCTAAGTAAAGCTATTTAAGCATCATTTGGTCTATATGATCTAGTTTTCTTTAGGGTTCTCATACCATTCATCCTTTTGCTTTTAACAATAATAGAATTTGAAACATTATTTCAGGGTTTTTTTCTGGATGGTAGTTACAATTCAAGTAGTTCATTGCTAAATGAATACAAGTAGTTCATTGCTAAAAAACAGTACAAGTGAATTATCCATTCACTGTTGCTTTCTTTAGCACTGGCCTACTCTTAGTGACAAGATGCACAAGCGCAGTTTTTGGTAGCTAAGCTACTGGACATGATTCAAAGCTGACAGTCTTGGTTTAATAACAGAAAATTTATAATTATATATTGAAATAAAAGGAATTATGTCCAGTGTTATGATGTCATTTGTGCCAGTCAAATAAAAGAATAAATAGCTGAAGGTGTATAAAACCATGCCTATGGACTCTGACTCTAACCAGCTCCTTAACTGTACCTCAAACCTGGAGCAAAGTGGTGGTCTTGACTGAGAGCTGTGGCAACTGTGTGGCAAAAAGAAGGAACTCCTTCTCTTGTCACTGCTGGAATTGAACTGTTACACTTTTCCTCTCATTTATCCCAGCAGTTTTCTTTTTCTTAAACCAAAAATAATTAACAACTTTTAGGACACCTCCTCCGAATCATGGAGACGCACAAAGGGTTGTTTCTGAAATTGCAGGAGATATTCATACAAATTCGAGATGTGATTAAACAGAAGTAGTATAGAACATCTTGTTCAATTTCAGATAGCTAAATTTGTATTAATCTTCTTCAGATTACTAAGAAATAACCCACTGATTTTCCAGATTAGTTTGAAAACTACAGGACTATATAAACCTTTAAAGTACCCTCCAGATTTACTGGTTTAACGTTCCCCTAAGTTAGCTGTACTGGAAGACGTTACAGCAAAAAAAAAAGAAAAAAAAAAAAAAGGTGATACCTGCAAGTCAAAACTAGTTTTGAATTATATGACAGGTTTAATACAGTAATGTCTAAGAGTAAGTGTTAGATTACTGAACATGACTTCAAATAAGATGCCACGAAGTCTGGGTTTAGACATATAACCTATAGGGTATGGGCTGCTGGAAATCATTGTCAAAATAATAAACATGTAGTGAAAGCCTGCAGGGTGAAGTAGTAAGGTATTTAGTATCATTACCTTGCAGGAAGAACACCAAAGATTCACTGATTGACACCTACTGATATTCTGTTTAACAGACTTCAGAGATCAAGAATATCTGTTATGGGAGAAATTGTGTTAGCTGGACTGGAAATTTGCAGAAGTTTAAAAACACAACTGAAGACAAAGAGAAGTGTCATTATAATGTGGATTGCCAGGAGCTGCCACGTACAGGATTCATGGTCAGCATCAGGCACAATATCAGTTCAACTGCCTCATGAAATGGCCACCAAAGAAGGCACATAATAAGGAGAAATAGAGAGTGCTGAGAGCTTGTATTGTGCACCACTTGTTTTTCTCGGGCTTTCTCTTTCTCTCCTGCTTATTATTATTACTTTTTTTTTAATTAACTTTTTTTCAATAGTCAAACTACTTTTATCTCAATCCCTGAGCTTTACCTTTTTTTTTTTTTTCCTCTGATTTTCCTGCCCATGCCCCTGGGTTGGGGGATAATTTAGCAAGCAGCTGCATGGTACTTACTTGCCAGTTGGGGTTAGACCTCAACAGTGTTTCAGTTTCCAAGAAGCAGGAAAGTCTCCTGGTAACAGGGCAATATTGTCATATATTCTTACAGCAATCCATAAAAATAAGGCATGTTGCATTATTCAAGTGGCTGTTCTTCCACAATATACAGAAATCCATTAAATAATTCTATGATTACTATATATTATGTAAATCACAGCTGCACATCCAATTGTATAGCTTTTCCCTTGAAAGAAACTCTTATGTGGGAACTAACCCTTTCTTCAGCAGTTCTAATACATGGATTAGCAAAGGACTGTTAGAAAAAACAAAATTATTATTTGTAGAAGATAAGCTCTGATTTCTTAGAACTTCTCAGTAAAGAATGCAAATATCATTTGAACAATTTTATGACAAAAAATATTTATCTCTGAAATTCTCATTGCAAACATCAACCCATGTGACATTCTGGGCATCATATCTATATATATACATATATATTTGCATATACATACATATTAAAATATATGACTAAACTACATATATATATTACTCATTTGTACCTCATATATACATATTTATAACTAAATTTGTAAATTTTTAGAACTTTGCAGTTTAATAAGAAACAATAAAGGAATTAATTATTTTTATATGAAATTTCTAACTTATTTCTCTATGCCATGCCATGTAAAGACAGTGATTGCAGTATGTCTCAGACATCCAGAATATTTTCAATTAGCTACAGAATAATAACCTTTGTGATTTTTAAAATAAATCAAGATCAAGCACAACTCGAAATCTATCGAGTTCTGAGATACTTAGCTTGGTGGCATCTTAGCAAATTCTGACTTCAGTAGCTTAAGAAGCATCATTTCACATACCATAGCGATAACAGGTACATCCCACCTCTAAGAAAGGAGTCACAATGAAGAAACTGGCTTGAATTTCATAGGTTAGGACATCTTGAGTTGTAATGTAGAACAGGGAAGGGCAGGAAGTCAGAGCTTTGTCATGGGCTTAACCAAAACACACTGGAATTCTTTTTTATTTCCTTGAGACTCATTCCTTATCATTTGAGGTCTGTGCTCTGCTATGCTTATACTATGGCTCTGCTTCTCAAGGCTATCATACCAGGTCTATATTTCTCTGTGCCACATCATTATGTTGGAGTCATAAATATCCAATTTTATATAGAATAACTTCTTTATTTTTATAAAACTGTGGTTGGACCATAATAAGAGAAATGCAACAAATTAGTTGTGGACAGCTTGTCAATTAGAGAAATTGCTTTCACAGGGAAATCAAGTAAAACAAATCTACAGGCAGGTCAAGAAAACAGCAGTTCAAACGAGCGAGTCTGACAAGCCTCAGTCCTGAAGCTCTCCAAAAGCAGTAAAAAGTTTATGGTCTCTTTCTAGCAATGGCAATATGGCCCTGGATTCTGTAACACAGAATTTTGTTCAACTCTCTGCTTGTTTATTTTTGTTCCTACCCATTTGCCAAGTCTGTTTTATCTGATCCTTTTTCTCATGAATCATACATTGAGAAGGGGTAGCAATTTGCAGAAAGAATGTCATAGTGTATAAATATTTGTTTTTATCAACAAAGCCAATGGGTGTAACAATGTCAATCCAACATTCATTATGTTTGGTAGCACACTTTTAAAGCTATGTGCCATATGTTCACTTCCATTAAAAAGACAGGGAAATTCCACTAATCCAATGCAAATCAGAGTAGGATATAATCATAGCAGCCTGCAAAAAGATGCAAGTGACACCGGGTGAGAAGTGATTGCTATGAATATGTTGTGTCCTTACCAGTATTCATCCCATGGTAATACCACCTGGTGGATTGTCTAAAGAAAATGTGAATAGCTGGAAAAGGAAAATGTCATAAAATACCACTTGGGAGGCCAGAGTCTGTTATGCTAGCTTTACTGCGAGTGTTGGAAAGACAGGAAAGGGTAGAAATTTAGAGCTTTTTCACAGGTTAAGCAGAGAATACTGGCATTTCTTTTGTTTATTTCCTTAGAACTCATTCCTTGAGTACTTTTCCTGCTATGGGATCCTTCAGTTATAGATTACTACACTGAAATTCCAAGAAGATTCACCATAGGAGTTTTTAGTCTGGACTCAAATGACAGAAATTTTCAATTTGACTTTGAAAAAGTGCAGAAATTTGCATGTGCTTTCAGTGCAATTTTCTCTAAACCAATAAAATACATTTCCCCTGTAAATAACTACTTTATTAGAAGTTGGAAGTATTACCCTCACAAATTAGATATTTGGAGGGTTTTCCTAATATATAATCTTAGTTGTTTACTTTAGTTTCATTTTTTTATTATGTTTTTTTGTGTGGTCATTGAGATGGTCATTCCTCTCTATCAGGTTTTCCATTACGTAAAATTTCAGCCAGCTTACTGTCATCCCCAAATTTTATATAGAGCCTCAAAAGTACCCTCTCTGAAATGTCCAATTGACTTAATCAGGAAATGTTGAAAAAGAACAATTTTTCAACTAAATGTACACCATTCTCAAATTGGTTTTATTTCTAGATCTTATTTCCAGCTCTTATTTCCATACTTTCAGGCCATTAACAGGTAATTTCCTATCCAGCCTGTGTATTTTCATCCATGTGTTTTCTCACTGAACTGTTTTATTGAATACACTCTTTTACTTCAATGCTATATTTGCAAACATTGAATAAAACAATTTTACTGAAATAATTGACTGATTAGAAAACACGTATTTTGTTTGGGGTCTAAATGTGTCACTGTATGAATTAGAATAGCCCTTTTTATTAGCAGAAAATCTCATTACTGAATTATCTAATATTTTTCCATAAATCTATATGTGCAATAGATGCAGATATGAAAGGGGATTGAGTTTCATTTAGTTTTTGCTAAGAAATATGGACAGAGTTTAATTATTTTCATTCAGGTTCTCTGAATAATAAAATCTGTTCAGATCATATTTCTCTTAAAATTTCAAACTCTGAGAAATGAACCTGCTGTAATTTTTATTCCTAATTAGTAGCTGGGGGATATTTTAGTGTGTCCTTGGTTCAGATAATTTTTTTTCTTTTTAACCTACGTGTCTGTGGAAAAGTATAAAATATCTGAGTAAGTTTAAAAGGATTACTGATACTATTAAATTAGCATCAGTATTTTGTTATCATTCAAACCATCATTTTTATTCTGTTGTTTGATTTCCATAATAAGAATGCAGCTGAATAATAAATTGAAGTTTTTACCAATCATCTATTACCTACATTCTGAACTAAATATAAATCTTCATAATGCTCTATAAAATATTTTTTTGAAAAATACATAAATAAAAATAATAATTAATTAAAATCTAATTTCACCTGTTGTTGCTGAATGCAGTATAGAAAAAAGAAACAGATGAAGGCATAGGCAATCACCTGAGACCAGAAAAATTCTAGTCAAAAACTGAGACTGCAATTTTCTAGATCAAACTATATACTGATTTGTACAGTCACACCTTCATATCTCTACCTGGAATTTCACTTGCTTTGGTGGAATATGGATGCAATTATTATCCATGTAGTTCCTAGAGTACCTTAAGTTAGTTTTACAAAAAATGCTATGTATAACTTGAGTAATAATATTTATCTATCTTTGTAATCACATTGTGTTAACATGTATGCATTTTATGGTTGTTTGTTTGTATAGTTTTCATTCTTAAATATCAGCTAGAGTATTGGGAAGAGTAACACAAAAGACAAAAAGTTTACAAATCAAGTTTACAGTAAAAGTCATGTAAGAACAAGATATGAATGATATTATTACATCCCATGAATTAGTCTAGATTAGTAGTAAATTATTCTAATTAAATTTTCCATTCACTGCATTTATTATCACCAATTTTTAGAACAAGGATGATGTTTAAAACCTTATCCTTTTTAAATTTAATTTAATTTCTTATTTATTATGATATTTTAAGTGTCATAGCTGTTAACTATTTCATCTCCAAGACATTACAAACTGTAAAATTATTGTACTCTGGATTATGTCTTGCACTTAACATATAGGCAACACTGTATTCAGTGCAAGTTTACTTAGTCGAATCAAAATTGTGTAAGGGCAGGACATGAGTCAGGCATATAGGCATTAAATGAATTTGAGAGAAAGAGAGGTCATCCACCCAGATACTTGGCTTGTGTAAGACAGTTTATACCCACCATTCAATACAGTATATTTGCTATAATTTAATCTGGTCTAATTGTATTTTTTAAAGTGATGTGAATACAAATTTTTTCTTAAAAGAGAACACACCTGTGAAAAAGATTAGATTATGATGATTAGGTGAAAGTGAGAAACTGTCCTGGTTTTGGCTGTGATGGGGCTCATTTTTTCTAAGTAGTGCAGTGTTTTGGATTTAGTATGAGAACAATGTTGATAACACGTCAGTGTTTTGGTTGTTGCTAAGTAGGTCTTACTCTAAATCAAGGACTTGTCAGTGTCTCGTGCTCTGCCAGGGAGGAAGGGCACAAAAAGCTATGAGGGAGCATAGCTGGGACGGCTGACCTGAACTCGCCAAAGGATATTCCATAACGTAGAACACCATGCTCAGTATGTAAACCAGGGGAGTTACCCATGAGGTGGGGTAATTGTGATTTGGGGATGATTTGGCATAGGTCAGCAAGTGGAGAGCAACTGTATTGTGTATCACTTTTTCTTCTTGGATTTTGTTGTCTTCTTCTTCTTCTTCTTTTTTCTTCTTCTTCACCTCTTCTTCTTCCTCTTCTTCTTCTTCTTCCTCTTCTTCTTCTTCTTCCTCTTCTTCTTCCTCTTCTTCTTCTTCTTCTTCTTCTTCCTACTATTACTATTATATTTTACTTTGTTCTAATTATAAACTGTCATTACCTCATCCACAAGTTTTACTTTTTATTCCTCTCCCAGTCCCACCAGGGTGATGGGCAAGTGAGTGAGCAGCTGCATGTCAGCAGGGTTAAATTACAGCAAGAATCTAAAATACCCAAATACTCAAATCATTCTACTTATAATTTCTTTTGATATTTCGTATCAGGTTGTAAAAGGAAACTGATTTAGCAGACAACCTCTACTTGTTTTTGCCTTCAAATAAGCTGCCCCAAAAATTGCTTAATATTTACGTCCTCCTGGTACTTCTTGCCTTATTAAAATCAGATCCTTCGGAACTTATTTTAAGCAACAGTGCACATATTGTTTCAGACGTAAGGAGGAGGTGCAGAGAGGCATAAGTTTGGGAATGTTGTTTACGCCATGCTACAATAAAATAAAACTATCTTGTTTTGTAGATACACTGAAAGCATTCAAAAATAAAAAAGTTGGCACTTCAAGAAATCAATGATGCTTTCAATTTAATATTGGACCTGTGTTAAAATCATCAGATTGACAGTAAGACCATTGTTTTGAAAATACCTCTTATTATGTTGTAAATGAGGACTACAACCTTCTGTCCTCCTTTCAGTAATGAAGAATTTTTCCTGGTAATGGTGAGCTGAGACATGAGTGTGTCATGGCCTTGGTGAGAATATGACTGGAAATACTATCTGAAAGAGAGGAGGAAATAATTCTTTACTGACAGTGTAAAAGTTTTGAAATTTATTGGAACTTTTTCTGAGAGGGTAAACTTTTGAAGTCTTTTATTAATGCTATTATTTTAACTAGTTCCAGCTTATACTGAGCACATCAAGTTCACAGTTATTGTAAATTAATAATTTTATTCTTTCAGAGAAAGTCAGAAAAACTCTTCAAACTTTCTCCCTTTCCCTTAATTTGTATTTGCATATACTTAACAGATAGCTGTAAAATGCAGCAACAAGCAAAAGACTGGAGAAAAATCAGGGAACAGCAACAGTGCTTTGTTTCAATGAAAAATGTGGTGGATATTTTCTATAATTTTTTTTCTTGTTCAAATACCTACTAAATCATTAATTGTACATTCTTGTTTCTTTATGGCAAATTACCCAGTGGTGTAACAGACCGCAAACTGCACTATGTATTTGCAACACGTACCAAATGTTACTAAACTGAGACAGTCTGAGAACAATAAACTGAGATGTAAGTCACTGCAAAGAGATAAACTGTTAGATCAAACTCAGTTTCTAATTTTCCATTTACCCTATAAATTAATGTTTAAAAATTTGCTGCATATATCTATCTGAATCAAAAATTCCAAAGTGTGGAAAGTGGGGGAAAGATTAAAATTACTAGCTGTGTATTATGAATATTAGCCTTTAAGTTTGTTATTGAGCTGGTTTTGCCTGACCTTTCAGAGATCCTCCCATTCATGATGGATGTCTTGGTTTTCATTTGCTGTTTATTTAGTTCACAACCAGTTGTACTGATGAATCATATTTTAGTTCACTGAAATAGCCTTCAAAATCTAACATGTAATTTCCAGTCAAATGTTTTCAGTGGTTAATGGCATGTTTTATGATTGGGGTTCTTTTGTTTAGTCTCAAGTAGAAACAGAGTAATCAATATCTGAACACGTTAACTGTGCGATAGTAAACAGAGTTAAGAATACCTTTGTTGCACTGATAGTCCTCAAATGAGTAAATATAATGAAAAAAACAAGGGGTTTTGCAATTAGGTTTCATATTAGATATATTTGACTATATTGAATGTTAACTAATTTTATGTCTCGCCGTTGCACTTTGATAGGACTTGAGTGATCTATTATGATTCTAAATGGCTCCTTGTGCTATAGGCACTGTTCTATTCGGTGATTATAAATTATTTTTTTCTAAAACTTTTGCAACACTTAGTAAATTCTAGGCATCTGGAGAGGAAGCAGAAAAAAAATTAGTGCAGAAATCAGCAGAAATAATTGAGTTAATTCTGCATACCACTGCAGAATAATTTCCCAAAATAAGGAATCCTCAGAAGAATTCTCTTGTCAAGGTACTTTTCTTTCCTGCTTTCACTCATACACCTGAAAAGTTGGTTGCTTGGCATCCTGAAAATCTTGAAGCACTGTTTAATATTATCTATTCTTCACCTCCCTTCACTCATTCATTTCCAACTGCTCTGAAGGGTATGAGCTGGCTTGTAGTGCCCTCACTACCACTTATGCTAAATTCTAAAATTTACATATCTGGTTCATAGGTACTCACTGAGGTATTTTTCTCCTACTCATCTATCTATCCACGTATCTATCCCATATGTGATGGTATATTTCCCTTTTATACACAATATTTATTAATGTATATTGTGAAGAATGATAATTCAGAGATTTCATATTGGATGTTTAGGATTAACAAATTAAGTTATTATAATCTGGATATACTCAGGAGAGAAAAGAATTAAGAGGTCTTTAGGTTCACCATTAGTCTCTTCCCTATTTCCTTACTATTCTGCTTGTATTATGTGAGGAATGGAAGTGAAAGTGTGTCTTCAGCCCTGCTCAACAGCCATGCTGCTTCTGTTTCAGCAGTACTCCAGTTCACCCAAATCTGGTTTTGCCATGCAATACAGACAGTAATTCCTACACTGAGAAGGCTTCCCTCTTTGAAATAACAGTTGGGCTGCACCTCACCTCAAAGACATTTTACTTAGCACAGGTGTTTCCAAAAATGTTTTAGTCTTAAAAGTTATCCCTTTTAAATAATTAAAACTAGATAGATGAGCAGTTTGCCTGAAAGAACTGTCAGGCTAAGTTAATAAAATAATCCAGAAAAGAAATCCTCAAGCAAACTAAAAGAAATCCATTACTGATATCAACTGTCAGCAAATCGTAGAGAAAGGAAAATGTTTCAGTCTTGAAACTCACAGATCACTTAGTGTTGCCTATGTCAAAACCAATTATTTGAACTTCATCCTGTAGTAAATACTCAGCTGGCACAAATGGCTTTGTAACAATATAATGTACTAATGTGTGCCAAGCAAAAAGTCCACTTTTAAGGCATAAGGCAGGTGGTGCAGCAAGTATAATTGCAGTTACCTGATGGATGTCCTGGTGTACATATGCTTTCTATCCAAAATTTGTGTGATGATACTGCTAACGGCACCACCATTAGCATACAAAAACTCATTGTATGGTATCAAAATCAAAAAGAGAGAAATAAAAAGAAAAAAAATGCCAGTGCTGTTGAAATACCATGACGAATGTTCTGTTCATTAGAGATCTTTGCCACTACAATGAATTTGTCAAGGGATATGTAAGTGTTTTCTTGATCTGTCAGCACATTTTCAGATTTAATGGTAATCAGTAAAATAATTTAGCCAGCAAATAAATAAAGCTAAAATTATAAATTTTCTCTCAGGTAATAGGAAGATTACTAGTGTCTCTCTGAAATCATTTCACATGTTTTGATTGTAGTAGTGTATTGTACAAAGTGATCCTTCAAACACACATACGACCAGCAAGAAGTACAGAACTGAGCTGATAAATACTAGATAAATATACTGAATGACAAAGATATGTTTATCCTTTATTGAGATACTTTTTTCCCTGTATTTCCAGAGCTTGTTATTCTTCTCCCTGTAGTTTCTTTGCTCTTAGTGTTTGTAACTGCAAAATAACTAATGTTAAAGCTATAAAAGTTAAATGTCTAGTAATTCAAATAAAGACTTAAATGAGAGGTGGTTTTAAAGCCTCTCTGAGGCAAAAAAAAATTGTTGTTACTATTAAGCATCTTTCAGAAAAAAATAACTTAGACATATCATATCTTTCATGCTGAACCTAAATTACACAAAAGCATTATTTAGTACATTGATTTAAGCACCGAATTCAATTATAGCTCAGGGTATACGAGACAGTAGAAGACAATAAGAAATTTGAAGGTCAATGAATAGCAGAGGAAAGAGATTTTAAAAGATATGATTTCAAAGGAACTGAAAAGGTATAGTTTATGTATTTTTATAGTGATTCGTGAATAGAGGAAGTAGAAAGGTAGACACTAGTTTAAATTTGATTGTCTGATAAGACAGGAGATGATAGAAATTTTCTGTGAATATTTCTGCTACAGGATTGTAGCATGGATAAAATTGCCAGCAAGTGGAACAAGAGACATCAATAGCACTTAACAGTAGAGAAGCTAGGGGCACTCCAACAGAGATGGATATTCCGCGGTAGGTAGCAACACTATAAGTAGAGCATTCAAAATGTGTTATACATAGGGTCTTCAGATTTATTTTTTTTCCAGGAAAGAAAAATAAATCACAAAATTGCAGAGGTTTACTTTTTTTTTAATCAAAGTCCTTCATTTTTTTTCTCCTTCTCTGTCCCTCACCTTTTTTATCAGCATCAACATAAGAAATTAATTTCAGTGCTTTTAGTCCTGTTTTTACTGAACTTTTTACAATGAAAAGATTTGCATGAGTATTTAAAAAGAATTAATTTGAATCACCAACAAACTGAACTCACTTAAACAAGTGATGAAACCAAACTATATATTGTTTTTCATCTATCTGTATTCCAGTAACAATGTTGTTCAGCTTCTATTTTTTGCTAATACATTTAGGTTCATTTCAATTAATCAGTTAAATGCCATCCAAAATAATTTGAAATGCTTCCAGCTAAGCTGAACAAATTCTTGTTTACTCAAGGGTGGTCAAAGTTCCCTTTGTTCCCTAATGGGGACTTAGCAGATACATATTCTGTTTAATCCACCAGTATGTTATGTTACAAATACATAGATTGTTAGTATTTTAAAATCTGCTTTTCTTTAACCTTTTTAATATATTACCTAGATGTATGTCACTACCAGATGTAATATCCCAAGCTCTTAGGATTCAACACTGCTGGCCACATATATTCTAAGACGACATATATAATGCACAGCAAGTGTAGCTCATTCTGGAATAAAGTAGAACAATTGCAAACAGATTTTACTGTCATTAAACAAAAATATAGGACTGGATTTGTGACAGAGATATTCAAATAGCAGTCTGATATATCCTTCTTTAAAGGAGGGGTATGGCCATTCCTATTCTTAAGGTTTCTTGGGTTAGATACATAGCACAGTGGGAACAGAGATGGCAGTCTCAAATAAAATGCACGTGAGCCCTTAACAGCATCACACAAAATCATAAAGACAGTAGATGATACAGCTAGCACTGTGTTCTACCAGCTTTATGTCTCTCTAGGTGAAACAAATGCCAAGGCAGAAAACCCATCAGATGTGAGAAGCCACAGTGGAACAGGGTTGTTAGGAGAGGGAAATCAAATATTTCTGTTCAGGAATTGACAGCAGAAAACAGTGTGTTTGTGAGGCCTCCATGTTCTTCAAATGTGGAAGTTTAGTTCATTACTTGATTTGACTTAAGCATAGATGATGTAGAACATCTTGATCTTCTTTGTAATGTGCCATAACATTTTAACTGTGCACGCTTGAATAGGCAGGTAAAATAGAGCCATTTGAAATATTCTTGTGATACACATGGATAAATTAGAATTGCAGTAGCTCTCCTAATCGATATACTTGATGATAAAAAACATTGCTCATGATGCATAACTTTGTATTTAAAAATGTGATCAAGTAAAAATGAGCAAGAAATGTATACCTGAATCCTACATATTTCATCTTTGATTAAAAATGTATAATAGGACTGTTTCTTATCAACATACATTACAGAAATCTGTGAGGAAAGAGGCTGTGATCTCAGTGCTGCTTGCTGAGGACATATAGTATAGGTGATAAAACCTTACAACATCACTGGGAAATGACTGTGAGGAAAAACTCTTGAATAGATCATATCACCTTTTATGATTTTCCAATACAGCGTAAAGGTACAGGTGACTATCAGCAGCGAAGTGAAGGAACATTTATTTTGAAATAATTGAATCTGAAAACTTGTTTATAGAAATAAGTCCAATCAGCAAATACACATGATCTCGTCTTTTCTAATTATATGGCATCTTTTTGTTCAGTCTGTTCTCAGCTATAACCTTTAGTGACTCTAAGTAAACAGTATAATGAAAGAATATAGATATTTGATTTAAGACTGCTGAAAATATATACTGGAAGATATTTTCACTAACCTGTCTCAGAATGTTTTACAAAAAAAAAAATATATAAAAATGGACTTTCTATTTTTTGTTTTCCTCTAATTTTAGGCTCTTTATTTATCTTTAAATTCTACATAATTCGTATGTAACTTTCATGATGTTATTCTTCCACTGGTAGCTTGGATAATTTATTGTAGGTAGAAATAGATTCAAACTTAAATCCTTGACTGGAAAACCCCAGTTCAGTAGGAAATATTGATTCTTAAAAAAACAAACAAGCAAAAAACCCAACTCTATAAAACTTAACCAGAGCTGTGTTAAATTTCTCTAAGGGTGAATTAAAATTGTGGTTCTATTTACTCAGAAAATTTGGGAAAAGTGGCTGCAGATATAAATACAGCTACTTAAAATAGGCAAAGGCAGTGAGTGCACCCTCAGCAAGTTTGCAGACAACTCCAGGCTAAGTGGCAAGGTTGCCACAACCAAAGGATGGGGTGCCATTCAGGGGGACTTGAACAAGCTCATGAAGTAGGCCCGCGGGAATCTCATGAGGCTTAACAAGACCAAGCGCAAGGGGATGCACCTGGGTCAGGGAAAAGCCAGGTATTAATACAGACGGGGGCACGAGCAGATTTAATGGCATAGAAGCTGTGGTTTACCAGCTACAGATCTGAACAAAATATAAGATGGTTCATTTTTATTTTATTTAGATAATATTGATTCTCTTTTGTGTTTAAGTGGCCGCAGCAGAAAATTCCTTCTTTTTATATAATGCAGAAAGAAAAGAAATTATAATGATCATGTTTGATATTATTATGGATGAATCTGTGTAAGTACAGGTTTAAATCTGTCAGTCCTCCACTAATGAGACAAAAGATTGTTTTCAATGAAGATGCTGTTAAAAGCAAAATGAGTGCTGTGATGGTCTTTTAGCTCTAATTGTATTGTGCTGACATTTGGTGTAATTATCTGCAGTTGAGTATAATTTTATCTTTCATGCCACTCAAAGAAATTCTGGAGTAAATTGAGGAAGCTATCTGTTTTCAGATGAATTTGATCTCTTCATTTTACCCCAGTCTCAGAATTTAGTTAGAGAGGTCTGAAGCCCGGTATTTATCATAATCTGCTTCGTTTGTTCAGTCCCCATGCGGCAATTCCAATTAGAATTTTATCAAAGTCATCCTTACAGCAATAATGATAATCCTTTAGCATCTATCTGGATTAGGTCTCTGTTTTATTCTACTAATGAATACTCTAGAGGGGTCCGGGCAATTTTACAGAACAAATTAACCTTAGAGCATAGCCATTTAAAGCGTTCATTATACTGGACACCTGCAAAGTGTACTGGGCTTAAATGCAATTTAATAGACCCTTCTAGACCTGTTTAAAAGAATCCTGAAGAGATTATGAAAAAGATGATATTTAAATTATGAAGGTTAGAATGTCTTTTTTTCCCTAGCATTTTCAATAAATATGAGATGTGTTATGTATCAAATATCATATTTGGAGTACATAAAACACCATCATGCAATTGCAACTTTTTGAAATTTAAAATGAAAAATTTCAAAACACTGAAATCTCAAATGAATATCTCTTCAATTGCACCTTTGTGTATAACATGCTTAAAATTAATGTCCTACACGTAATACATTTGCTTCTTGTTCAAATACTCTTATTATTGCAAAAATATGTGAACTGTAATTCTTAAATAGGCTATAATGGCCAGGGACTGGGAAGAGAGGGCAAAAGAGCAAAGGAAAATAGAAAAGCTAATTGGTATTCTCTGTTTGCAACAGTTCGTATCCCCAAGCCTCTCTAAATTAGAAAAAAAGGAAGAAAGAAGTCAGAATATCTTCATAAGCTCATTATGCTACAATTATACTCCAGTGCCAAGGACCAAGAGTGATTAATTTACATTGTTCATCAATCTAAACTTTGTCACTAGAACTAAATGAAAACTCAGTCTGAACAAATCAGACACTGCTTGCATGACTATTATTATCGTACCAATTCAATAGGCAAATAATTTGATCTTTGACAGTTATAAAAGTTAAATAAATAGACTTTGTTTTAATATTGTAAGCCAGCTTCTAAAAACATGAACAGCTTTTTTTTTCAGACGTGGCCATATTTTTGTAATTCCATATTATAAATCTTGCTGGCAAATACTACATTACAGGAAGACTTTCTGCATCCTTAGATAGAATGAGACAGAAAATGCAAGCAAAACCCAAAAGCAATCAGCTTTACATATTTTCTTAGTTTATTTCAGAGAAGAAAAACTTAAGCAAAAATGTAAGTATATACTTAGTGTGTGGAAGCATATCTGTAAAATCAAGCCAGTAAGTGTCTTCCTCATTGAAATCCCAAATAAGCTACTGTGGTAGAAAACAGTGACAAAACTGAAAGCACAGAGGAGGCTAGGTTTTCTAAATTTAGAAAACCCTGGTGAGAAAACAGCAGAGTTCCAGAACTGAAATCTTCTGAAAAAAAGCTGTACAGTTTTTCTAAAAGCTCTGCTGGCAATTTTGGTTAGGCCTGAAAAATCTACTGTGATCCCAAAAATGTTTTCTTCACTCTTAACAAATTCTCAAACTTTGGTTTATATAAACAATATTTTTTTCTCTGTGTTATCTTTTACCTTTTTTAAAATATGCTACATATTTTAAGTATATTTTAGCTATGAATTGATATCTATTAATCTGTGTCTAGCACTCAACGGGGGAGGAGGGGTTCAGTATTTTCTAAAAGATTTTTTGCATTCTCTGCTGCTGCAGAAATAATGAAACTGTTCCTACTACTTTGATCCACCCAGCTCACAGTGATGCCACTATTCTGCAAAGCCAAAATGTACTGAAATCTGTTGCTAAGAAGATCTGGAGTTTCAGTCAAGATTATAGTTATCTGTAAGTCTTTTTTTTTTGTGACTAATGTGATATACATGAAACGTCCTAATATAGACACAGCTGAGTTAGCTCAGGTACTGTGACATGTAAATTAGACTATCATGAAGATGAGACAGCTGTGAGTGCTCTGTAGATATGTCACGGAGGCGACTTACAGTGGGGTTACAGCAAGAAAAGAACCACATCACTCAGTGACATAATCTGAAATTGATTTACTAAGCAGGATGGGTTTAGCGGGTGAATAGCAATGTCTATAATAAAGTTTCTAGTATAAAAAATTTCTATTCTATGGCACTCACATACAGCTTGACAAGGATCATGTCTCTCCAGCCCAGTTGAGACCCAGGGAAACAGCTCTAACTGATCAACATGTTTGACTTCTAATTGGTATTCTGGGCCCTACCTGTTGCCCGTACTGGGGCTGCATGTCCGTGCAAAGAGCCCTTTTTCCCCAACCCCCAGAGGGCTATCATCTTAACAGTACACTTCTTTAAAATTAGATAGTTCAAAGATATTATCACCTTCTGATTTCCTATCTCAGGTGTTCTACAAAGCTGTTAAGTCCTGATTTCAATGCTCTCTCGGCTCATACCCGAGGACAGCATGTCTTTACAGTTAGAAATGGGCAGGTTACATCTTAGCCTTAGTTTATTGCATTAGACTTTCAGGAAGGTTTTAGTTTATAATAATCCATAACAAAGATATAACCAAAAGTGGGAAACAACTTCTCTTTATACTGCAATTGATCCGTATATTTTCTGCAATAGAGATGATCTCATACACATACAGAGAAGAATTTGTAAAGTTAACATAGCTGTAAGTTTCTTCCTCTTTCTGGGAAAATTTCTAAGACTTTGTCCTACTTAAGCATATGGGCTGCTGTTGCAGGACCATACCATCACACCACAACTGTGTAAAGCAGAAAATTTTACCTAAAGTCTGACACAATATTTAATTTCTCCAGGCTAAGGTTTTGCTGCTGTTGGCTGTTTTTCATTTCTCTCCATATTATTTTAACCAAGTCATCTTTCCTATTTTTTCAGATCAGAAACACTATTTAAAAAAAGAAAAACAAAACAAACAAAACAAACAAAAAAAACCCCAAACGACATGGCTTTCCCAGCTGCAGATAATACCTTAAGGTAATTTCTTATTAATTGAATCTTATGAAGATTTTGTATAAATCTCACTAATAGCATTCTAAAGGCATTAAATATCCAGGTTCTTATTTTCTGAGGAGTACACAATTAGTAGGAAGTCAGCTACCATCCCTTCCTTTGTTCTGATCTTAATAGACTCTAGAAATACATTTGGCATACTCAAGAAATTAATATAATATCTATGACAGCAGTACAAAGTTAGGCATATCTCACTTTTCTTACAGACCAGTGCATGGATTGTTAGCCTTATGAATTTTATGGAACACAGTGGCTTTAGCTGACAGTAGAACTTGCCCAATTCCCACTGTTTCTCTAGGTGGCAAATAAGTTCTATTTATTTCTCCTCATTTCAAACAGCTTACTTATTGTCCCTGGGCTGTGCTTTGACTGTAAATCTTTGTTTTGCAGTGCAACAAAGGAGGGGGGAAAGAAATTTTATAAGGATTTATTCTGATATTTTGTGGCCTGTTTTTAGCAAAAGGGTCTAAGTGAGGTGCTCTAGGGTATCTGAAATGAGGCTACTGGGTATGATACAAGACGTACAGGATAACCATACCTTAGTAGGGTAACAGATGAAGGCCTAATGGATCTGGAACACCTGAAGTAGCACTAGTTACCCGTGCTTAGGCAGCTGACTGCCTCACTCAGATGGTCTGAAAAGCCAGTCCTTGACAACTGTCTTGACCTGAATTAAAATGAGTAGCAGAAAATCATGAATAATACGTTCTAAGTATTCAGACCAAAGGTTTTATTTAGTTTCTACTTTTCTGTAAATAAGGAAATAATATTAAACATAAATGTACTTTTGTTATGAGTTGGCTGGAACAGTATTTCTTTCAAATTTTTTCACTTATATCTCGAGTTCTCTCAGACACCCTTGCAGGTACAGCGCTAAGATCCTCTGTCACTGCATTTCATCAGTGACTTATTAAATAATCCCATCTGCCTTAAGCAATAACTACCACAGGAATAAAGTGATTATCTATTGTTGCCTGATTTGCACTTCCTCTAAATCTAATGAATTTAAACACACTTTACTTGGTGTAAAATATCACATAACATTAAATAACTGTAATCTAAATACATTCACATAGTATCTACAATTCAAACTAACATGTTCTGTGACATGAAATCTGGTCACTTAATGTGGCATGGAAAAGCAATTTGAACTAAAAAGAGGAAAAAAATTAAAATGTGTTGATTTTAAACTGACTTGAAGGTACAGACGGTAGGTAATGAATGAGAACATACTCTCTGCTGTTCCAAAAGTTATTTCACATTGTGTATACATGGTGATTGTGAGCCTAAAGTACACACAAATTCACAATTTAAATCATACACCAAAAATACATAATTAGATTGTAACTTGAAGCCTACAATACTGAGAAGTCTAGATTCTCAGAAACAACACAAATGTAATTTCAGTCACCTAACTTGCACTTGCATGAGAGTTTTAAGTGAGTTTATTTAGTCATTATATTTTATGTTCATTCCAGAGGCCAATTTGAAAACTGGAGATTGTTTTTTTAATCTTACCTTCTGGTAGAGAAAAATAATTAATCTTTCTAGAGTACAGAGTGCTTGGTTATGTTCACATTTCTTTATTTACACATCAGATGGGCCCAGTTCCAGCCCTATCCTCCTAAGTGCTTCTACACACACATTCTGTGATCCAGAAAACATCACTATATACCTGTCCAAAGATGAATTTTAGGAGGAACAATGAAAGTACATGTCTAGATTCCTAAGCTGTGAGGTGAAAAAATGTATTTCCACCACAGCAGTGCACATCGAGTGCAGTAGCAATGAGTGTTCAGCAGTGTCCATATCTGAGAAACAAGGGATGAATATCTGACCTCTGTAGGACAGGAGTCAGGTGGGGCATAAACTTGCACTACTTTCACTCTTGTTCCAGTTGAATGAATAATTCAACAAGTTTTGAAATGTTCAATATAGTGAATTGCCATTTAATAATAACCAGCTGCTTAGTTAACCACTGCCTGTATTCAATATAATATCAACTAAATTTGGGATAAACCATTTTGATAACCCCGGTAAAACAAATATATGCGCAAAGTATTTACTAAGCACAAATGCAAAAAAAAATTGCAAGGGGCTTATTCATCACTTTACAGAACACTAAAAATGAACTCAAAAAGAAATTATTTAGGTGTCAGTAAAATGTCTAATTTACTCATCCAAATACCTCAGAAAATTTGACAAATCCCCCTAGGACAAAACCCTGAAAAACACTGTAGAGAAACACCAGAAACTAAGCACCAGTACAGATATCATGATTTTTTATTCCAAAGACAAGGAGCTTCCCTCTGATCTGCCCCCCTCCTCTATACTTATTAGACTACTATTGTGGTAAAAACATTCTAAAAACTAATTAACCCACTACGTATAGTACTTCAGAAGTAAAGATATTAAAAAAAAAAAAAAAAAAAAAAAGCAAGAGGTGAATGGTATTAGTCATCTGGCTCAGTATTTCACTGGAAAATTTTCAGGTCCTGCCATGATTAACAGGAGAATAGGTTACATAAATAACAAATAAACGAAACACAAACTTCTTTCTGAAGATAATTCTTTGGATGACTCATAAAGTCCAAGAGATTTGACATGTCTGTCTCTCCTCCTCTACTTATTTTAATGGAAAACTTTAATCTCTGTCTTAATTTGGGGTGAGAGATTCTGGCTGTTGTCATGCTGGTTCAGCAAACACATAGCAGTACACAGGAGTAGTCTATATCAGGGTGAAAAAGAAATTGTTCACAACAAATTACACAACACTACATTGCTTTTCTTCATCCATCTCTGGAACTTTTACTAAATAGTCTCTACAGTATTGTTCCAGGAGATTTATAATTGCATTTCAGTCAATGCTTCAAGCAGTGCCTGAAAACACTAATTCACATTTTCTTATCACTGTCTTTGGGTTTTGGTTTTAGTTAATTCTTACACAGCAGCTGATGCACACTTGGAGCCAGAATAACATTTCTGACCAAAAAAGAAACTTCTTCAAAGCTATTGAAGAACTTTTTCACTCCTAGAGAGACACAATAGAACCTTATATTTGAGAACTTAAAATTTAAGGAAAACAGTCTATCAACTATCACAGTCCTAGAAAACAGTATTTATTTGGTGCACATTCCACTTTCAGCAAATAAATGGTATTCAAAAGATGAAGTAGATAAATGCTTTATTTATAAGATAACATTTTGGCTTTCAGCATCTGCCTTCCTTATATTGTACTCTGAAGTTGCTGAAAACAGTAATGTTACAGCATAAATAAAATATTTCTTAAACCTGAAGAGAACTTTGAATAGACTTTTTTCTGCTAAACAATGGAACACATATGATAATGTTACTTGCAGAAAATGAACTTGCTGCAGTTGAATTTCAGACACAAATCTTTTCCACAAAAGGGAGAGAAGGGAAAATTTTATATGTATTTTCATTGTACACATAGAAAACCAGACAAAGAGGAGCCAAGACGAAGCTATTAAAATTACACATTGAAAACTATGCATTACTTTCACAACCATATTTTGCAGTAAACACTGAATTAAGCTAGTTTGGCACTGCCAGAAGCTAGTGCTTAGTGCCAGCATCTGTGGCTGTCTCAGTCCAGCACAACTGTTGTTTCTATGCCTTTTAAGTTTCATGTGCATTAATGTGAGATGCTTCCTTCCTTCTTTCCTCAAATTATCATCTTTTTGGTCACTAGACTGCACATATCGTGGGCTTGACATGTCCAATTGCAGTTGACATTTCCAGCAACCCAGGGTTAGCCCAATATTAATTAAAACATCTTACTAGACTATTATAATTTTTCTTTGTCATTGTAAAGGATCTTGGGCTACTTTTAAAATTCTTCTTCTTTCAGGTAGAAATAAATCCTAATCTTACGTTCCTAAGCAGAACTCGCAGGTTGAATTAGTAATCTTACTGCCACTTAATGAAGTCCTTACATTAATCTTCCCTCTCCAATTCCATTTCCAAAACACCTAAAGCTAACATCTATACAGAAATATCTTTTGCAAATCTAAATCTAATAAAAACCCTAGTTGATCATTCAATGCACTCAGAAGACACCTGGAATGTCTGTTATTTATCACAAGCTCATGGGTCCCATTACTGACCAACACATACTTTTAGTAATATTCCCATGTTAATTCCAACTGACCAACACATACTTTTAGTAATATTCCCATGTTAATTCCACATTAATTCCCAGATTTACCATGAAAAGCCACTTCTCAATAATTGCACATTCTGATATATCCCACTAATTCCCTGGTCATAGCAGATCAAGGTCATTCTTGCTTATCTTCATGAGAATAGTTAGAGTTAGTTGCTTATTGCCTCAGTTACAACGTCAAACCAGCTGAGAGCAAGTATTAGAACTTACTGCACCTGGTACCTCATTTCCTTATTTGTGCCTATGTGGAAACAGAGGAGACATTCTTATGTGTGTCAATGACACCATGATTTGAAGACACTGAACCAAATCCCCTTAACTTTATGACAGATATCTGAATGTCTTCATTATTAGTGAAAATTCATTACCCTGTAAAAAAGATTTAATAACAAGAAAAATATCTGGCAGATTTAGGTGGTTCAAGAATCAAAGTAGACTGTTGCATGTGGTCTAGATTTCAAGAGATAAACATGTATTACTTTTTGTGTATTGAGTCACTGGAAATCTCTTAGAGTAAAAAACCCCAGAGCACCTAAACCCCTAATATAATTCCTGGAGCAAAACCAGAAGTTAAATTTGGATTTTTCATTTCTCTTGGCAGAGAAGGCAAAATGAGATAGTATGCGACTTGGGAGCACTGATACTCACATTATTTCATGCTCAGAAAACTTGTGGATTTGTTCAAATATATTTATATATAGATAGATACTCTTGTACCCACGTGCTTACAAAGAGGAGGTACTAGCAATACGGGATTTGCTATCTTGCCAATACAATATAGATTTACTAGTATAACCAAACAATCAAAAGGTAATTGATGACCCTTGCTTTGAGTAATTAATAACTACAGTGCTGGAATTCACTGCAAAATCTCACTTCAGCAGATCACATCACTGTTCTCTCAAACATGAGTATCTCTTATTTCAAGTGTGACTGCTTTGCACTAACTGCCTTTAATTCAGGTTATCATTGGCTATGCTTGTGAATTAAGTGCAGAACAATGCCATGTACCTTGCTTAGTAGGGAACATGAAATTGTTTAAGAATTGTTTAGTTCAGGCTAAACCAATTTTGCCATTATCAAATTGTGTAACATAAATGGAACGAAAGATGTCTGACTGCAAATCAGTTTTTCTGCACGAAAGATACTGAGAGTTTCTTTTCTCAAAATCTTATGAAAATTAATTTCCTGTGAAATTCCCACTGAAACAGATCTTATCTTAGCACTGCTCTGCTATACAGATGAGCTGGAAATGGTTGGTATTTAGAACTGAAAGTATTACTTTAGAAATCACCTAATGTGCTAGTCATATTTACAGATTTTTCACCTAATTTCATCTGTTCTACAAGTTTTTTCTAGTAGTTCTAATAAATTTTGATAAATTCCTGTGCTGGATAATCCCCCCCACAAAAAAATAGTCACAAAATTATTATTTTATTGCCAGCTCCCTACAGTGCTAGTTCGAGTTTTGAGCCTCTGTTTTTGGTGTGATTTTTTTCTAAACTAGCAGTAATGGTAACTCAGAGTACTTTTTTCTTTTTCCTAATGAAAAATTAGTTGCTTAAATGTGCAATTCTTTTAATGAATACAAAGAAATAATATTGATAATAATACTGATAATAATACTGATAATAATACTGATTCTATATTGTTTTAAACCTTATAGTTAGTGCTTAGGTTTGGAACCATTAAACTTTTCAAGAAATATTATTAACAAACCTAATTATTTTTATTAACTGACAGTAATGTTTTCAATTTCTAGGATAAAAATAAGTTTTTATTCATTCTGCTTACCATGACAACAATACGGATTAATTGTCATCTCACAGTACATTCTTGGAGCCTTTCATCATTTTGCAGTTTGAGTTTACTTGATAGAAAGGACCACTAGTTTAAATTCCTTACTTCTTTAATTTGGTTTTTTCCTCTTGGGAAAATGCAATTTGATGGGAAGAGCCTAGTGAAAGATGGAGACAATTTATGACACCCACCCCACAAACAGAAATTATATATTCTTTAACAATTGCATTCTAGTAATCTTGCAAAATTTTTGCTGTATCTTTTAAATCATTGGCAAAAGAAGCACATTCAATTTTAATAAAATTTGTTAGAGACGTTAGACTTTAAACATGGTAATGACCTTTTTAATTGAAGCAACCAGAACAGAATATGACATAACCATCAAGATAAGTGCTCATTAAAATTTGAGGAAAAAAAAAAAGGAAAAAATAAAGAATGACAAAACTGGCATGAATCTTTATAACTTAGAGATTTAATGTGATATATAATTCAACAGTCTTTAATAAAATTAATTCAGAAAATAAAAAAAGTTGTTATGGATGCGTTGACTGCAAGTTTTAAGCAGCACATTAGGGATTTACAACAGATTCCATCTTGAACCGGTCAATAGAAAAAGAGAAATCAGAATGGACCAAAACCCCTATACCTTTCAGGGTTTATAAATTTAATTCTGAGCTGTAAGAAGAAGTTATTGTGAGATTTGGATTACATCCTGAGATACTCTTCTCAGGTGTAACTTTTTCCTTTTGTAAAATGAGAAGATTCTCTCTTTTTCTTTTAGAACTGTTGGTGGTTGTGCCAGTCGTTTTATGTATCATCTCAGAGATTAGACCAGTGAACCAAGAAGTAAAAAGCCTGGATTCTGTACAGTCAACAGCTTTAGAGATTTTTTACCCATTGTTCTCAGGTCCTTGAAGTGGATTTAGCCTACTCACTGCGTCTTCCCTGTGCTGCTGAACTGTGCCATCCTGGGATATATTTCGAGATTTAAGGGATCACAGAGAGAAAAAAATGGGGATGAAAGAGCCTAGAGATCTGAGACACAGGCTTGGCAGAATAGATCCTCTGGCTCCAGTTCTGTCAAGGGGGCCTACGAGAAACATGGGACTTCTTATAAGGGCATAGAGTGAAAGCACAAGGGATAATGGCTTTAAACTGAAAGAGGGTAGATTTAGATGAGACACCAGGATGAAATTCTTTACTGACAGTGTTGAGACACTGAAACAAATTGCCCAGAAAAGTTGTGAATGACCCATTCCTGGATGTGTTCAAAGCCAGGTTGGATGGGATTTTGAACAAGCTGGTCCAGTGGAAGATGTTTCTGCCTATGGCAGGGAGGTTGGAACTAGATGATCTTTAAAGTCCCTTTGAATTCAAATCATTCTATGGTTCTGTGATTTTATATATTTCCTTTAATAACTGCTTAATGTCAATCTGGAGCTTCTGTTCTCATGGTTTCCACAAGTATAGCAACAGAGTTTTCATTGTGCTTAGAGATCAGATAAAAAATATCAGAATTATTTTTTAGTGTGAACAATAAGTGTAAATACTGAACATAAGAAGTATGAAAAAAAAAGAAAACAAGAAAAAATAGAAGCAGAAAGTGACAAAAGGGGAAGGGAAGAGTAGGGAAGGTTAGGGGAAGGGGAGGGGAAGGGAAGGTGGAAGACATAATGCTTTTCAGCAGTTGATTTGTCAGCAAGCAGTCCTACATTGCCTACCTGCTTGGAAGTATTTTTCCCCAGTCATAGGAATCCTTTATTTGAACCGATAAACTACTTTTAGATTCTTAATTCTAATCCATATTGACCATGTTAGTCATATAGTGTTTGTGCCCTTCATATGCCACATTTTACAACTGAATTAGTCTGAATGTAAGAAACCCCATATAATCTAATTAAGATTGCTTTGTTTTACCCCAAGATATTCTTCCACATCACACTACAGCTATGTTTATAACTGCTGATGCAACATTCAAAGCTAATCTATGAAACAATCTTGGGGTCATAAATCTGAGTAGCAAAAGTGGTCTGAGATGTTGTAGACTTATAAGTGATTTCCAACATATGCCTATTTAAAGATGGAATTATTGAAAACTTGCTGCTGTGGTACAATCAACCTTGATGTATGAGCACAGTTGAGCTAAATGATTCCCTCACAGAACTGGAGCTTTGGTCATTAGCTGAACTTGAGCTACAAATGTGGCAGCACTTGACATTTTAGTTAAAAGAATTAAACCAAAATGTTTTAGGCAATTAATTTTTTATTCTCATTCTACATCACCAAGATTTCCACAATTTAAAAACCATCTGTTGTCATGGAAACATCAGCTTAATTAAAAATGGATTAAACTAATTAACCTAAAACATATCATACTATAGACTGTTTGATTTAGAATACATTAAAGGAAACAGAACATTTTTCATTATAATTTTCTGTCTTTTATCTACTGAAAATGTTTTGCTTCAATGACAATTTACATGCTTGATCTTCAGGTTATCTCCTGAAGGAGATACCGTTGACAAGTAATGTTAAATATTCCTGTTTCAACAAAGATGGACCCTGTGTACATATGTAATCTATCCCTCATGATAGTTTTGCTTTCTAATTGTCTGTCAGACACCACAATGTGCCTCCCAGCTGCAAATTTTATTTCAGATCTGATGTGCTAACACACCAGGAATTCATTGGGTTAAATATAAAACAAAGATATAAAATAGCAAAATTATCTATACTTTTCTGCCAATCTGTCAATTACAATATGACAGAAGAAACCAGTAAGTTTTTAGGTAAATACCTTCCTTGAAGAAAGAAGAACTTAAAGATTCAGAGTTTCTTTCCTGTAACTGCCTTCTCTCTCTACAATCACATCACTGCTATACGATCTTCCACTTGCATTAGGGTTAATAAGCAGCTGTTTCTCATGTAAAATTTCCTTTTAATTTGAATGGCTTTGAATAGTAGTCACAGTTTTCAAAGGAAATATTAATAATTTCATTCAGTGTCTGACATTACATCAGTAATCACATCAGCATTACTTCATAGACCTACAAATATTACTTAGTATAATTCTGGCTAGATTCCTAATTACTCACAGTTAACTTCAATATGAAGGTCAACTCTTAATGCAGTTTCCAACCTTCATGAAAACAGACTCTCTCTCTGCAAGGGCAAAAGAATAATGACCCAGAGGTAAAGCTGAGAGATCAGAATGCTGGATCAGTCTTGTGAGTTTCACTTTTTTATACAATTTAAAATAAATCAAAATAAAATTGTATCTGCAGATATTTTTCTGCAATAAAGAAATCTGGTAATCCAACAAGCAGCTGCTGCTTCATTCAAATGCAGAGCTTAGATAATGTCAAATTGTTGTATCTATGGTATGTAGCATGACTATAAATGGGGAGTAAAAATCCCAAATATCTCAATGCTGCTTGACTTTTTGGATTTCACTCCCCAGTCTTCCTTACTCTTCTTATTCCCAGCTGGGGCTTAGAGGAGATTGAAGGCTGAAATCCCATTTAAAAAATATAAATATTGCAGTGTTCTCTTGGGCGGTTAGAGATGCTTGTCCTGAAACACCAGTGTTTCATTTCTTGCAGGATGTGAAAGATCTATTTTATCGAGCAACTCAGTGTCAGCCTTGCCATTCAGCCTTTAATATGGCACATAGTGAACGCTGCTATGCCTAGCAGGTGGCCTGAGGGTTCTCTGTCAGCATTTTTGTCATGCACTGCAGGAACAGTAAAACCATTCCTAGAATTCTGAGAACTCCAAACACTTTAAAACTGAGTTCGCACTTAACATATAAATATCAGTGACCTTTCGGAAGACTTCCTATTTTAAAAATACTTTTTATTTGCATGACTGCTTGTTGAAGTGACATCCATACTCAAAACAATTTAAGACTGGTGTCTTCTTTACTAAGTAAAGCTGGAGCATCATAATCTTACATCAGGTAAAAAATAATACACAAATTCAGTGACATCACTTAAGCATTTCACAAAGAAATGTATAGGAAAAAACAGTGTGCCTGAGCCTTGGAGTCATTTAGATGACCTTCCAACATGCAGGGGAGATACATCATACTCTATACCAAAAAAAAAAAAAGTATAGAAAGTGAAAGAAGTATAGAAGGTGAAAAGCATTCTAACTACTTACTAACGATTTTATTCTCCATGCTCATGTCAAATTCTGACTATGGCCCACTGGGGAAAAACCAAAAGCTTCTGAGCCTGCATTTTGAAAACAAGTTCCAAACTCTAAAAAATGTTAGATAAAACTGAGTTCCATTTCCAGGGCAAAATATCCATGTCTCTATGACCTAAAACTACAGTTGTGATTTTAAGCAGAGAAGTTTATAAGACAAGAAGTGAAAAAAATTCAAGCATCTGAGGTTACAGACAGTAACTTAGTGGGGTTTCACAAGCATCTTGAGTACCCAGATATCTAATTCCAACATGTAGGTGCTGACATTTCACATCACACCAGCACATTTTTATAATATGACTTAGGATTTTATATCTCAGAGACACTTTAGATAGTGTGTTCTAAACAACTTGATAAAATATCTGAGAAAAAATATTTATATACTAAACCCTCTCTATAAATACAACATGAACCCTTTAAGTGACAAAAAAAACCCCCAAACACTGATATTAATTGTGGAAGAGAAGCATTAGGGCTATGGCAGTGCTTTGTTCAGGATCTGTATCCTTCACAAACAACTACATATTTTAAAAATGTCACTGCACACATTTGTATCACTATGTATATTTCTAAGACTTTGTCCCTCGGGAGACAAAAAAGGACTGTTTTCTTTTGTGGCCTGAGAAGTATCTGGTAAACAGTTAAATACCTGTTACTTTCACTACAATATATCCCCACAGGTAAAGGGGACCAAAATTTCATGAGCAAAATTTATGTCGTGTAACCAGCTGTTTCTGCAGGTGGTTTGATTCTAAGCCATATTTTTCTGTGGCGTATTACAGAGGAAACTCATTCATGTAGACTTTTTTCCTCACCAACCAATTAGTAATGAAATTTCCTAAATACTGAAGTAGAAATTACATAAATGAATAGTACGTGCAGAAGCATCAATTTAAAAAATTCTCCAATTTGGATAGGTTTTTTACCATTTCAGAAGCCTCAAGATTTGGTTGAAACCTAAACATCTATATTTTCTAATAAAAGAGTTGGTTCCAGTTCTAATTCATTAAAGAAAACTAACATATCTAACCATAATGTGTATATTTAATTTATGATTCAAGAAGGTTACCCACTTTTTAAGCAGAGACACAGTTTTACATATCATGTTGAAGAGATACCTAAGGTCATGTTTTTGAATTTAGAGGAACAACTTAAATAACTATTGCAATATTATGTCCAAGATGTAAAGCACGTCTTATTTTGAGACAGACAGACAAGCAGATACAGAGATTGTGCTAGAACCAGAACATTCGTGGTGGAATTTGGTACTATAAATACAAGCAAGATGATATTTATAACCATATAAAGCATATTACACAATTTCTTTAAGTTTTTGCAGCTTTTGAGGTCTTCATATGAAGATACTACCTGTTTCAATAACAATTTTATCAGCTCAATGCAAGACCTCCTTCCTCAGGCTTTTCCTCAACCCCTGCCAAAAAAAGGCCAGAACTGCAGGTCTCATTTGCATCAAAATAATTGTTATTTGTAAGATACTTTCCTTAGATGGAACCTACTAACAATCTTGAGGTGGGAAAATCCTGTACAGTTACTGCAAGTGTACAATAAAAAAAAAGTTGGCTAGAGGGGAATATGCTATACATGCCAAGGGTGGAGGTGGAGTACATTGCAGTCAAGCACTTCTCAGCACTAATAGAAAAGAAATGGAATTATCATGTTTCCTCCAGAAATGTTCCCTTCATTTTTTCTCTCGCTGCTAAGCATTTGGGCCCAATGTCCTATTCAGGAAAGAAGGACATTTCATTCAGTTATTACTCTGGTTCATAAAAACAGTCCTTTGACAAAGCACTTGTCCTAGAACAGATATGACAGTTATAAATGACAATATAAGGTGAGGGTTAATGTTCCCATTTGTTGAAAATTTTAAAACTCTTCAGGGATAGTTGTTTTGAAGATCAAGTAAAACTACCTGCATATGAAGGAAAAAACTGGTCCCCCTGAAGAATCAAACTTCCAATGCAGTCTGTGGAAGAATAATTTAATTCTCAGTCACTTAGCTACAGACAGGCAACAGAACACAACAAACTTAAAACTGCATTATTAATCGGTAGAATCTGGTCAAAATCTGGATATAGTGCACATTGCACTTTTTGAGGTGGCTGATTTGCAAAGACAATCACAAGGAGAAGACACAATTTTGCCAGAAGCTCATTATCAAATGTCAAAGCAAATTTTATATTTTCTATCTGTGGCTGACAATGTTCCGGCTTTTACTGAAAAGGCTGCATGTTCTCCTGCAGACTGCCACTGGTAAAATTCCACTGTGCAGAAGAAAGAGAAACAGGCTGAGTCTCTTTTTAGGGGATCAGACTCTTTTTATAATTAGTTTAAAACACATGGCTGGACACTGATTTGTTTGTTTGTCAGCTTGCTTGCTTATTTGCTTCTTTAATCATAACTTCTGTATTTGTTGTCTGCCCAAACCAGAAATTTTTGTACATATTCATAGTTTTGAGGAAAACAATGAAATGATCAAAAATATCTTAAAGTAAGTGTAAAAGTTCACACAACCCTCATATTGGTTTTGTTATTTGCTGACTTATATCTGACCATTATACTTTCATTCTGACCTCACTGTAGTTTTTCATGGTTTTGACTTCAGTAACATTATTCAAAATTTCTAAAGATCTAAGAAGAAAAAAAAAAATTAGCTTGTCTTTTTAAGGAATATTAAAAGAAACACTTGCTGTAAAAATGTAAGAATTGTACACTTTAAAAATTGGAACTGCATACATTTAACGAGTAGAACTTAATTTTAATACTATTTATGATATTGAAATTGCTGAGGTTTTATTATACAAAGAAGGATATGTAGATATTTCTGTTTCTCCCATGATACAATTCTCAGATGACTGAAATTAATAAGCAATAACTTTCAAAATTATACCATGATCTCTTTACAATTCAGTATAAAGCTTTAGTGTTAAAAAAAGTCAATATGATATCTATATAGTGATTTGGCAATACACACTACGTAGGCTGGAGTTCAAAGGCACATCTGTTTTTCATGTCTTCTTGAAGATTTACATTCTGCTACTGATTTTTGCTAAGTAGTTTAATAACAACAAAATGGCACCACAGTCACATACGCCTTTTTCCTACCTATTTGAGCTTTCAAAGGGAAAATTATTCACACACAGGAATAAACATTTAGGAAACTGAGACTATAGCTACATTATCAAGTAGTGTTTCATGAAAGGAACAGACCTGCAGAGTGAAGCAGCAAAATTTCCCTACATTTTTGAGTATTCTTGTTTTCCAGTTGAGCCAGAGGGACAGCTTTCCTCAAAGTACCCAAAATATTACTTTTTCTGCCAATGACTACAGCTATCAAGCCCAATGATGAAGAACAAAGAAGCACCTTAATATAGTAGATGTATGGACAAGTGAATAATACATCAAATCAGGGAGATTATTTTCCAATAACTCTTTTGGAGGCCAGTGAAGTATTTCTTACATACATAACTATGCAAAACCCGAAGTAAGAGAATGAGATGCATGCTGACCTCCCTTTTATGGGACACAGACAAATGAAACTTATTCTGTAAATTCCACAACTCTGCATTTCCACACTAATATTTTCCATATTATCTGAAAGAATAAGAGGACAAAAAGAAGACAATTCATACACAATGATGAATACAGTGGCAACCTTAATAATTTTATGGCACTAGTATGTACTAGATATATGAAAAATTTATGTGAGTTTTCCACCATTCACTGTGCATTTGGCACACTGGATCTAATTTCTCACCTTTTTTGATACAAAATGCACTCTACAGTTATCAAAAATCATGAAAAATAATATTCTACTTATGCTATTAGTATACCTTTAAAATCACAAGTAAATGAGATAATTAACTTGACTGCCATGTCTACAACTCTTTAAATCCAGTTTATTCAAGATAACTTCTTTTTAATTAGTTCTTGGCAGATACTGCAGCTTTGATAGTAATTCTAAGCCATATTCCCATGAAGTGTTTCAGGAAGATTCTATATCTTAAAGTTACAATATGAACTTGCAGTAAAATCCATTGTCCTGGTTCTGCAGAACTATCTCTGGCAGTTAATCCACCAAAGATGAAAATCATGACTACATGAAGAGTTATGCAGGATCATGCTCATCATTGTAGATAGTTATTGAGATGTTTTGTTATGTTATTACTTCATTTTTAGCCACAATCCAGAGCTGTAATGAGTAGAACACAAAAAGAAGTGGAATTCTCTGTGTTCATAGTGTTGTTTCCAGGAAGCAAGTGTCCTACTAGCATCTTACCCTGGAAATTGCTCTGTTCTTCCTCACCAGAGAAGATCAAATCAGCTCTAGCATAAGAGCTGAATCCGCCCTGTCAGAAGCATAGATCTGTATTTTTAACAGCATTTCTTTTGTATGTGTATACCATAATGAAGCAGGAGCCAATAAGTGGTGGATGTCAAGAGGAAGCATACATTTTTGTACCTAACCCAGGTGAGAGATATGGACTGCATAGATAAGAATTTATAGACAGGAATCTAAAACAGATTTTGTGCACAGAGCACAGTAAAGCATCATTCTGTATGAATTACTGTGTTCTTCTTCAGGCAGTGATCAAACACCATTGTCACAACTGGGATTTGCTTATGACTTGGCTTAAATCTGTTTCTATACTGAACTAGAGAACCTCAAATAGGATTTCTCATTGGGCAGACAGTCGGTACATTACTGGGCAAATTCACAAGTACCTGAGATACTGAGAATGTTGATTGTTTTTGCTCATGTTTTAGCTTCTACTAGTGGTATGTCCTGCCTCTCCAACCAGAAAAAGATGAAGTCAACATTTCATAATTTCAGTAATTTAAATTCCCTTCCATCAGCAGCCAAGAAAATAAGATAGCAAACATAGACTTTCACCCATGTGGCTATACTTAGTCTGAAAAACTGAAAGAGAAGACTTGAGATACACCTGAATAAAAATGTTCCTGTCTTTTAGCAGCATGTATGCATGCAATTTTTGCACTTTTCTGTAATACATAAATGCTTTCCTGTATACTCCAAACCATATGTTAATGAAAGTATACTAATTCGCTAGTAAACATAAGTCAAAATATCTAACTGTCATTTTGCACTTCTATGGCAATCAAAATGGATTGCTTTCATTCTTTTTTCTACTCACATGATTTGATTATCTTTTCACAATAGAAACCCAACAATACAAAGATTTATTGTCAGATTTAGCATAGATCTCAGCAGAGAATATTTATATCAGTGAAACTTGCCAAGTTTCATCCGTTTGTTTCAATGTTTTCATTCTATTTGTATGACCCAATTTTACTTCATTGATGATAACACATTTTGATTTAAACCTACTTTGATGTCAAGTCAGTTTGATTCAAAAATCCTGTTGCATTCAACTCATTTCAGTTTTCCTGATGTGATGTTCTTGTACATTAGTAAGTAAAGTTTACCTTACATTCTTCTGAACTAGCAGAGAATGGTTAGCTATAAAATTGCCAACCATTATAACATTTTTATCTAATCCTTTTCTTCTTACTGATGAATGATCAGCTTCAACTTTCCCTTGGGATTTCCAAAGAGTTTTAACCTCATTCTTAACTTACCAACCATATTCTTTAGTTCTCACTTTCTTTTTAATATGTTCCAACATAATCTCCTGACAAGATGCCTTATTATTTAGACCAATTTCTTAAAAAACAGAAGGAGAATATGCAAACATTATGTGCCAAAAATGTGTGTTAATGCCCTGAAAACTGCCAAGTTTCATAGATGATGATTTGCCTTGTTGATTGTTTTGACAAGACTATCCATCGCAATAATCTTACTACTATTTTTCCCTTTCTTAGATATCCTTAAAACTCACACCTAGTATTTTCAGATAAATTTCAAGCTCTCTTCTGTCTTCTACCGGCAGAAATATGTGAAACCTGGGGCTCCAGGATTGGCAGTGAATTAGATAAATAGAATTTAATTGCTGCAAGTTTTAGCTTTAACCTTTGCAATTTTGTCTGAAAATGATTAAAGCAATATCTCAGGAACAAAATGTTTCACATTAAAAATACTGTTAGACACAGGCAATAGTAATTTTTTTTAATTTTTCGTTGTATAAAAGATATTCAAGGTTCTAATTTAATAGAAAATGTAACTCAAGGTTTTACAAAGACCATAGAACATTTAGAAGACATAAAAACTTCTTTAAAATTAATACAGTATAGAAAAATTGATAATACACAATCTTGATTTTAAATCAGAATCAGTGTAGGGTTTTTCAGCATCACAATCTTATTAATCATATTTTCTGAGCAAATCAGAGTTTCATACCTGGTTTGGGACAAGATAGTCTACCCTTTAGATCAAATATTTCCTATCCACTATTATGGAGCCAGTTCACTTAAAGCCTAAGTTCACTGGCATTTTAGGAAATAACAGTCCTTATTGGACTAATCAGTAGATTTTATATTCAAAAATGACTACTGTGATATAATCTAAAGGTCTCTATTCTGGAATCATAGGACTGCTGTTGCAGTTTGAGGGGTTTCTGGAGGGTCATTGCCGGTCGCTCTGTGAAGGTTTTCAGGGCTGAGATCACCCCCCCGCCGCCCGTCCCTTGTGGCAGGGACAGGCGGCGGAGGCACCCTCTGCCAAGAGACAGAGACCACGCAGCACACAGGGAATCCAGCAGCGAAGAAGAGCCGTTTATTCAAATCTCCCCCAGCTTATAAGGGCTGCTGGGGGAAGGAGGGGATTGGCCATTCAGCTAGCCAATGCAAGGAGACAATATAATAACTATGGCAACACAGAAACCAATGATAGACAAGTGAGTTAACAACTTCAAAACCCCGACAGACTGCTTTAAATCTAATTGCTGGAGTTGAACTAAAATTATATATTTTATAAAGTCTGCCCTATTAAAACTCTTCTTATGACAAAATTAACCCACAACCCCCAAGTTATCTCTGAATGTTTTATCCCAGTTCCTGTTTTTTCTACCTCCTGAATCTCACTGTAGAATTGTAAGTGATTTTGAACAATCTGTTATTCCAGTTTCTTTTCCTACAAGGTAAGTAAATTATTGAGTTGCCTACATACAGCCTTCTACTTACCTTCAAGATGTTTAATATACTCCCTATGGAATACAGTCCAAGACACAGTGTTGTTTCAGAGGGCATAGTCTGTCAGTGTCCTGTGTATCTCTTGGATGTCCTCACTTATCTCAAGGAAAGAGTAGAGACCTTGTATATAGTGATAAAAACATGCCTTAACCTCCAAGGTCATGGTATTTTCTGGCAAGCTAAATACTTTGAGGTTTTGAAGTATACATTATATGGAATATTTTTCAATATTCCAACCATTCTTGTTGACCTTTAATACACCAAGTCCCATTTGCTACATTTCCTCAAGTCCCAGTCTATATGGTCTGCCTTTCTAGTGTAAACAGTGTATCTTTACTCATATTGTTTGTATGTTTAAATCAATAAAGATGGCTTGTAACAGTTGAGAGTGTAGAATAACCAGTATAGTTTCGTTGGGTTTAAAACTTTTGTTTCAGATGCACGTTGAAGTTGTTTTCATCATGCATTCTTTGCTTCATATTGATTTAGCTTTTTGATAGTGATTTCTTCAGGTTTAAATAATGATGTTAAGGCACAGATTTGAACTGGTTTAACTTTTGAGCCTTGAACTACTGTTCCTTATTTCTCGAAATGTAGCCGCAACCTTGCTCCTAGGTAAATATGTTGCTTGTTCTCCCTCCAAAGGTGAAATGATTCTCAAGGCATAACATAGATAACACATTCTCAAGGCATAACACATAAGACAAAATCTTTAATCCAAACTCAGTAACCAGAACAATGTTTGCTTCTAGACTTAGATGTGTAATGCATTAGTTGTGCCAGTCTTTCTTTAAAGGTTTCAATGGATGCATTAACATGTAATGAATTCAGATTGTGTGATTTCCACTTAAATAAGTCTCAACATCAGTTTGTAGGGGGAAAAAATCAATGTAGTAGTATTCCATTCATCATTTAAGTATGAAATTCAAAACGAAACTCATCTGCATAAACATTAGTGTATCTTTAAGCAGAGATCCAGATCACACCACCCTGTGTTTTATATACGACATGCTTATAATACACTGCATGAAAATATATTTAGGTTATTTTTATTCAATGTGTACGAAACCCTTTTGCTTAACAGAGATTGCTATAAAAGCACCTTCTTCTAGGATTCAAGCTTAAAAGGCACATAGCCTGAAAAAAGAGTCTTATGACCTGCTTCTAAAGACTCCAGAACTTCTCTCTGAAACCAGTAATTAAATTCACCTTCCACTTCAGTTAATAATGAAACAGTAATGCAGCAAAGCATTCAGACATTATTTAACCTAAAGGAGGATATTGGTACAGATACTCCAATTCCCCTCCATCCTCCTTCAATGCAGGCTAATACAGTATATTGAGGATTCCACTATCCTTAGCATGACTCCACTAGCATTAGTGGATTTCTAACAATGCAGTAGTATTCTGCAGTAAGTCTGTGCAACTAAGGAATTAGTTACAGCTACTGATCGTTTGTTTCTGCTGCTGTTTCAGCTGCTAATCATTAGTTGTATGAGTGGTCCAAATACTGTTTTGCGCTGTTAACTCTGACTCTCTTATTTGATAGATTGTTTTTGATTAGTAGGATTTAGGATATGCTGTGTATTGACCAATTATCACGCTTATTAAAAATCTGTTGTAGTGTTACTAGATATGTCTGTCAAGTGAATTGATTTCCCTTTATTGCTTTTCTTCCTAAGTTGCCAGCTTCACTGTGAACACACCAAGTCAATTTTTATAGTTCTTTTAAATGTTTTTGACAATATGATTTTACTTTTTCTCATGTTCTCCACACTGTAACACTGGGTTTTGTGAGTTTCTAAAGTTGGGGGAACTGAGTTCCCCTAAACCTCACCAGAAGATATACAACTGTATGGAAATAGGGAGCCTGAAAAAATCTACAAATCAAAGCTGAAATTAAAAGGGACTAAACCCAAAGATTTCTTGCTGTAATTCTGAAATTTTCTGGAAGAAAAAATCAGAGATGATCATACAAACCTTTAACAGATGGTCAACCAATGGGAAACATCTTGTTTATATTGTGTATAGGACATAGAGACATCCAGACAAAAAGAAAGGAAATTAGTTTTTCAGAATCCTGCAGTCAAACTCTCTGAATTCTGTAAAATTAAATATTAGTGGTGAAACATTTTACAAAAGGATTATAAAATAATTTCTCCGAGGGTGAAAATTAGGACATGTACTTTTGACCCTACCAGTGTGGGTCTGTTCCTTAATAGCCTTCCATAACAATTTTGCTATAAGCAGGAAACATAATGGTTGTCACTTTGACAGAAACCATTGCCACTTAGGTTTAAGACATAAAAAGCTACAGCAGAGATTTCAAATGTATAAGATTACTTACACTTCAAGAGAACTCCACCTTATAATATCAGCAGTAAAAGTTGTTAAAGTCTTACAATTGAATCAGACTCTTTCAGTAAGGGCAACAGTTCACTTGCCTAATAGGAGCTAATCATGTTATTCTTGAGAACTTTTTTGACCTAAAATCGATAACCAGAATGACTGTAATTCTTTAGATAATGCATGTCTCACTATCAACAAGTTATGTTCCTGAAAAAAAGCAAAGGAACTGAGATCATTCACTTTAAACATATCTTTTAAATATCTGGCAAATGAAAACCTAAAATATTGCAGTGAAACTGCAGCAAGCTTATAATTCTGCATCTCTAAGCTTGGATTATATTTCAAACCTATGTTTTTTCCCAAGCGCAGCTTTCAGTGTGCATAACTGCAGCATCTGTGTCAGTTCAACTGACTCTTGCAGCTTGAAAGTAGAAAAGTGTGTAATTTAGACAACAAACATCAACATTTCTTCTCTCCAGTTCTTCAAGGAAACAAACAGAAGCACAAGTTGAAGAAATTAGTAAGGCAAGGGAGCTATTAACCTAATGGATAAAGAATGGGGAGTTCATGTGCTGCAGTTTAAATCTCTAGGGTAAGGCTCTTTGCAGCCCTAATTTACCAATTTGTTAAATTTCAAATACAACTAAGAACATTAGAACCAATTAGTTCTAGTAGGACTATAAGACTATATATTTAAATACCCCACTGTCCTGATGAACTGAAATATATCTCATCTCTTTCCAGGCTGTTGCAATGCAGCAGCTGTCTGTAAAATTCTCATTTGGGACAAAAGTTAAAAGTCCTTGAAAATTCATTCCGTTAGGCTAAAGAAATACTTAAGCCAACTATCAGAAGAATTTTATTTAGTTTATTTCTGTCAAATTGGAGCTTCAAAGGGACTTCAAACTATCAAAACTGCTTCCATGCAAGCTTCAATGGCAACTGTAACTTAACTTTATTTATTTATTTTATGTTCTGGAATGCAGAAATGCACATTTCATGTGAAGTTGGAAAAATTAATTCAAAAAATAACAGTACAAGATTGCTTAAAGAATGTAAAGATACCAAGTACATTGTCACTGTCCACCGAGTGACACTGTTACTCATAAGAATGTTCTTTATGTTCTTCTGTCTAATATTGTTTATATTTTCTGCAACTTTAAATTTTAAAAGCAGCTGTCCTGTCCTTTTTGGAAGTTTCTAAGATGTGTCTATTTCTTTGCCTCTCTAAAATATATCTTACTGGTTTGTACTTGAAGAACTTTGCATTTCAAATAAAAGCATGACACAGATACGTTTAACATGCCAAATGAAATCACAACAGAGAGACATGGCAGCATGTGCAGCTGTCTTCTTCTACCAAACACAGAAAAAGGAGATGATGGAGGCATATTAAAATAGATAAATAAATATGTTTTTAAAACACAGACCCCACAAATTACTTGCAGTCACATCCTTGAGTACATTTTCTCTTTGTTACTTCAGCCAAAGGTATTATATTCTGATCTAAGTCAAACATGAATTGTATCATTTACCATAAAACATAGGTTATATATTGCATATACTTATAAATTATGTATACACACATTTTTACCAAAAATGCATGTTATATGTTCATACACACACTTATGCACAAACACATGAATATATATAGAAACACACAGACACACACACATATATATCTATTGGGCAACCCAGTGAGCTACTTTGCTTGACAGTAGGGTTAGAGAATTTAAAGATTAAAATCTGCACCTTTAGGAACATTTAGAACAATGGCTACTCAAGCTGAAATCTTCAGAAAGTTTCTTCCTAAATTGCTTGATGGATTTGAGAGGTTGTTTTGTACAAGATGATTATTTTTTGAGTTGATTCCCAGGGACGTTCATTCACCTAAAAATCAAGAAATTTTTAAAACTCCATGCCAACCATTGCATCCTGCTGGAGTTGCTTAGACCTTAGACCTTAGACCACAGCTTTTTAAAGTGTCATGCCTTTTCACAAGACTAAAAAAACTAGAGGGAGGTAATTCATATGTGTTTTCTGTTACCAGTTCCTTAGTCAAACCGTTTTCTTAGGTCTAAATCGAGAGGGAGACAATAAGGAAAAGTAGAGATAAAGGAGAAGTCTACTGTCATGTAAGGTTATCAGAATCCTTGAAGACAGAAAAAAAATCGACATCCAAGAACAGATTTCAAATTTGTATATCTGACAAACACGTTCAGTGCAATAACTGCCTTTTACATCGAACACACCAGAATTGAGACAGATTAATTTACTTTTGCTTTTACTGCTCTTTGTTGGTCATTCCACACTCTGGATCTATTGTTCTCAGAAGAACTGTGTTAACTGATATCTTCTCCACACCTCAGGGTGCAGTGGGGGCAGCAGCTTCTTGGGGCAGGGAGCTGGGAGTAGCAAGGCAGGACAGCACCAGCCAGGCCCATTCCACTCCAGGCCAGGGAGCAGGGCAGGCAGAGGCACAGCCAGGGACAGCCCCAGCCCTGGGAAGCAGGCACGTCCCAGGGGATGGGGGTGGGGGTTGGTGGAGACTAGGCTGGTGTGTTGGCCTGCAGATGGGGGTCAGGATCAGGTTTGGTGGTGGACAGTGCAATCAGGCACATCCCAAAGTGGCCAGACAGAGTTGTGGGGACAGGGATGGATCCAGACAAGGCTGGGATGTCAGCCTCGGCCTGGATAAGGACCATGGCTCAGCACATGGTCTGTTGCTCCAGCAGAGCCAAGCACTGCTGCTACAGCCAAAGTCAGACTCCATGGGCAGAGGATTGCCAGGTCGGTGCTGAGCTTTGGGGTGTGCTGCATGCATCAGCTGTAATAAATTATTTTCTATAGACAGTAACTTGATCTGAAGCATTGTATGATGCAAGTGATATACAGATTGTTACCCAGAGTCTATAAATCCTTTTATGATTTGAAAGCTTCTTCACCTTAAATGTAAAAAGACCCTAACTAGTCTTTTATCTCAAGAGGACATGCTTATCATGAGAAATAATAACTGATAATCATGATGCAATTTTCCAATACTCAATTTTTTAATTTTGAGAAATTTGGTGCACAATTTATTTTAAATTTTACAAAATTATCTTTGGTTCTTTTGATCTTCTCCAACTATGCCTGAAGTGAGTGTTTTGCTCCAAATCAAAGAACAAAGCATGCAGTAGCATCTGCTTCTGTAATCAGTGATTCCCACCTTTGGAAGAGAGGAAAGAGCTTCCTCTGACAGAGCTTGTTTACAACTCAGCCTGAGAAAGACTGGGGACTATGCCTGCCTGATACAATTACATGCCAGCTGACAGTAGTTACATGCATATCTTGTAAGTGAAAAAAGGAGCATATGAGAAAAAGTTATTTTTACCTCTTTTCATCTTTTGTCCTTCTTATTTCTTCATTGAAATGAGAAATTTTACTTGATGGTCAAAACCATTGTAGGTAAGGTAACTGGTGAATGATGGAAAAAGTAATGAATAGAGATAAGTTTTCATTATACAGGAAAGGATTATGATAATAGGCTGGAAAGCTCTTGCAGATGCCCTGGTGAGACAGATGTCTCTGCCCTGATGAGGTGGCATCTGGAGTACCATGTCCAGTTTTAGGTTCCCCAGTTCAAGAAAGACAAAGAATTATTGGAAAGAGTCCAGTGGAGGGGTATGAAATGATTAGGAGACTAGAACACCTCTCTAAGGAGGAAAGACTGAGGGAGCTGGGCCTGTGTAGCCTGGAGGAGAGATGACTGAGAGAACATCTTATCAGTCCGTACAAATACCTTAATGGCAAGCTAAAAGCAGATGAGGCCAGACTCTTTTCAGTGGTATCCAGTGACTGGACAAAAGGCAACAGGCACAAACAGAAACACGGAAAGTTCCATCTGAATATGAGGAAAAGCTTCTTTCCTTTAGGGTGACCTGTGCAACCTGCTCCAGGTGCACATGCCTTAAAAGTGGAGTTGGACTACATGACCTCCAAAGGTGACACCCAATCCCAACTATTCTGTGATTCTGTAGTAAAGAGAAGTCAAATATTCACTAAAATCTGTTCCTATTTTTGTTTACCTTACAATTCTGAGTTTCTCGAATTTTGAGAAAAAAAATAACTGTAAGAAATATTACACGCCTTAGCTGAAAAAAACTCAATAAATAGTTCAATTATTCAAGAGAAACAATTGTAAAAAATCTTTCTAGAACATTTTTAAGTTAATAAAAGGTGCGAGATTGTTTTGGGTGTAACTAGTAAAAGAATTAATTGTGGCGAACAAATGGTAACAGTTGAAACAGACCATGAAAAGCACTAAGCAGCATTCTGTAAAACACAACATATCTTAAGCAATCCAAGCAGTTTGATTTTTTTAACATTTGAAAATCAATTCAAATATTACTGAGAATTCACTACTACTGGGGTTTGGGGTTTTTTTGTTTGTTTTTTGTGGACTTGCGTCTTTAGCATAGTATTAAATGGTTTATTTGTAGAACATCTGATAATATCCTCAGAGTCTTTTCTGGTTTTTAGCTTTTCAGCCTTCTAACCTGGATGTTATCAACATGATAAATAGTTAGATTAACAAACTGTACATGAATGAGCAACTGACAAAATGTTACAGTAATTAGATGCTTGGTAATATATATGGAATTTTTTGTTTGAATTTTATTGTCCTTTATTGTGGACATTAAATGTGTGCTCAAAGAGGAAATAAATGCTATGTGTTTATGTACAGGCATAATGTAAATTAACCATTACAAAAATCCATAGCTACAAACAAAGAATTATAGGAAACCATTAGCAAAAAACAGTGCTCTGTAATGGAGTTGTAGCTTACACATAAATTGAACTTAATGGTGTCGTATTGTCCTGGTGTTCCTTTATCACCATGACAGATGTATTGGGAATTCTCCTTTTCAGTTTTCTTTTCTTCATACTAAGAAAACCTTGTTCTTACAATTTTTTTGGCTAGATCACTTTTAAAAAATTTTAATCATTCCTGTTACTGTGCTTTGTCTTCTGTCTGGTTTGTCTTAGTGCTTCCTGTAGTGTGCTGGTCAAAACCAAACACGTTATTCCCACTGGTATCATAGTACCCCATGGTAGGACTAAACAAGAAATCTTTGTATTTTACGTGACAGTGGTGTTTAAAGTATCCCAGAATTACATTTTTCCTTTCTAAAAGAGCATCATCAATTGTGATTGTTTGAAAAACAATCTTTCCATTTGAATGTTAGTGAAATATTCCTTATATAAAAATATTCCTTATTTTATATTTGTATGTGCAATGTTCGTAAGCAAAGTGGAACTGTTTAATTTTTCTTTATTGCATTTCATAATCTTATTTCATACTGTTTTTCTGATTTAGGAAGATCATTCTCTCCTCTCAAGTGTTCTGAAAATCTCATGTTTTGTATCACCCATGTACCTTGTACTTGTATTCTCAGTGCCATAACCTAAATCTTTCATGAAAATACCAAACAATGCCAGATCAGATTTCTGTGTTCTATGGCATTTATAATGAAATTTGTCAAGACAGAAGTAATTAAAAGTCTTTGTGTAAGTTTGCAGGTTTTGTGGGGGTTTGTCTCGTTTTGTTTGACATATGGTAAATAAAATATAACAATAATTCCAAGAAAGCACGGATTTACCTTTCGTGTGGTATTGCTCTGGAGAGAATTTCAGTCTCAGAGGAAAAATGTTTTTACACACACCAGGAAATGTCTTAGCCATATATTAATGCTAGTGTCTCAGAATGATCCCTTGGCAATAATGGATTATATAGTAGTGAAAAGGAAATATTTTTCACATACTATAAGAATTAAGTATTCCATATAATGAGCTAAAAAGATTTATCTTGAATTTATGCTTCCAGAACTCATCATAATGCTACAGCTTATAAATTTGCACTGAGAAAAGAGAGCAATTGGTAATGGAATATATTCAGAATGTGATAGGTAGAAAATTAACCTTATTCTGCTATTAAATTGGTCATAATCAATAGCTTTCACAAATACCATGAAATGTCCCTAATTTTCAATCTAAGTTTCCTTAAAACTAACATCTAGAATAAATTGCTTTTTTATTACTGTTATTGTGGGGCACCTTCTCCTTGAAATTACTGCTAAGGTCACATACAATAAAAATACGTCTTTAAAGTACAAAATTATTTTGATAAGGAATGCAGAAGCCAGAAGATAATGGATTCAGATAAGCCCACATTTAAAATATATGTGACATACCAGTAAATTGTCTGGATAGTTCAGAAACTGCAAGTGCTGGGGAAGTATTTCATTCTGCAAATTCATGGCCTTTTTGCTTGTTGAAATTGAATTAATGACAGTCTTATAGATCAGATATACATTGTTAAATTTCACAAAGAGGCTAATAGTTTCTTCATTTATGAAAATAGGTTGCTTTAAAATGCACAGCCTGAGCCTCATTTTACATCCACAGGTTCTCAGGCTCCCTTCTTTTTCACACAATTTTAGGCATTTCTTCAATGAAAGACACCAGAACTACATCAATTAAAGAGTAATTTAAATATATATGCACACAATAGAGAGACAAAAGGAGAGAAGAATCAACTGTGAACAGAATGGAGTCTTTTCATCAGTAAAATACAATACATTATTTCTTACAGGATAAAATTCACTTTACCCTGGAAATCCAAGTAATCATTTTGTGAAAGAAAATGTGTGAATGGGATAAAAAGATAAAAATCAAACACTTCTCAAAGTAAGCTAGGGTCAGGGGCTGTAGCAGAACTTCCCTGTGATGACTATAACAACTAATCCAACAGAAGAATTAGGGCATCATTCATACTATGGCGTTTAGAGAGCTTGTTGCACTTCCCTAGGTTTTTAAGCAGATCTGCTCAGACCACCTAGGCTGCTTTTCTTCACAACTTAGGCATGATACATCATAACATATCCCTTCTGCCCTGGGCTCCCTACTACTTCTTTATGCCATGATTACAACACATAATACAAAGGTTTCCCGTTTTTGTAAGCTATGTTTCTCTCTACCCAGTTATAAAACTAGCAGTTCAGCTTAGGCTATATTTTGAGAGTCCTGAAGCTAATCTCAAATAATTGGGAGTCCCTCCATTAGGAAAATTTGATTGTGATCAGAGATATATGTATGGTCTATATGCTTCATACAGGAAGATGATATAGGTAAACATTCCAATTTACAAGCTAGATTTTGCCTCAAAGTTATGAAAGAAAAGTCTAATTTTCTCATGTCTCATTTGGGCATTGTTACACAGATGGAAATATCCCTTACAGTTATTCAGTCAAATGCAGTCTTCATGTTTCACCTATTAATTCCCATTAATAAATGTGAAGTATCAATAATAATGGAATTTGGTCCATTAAGATAAATCAGAGGATCATCAGATTAATAGGGTACATAATAGGTGTTTATGAAGAATCAGTGTGTGCTAAATTTGAAAGTTCATCCACTCACTGCTCTATTCCTTATTTTCTCCCTAACTTTTTTTTCTTCCTTAAATATGCAATTGTGAAAATCGATAGTACACAGCTACAAGACATCATCTAGGCAATGCAGCTCAATGTTTTCTTGCAAAATGCTGTTGATCCTTAGAGCATTTGATATGTATCTGCTACTGTGTAATTCTCATAAATACATTTAGAAGTAAAGTACAGTTTCTTTCTCATAATCTCAGGAAAGACTTTTGAGTGATGTTTAGATGTAGGCTACCTGCGATCAAAAACAGTACAAAAGATAATGGAGTTTTAAGAAAGGTTGGAAAGAAAACATGGCTGATGTTTTCTTTTTGTGTTTAGGAAAATTTATTTGGTTTTGATTCAGAGGACTTCTTTCTCCATATTTCCAAAGCCATGCATATGAAAAAAATGGTGCGAATCACACCATAAATTTTTGTAGACATAGATTGGCCAGTGAGTAACTGTATGTTCTATCCCTGTATGCTTACTTGATTTCTTGTTCTAGTACAAATGAGAGCCATTACTAAGCCATAGTAATTTTTTTTTCTAAAATAAATTGATACTGAATGAGCATGTTGTACTTGTTTTCAAGTCTTATTCTCAAAAGAACACAAACTGCTGTGAATTGACTATAAAGGACTTGGCAAATATCTGGCAGGAGGTATGACAGGAGTAAGAACACAAAATCAGGAACTGGAATATGAAGTTGCATATGTTATCGGAGTAGATATTTTTTATTAAACAACCAAAGACCACATATCAGACAGAATCTCTGCCATAAGACTCAGATCTAATATGCCTGTTGTTTCTTACCTAAAAACATCCTAGAAACACAGATGCAATAGATGACATTGGTAGCCCTCTACCAGTTATTATGTTGAGAAATATTGTTGCAGGAGTGCTGTCCATGACTTTGAGGCAGCAAGGCAGGACTTCAGTAATTTCTGTACCTCCTATCTCCAAAATATTTCTGTAGTGGAAGGACCTGAGTCTGTGGAAGGTACTTCCTGCAAAATCTACTGCACTTCAAAAGGCACCTTATCTGAAACTGACGTGAAATTCTAGCCCATGATTTCTTGTACTTTAATATAACATATCCTATCTTGCTAGACATAAGATCTAATATACAGGTTTGCTGATTGGTTGATTTGCATGGGTTTTTTACTTGCTTTTCTGTTATTGATGGCATTCAAAGGATCTATAGGATAAGCTGGTTCTACAAAATGCTTCCAAACATGCATGAAATAATTTACTCTCAGTTATCTACACTGTGAAAATGCTAATGGAGTTATATTCGATGTACTGAACTAAAAAGAACAGTTGAAATTTGACCTTAATCATTCAGGACAGTAGCTGATATAGAGAATAGTAATTCAGAGGTTTAGGCAAACTCCCTCTGAGAATTCAATGCAGGAAATTTTCTCATCTGACAGCCCTCAATGGACTTTTTTTTCGTTACCCAGCTATAAAACACCTAAAAGATATTTGACAGTCTAATTTGGAGGTATAAATACTGCTATCATGTGACTAATTTTCTTCAGCTGACATATATCACTTTAAAAACTCACAATGCATCAAATAACATGACAGAATAACAGTACTTACAGTATCGCACTTACTTTCATTAATTATGCTGTAACTTACTGGTAATAAATCATCAGCAAATCCAGCAAAAGGACATTTAGAGAACCTAAACTGAATCAGCAAACAAGACAAATTACTATTGTTTTTATTACACAGAAAAATACTTGCTTTTAGTTGAACTATATAAAAAGTTTTGGCATTTGCTTGTATTTGTTTTCATTAGCATTCATTAGGATTTTATCCTTTCCTTTGATGAAAGATCAACTCTAGATGCATACTGAAAGAAAGAAAAAATATTAGCTATAGTGCTTACAATTTGTTTTACTAACTGTAGATAATTGCTGAATAGTTTTTGGCTCCTGTGATTTCTGTAGATTCTTCATTATTCAGGGGGCAAACCTCAGGGATTGTTTGAATAAAATAGGAGCAATACCACTGAGCATTCACCGCATTATATACAGCAAATACACTGATCTGACACGTAGAAAAATAAATTTCCATATTTATTATGTAACTGAATAATTATACAAGTAATAACATCCAAGAATGTCTTAATTTATGCTATTACTGAAAAATGTGTATCATATGTATCATACACATTATGGGTATCACACCATTTCTCTTAATATTGGTCGTGGTTTAGGAATAGTACCACGCAGTTTAGTGCTCCCACTGAGACTCTCCAAGTAATGCCCCACTGACCAGTCCCTGCTCCCCTTACCCCTGCAGCAGGCTGGAGAGGAGAATGGGAGGCACAAAAGCTAAAGATCATGGGTTGAGATAAGAATAATTTACTGGAAACAGCAATGAGATAAGAAAACAAAATGATTCACATGGAAACCCCCTCAACAATAGACAATACCCAACCACTCCCTCTGCCCCTCTAAGCTGACCTGAAAGGGACCCTTTCTCCCCAGAAGACACTCCCCCTCTCTCTCCCCAGTAATGGCATGAGGTGATATGGAATAACCTCGGGGTGGGTCCTAGCCATGCTTCCTCCTGGCTATTGCAAAAATTAACCCTGTCCTGGCCAGAACCAGGACAATATTATAATTGCTACTCAAGTGCTTTCCAACATATTCTACAGTTTTTAGAATACACTCGAGGCACAAGAAAAGGAAGAAATGTAAGAAGCAAAGAGTGGCATGTGTATCAGAAAGCAAAATGTTTTTAACTCTTCTCAAATTCCCTGCTGATTTTATTATCATCTCTTGAAGAAGGAATGATACTTGATGGTGGTTGGAGTGGCAGATTGTACAGTTTTGTGACAGATCTGAAGCTTACAGAAATAATTTTTTCTAAAGTTCTAAAAGTTCATCCCACACTAAAAACCAGCTATTTTAATAGGTGTAACAGTATTTCTTGAAGCTATCCCTATATTGTTACGTAAGTTCTTTAATACAATAACTGTACAAGGACTCTCAGATTTTCTCAGAGAACAACCATCTCCTAAGAACATTATTGTTGTCTGAAAAAGCATAACATCTGCTCCAACCTTTTACTTTAAGGAGTAATAGATAGACATTTCTTACTCAAGAAATAAAACATTTTTTTTCAGACTTCATTTTTCTTCTTCCAGATTTTTTTCCCTTAAACCCCTGAATTTCAATCCATCAATTCACAGAATCACAGAATATTCTGAGTTGGAAGGGACCCACATGAACATCAAGTCCAATTCTTAAGTGAATGGCCTGTGTGAAGATCAAACATGTGACCTTGGTGTTATCAGCACCATCCTCTAACCAGCTCTGCTAAGCAAAGGAAGGTATCACACCACGGATGTGAAGAATTTCCAGGGCTTGGTCTTCTGATGGGGAGGGTTCTGTATGTACTTCTGAAAAAGCATTTTGACATTTTCACTTGCTGTAATTATACTGCGGAATATGAAATGACAAACAATATGCTTTGTAATTAATTTCTAAGATTTGGGGAAGGATGTAATTCCTGGAACTGAAAATACAATTTTCCATAGTCTTTAAGCCACAAAGGAGGGGCAGAGAGCTTTCACTCTACATCAAGAAATTAATAGATTTTGAAAAGCTGTGTCTAAAGAACAGCCACAAGCAGGTTGAATGGTTATAAGTAAGAATTAGAGACTGAGGCAACAAGGGCAAGCTTGTGCTTGGTGTTTACCACAGTCCACTCAGTCAAGATTTATTTAACATCTTTGTTGATGATCTGGACTAGAGGATGGAGTGCACCTCCAGTCAGTTTGCAGATGACACTGATTTGGGCAGAAGCGTTGATCTGCTGGAGGACTCTGCAAAGGGATCTGGACAGGCTGGATCAATGTGCTGAAGAGGACTGCATGAGGTTTAATAAGGCAAAAGGCCAGGTCCTACACTTGGGTTGCTACAGGTTTAGGTAAGAGTGGCTTGAGACCTGGTCAGTAGAAATGGACTTGGGGTTCTGGTTGACAGCCAGCTGAATATGAGCCAGCAGTGTGCCTAGGTGGTCAAGGAGGCCAATGACATTCTGGCTTGTATCAAGACTAATGTGGCCAGCACAGCTAGGGAAGTGATTGTCTCTCAGTATTTGGTGCTGGTGAAGCTGCACTTTGAGTACTGTGTTCAGTTCTGGGCCACTGACTTCAAAAGGGACACTGCAGTGCTGGAATGTGCCCAAAGAAGGGCAACAAAGCCAGTGAAGAAAACACACGTTGTAAGAAGCAGCTGAGGGAACTGGGGTTGTTTAGTCTGGAGAAGTGGAGGCTCTGGAGGTGACCTCATTCCTCTTGACGACTATCTGAAAGGAGGTTGTAGTGAGTTCTTCTCTGCCAACCTCTCCAACCTCTCAACATCCTTCTGAAGGGCTGCGCAGCCCTCTGGGGTATTGACCACTCCTCCGTGCTTTGTGTTTTCAGCAAACTTGCTTACGAGGCATCTATTCCTTCATCCAAGTCATTGATGAATAAGTTAAAGAATATTGGACTGAGTATTCAACCTTGGGGGAAACCACTAGTGACAGATCTTGTACTAGGTCCTGTGCCACTGGGATCTACCATTCAGACAGATGGGAATATGAGAGGAAACCAGAGTGGATATTCAAAAGCAAAGAAAAATATATATCTGTAATAAAAAATAGTTTGTGACCTTGAGAATTGACTGAATTAATTATTATTTTCTTGGAGGGACTGAAAGAGATTTTCCCCGAAAAGTAAGAATTAGTTAAAAACAAAAAAACAAACTCTAATTTAGAAAATCATTAATGAGCTTTTCTTATCCTTTTCCTATCCTTATCTTTATCAAGTATGATATTGAAATCTTGTACTAATCAAAACTTAAATAAAAGGCATTTTTAACCCAGCTTACTGGATATTCTAAAATGAGAAGCACAGACTCCTTTTTGGTTGCTACAAAGTGGGCATTGATGCAAAATGTGCATAATTTATACTGTTACCTTTTCACTACATATAATCTTCTTGAGTTTTATGAATAACATGGTACTTTTTTTGTTTTTTTCAAGAAACCTTAAATACCCAACACCCAGACACTTCATATACAGGACCTCTGTCTTGTTAGCTTTAGGTCTTATAAATAGATGTTAGATGCTCAAACGTTCACACAAAAGAAATAACACAGTTGTTTCAGATTAGTATCAGCAATAAGATTTGTACTTGATACAGAATTTTAGATGCTTCTTCTTCACTGATTTTCATATATTCACTACAAACTTTTCACTCTACTAAAAGCAGGAAAGGGAGGATGGGAGAGAAGAGACAGAGTATCTATTACTGCCCTGTATAATACCTCAAAATTGCATACTGAATTAGTAAGATTGGTTCAAATCAGATTTCAGAAACTGAAACTATGTCTGAACTGTCTGACGTCCCCTATTCATATAGCATTTATGCAACACTTACAAGGTTACTACCATTGCATATTTGAACAAAATCCCATTTTGTACTGACAGATTTCTGTTCAACAGATAATAGAAGATGGCAATGTGCCCTCCTAGCCAGTTCTGTAAGCCTAATTACTGTCTGCCTGGTCTCATTTTACACAATCAGTATGACCACATTTATTCTGCAAACTGATGGCTATTCCTTTTGGGTTTACCTAGAATTTGGTCCATGAAACAAGCACAGCTTCTTGTATCCTGTGCCATCTTCAGAGACTACAAATACATCTGCTTGGCCATTCCAGAGCCTACCCAAAATTCTCAGAGAAATCAGAACTAATGGGTTTACCCCACTGTCATGGTTTTTCTTTGTGCTGTTAAAATGTTGAAATTTGTTCCTTTTCCCTGTGTGTGAGTGGGGGAGAGGAATCGGTCCAACGAGTTCTTCCAAGCCCTTAATGGCCCACTTAACGCCTGGGCTAAACCATATTGATATGTTAATTTCTAGGGTTTTGTCTCTTAAGAAAGCAGGACAAAAGAGCTGGGAGGGGCTT
>JAWWES010000133.1:53808517-53853034 GCA_035583135.1 Lophotriccus pileatus
ATAAACCTTCTCTCACAGCTTAGACCAATTTGGTTGGGGGGTGTGGGAAAAATTGTCACCTGGACAAACCCACGACACACATTCAAACAGAAACAATTGATATATTAGTATTTTCAGAATAACAAAAAATACTATTCTCAGTCTACAAAAAAACAAGTGTAAGAAAGAGAATAGAGAGGGTAAAACCATTTTGTAAAAAAAGTGCTCAAATTCAAAAGATAAATGGAATTATTGTGACATTTTTCTCTGAGCTCAGATGGCCATGAGTTAAGAGACATAAAACACTGAAAGAAATATTCAAAAACATAAAATGTCTTCAGGGCTGAGCCAAAAATGAATTAGGTAGACATCCCACCAAACAAATCATTTAGATAGGATGTACATCTTTACACAAGTCATTTCTCAATGCTTAATCCTCATTAAAGGTTCAAATGTAGATAAAATTACAGAAAAAAAACCTCAGACATATACTTGAAAAACATAGAAAGAAATTAAACTGGAAATACATGTGTAAATGACATTAGTATAGCTCTGCAATACAGTGAACCAAAGTATATGGAAAAGCACGCAAGATGAAGGAAATGATCTCTCAAAAATAATATGTATATAAAGCACATTTATATATAATAAAATAATAATATATTATGTAAGTAAATATAGCATAATATCAAAATATCTCCATATTTTTATTTTGTTTTATTAAAGAGAAGGCTGGGAATTCATTTTATTATGGTGCATAAGTATTTCCATATGGGAAAAATAGCTATCAAGATATTCTTAAGCAAAGAGATCAATACACTCAGTCTGAAAGCCAGAAACATTTCGAAAGGAAACCTAGCAGAATTCTTTAACATTGACAGTATTTTATCACCAGAAAATTATACTAAAAGAGGTATTGTAATTCTGTCACTTGAATTTTCTCTATATTTGTGCATCGTGTTGCCTGAAGTTCAACACAGTTTGTTAGTCTCAATATAGTGTAACTGAGTAATATTCAAGGGTCTATCTTAAAAGTCGGACAAAATGATGCACTCATCACAGACACACACACACTTAGATGTATATAGATATAGATATATAGTCAGGAGAGAGCTTAAAAAAAATTCCCCATCACAGTGAAGAAAGTAATTAGATAAATAGCAGCCCAACCACCCAAACCTTTAAATAACTAAAACAAAACAATAAAAATCAGATGGGCTAAGGTGAAAACACAGCAAAAATTATATTCATTGCTCAGTGCCTAATATTTTCTGCCAAGGATCAAAATCCCACTGTACTGAATACATTAAAAAAGAAATAAGATTGTCCCAGATGATTTATATTCTAAACAACTGGGAAAACACAACGACTGAACAAACAGGGTCTGCAAGGGAAGATAAGGTTACTGTTCAGGCAGACATGTGTGAATAAATTAGGTCTGACAGTGGCTCAGCCATGACATGCGGTCATCGATGTCCACATGGCTACATAGCAAATATTTATAGAGATATGTTGGTACATATTTTCCCTTACATTTGAAGCAGTCAATTTAATTAATTGTATTTGTCTATATCCCATTACATGCAAAAATAAAATGTCATGGTCATGTCTAATTATTTTCAGACTTACTAATGTAAATTAAAATTCATTAATCAGCGGACAATATTGATTTCCACTAATATATCTTCCCCTGTCATTGTTTTAAGGTTTCAGGTAAAAAAATCTGCTGATCACCAACACTTCCCTAGATTTGCTGACCATAGGTTAGCATTACAAACCCTTATCCTGAAACACAAATTCAAAAACTAGCCTCCGCATTTACTGTTCATATTCACTACAGATAAGACTGTGTCATCTTCAAAGCCATCTCTGCATTATGTCAAAATATTTCACCCAAAACATGCAATATAATTTAATAACAGTGGGACATGCTTGTGGTAAGATGAAATTTTCAACAAGGGACATGATAGAAGAGAGACCAAACTTCTGACCAACATTTTCATAAAATAGCCCTAACGGTAATGCTAATCTGAATAGATTTATAGCAGCTAAACAGAGTGCAGGATGAGAAACTATAAAACTGTAACAATAAATATAATAATATTTACTAATGATTTGAGAGTTCATGTTCTATTTCTCAATACTAATTATATTGTAAGTTAAAAAACCTCCTGGAATTTTGCTTCAGGGTTTACTTAGCAAAGAATACAGTTATAACCCCATAAACAGGTGGAAAGAATTCTTAGCCCATTGCCAAACAAATCACATGCCTAAGGGGAAATTTAAGACAGAAAACAGAAACATGAAATTTTCAGCATTTACCTACTTCATAACATTATATCCACTCAGTAGATTACTATTTTTCTCAAAATTTTTACTAATGAAATTATAAAACATTGTTTAGAATACCTGCCATTTGTGGTGTGACATGATGTAAGATTGAAGATGGTATTTGTTCATTTCAGTAGAAAGTGTGTGAGACTGTAGAAAACAATCTCTTTCTTATCTCTCTTTTTCCCATAATTATTGTGATTTATGAGTATGCATCCATACGCTATGTACCAAACCAGTGAAGTTAGAAGTAACTCACAAGGCCTCAGACTTATCATTAGTGAAACCATACACAGAGACTCTGAAAGACACAGTGGTGACCTGATTATATATTTTTATTTTAAATAATATATGATAATGATAATCTAAACATACTGCAGTTATTTCAGATATCATGTTTACTGACGTATTTTTTCTGAAAAATAGTGAGTACTTTTTGATATATAAGGTTTTAGCTTTTGATAAATAAGGTTTTCAGAACCATAAAAGACTATATAAATAAAGATTAAAATATATTCTTTAAGAGCCATTTATTCATGTAAGAAAAAAAAATTAAAACCTAATATTTTTCCCAAATGAATTGTATATACTAATCAAAAAATACTGCAATATTCTGAGTAGCATATTCAACATTTAAGTTAAAAAAACCCCTTTTATTTAATTAAAATATTCCTTTTTTTTTCCGAGCTAGAGGCATCAGCATTCATATTTCCAGATTAGATTAACATGCTCTGTTTCATCATAGTGTATTTGTAGAAAACAATCATAGTTCTATTGCATTTTTATTCCTCTGTGTACAAGATCACCACTAGCTTCCTTGTATTGAAGGGTTTCACATGTTTCACTGGTTTTATGTTAAAATAATATCAAGGCATTAACACCAAGGAATATATATTTAGAGTAACATAACCTAACACAGAGAAGTAATCTATGTCCCTTTTTATTAATTCTTGACTGAATCTTTGTAAGAAGGGATAGTTCTAGAATTGACAGACAAGATAGGTGTTATTGGGAAGCTTCTTGAACTCTGAGATGACATTTCTTTTTTAGTTCCCAGAACTCCTGAAAATCTTGAGAGTTAATTTTTCACCCACTGAAATGACATGTTAAGAAAACCTACGTCACATTATCTCTGTAGAAACCAGGAAAGGATGTGTATGGTGAAGCAAGCCCATTCCTAATCCTTGTATTTCAGGTGGAAAGTGTATTCAGCCTTCTCTTCGTTCACTTCCCCTCTCTTTGCAAGGGCAAATAGTCATGATGAAACAACGGATTTACCTTTCATTCTTAATATTTATATTTTCACATCCACTAAGAGATTAAACAAAATATCAAAAGTACAAAAAAGCATTGAAGAAGTGTTGAGCAAATAGTCATAAACATTTGGAAGCTCTTATTCCTTCCCTCATTTTCCTTTCTGAAAACCTCTTTGGAAACTTACATTCTAGGTCACCTCCTCAACATGGACCATGAAATGACACACAGAAAGACTATTACAGAAATTACTATACAACGATATATTTTATTGGGATCCTGTTAAAAAACTATTTCTTTAATGGATTGAAAGTATGTTATGTGTTGCTGACTACAAATTTAATATAATAAAATTTACATTCAGGTATTTTTCATGTTAAGTGGTGTCATTAACACCTGTAGGACAACCTAAATGGGTAAGGTAAGCTGGATTCGTCCCCAATTTATTTTCTACTCTGACTTATTTGAATGCAAACATCTTTGAAGACTTTGTATAACAACTTCAAAAATTTAAACAGAACCTCTAGAGAGGTTGTGTAATTTTCAGTTCACTGAACCAGAGAATAGTCTCTCAAAGCTGTTCCAGTGTTGTCATTGCTTCCACCTACCAAAGAAACAGTGATGACTCAAAGTCAGAAACAAAAATAAATAAGCAAGTGCCATCATAAAGGGGAGTTTTCAGAAACTGCCAAATCAACAGTTTTCTAGGAAGTTTTACCTATGGTAGATAACTGGAACTTTAATTTTAGTATCTGAAATACCCTGAGTGTTTTGCAATATATTTCATCACTTTGATAAAGTAATAATCAGACAACCTGATTTCAGTTCCAAACTTTTCTATTAAAGAACTGATCAGAATAAACACTTTGCTGAATACCATAAACTTAAATCAGGACTAAAGTGCAATTTCCAAGCCTACATAAATTAATGATGTACCTAAAGAAAATTAAGTTTGATGACTACTTGTGTGTAAGGTTTCGAATAAGAATACAAGCAGACATTTTTTTCCTTAGAGAATACTGTCTTTTGAAATCTCTGTCTTTCTGACCTGAAGGCTGCACACATCCTGAAGGACCATTTCATGAAAATTACAGTAAGGAGGAACTTATGTTTCATGAAAATTATCCTCTGATCACAAATCCAGTTTGAGGTATCTTATTTTATGTAAACAAGAAATCCTTGGCAATGCTCTTGGTGAAAGGAAAAAAAAATTAACCCTTTGAATTATGAATCCCATGACAGTTTGAAAATATTCTACTTTTTATATTCATGTGCACATTGTCAGTGATGGTGATTTCATACTCTAATTCAAAGCAACTACTCAACCTGTCATGTCTGTATATCAAATAATGACATATTATGTATAAACATAAATATATATACGTGTGTGTGTATACTCACATAACAACTGCTGCCCACGTTATGTGGAAAATACTTTAAAGGTGTTAGACTCATTCATGTTAGTAAATTCAGTGGAAATTCATTATATTCATTAACAAGGCAGAAGGACTTAATTTAAGAAGACTTGTGACTGTTCTTATATTATCTTTAAGGAAGAGTTTCCTAGAAATTTGTTTCCTTTTGTTAGAAATTTTTATTAATAGTCACAGCATCTCTGAAATGCTTTAATAACATTTCTATGAGCCACATAGAACTTTATTATAGAAATCTTAGATCCATGATAGTGGTTATTAGATAGCCAAACTAAAACATGTGAGTTGTTAGAAGTTTGATACAATGAAGAAAATTGTCAGCTTGATAAACTTGACCCAGTTCAGCAGGGAGCCACCAACCAGCCAGGGGCTGAACTACTTGCCCCATGAGAATAGGCTGAAGGAGACAGGTTTGTTCAGCATGTAGAAGAGCCCACTTTGAAAGGACCTAAGAGCAGCCTTACAGTGCCTATGGGGATGTTGTTGAGAATATATAGATAGGCTTTTGATATTAGTGCATGACAAGGAGAACAAGAGACAACAGCTGTAAGTTAAATTAAGAGTGACTATGATAGGATATAAGAAAAAAAATCGGATATTTAATATTGAATCTGATTACAAGCCAATCTAGGCTTTTTTTTTTTTTTTTTTTAGATCTTAAAGGCACAGACAAAGCAATGGGAAAACAACTAATCTTATCTGAAGCTGCTTTGAGTGGGGACCTGGGTTAGTGATCTCTCAATGAACCTTTTGAAAACATGCATGCTGTAACTTTTCTGCTCCATAATTCATGCACCTGTCAGAGCAATTAAAAACGTAATTTTTTTATCAAACTCAGAATATATAAGTAGTGGATCATCCTTTTCTCTTTAAGGTAATTCTTGTCAGCAAATGTTACTTCTCTCACTGCATATATTTTAGGTTGCCTTTTTCCTCATGTGTTTTTTTTTTTCATTTTTGAGCTTTAATTTAATTTTATTATGACATACTAATATTTAAAGTATTTATTCACTCTTTTCATTATTTTGTCCATTGCTATACAAAAGATGTTAAATAAAGTTTCTCTTAAAATAATGAGTCGAGGCAAGAAGTTTTCACCATAGGTTACCAAGGAAGGTACTTTATTATCTCTAACAGTTTTCAGAAGTTTGCCATGCAAACATTCATACTGGAATGAGAATAAATGGTGAAATAGAAAACTTTGCTAGTAAGTCAAAACAAAATTAAAAAATTAACATTGGCTGCAAATAGTTGTACAAATTTGTTTTGTAATAATGGTTACTCAGTAAGGCAGCGAGCAGTTTCAACAGAGAAAACAATGCACATAGGCAAAAAGATAACTGCTACATCTACCCTGTGAAGTAAATTATTTGGTTGTACTCAGTAAAAACATTTTACATTATTATGACCTGCTATATAAAAATACCAGATAAATGTCAATAGCAATGAAAACGAGAGGAAGAATGAATATTATTAGCAAAAGAATTTAGAAACCCACGATATCTGATTACATTGTTGTATAAACCCATGGTACATAAATATTTTGAGTGCTTCATGCTGTTCTAATCATTCTATCTCAGAAAGAAACAGCCTGTGAAAGTACAAAGATGACAAGAATGATCAAAGAAATGGAACAGTTTTCATACGAAGAAAGACCAATAAACTAGGGCTCTTCAGCCTGCAAAAGAGACAGCAGGAGATAGATGTGGTAGAGGAGCACAGCATTGTGTAGGGTATGAAAAAATTGATTAAGGAACAATTATGCACTCTTTTTCAGTGTCCAGGAAATAGGAACATCCAGTGAAATTATCAGGCCAAAGAAACTACATTTCCACACAGAGTAAAATCAAGATCTGTGAAGACCAAGAGTATAAGGAGATTCAATATGTGATTAAGCAATTCAGTGAAAAGTCTATCAAGCTCTGTCAAATACAAGGAAGCAGATATTACCTATCAATGTTTCTTTTCAAATACAACACTCAATAATATTAATTTAGCACTGGAAAACTCAGTATTATTGCTCTTGTTGTGTGGGCTTTAAATCACTTTGATGACCTATAGTAGTTTAAATGATTTGAATATAGATTTTAGATATTGATCATAGGTTTCCAATTGCATTCAGCTCTTTCTCATTTCAGCACTCAAGGCTTCAAAGTTTAGAAATTGTGAAGGCAAAAATAACCCGATTGACAAATCCAATAGTGCAAAAACTAAAGAACACTTAATGAAACAAGAAGGACAGATATACGATAAAACAGATGTAAGTACTTCTTTCTCAAAATTTTATCCACAGAAATTTTTGTAAACAGAACTTGCAGATTCAGCAAGGGATTAGACAAATTGGTGAACAAGACAAACAGTTACTAGTTTTGAGCGTACGCTGCAGCATCCCTCATAAATGAGTTACAGACACTGAGAAAATGCAAGGGAAATGAAAGCTGTGGACAGAGTCTCCTATTGCTCTGTTGGCAACAGAAAACTAAGCTGAAAGTACTAGTGATTTCACTTGGCAAGATCTTTCTTCTGTTGTTACTACAACTGGAGCAGTTCATGCTACAATTTCATATTAAAACTACTGAAGTGCATTTTACAATAAGTGACTGGTATAAAACCTTCCAGATTTAGGGAAATCCCAGAAACCAGATAAAGTATCCCAGTACTGAAAGGAATTTTGGCCTGGAATCCTGTGTTTCTTCAGCAGTGATCCAGAAAACAGCATCTAAAATATTCTACTATAATTTTTATTCTGCCAGAGCAGCTATAAAAATATAAGTAAGAAAGTTTATTATAAGGTCTGACTTTGTGTTATTTGAGGGCAGAATCTGTTCAATATTCTCTTTTCCTGCTCTTCACCACTCTTTATTTCCTGCATGCCAGATTTTTCCTTGGAGGATTAGAATCAAACATGGAAGTAAATATCCATAGTAACAGAAAACATTTGGCCAGAGAACAGCCCTCATGAAGGGTCTAGAAAACATGTCTTAGGAGGAACATCTGAGGGAGCTGGGTTTATTTAGTCTGGAGAGGAGAAGGCTCAGGGGGGACCTCACTGTTGTCTACAGCCACCTAAAAGGAGGCTGTAGTGAGGTGGAGCCAGTTTCTCAAACTCTGCCTGCAGTGAGAGGACCAGAGGAAATGGCCTTAAGCTGAGACAGGAGATTCAGATTAGATATAAAAGAAATTTTTACTGTTAGGGTGGTCAGGCATTGGAATAGGTTGCCCAGGCAGGTGGTGGAGTCACCATCTTGGAGGTGTTCAAGAGGTGTCTGGATCCGGTGCTGGGTAATATTGTTTAGTGGTTTAGGGGTTACAGGGGTAGTGCTGGGTTAATGGTTATTATTAAATTTAGTATTAAATTTATTCCTCTGCTTCTCCAGAGAACAAATACTAATGTCTAGCAGTGCTATATTTTCAATAAGGAATATGTTTACTTACCCACCTTAAAGGACCCTGAGAGGTGGGTTTTAAATTTCCATAAAACTCAGTGCTTCATAATAATACACTGGGTATTTAGTGTGATTTCAGCAATCAGTATTGAGAAGATGAGTTGCCTCATAATGGTCACTTCTGCTTAGTTATTGCCTGATCACATCCTTTCAGAAGCAAAGCAGCAAGCACATTGCAGAAAGTCATGGACATAAAGCTCTGTAAAACATGGCAACTTCATAAATAATAATGATCCAGCTTTTTATATGATGGAATGTTCAAGTACTTTTTTTCCCATGGTTTTAATGAGAAGTTTTATTTTGCCTAAATCATGAAGATGTGAATGGACAACCCATTTTTTTTATAACAAGGGTGACTAAACTCTAGTCAAAGCATCATGTGAATTGCTACTAGGCCATATTTTATCTCAATAAAGGGGAACTAATTCCATCCTCTTTGATCTTGGATATTACAAGCATAGATTATGTTATGCTGTGTTCCTTGTTCTAACTCTTCAGATTTATACTGGATTGTGTTTCAAAGTTGCTTTGTTTCATTTCAGTTAAAAAAGAAAGAAAGACTTAAAGGTTTGTGTTAGGTGCTTTGGGGACATGTGTGCTTTAAAAATGTTCCAGGATCAGAATAATTCTTGTGAAATTTTTCACTTTCTTCTGTTCAACAACAGTCAGGCTAAGATCTTTTGGTGATATATATGCATAAGTACACATGTATATATTTTAAAAAATACATTAATCCCACAAAAAGACAGAAGTATTTTTTAATGGAAGAATGATGCCTTCTGCACCTTTTTCAGATCTGAGTCTCCTAGTTGCTCCTAGAAGCCATTGGAGAAAGAGGGGTTGTAAGCCTAAAACAAGAAAGTGAAAAAGCAGAAAAAGTGTAAGATCCCAAATGCACTGTTTCCCACTTCTAAAATTATCCTTTTTTGCATTTATTTCTGAAATAACATTTCCAGAAATTTACAATGTAAAGAAATTAAAAAGTTTGGACTTGCTTGGAATCTCATCACAAACTTCATTCTAAGGTTTTTTTCTGAGGCTTTATGATTTGGCTTTAGTAATTGATACTAATGATGTAGGTGCTGCCCTTTGAGCAGGCTGATGATCCATTTTGGGAAGCTGCACTATCACCCTGCACAAGTGGCAGGCAGGCCAGGGGGACCACCTTCAGCTAGTGATAAGGTACTGTCATGAAATTTTTTTTCAATGTGGACAGGTATAGAAGACTGTCATCCATCTGATAGTTGCTCGAGAATGAGTCTGTAGTAAACATGAGGTTTTATCATTGATCCCTTTTCTTACTGAATGTTTCTGTCAGTACAGAAAGAGGGTAAGAAATGAGCCACTCTCTAAACTAGAATGCCGTTGAAGTCTCTAAAGCCTGCCTGAACACACTTAGGAGGGATATACGAGCAATGAATGCTGAACTTCAGAGATCTGAATTTGGTGTCTTCTCTTTTGTGGATTTCTTCTGTGTTTTTGGAAAGTTGCAGGAGTTCTTCGTACCTGTGTTCCCCATCTGGTATCGGGAAATAATAAGCAGTTAGCTCAGGGGGAAAAAACTGTACTAATATCTGAGGCACAAAAGGGTGAGTGGGAACTGATTGCTTCCTCTGTAAGCAACAACCCAGACGAGTTGAACAGCATAGACACAGTAGAGTGCACCAGGGAAAGCATACAGTCCAGTGTGGCTTGTCCTGTTGAGTCTTGAGCTCATTGCTTTGGCAGAAATATTAAGAAAATTAGACTAGAAAGAAAAAAAGAAGACTAATAGTTCCTATGTGCAGTGCTAAGTTACTTAATGGCTTTTTCCCCCAGTAAAAGTAATGCCTCTAAATAACATTAATTTTGTTTATTAACAAAAAAAAAAACAAACCAAAAACATAAATACAGATGTTGGCTGATTGGGTCAAACCTTCAATTCTGAGGTCCTTTCAGACTTGAATTATTCTGTCAAGTGCCAGAGATGAAAAAAACACCAGGTTTGAATTGTTCATCCTATACTGTTCTGAATGGGACAAAAGGGAAAAATCAAGCATAGGCATGTCATTCCTCTACTTTCATGTCAAAAAATTTTGAAGGCAATCACAAATATTTCTACTTCAGCAAAACACGATGAAAAATGAAGCAACTAAAAACATAATGCTTACCTTGTACTGGTTTATCATTGTCTATTAAACCTGAGGTTGAGGGCATTTTTTAAAATTTTTGGAAGACAAAGAGACGGGGAAATTTGAGTTACTGGGACTGTATCTGAAGCCTTGAACTGTTCCTTCAAATGTAAGATCAATATTTGCTTTGATGATTGAATAGAAGAATACTGAGATTTAAATTCTTTACTTCAAAATCATAGTTGCAACATCACAAGGTAGTGAACTGTGTAATCAAAATCACAGGGGAGATTGCTCATAAGCCGAAAGGTGGGGAAAAAAAAAAAAAAAAACACAGAAAAAGACATTGCCTGCTTGTGTTTTTGCTGAGGAATTTTCTAAAGATGACCTTTCTTTCTCAACACACATTTTCCTACTCGAGACCTTCTAACTATCAGGAGATAGAAGTAGTGATTTCAAAAATATAAAGTTTCAGCCTTTTTGGTTCTATAAGCCATATTTTGTAACAATTTGTTAGCCTGGACAGAGTGCCTGTTGAGAGTGATGTGGTAGGTAGGAGAGAGATACAGGGAGCGAGGGAGGGAGGAAGAGAGGGAGGGAAGGCAGAAGAAACAGTTGAAGTGTCAAACCGGAGTCATGTTGCAGGTTGGAAGCAAAAACCTTGGAAGTCTCTCAAATATTTAGCCCAATACTCTATTCCCTGGGCCAGTTCACCATAATAACACAGAATCACAGATTCAGTAAGGTTGGAAAAGACCTCTGAGATCATCAAGTCCAACTCATGGACTAACACCACCTTGTCAACCAGATCATGCCACTAAGTGCCACATCCAGTCTTTTCTTAAACACCTCCAGGGATGGCGAATCCACCCCCTCCCTGGGCAGCCCATTCCAATGTCCAATTACTCTTTCTGTGAAAGAGTAATTCCTAATGTCTAACCTAAACTCCCCTGGTGCAGCTTATGACTCTGCCCTCTTGTCCTCTGCTAGTTGTCTGTGAGAAGAGACCAACCTCCACCTGACTATAACCTCCTTTCAGGTGGTTGTGGAGAGTTACAAGGTCTCCCCTGAGCCTCCTCCTCTCCAGACTAAACAACCCCAGGTCCCTCAGTCTCTCCTCACAGGACTTGTGTTTGAGTCCACGACCTGAGGAGCCCAGAACTGAACACAATACTCAAGGTGTGGCCTCACCAGTGCTGAGTACAGGGCAATAATCACTTCCCTGCTCCTGCTGGACACACTGTTCCTGATCCAGGCCAGGATGCCATTGGCCTTCTTGGCCACCTGGACACACTTCTGGCTAATGTTCAGCCTCCTGTCAATCAGTACCCCCAGGTCCCTTTCTGCCTGGCTGCTCTTCAGCCACTCTGTCCCCAGCCTGTAGCTCTGCAGGGAGTTGTTGTGGCCAAAGAGCTGGACTCAGCATCTAGTCTTGTTGAACCTCATCCCATTGGATTTGGCCCATCTATCCAGCCTGTCCAGGTAGGTCCCTCTGCAGAGCACTCCTTCCCTCCAGCAGATCGCCCCTCCTCCCCAACTTGATGTCATCTGCAAATTTGCTAATGGTAGATTCAATCCCCTCATCCAGATCATCGATAAAGATACTAAACAGGACTGGGCTTCCAGTGTAAAGTTGTCAAGTACTCTCTCAGAAAGCTGATGATTTGTCTTCTTAGAACAAAGTAACTGAATGTGGAAAATACCAGTGCGGGTATGCGTAGGAAACAGCTCTGCTTCCCTGCAAATGGCTGTTGTAATAATTATTCCTTCCTTCTGCCTTGACAGCATGATGCTAACTAGCAGCTTGCAGCAAAGATAAGGCGCTGGGGGAGGTACATACATGAACACATCAGTAACAACCACACTCTTAGTTTTGTAGGGCTGGAATGCTTCCAAAATGTGATTTTCTGGTTTTACCTGATCTACCACAATAGTCTCTCAGATAGTGCTTTGACAGTGGCATTTATTAAATGTGAAAATAGAGACATTGGATGTCATAAATTTACAGGACTAGCAGTCTTTGATCAGAGTGATTGTTTTGGCAGAGAACAAAAATAGCAAGTATAAATAACATTGAAAATTCACATTTCTACTGTTACAGACAAGTTTCTGCACTCCAGCAGTACCAGCATGCTTCATAAGTTGCCAGGTGATCTTCCCAGACTGGATTTAGGTCCTGGATATTTGAGACTGTTTATGGGTGAACCTGGAAGCAGCAGTAAGGAATGTGTATCCATTTGTCCCTCTTTCACTAGGTTTAAAGTGCTTACACCAAGTAGGATCAACGTTGCCTCTGTTAAATGGGGGTGGTTATACCTGCACTAAATCCCCAAAGTTATGTCAGCTATGAAACACAGAAGCTGTCTGCATTACTTTCTTATATGAAAGGTATAACTAGATGATCCCTCTGGTGTTACACTAATGAAAAAATAAAACATTTGGAAGCAAACATTTCAGTTTCTTGCGGAATTGCACATGATTTTGAAAAAGGTTTGGATGCAGCTTCTGGGAAACTGAACTACAACATACTGTGAGAGGCTAAAGTACAGCAAAGTAGCTAATGACTGTTGGATGAAAATGTATTTATTATTTCTGTGCACTGAAGATCGGTAGCAGATAACTGTATCCTGTCAATTTTGTTGACCCTTGTTATGACTAGATATTTAAAGTAAATGGGCAGATACCTGTAAGATGCTGTCTTGATTTGGTGTTTCATACTGACATATGATATTTGATTATTCATTCATTTATACCTAGGATTGCTATGTCTTGGAAAATATTTCTTACATTATTTAGAGTTTTATTAAAATTCCACTTTTTCAAAGTGGATATCTGCAGATGGAGCACAGTAGTTTAAGCTTTTAAATTCTGTGGGCTTTGATTCAATGTTAGATGTCATCTAAACTCATAGTTTCCACAGTGTATGTAGTAAAAGAAGACCTACAGGAAGAGGTATGAACTTTAGATATATGTTTTACTGATTTATTTCTAGAGGAGACTGTGTTTGTGTTCTCAGCCAAGCTGTTATGCATCAGTTTTATGCAGGGGGAGAAAAACAAGTGCAAATGGAAATAGGGAATTGTAACAAATCTGGATGAGAGAAAGTAAGGTCTCTACAATCTTCCAGTTCTAACAAAGAAACCATCCCAAGAAAAAGAAAGGAGAAAATTGCAGTGCCAAATGTCCAACCACTGAGATTTCTTGACACTTTTGTGTGAGCAAACAGTTGTTTTCTCCCATTATTCCCATTAATTGCATTAAATGAAGTAAAAAATAAGCAAGATTTGTTTTCTTCCAGGACTTGAGGAATCAATGGGTCAAAATTTGAGGAAATTCTAAAACCCCAGCCAAAATCTGTGGTTAGTGTTCAAAATGAGGCATGTTCAGTCGTTCTCTGTTGTTTTTAGTGGTCTTTCAAAGTACTGCAAAAGAAGATTTGTATGTCCATTTTGGCAGACAATATCAAAAGCATTGCATCACTGTAATATATAGTACAGCATGGCTGTCACATAAAAATAAACATTCAGTTTAAAGTTTGTGTTGCTAAGTACAGGTATTTACATTCTTTAGCAAGAGTTGCAGGACCAGACAAGTTATTCTCTTCACATGACTTTAACAAAATGTTTTGAGAAATTGGACTTAAATAATACGTGAATTCGTGCTAGACCTCCACAAGGTCACTCTGTGCTCCTCTCAGTGAGAGAAAACGAAGTGAAAACAAATACGATAAAGGCGATCAAAGTGGCAGATGACACGTGAAGTTCAGAAAGCAGAAATCAAAGTATTCAGAAACTAAAGTTTCTGAGGTGACCAGGAGTACTTTAGAATGCAGTTGAGGATATAGATAAGATATGCTATTGGTATTTAGAATGGTGAGATGAGCACTGGAGAGAAAAACTTAGTTTGGTAAGAAAAAAAACTAACCCTAACCAAACCAAACCAAACCAAAGCATTCCACTTCCCTCTGGGGAAAAAAAAAAAAAAAAAAAAAAAAAACAGCTGCAAGGCAATGCTTTATAAATCTAGTATTTGAACTATGGTGTCCTTTCTCTCATAAGGTAACAGCTCTTCATGGAAGTTCTTCTACTGCTTTATAGCTGTTTTCTGTATAAGGAGGTGCTTGATTCAACCTAGAAAAAGCAATTTGGTTCATAACAATTTTTGGGTTTTTTTTTTTGCATATTGTTCTCCTTTCATTGTACATCACAGATGTACCTACAGCCACACTCAGGATAACTTCTGTGAATCACTTCTCTCTTGGGTGAAATTCAATAAAACAGAAAATAGTGGAAAAGAAGGGTTTAAATTCAGAAGCAGCTCTGCAAGATCTTAAGAGCAAGGAAGCAACGGAGAAACATGTTGTGATGATTGGTTGCTCTTCAGTTTCAGGGATGATCCTCAAGTGGGTAGAACTGTTTCCATTGTTGATGCAGTGAGCTTTTATAAATTTAATCTTGAAAAACTAAAACATACTAAATATTGAGCTTACCTGTGTAACGTATTGTTGATAAAGAGGCATTCAAACCGATTAGCTCTGGGTTTAATTTTCTTCATGCAAAGCGGTGCAATTGCATACTATGTTTGTATTTCAAATGTTTCTTGTGAATTCTCTGTTATACCCTCTTCTATACCTCTGCTTATGCAAGAGTACCTTTGAAATGTTGATTGTTGTTCCTGGCTGGACATGAGAGTTGGTTCTTCTTTTTACTCATGCTAGAGCTCTGCAATGAGATTTGAAGAGCAGGGAAGAAGAGGAAATGATTTTGTGGAAAGGCACATACATACCCCAAAACTGGTCACATTAGAAACTCTGCCACTGGATTTAGCTGATTTAAAAACATTGTGTTTACAGAACAAGTTGCCACTACCTGTATTTAGAGCTGTAATATTTCCATAATAATTTATCTGTTCAATGCAGTCAAAAGAAGTCAGACATTAAAAGTTATGAGGACAAGGATAGAAATCAGTGTTTCTCCACAAAAAGTTTCCATGGAATATGCTCATCTTTAATACTATAGCCTTGCAAAGTTCAAAGACAAGCAGTAGAGGTGCTGTGGGGATGGTTTCTATACAGGGAATGCTTAACTGGTTGGGTAAGACTTCTCAACTTGGAAAAAGGATGCCTGTGTGTGACAGGTGCTTGTAAAGTGGGTGGCATGAATACAGTGTATAGGCAGTAATTCCTCACTGTGTTTTCCTGTGAGTAAAGTCACTGTACAAATTTGGTACATTTAGCATTGATGATCTCACCTTTTGGCAAAGTAACACCATCGTTCCACCCTGAGCTCTGTGGAGGCAAACCACAGTGGACCCCTCAGACTGCAAGGTAGGGATCACTTTAAGTCATGAATACATTTAACAGTTTAGGTGCAACCCATATGATCTCCGGGCTGGCCCAGGAGAGTAATTTTGATTCTCTATACATTAGTTTAATCTGGAATTACAAAATGCACAACATATTCATGAACATGAAGGCATATGGCAGCTCCTACATGTGCTTGGTTCCATACAAATGCTTGGTTTTTTCTTAACAATTAATACCACCTTAATCTCCTCATCAGGCTGGTTTCCAAGTCCCAGGATATGTTTTATCCTTCTGCAAACTACAGAACTTCTATTTATGATGACCATGAAGGAGAAGGAAATGGATATGTCAAATATCAGACAAAATAAGGAATTTTGTCAGCAGTGAAAGGATATTTTTGTCTGCCTTCACCAAGGCTTCTTTTACATTTGTTAAGAGTCACTTGCCACTTGACTGTTACTGAAGAATCCTCAGAAATGCTTAACAAAAGTGTCTTTAAGTACTCAAACTCAACCTGGAAATGAATGTTAATTAAAAGCACTTAAAAAATTGCTCTGTACAACAAAAGCATTTCCTTTGACATGTTATACCCCTTGATACTGAAAAACACACAGAGAAATGACACAGACACTTCAATTAGCTCTGAAAGCTTTCTTAAACTCTTAGAATGATGATATTGGTTTACAGCTTTGTAGCACATATTTAACTGTTAGACGCATAGCTCTGAACTCAAAAAAATGACAAACAATTTTACCTTAATGCGTAAACTGTGTAAGTGACACAGGTAACACTCAGGGTTTTGGTTTTTTTTTTCTTAGCAACCATTTTCTGTTTCCTTTTCCAACATTAAGTGGGGTTTAGTTTACTGTTGTGGTCATAAAAGATATGGCTGCTGCAATCTTATTTATATATGCAAATTTTATGTATATTTATACTACAAGTGGAGGATGTCAATCAACACAAATTCAGATTTAAATAATTTTATTTCTTCATCAAAATACTGCTATAAGAAAAACAAGTGTGATACAAGCCAACTAAATTGCTAAATTAAAATGTCTTTTCAATTTAGAGTGGCAAAAGTAGCACTTTTATCTTTCCTCTTTTTTTGTCACTTTGAGTGTTATGAGAAGAGTGATTTTCATACAGTGAGATGGAACAATTTTTGAGAAAATAAGTTCTCTCTCACATACACTCAGTATTGTGTTGACTAGTATTAAAGGGTTGGCTAGTATTTGAGCAGACTTGGTTAGGCTGGAGGCAGCATTAGCTACATTGCTTCTTGTTCTAGAAGTCTGAAACCAACAAGTTAGAGAACTTCTGCCAAGATTAAAAGGTTTGCAAACCACAGAGCAGACACCTGCCAGGAAACACTGTTTCCCTTTTCCCTGCCTCAAGCAGGAGATGTTAGGCTAGCATGTCATGAGAATCTGCTGTGATGCAGCAAGGTTATCTGGATGGGTAGGGATAAGTGCAATTGAGGAAGAATTTATAAAGGGAGACTAGAACTTGTTTCGCTTAGTAAGACTGCAAAATGCCTTCTCAAACGAGTTAAATGTTTTTACTTCCTTCTGCGTTTCAGAGAAGGTTGCAGAGAAAAGCTGCGAGTAAACTCTCTTCCTGGTATCTGGCTATCTGGCCTCTTCAGGCCCGAGAGGGTGTGGGAGGAGAGAGAGAAGATACAAAAAACTTCGGAGAAGGTGGGGCACTGCCTTTTTTCCCGGGGAGCCACTGTGTGCAGCAGCCTTATGAAGTCGTCCTTGCATCTGAAATAAACCATTTTTTTAATCCCTCCACTGTCTTGGCATTCCTGGGAAGAATACCTTATAGGAAAGAAAATGGTTTCCCCAAAGTAATCCACTTGTTTGAAGGGTCTACAACACTCCTCCCACATGAACTTTCATATTGAGGGAAGCTATACAATACCTAAATTACAAATACAAAGTTGTCTACAGTCAAGTGAATCTTTAGGGCATGGCTGAAATTCATGAGGACTAGCTACATTACTAAACTGAAATATATTAAAATGTGTTTTAACACAAATAATACAAAATTCTTAGTTTAGGACTGTGGAATAGAGCCCACAACCACAAAGTTGAAGTCTGGACTTCAAAGAATATTTGCATAAAGAAATGCCTTATAATCACTCTTACAGTGGGGTGGCAAAAGAACTGATAAGGACCATAAATGTGAAAAATTAAATAGTACTTATTAAGAGTTTTCAGCTCTTCAATATCTGTTACAGAAACTGGTTCTGGACTAGTCCATTCATTTCCACTATGCACATATTTAAAGGATATGGGAGAGAGAGAAAATAAAGCAGAGAAGTGTCCTAAAAAATAATAGATGTTGAAAGAAAAAGTCTATCAAAAGGAAACTGAGAACTTATTTGAGATAAATAATTTCACAAGGAAAAAACCAGCAACTTAAATTATTATTCTTTCCATTAAGAAAGACCTATCTGTAACCTATGGCTGTAAACTAGAGTCTGATAAACTGTGATTAAAAACAAAGCATAGACATAAGACATAGTGGTTTAAGTGACCTTTAAGCAATTTGCCATTGGAACAGAATATCAAGAGAAGATATGAGTAGTCTTTAAGTTACAGAAAGACACCTGATGGAAAGCGTGTTTCAGAGAAGTACAGGTCAATGGTCTTGCTGTGGAGCGAGTGGATCAATAGCGTGTGGTATACAGGGGATCAGGCTAGACCCTTCTGGCCTTGAATCCATGAAAAATCACAGTACAGTGTAATATCTTCAGAGATGCCTGTCTATCATTTAAAGAGAAACAAAAAGCTCTGACACCAACAGGTATATTAAAGATGGTGATAAAGAGTCAATATAAAAGCAAAATGTCCTTAATACATTTACTACAGTTATTCTGCTGTAAGAACAAAGCCTTTTTAACACTCTAGAAAGATTCAAAATATTCCAAGGCTTATTATGGCAATGTACTTCCTTAATGATAATCTAGATGAAGGTGATGAAACGATACAGTTTCTTTGAATATAGTATCACAACATGACTTTCTGGTTTATACAGCTCATCTTTCCAGACAATCTGCTGTGCTACAGAGAACGTTCAATCAGGTAATAGGCGCCTTTTTTTTCTGGAACATGAAGACACCAAATTACTATAAGCATTGAAGGTTAGCATAGGAAACAAGGAAAAACCTGAAAATTGCAGCTTTAGTTTTATATGTATGTTTTCCAGAGTATCCTGCATTTTAGATTACACATATTTTTGTCTAGATGAATAAAAATTAATGCTTTCTCAGTAGGCCAAAGCTAAGAGTCCATGATGTCCTATGCAAAACACACTATTTGTTACACTGGCATTCAGTCCAGGAGACTGGTTCCTTCTGACTCAGACCATTCTATGATACTATGAATGCTTGTATCCAGAAGCCTAAAATAGTATCGTTTTTCTTCAGTGTACTGTGTAAGAAATAGTTTTAAAAGTGGGTAGCTCATAGTTTCTTGTTTATGGATGATGATTCAATACCTGAGTTCTCTAAAATTATATCCTAATCTAGACATAATTCTAGGAGTCCTTGAAGAAATGTGACAAAATCCAAAACCTCATTGAGCAGAGTCTATTTCAGGGCTTATACTGACATCCGGGAAACTTTAAAAAAACCCAAACCCTGAGATTCATGAATATTCAGCCTAGTCTTTTTTCCTGGTTAATATTTCATTTATAATTTATAGGCAAAAATGAGAAAACAGCAAAAACAAGTATGGTTTTTCTTCAAATAGTTTCAAAATTTTAAGCATAGTCTACCCCTTCCAGTTGGAAAGTCGCTATCAGAGATCCTCAAAGTAAGAGATGAAAAACGTAGTGAATAATTTTAGTTGATTTCTTCTGTTATTTCAGTATTTTTGACTGGTTTATTACCTTACTGGGCCAATGGGCTCAGCAGGTATTGCTACACATCGTTTCTGAGAAGGCTTCCTGCTGGCAAATTGGTTTGAAATCAAGAATTGCATTTATAATCTTGACAATAATACCTATGAAAAACATGCTAGTGAAGGCTAGATAAAAGGTAGATCCTCTTTTCTTCCAAAGCTTAGACAAGAGTTTTCAAACTATGTTCTCTGTTATTTTTAGCAAAAAACTTTTGATATACAATATACCGGCAAGAAAAATTAAACTGTAAATACATTTTTATAACTATAGAATTTGTACATGCATTTGATAAATCAGATAGGTTCACAGTTTTAAGGCCCAAGTAAACACTACAAACCTATATTATGTATATCAATATAGCAGAGAAGGATTGAGATATGGATAGTTCTATGGATATTAAAATTAACTTGTTTATTTTGATTTCTTATTTTTATATATATATTACAATTATAAATCAAATTTTTTTTACTATATCTGTATTTTTCTGTTTCTCTAAATACATACTTCTCTAGTCAATCCCTGTCACCACCATGCATTCAAGCAAAATTCCTTCTGAAATAAAATAGAACTGTGCAGGAAGTTTGCATAGTTACTGCAAAGTAGATGTGAAAATTGGGGAGGGGAAAAAAATAAAGTAAGTTTACCCTAGAACAGGAATTTCAGTTCGCTTCAGTTCACATCTCCTCTTTAAAGCCTTCAGTTTCTTGGAACAGGTAATGCCTGTAAATGCCAGACAAGGGATCTACCATTAGTAAGGAGGAAGTAAAAGCTGTGTAGTTTGCCCTGCCCTCTGACCACATCCAGGCAGGCATAATAATCTTTTAGGGAGGATTCATTTTCCCTAACTTTAAATGTGTACAAGTTACTTATAGGATATACCTTATAGAATGGCATCCTTTTGCCTAAACATGCGCTTGACAATATGGTTACTAGCTCAGAGGAAGAAAATTGTATTTAGTGTAAGCATTCCACCTTTACGGACACTTTGTGGTTTATGCAGATTACGTTAATCTAAGCCATTGTAAGGCCATAACCAGACTTCTTGCTACTTCCTTTCTTTTTTATTGCCAGTGACAAAAGTAACAGGGTAAATTTATCCAACAGCAGGTAATTTATCCTTTAGCTTGATACCATTTGATTCAATGCCTTTTTGATCTTGTATGGACAGATAGCCCAAAGTGAAGGTTTCATATCAACAAATGCAAAGATAAACAGAATTTCAAAAGTAGTATGGTATTTCCTTCTCCCACTGCCTTAAGCAACAGCACTTCTGCTGTTTTTAAAAAAAAGGTAACCTATGTATGTACCAAATCTTCCTTTTCAGCTGGAGCCATTCTCTTAATGGTCTACCAGGAGTCAACAACCACTTGAGTGAAATGATGTGTAAATGTTTTAAGAGAAGTACTGTCAATCTCATAGGTACTGATGGATATAATAAACCTTCCTTAGTATTGAGAGGAAATGAGATGACAATCTTGCCATGAAGGATGGAAAAGTACAAAGAAACAGATACTGGAGAAAAGAAACAATTCCTCTGATATGCTGGTGATAACATGATGGGTTTTGAATGAATCCATCATCATGATATTGTTAAGTGAGATTAAGATACAGACAATATGCAGTTATAGTGAAATAGGCTGAGAATGTGGAAGTAAATAAGCAGTGCAAGAAAGGAGACAAAATTTTGAGTAAATTTGTTCTGATTCTCTTAAAATCTTGTTTATGCACAGTAATTTAGAAGATTAATGTCTCTAAAAGACAAATTATCTACAGAAGAACTACAAGTTTGCAATATGATGAGTCAGTCCCATTGATTATCCAGGCATTATATTTCACCTACCCCATTTACTATGCTGTTCTAAAACAGTTCTCAAACTGTCAGACAAGTTAAAGTGTTCAGTGGCATCCATTGCAAAATGCTAAAATTGCATACATGAATTGGCAGGAACCCAAATAGATCTATATGAGTTCTTACCATCTTTCCAGACACTGCATTTAGTAATTGAAATACTAAAACCAAGAGATCAATGTGTTTTAAACTCCTCTGAAATGTACTGTTTAAAACTTAATCCAAAAATGAGGTTAGATCTAGTTAGACATTCTGACTGTGACTCTGCAGAACTAAAATGTCTCCACACATTTCTTTGTGAATGAGATTTGCCTAAAAGAGACAAACTAGATTCTAGAGGAGGAAGCTGGCTGTTGACTCTACCTATTGAACAGGGATAAGGGTGACACCCTGATGCAGGAACTACAGAGCTCTACAAGAGCAAAAGATTAGAACCCTGATTATACCAGTATCACCTTACTCAGTCTCACCTGGGGCCTCCACCCCAACATCCTCTTCAGTTTGGGCCCATAGCTGCATTTGAGCTCAGGTTCTGGCCCATGGCCCTTGTCAAATTACACTGTATGAATGCTGTGTCCAATCTTGACATTGTCTTGGTAATTTCACTTCCTGACTCAGCACTACTGACTCATTTGGTAATCCTTGCCTTTTGGCTGACTCAGAGTACTGCCACCAGACTTGTTCTCTTCATGGTTGGGACTGTGCCCCTGCCTTATTGTCTCCCTTGGGTCTCATCTTGCCTTCACTTGTGAAGACTCCACTTGCTCCCTGAAATAAATGCCACTACTTCTTGATTTGGAAAGAGTACAATGAAAGAAAATATACAGGTTATCCAGATTTTAGCTATATTATATTGACATGCTGTTCAGCATGTTCTGAATAAAATAGAGCTAAATCTTCAGTTCCAGACAAATAGTCACAATTTGCTTTCTCATTACAGGATTGCAGTGAATACCTATGCCACAAGCCCAAAGACATCCAAAGCAGGATGGCATCTTCCAGAGTCAAAATGGGCTCAGCCAGGGGGAGAAGAAAGGACCAAGAAGAAGTTCTGAGCTCTTTGGGAACCTGGGCTGGTTTCCTATTCGAATACCTATATACCATTCACTCTGGGGCAAGCAGTCAGCCCTGAGGTTTTTCTGAGTTACTTCTGCAAGCAGCCTAGCTGGGGTTCTGGAGAGAGCTTCACTTAAGGCAACTCTAAAGAAACAGCTTTTTCGTGTAATAGTCCAGAGATCCTACTCTCTTTTGCTAATGACAGCCAGAGTGCTAAAATTTTAGCACACCATGACAACTAAATGTAAGAAAGTGTCTAAACGTTATCTGGTCATCAGCTTACTTGTTCACTTATAGCCATGAGGGAAAGACTAAATTAAGTGGGAAAACACTCAGACATGATAGGTAGTAAGAGTTTTACCTAAAGGTTGAAAATCTGTTTTTTTCAAAGTGTTCATGCATTATTCTTCCCCACCACCAATTAAAATTGGGATATTTTTGAACTCTGGAGGCAGAATACATGAATAAAATAAGTGTTTCTTTTTTGGAAAAAAAAAAAAAAAGGTTATTTTCTTCCCATCTTTCCAAAATCTGCTGGGTATTAGATCAGCAGGACTATTTAAGATTGTGAAATAGCACCCCCCACCCCGATTAAATTAGAGACTTTGTATAGTCCAGTAAGTTGGCAAAAATAAAGGTATTTCAAGAGAACTGAATATTTTCCTTTATTGTTGGTTTAAGACTGCTAGTCAAACAACTGAAATTCTTTCTATTTTCTTTCTAAAAGATATCAAAATACAAGGAACAAAAAGTTCACTCTTAGCAGCAAAGACAGTTTTCGTACTGGCGAAGGTATTTTACCTGTGTTTACTGGGAGTACTTTGCTAGACATTAGCAAACAGGAAGTTCTATTTCATGTGACAAGTTGTTCACCTTGCAGAAATCCTTTTAACATGTCCTCTGACCCCCAGGCCCACATGTCAGATTTGTGCATGGCATACGAAGTCTCCCTAAGTGAACTCCTCATAGTCGTGCAATCAGCGTTTCACTCAACACTCCAAGGGAGACACTGAAGAACTGGCTTCGGGAGAACAGCTGGCACAAGAAGGCCTGTGCAATCTGCTTATTTATATGCCTGTTTTGACAGATCAACCCTGGCATGAACACTGGCTTTTCTAGCTAAATTGGCTCTTAGCCAAATACAGTGATAGCTGGAAAAGAAAAAGTATAGAAGGTAAATGTACTGGCAAGGTACCAAGCAGTCTTCACTGCCCATAGAACACCAGCATCTTTGGAAATTGTGACCTCCATATTGGGGATAAGAAGAAGGAAAAATTATAATTTTTGTCATATGCCAGTGCAAACAATAACATGAACAAAAACCCCCAATGCTTAAATTTACCTGCTTCTTACTGCAAAAGCTTTATGTTTATTCTAATAGCATTTAACTTAATTGCAGCAATTAGAACCTTTTTTATTATTATTTGTCTTTTCCTGGGAACAGCATGATTTAATTTGCATTAATGTTTGGCTTGCAAACAGTAAATATTTGAATTTCATTTGACTCTGCTCTGTATCAAGTTGTCAGTCTTTCTCTGTTCTACAGTTTGGTTACAAAGAGGTCACACTAAAATCTGGAAATCAGAGTAACTAGATGGGTTCAAAGTTTCCTTTGAACAGAATCTGAGTTCAGATGACAACATTTCCTCTATCAGATTAGGTAATTAACAAATCCTTTGCAATATTTTTGACTCATATTTTGTCCATTTAATCACATTTAATTTGATCCCAGACCTATCAAGCCTATACTTATGCTTAAGCACAGGGAACAGTGATTTTCAGCTTTGGCAATGACTCAGCGTTCCTTTGCTATTCGGCAATTTATTTTTTTTTTTTTTTTTTTACTTCTTACAAACAGAAATAGAATCACATACTGTTCTGATGAGGTTTTATTGCCAATAAACATTAAGGTGACAACTGCATCTCATTTCAGCTACTCCTCAAAATCATCTGAGGACTTCTTCAAATTTATCACATAGTGAACTACATCAACACATTCAAAAGGATTTTTGTTTTCAAGACTGAAAGACATCACTGAGTTAATGCAGTTTAGTAAGTTATACTTTCTTAGCTGATCAATGTCATAAACAGTTAATGAAAAAAGCTAAAGTCAGTGCATTTTACCTCCTCAGTTTAACAGCTTGACAGAGCACACACAGATCTGTTACCGATGTCTAACTAGTATGTGGCAATGACTTTATTACACTGTGGTAAACCATGAGGGTTGATTGAATTTAAATAAGTATTGGAGGCAGCACTACGGGAACATTGTGGATCCAAAGCATCTCTGTTGAGTCTTAGGGGCAAAAGGTCATATTAAAAATGTTCTTTAGTTCTTTAGAATGTAGTCAAAGGAATATAATCAGTGTATTTTGTGTTAGGAGTTATGTTTGGGTGAGCTGTATAAGGAGTGTGCAGTTTCCCTTTCTTCAAGATGCTATTCCTCTTGCAGACAGGGAACTGATATGCAAACTTTTACACTCTGGATTGAGCTATAAACTGCCCAGAGTGATTACATTTTTATTTAAGACTTTTTAAAAGCCTTTTGGTTCATTATAACCTCTAATTAGCATCCAGAGAAAGAGTCACACACTCTTCTCTAAGTGAAATTCTTTTTAATTGAGTGAGAAAAATAAGATATTTTGGCAAAAGGTTTTTACAGGAGTAAAATACAACCAAGAAAAAAGCATTTTACTCAAACATTCAGCACAAAGACCCATTCCACAGAAAACACCCACTAAAAACAATCGGTTGATTTTAAGTTACCTACAAGAGAAGGAAAAGTGTAACAGAAGAAAACAGATTAAAAGGGGTAAAGAAAGAGAGAAGGAGAGAGAGAAAGGAGAGGAGAATAGTTTGTGACAAGATTTGTTGATTCACATAGTGCCAGCTGGTGAGGCAGAAGACAGACAGAAAGACCACATGGAGTCGTGTGTATTTATAGAGTTCAGTTTTCCCTCCCAGGCAGGATATCCCATCAGTGCCTTCCAGGCCAGAGTGAGTTGTGCTGTAGCCAGTCCCAGGCTGGAGGGGCATGGTGTGGGTGGGCTACCAGGCAGGTCTGCCTTGACTGACAGCCCAGCTACAGACCTTCAGCTCTGCCTTGTGCTCTGCGTGCGCAGCAGACCTTGCCTTCAGCTCTGCCCTGTGCCCTCCACACAGCCCTTGTGTGCAGGGCTTGCCATGGACCTGCAGGGCCAGGCCCAGCCCTTCCCCACATGCACACACACAGAGTGAGTTGGTTCCGACCCACATCAATAATTCAGTGATCCTGAATCTCACAAAAATCTGCACACATAATAAATACTTCAGCTCAAAATTCCTTCATGACAGAATGGCTCTTAATCTCAACTGAACAAAGATCCACTAGAGAATATGACCCTTTGGGTAATGTGCTGGATTTTTTCTAAAGCAGTTGAACCTTAAATACTCCTTATTCTAACAAATAAGTTATTCCCATCAAGAATCTGAAATGTGAAGCCTTGAAAGTCACAGTATGATAAAATTTATTTCCGATTTCTTAATTTTCTTCTCTTTATTATGCATTTTGTTTTTTCCTCCCAGTTTACTCTCTTCTGCATACACGTCACCTAATCCACAGTGAAAATTGTAATCCTCTGAATGTAAAGCTGTAGTGGGTTTTTGTGGCTGGGTTTTGGTAGCAGGGCTTCTGTTAGAAGCTGTCAGAAGCTTCCCCTGTCCCATGGAGCCAATGCCAGCCGGCTCCAGGACGGACTTCCTGCCACTGGCCAAGGCCGAGCCAGTTTGGAATAACAGTAACGCCTCTGTGATAACATCTTTAGGAACGGAAGGTTGTGGCACAGAAAGAATTCCAGCCAGGAAAGAGCAGGGTGACAACATGGGAACAGCAATGCAGACACCAAGGTCAGTGCAGAAGGAGGGGCAGGAGGTGCTCCAGGCACCGGAGCTGAGGCCCTGCAGCCCGTGGTGCAGCCCATGGTGGGGCAGCTGTGCCCCTGCAGCCCAGGGAGGAGCACTGGGGTGCAGAGACCCACCTGCAGCACATGGAGCATCCCATGCTGGAGCAGTTGGATGCATGAAGGAGGCTGTGACCCCATGGGAGGTCCAAGATGGAGCGGGGTCCTGCTGGAGACCTGTGGCCCATGGAGAGGGAAACCCACACTGGAGCAGATTTTTCCCAGGTAGGACTTTTGGCCCTGTGGGGGACCCACATCGGTACAGCTCATTCGTGAAGGACTGCACCCCATGGAGGAGTGACCCATGGGACAGCAATTTGGGAAGAACCGCTGCCCGAGGGATGGACTCACACTGGAGAGGTCTATCAAGGACTGCCTCCTGTGGGAGGGACCCCACAGGAGCAGGGGAAGGACTCCTCTCCTGAGGAGCAGCAGAAACAACACCTGACCATAACCCCCATTCCTGTCTCCCTGCACCGCTGGGGGGAGGAAGGAGAACATGGAAGGAAGGAAGGGTGGGAGGAAGGTGGGGTTTTTTAAGACTGTTTTATTTCTCACTCTTTGGCTCCTGTCCTATTAGTAATAAATATAAGTACTATCCCCACTTTGAGTCTGTTTTGCCCGTGAAGGTGATCAGGAAGTGACCTCTCTCAGCTCTTATCTCTACTCATGAATCCATAGCTGGGATTTTTTTCTCTCTCTTCTGTCCAGTTGCAGAGGGAGAGTGAGAGAGAGCAGCTTTACTGGGTACCTGGTATCTGGCCAGGGTAAACCCCTACAAAAGCACAGATGACTAACAGCTGTGCTCTGCCATCACACACAAAAAAGCAACATGTGAGACAAATTTCACATTTACATGCAGTGATTATAAAGTATATATTTACTATTAGTGCTTGAAAATCTTATGATCTGCCAACTTCTCTGTCTTGTGGCTTTTTCCACTGCTGGTTAGTGCATAAGTATTCCACACTGATATCCCCAAATAAAGAATTTTTTGTTTATTTTTCTGTAGACCAGACTGACCACGTTTTCTATGATGAGACAAATAGCCCAGTAGTCACCTATAAATCTCAGAGGAATTAGGACGTGGCTGGTAAGCAGCACAGATGAGATGCAATAATATGAAAGAAATTTGTTCTAACAAGTATTGCAAACTGTTTGCGTTGCATATGCGGCTCTATTACTTGAAACCATCCAGTGACTACCTACATAAATCTTCTGTGGATAAATCTTCCTTTAGACAGAAAAAGTCCTGACACAGCTAGACTCCTTCAGGCCTTCCCACAGGGACTTCTCCATCTCTGAACTGCTATTCCTGTTCTGCTCTCATCTCTGAGCTATGGCACACTGGTCTTCACAATGCTATTGAAAGTTCTTGGCATTGTGTCTTTGGGTCTTTGCTATCACTGGACATCTGTATCTGGTTCAGGTAAGAGAAGAGAATATGCTGGGCTGGCTTTGATTGCCTTTGTATTTTGAATCTAAAGTCTATGTACCAAGCCATAAGAAAATTTTCATGATCATATATTCCTCTGTGTGGCGGTTGCCTGTCAGACTTTCTACTTTTTCTTTTATTGGTGCTAAATCCATCCTTTATTCCCCTTAGTTTACTGCTCAAAGCAGGGCCTTGAAGGAGCTGCAAGAATGAATTAATGAATGGACACTGATAATTCATAAACAGAGGAGCAGGTACACTTATATGTCTTCTTATAAATATAAAAGGCTATAAGATTAAAAACATTTAAGTTAAAGACCAAACACTACATAAAATCTTTTCAGATTGCTAACCATTTTCTTGGGATAAAAAAAATTCTCATAGAACTGGTTATTGCTTGACAATAACACCCTTTTCTCTACTTTTCATCCAACCTCCAATTTATACAGTCAGTGGGAAGAAGCTAGATTAAGGCACACTCATTTTTTGGTATGATGTTCTTTTTGCTTTCTTCTTTCACGAATTAATTCAAGTATTTATGTCTGTATTCCAAGCATCATTTCCTTTGTTAAGCGCAATAAGAGAGAAAAAAATTTGTTTACAAAATCCCTTCCTCTCTTTATTCATTTTCTACCACTTTTGATTACAAATGTTTTTTACCTGAGGCTTTTAAATACCAAAGCAAAGTGCAATGACAGAGTCCCTGTGTACTAGACCCATACAGAAGATTTCATAAACTAAAAACATGTGCAAAAGCAGTATTTGCTGTGAACATGCTGGGATTTGTTCTCACAAAATATTAGACAGTTTAACAAACAGTTGAATCATGGATATTTACTTAATCTTTTCAAAGACAATTTTCAAAATAGATAGGAGTTACAGATAAAGCTTATGTATGACTGTAGTGGAATAATTCTGTGTAAATATAAAGGTTTTTAATTATACTCGCTGTTTTGTATTCACAGATTATTTGTGAAAAAAACACAATTTTGCGAGCATGTTTATCATTCAAACACTGTGACAGCATTGCATGTAAATTTTTAGAGCCTTGATAGAATGAGATTGTTCCAGACTTTGCGGGTCCTTATTCAAGTTTGAAACCAACCAGGTATGTTGCACACACTAGATTTTCTTTCCTAGCTGGATCTGTATATACAAGAGAGCTTGAAAAACATAAACACAGCTTGGGTATGACTAGATGAAATGCCATAACTGGGGAGGGACAGTAAAGTGGTTCAGTCCTTCTGGTCATGTAATGGATGTAGGGCCAAATGTCTGCTAATATGAGGAGTGAACACCAATTTAGACCTGATATGTGTTTCAAGTGCCATAACTTCTCTACTGTTCCTTGCACCTTTCATATGGGATCAAAAAAATTAGAGAGAATCACTAACAATACACTGGGTATCAGCATCTGGTGAAGACAGAGGAAATAAGTTAACATACCTTTAATCCCAGTGTTACTCAGCTTATTGCTTCTTTTTCATGATGCCTAATGTTGTTCTGGGCATACACGTGTATTCTGTATATGGTAGTGTTATTTTGATTGTTACTTTTGAGACAAGCAGTAGCATTCTTAGTTTAAGACATTTTGTCTTTTTCATGGTACTTTTTACAGCTCAGAGCAGAAACATAAAGACCTTTAATTACACCTGACCTCAATAAAATGTTTTTTGGTACACAGATTAGCACACCTTATTTCTTAGTAATTAGTGAGACAGTCCTACAATTATCTTTTCTGTCTTCTTGGTGCAGCCTCACCTTGAATATTGTGTGCAGTTTTGTCTCCATAAGAAAAACACTAAGCTTGTAGAGAGCATTCAAAGGGGGGCAACAAAGACGGTAAAGGGCCTTGAGGAGAAGCTGTATGAAGAGCAGCTGAGGTGACTTGGTCTGTTCAGCCTGGAGAAAAGGAGACTGAGGACCTCAGGACAGGACCTGAGGAAATGGCCTGAAGTTTTGTTAGGGGAGGTTTAGGTTGGATATTAGAAAAAAGGTTCTTCACCCAGAGGGTGATTGAGCACTGGGACAGCCTCCCTGGGGAAGTCATCACAGCACCAACCCTGACAGACTTCGTGAAGCATTTGGACAATACACTCAGGCACGTGGTGTGACTCCTGGGGATGGTCCTGTGCAGGCTCAAGAGCTGAACCCGACGATCCTTGTGGGTCCCTTCCAACTCAGTATATTCTGTGATTCTGTAGTACATGTATATAGCTGAAATAAAATACTATGTAAAGATAACTAAGAACAGTATTGTGAGATAAAAAGGCAGTTCAGAGGGGCAAGAATGCAGATCAATGTACTTGAAAGTATTAAATTTTTGCAAAAGGTGACTAATTTTAAGCAGTTCATTATTTTAAAATAATGTTTCACATATTAATAAATGCTTAGAATCAAAGGTCCTCTCTGCTATTAGTAGTTTTACAGCACAAACAGATGGTTTTGAAAGTTCCTGGCATTCTGTTATTTAATTTCTTCCCACTGGTAATCTTGTCAGATTTTCAGACTGTGATAAAGTGACAGAAAGAAAGACACAAAGGAAATAACCTTACATTCAAGACCATTGGCCCATTTCATTCAGTATCATATTTCTAATACTGGCCTATGTCAGATGTTCCAACAGATGACAAAAATAAGCATCTCATATTTATGCCCACATTGCCAAAGCCATTTGGATGCCTAAATCGTATTGATATTAACCTTTGTGAATTTAAGCTCTAAGGAATAAATTGCCTTGAGCATCTCAGATGACTTGACATAGCAACAGAATAAAATAGAAGTTTATTCCTAACCTGTGGCAATGACTAGTTGGCTTATTCACTGGAGCATTAGCGATAATGCTTTCTCTGAGCTCATTTGTGAATTACCTTATCTACCATGTACAAGAATTATAATTAGAATTATATCCTTTGCTCCTCTGCACAAGAAAGAATAAGTAGGGATACTGGCATACTCATACCCACTGCCTAGTCACTGTGCTTTGTGCAGATGATACCTTTTGTTAGGATTCTCAGGTGCCTAGTAAAGTATGACAGTACAGGAGCCATTCTTCAGACAAACTTGGTTGAAATTGGCCAAAAGCTTAAGAAATTACAAGAAGGGAGCATACTTTTACATAATTCTCTCCCACATGGGGCTATGTACATGCCATCAACACTCTAAGCCTTAGAAAACTGAAATGAAGATAGATAAATTCAGTGCTTCAAACAGTGAGAGAGCATATTTCTAATAGTGGATTTGTGCACATCGTGGGCAAAGGCTCTAAATCAAACCCATGAGCTGAATGTAGATTACAGTTGTACCAGAGAATACTGCTGCTTTGCCTTCTGAGAGATAGAAAACTGGTAAAATGGGTCTGAGTCTTCCTAATAAAAATACCTTAAAGTTATTTTTAAGTCTAGCCTCACGGTCCCTATATACAAAAAATTAATTTGCTATAAATTGCAGGTCCAGTTCCTGTTACTCAAATAGTGAGAAAATACTATACATTCAACTTCTATTAAATATATGCAGCTCATCAGCTCTGGTGATTTCCACAACACCATAGGGCTATTACTTATTGTGGTCAGCTGTCACACACATATCTTCATGTGGATTTTGGATGTTGGCAACTGAGTATGTGTTACTGTACGCTGTGGATTATTAGTCTGAATGAAAGCTTCCAAGGAAGTAGACAAAGACTTGTTGTGAATGTTATTTGAGCAGCACTAAAATAAGGAAATATAACTGAAAAGAGATATTTAAATTAGTAGTGCTTCCTTCAGTATTCTAGAAAGACTATCAGAGAAGGGCAAACAGCTTCCATATTGTTTCCAGTAAGCACAGAGGGTCTCATACTCTCAGGTGTATGGAGACAATGTGTGAAATTAAGGGGCTACACAAGAACATAGGACATACCTGGTGAAGACCCAGTTATGTAATCCAGAGTCCACATGAGCTGCCAAAAGTCTCATCTGAGGTAACAACTTTACTATAAATGGTCTTTCTTCCTGTACAGTTCTCTCTATTTTTCTTTTTGCTATTTCTTTTTGCTGTCTTTTTACAATTGGTGGGCTGAGGTGTGTTGGTTTTGGCTGTTAATAATTTTCAGGGTTTGTTTTCTTGGGTTTTTTATTATTTGTCCTTTTTTTTCTTTGTTCTTTCTATTCCGCCTGTCTCACCTTTCTTCTTCATTAACATCATCCCTTTAAAAAATTAAATCATCATTGTGAGTAGCCTTTGCAGAAAGAAACTGAGAATTTAGAATTCTTCATCCATCCTTTGCATATACATACCGCCTAGAGACCTAGATAATTAGAAGACAGATAAATATTTTCAATATGATTAGTGATAATTAGAGTATGCCCTTTAGAATCAGGTAGGATGAGACAGAGAATGCCTCCAACAGATTTTCTTACCTGTCTAGATTTTTCTGATTCCAGCTGTCTATTTTCCAGTTAGAAGAATAAGGAATATTTTTATTATTGCTCTTACTCCAGTAGATAGTTTTTTTCACAGTCTCCAAATGCTATTTGCTTTTGTATCAAGAATTTCACAGGTCTATGCAAAAGTTTAATGTATGAGCAATTTTCCCTAAAGTTGTCATAAATTTCTAGGCAAGTCACTATCCTGTCAGTCAGAGACAGCACAGCTTTCAATGATTCACAAAGAGTGGTTAGTTTCATGAAACACACAGTCAGAAAATATTTATACTTTGTAAAATGGCTACAGATTTGAAACCGAAAGCTTACATCAAACTTGACTATTATTTATCAGGTCCTTTATAAATAAATTCACTAATTCATCCAGCAAGCATGTAGCTACAATTCAACCAAATATAAACTACTCATAATCTTTCCTCACACACAAGCATGTATAACTGCTAATGGCAGTTCAGTCCATAGGATAGGTTTAAATTAGATAATAACCATTGATATAATTTTTAGGCAACAGATACAGTCTTTTACAGCAGTTCCAATTTCCTTTCATTACAAAAAGATATAAAACAGGTCTGACCACCCTCTACAATACTAAAAGTATTGTTAGTAACACAGAATTTATGTGTTACTCAGTTTTAGAGAAATGGAAATACCTATTTTCCCTGAAAATAGCATACATTTTATTTTCCTTTCACTGTATTTTCATGACTAGTGCTTATCACATTCTCTTTTTAATTTGCACATTCATTGATAAACAGAACAGCTGATCAGAAGAAAAATTACTTAATTGGAACTAGTATGGAGAAACTAAATTTAAGCTCTTAATACAGGATAAAAGTCTTGATTTTTCCTTTTTGCAAAGCTGGAATTGAAGAGCTCAGACCAAACACCTTAAATACCCAGAACTGGGTCAACGTAAATAGAAGGAATGATGAGAAATGTTTTACTCAGCTGCATAGCATGTTTCTTTGAGAAAAAATATATGCCAAAATCCTACATCACTTAAAGGATTTTGCATTTATATCCTCATATGTATAGGATGAGGACATAGCTGGTGTAAACTGGGTTAGCTCCCTGAATTCCAAGACTGCTAAGTCAAATAGTCTTATTTGTGAATTATTTCTTCATTTCTGTCCTGATGGACTAACATACAATCAGAAAGGAGATGATGGAAAAAAAGTCTAATATTCTCTTCAACTTATCTCCTCCTTCACAGAAAAAAAGTTGCTTGTTTTCATATTAAGGATTAGTTCTGATTTGAGGCAAGGTGTTTTGCTGTGCTTTCCTGACATACTTAAAGTCTCCACAGTACTGTAAGTCAAAATAATTCACTGTAAGCTTGCAGTGGGTTGACCTTGGCTGGATGCCAGGTGCCCACAAAAGCCACTCTTCTTTAGTTGGACAGTGGGGAGAAAATATAAAAAAAGGCTTGTGGGTAGAAATAAGAACAGGGATAGATCACTCACCAACTACTGTCAGAGGGAAAACACACTTGACTTGGGGAAATTAATTGATTTTATTATCAACCACATCAGAGTAGGATAATGAGAAGTTAAAAATATCTTTCCCCCACATTTCCCTCCTTTCCAGGCTTAGCTTTATTCCTGATTCTCTGCCTCCTCCCCAAAATGGTGCAGGTGGACGGGGAATGGGGGCTACTCTCAATTCATTCTACATTGTCCTCCTCAGAGGCAGGACTCCTCACACTCTTCTGCTCCAGCACACGGCCCTTTCCAGGAGAGACAGTCCTCCATGAACTTCTCCAGTGTGAGTGTTTCCCACAGGCTACAGTTCTTCACAAAATGCTGCAGCATGGGTCCCTTCTGCAGGGTGCAGTCCTTCAGGAACCAACTGCTCCTATGTGGATGGGGTCACAAATCCTGCCAGAAAACCTACTCCAGTATGGCCTCCTCTCTCCACAGGTCTTGCCAAGACCCTGCTCCAGAATGGGTTTCCCACAGGGTCACAGCCTCCTTTGGGTATCTCCCTGCTCCGGTGTGTAATCCTCCATGGGCTGCAGATGGATCTCTGCTCCACAGTGGACCTCCATGGGCTACAGAGGGAGAGGGTGCCTCATCATGGTCTGCACCATGGGCTGCAAGGGAATCTCTACGACTCCTGGACCACCTTCTTCCACTCCTTCTTCACTGACCTGGGTGTCTACAGACCTCTTTCTCTCATATATTTTCACTCCTCCGTTTTCTGGCTGCTATTTGATTCTCTGAAATAACTTCTTTCCCTTAGCTATCTTACTGTGGAGATGTTACAACTGTCATTGCTGGGCTCAGCCTTGGCCAGCAGCAGGCCTGTCAGACATGGGGGAAGTTTGGCATCTTCTCACAACAGCCATCTCTGTAGCATCCCTGGTACCAAAGCCTCACTACAGAAACCTAATGCTAAGATTTATATAATAAATCATTAATGAATTAAAGAATCATAGAATGGTTTGGGTTAGGAGGAAACTAAAAGGCCATGGGCAGAGTTTCCAACCAGTAGACCAGGTTGTCTAAGGCCCCATCTAGCCTGACCTTGAACTCTTCAGGGATGGGGCATTTACAATTTCTCTGGGAAACCTGTTCCAGGGCCTCACTACCCTTACAGTAAAGAATTTCTTCCTAATATCTTATGTAAACCTATTCTCTTTCAATTTCAAGATATTCTTCCTTGTCCTATCATGCCCTTTTAAAAAGTCTCTCTCTAGCTTTCTTAGTCCCTTTCTACCTTTCTAGATCTCTAAATCTCCTCAGAGTCTTCTCTTGTCTGGGCTGAACAACCCCAACTCTCTCACTGTTGTCATAAGAAAGATGCTCCAACCCTCTGATAATCTTCATCGCCTTCCTCTGTACTCAGTCCAACAGGTCCACATATTTCTTGTTCTGGGCACCCCAGAGCTGGATGCAATACTCCAATGGGGTCTCACAAGAGCATAGTAGAGAAGGAGAATACTTCCCTCGATCTGTTGGCCATGTTTCTTTTGATACACCCCACTATATAGTTGCCTTTCTGCACTGCAGACGCACAGTGCCAACTCATGTCCAGCCTCCCATTCACCAGCAGCCCCAAGTCCTTCTCCACAGAGCTACTCTCAATTAATTCTTCTCAGTCTGTGCTCATGTCTGGCATTGCCACAACCCAGGTGCAGCATCTTGCACCTTGGTTTATTGAATTTCATGATGTTCTCATGAACCCATTTCTTAAGTTTGTCCAGGTTGATGCCATCTCTAGATGACATCCAGGCCATCTCTTGTACCAAGGGCATCACTCAGCTTTACATCACCCAAAAACTTGCTGGGGGTGCAGTTATTCTCACTGTCTATGTCATGGAAAAAAATATTAAAGAGCAGTGGTCCCAAGACAAAGCCTCAGAGATACCACTTGTCACTTACCTCCACTTGGACATCAAACTGTTGACTATAACTAGAGTTTGTCCACACAGCCAATTCCTTATCCACTGAATATTCCAATTTGGAGATAAGGATGTCACATGGAACCATGTCAAAGGCCTTACTAAAGTCTAGGTAAATTACATTTCAACATTGTTGAATGTTGCAGTCACTTCATCATAGAAAGCTAGGAAGAACATTGAAAATTGGGATGGGTCATTACTACTATAGTGAATCCAGTTATATATATTGGTTTCTCAAAGACAAATGCAATGTATTTTGGGCTGGTAGATTTACACCGGTAAAAGAGTATTTGGCACTCTTTATCCTGCACCATTTGAAAGCAAGAATCCAGGATGAAGAGAAACATATACATTTTTCATAGTCAAAATACTAGCTTTGAGTGGAGAAAGTGATTGCTGAAGAATGAGGTGATATATTGCATGATGTATGAGTGTCTTAAACAACAAAAGATTCCTTAACAGGTTTGCCAGGCTTTGAATCAAGACAAGGAATATGTAATATATTTTTTAGCTTCCCTTTTTTCTCCTTTGTGCAGGCATTTAGACATGATGAAAGAAAGAAGCATGATATCACTGGTTCGAGTAAGCCATTGTGTGGGTAGTTAAGAAAAGTTCTTCATTTCATTTCTGTAGAACTCTTTTTCTATCAGACTCAGGCATTTAAAATTTTTTCTATGTTTAAAGTGGGCAGCTTCAAAATAGTGTATTGTTATTTCTTTTGTAGAGTATTGTAATAATACAGATAAAAAAGATTAAACTTTTATCAGGTAAAACATGGGAGAAAAACAGAAAAAAATGTCCCATACATGTACATGTGAGGAAAGAACCTATAGAAATTACTAAGAAAGGCAATAACAGAGAAAAAGAAAAACAGACATTAGGTCGAGGGCAAGAGCAAACCTTCCATATCAGAGCAGTGTTAGATTAGTTGTAAATTATTTTGAAAATCCCACCACAGACTTTTTTTTTTCTTTTTTTTTTTTTCCCCTGGAATCTAAAGAGACTCAATGCACTGAGCAGATTTTTAACCACCAAAGTGACTAACTGACCAGTTGACTGAGATCCAGATATAAGTTGGAGCGCCTCTGTTACTTCTTTCACAAGTGGCTGTCTTTCACAAACTGTAGGCTGTCTTTCACAAACTTCTGTGCTGTCAGCCTCAGGAGAAACACCCAGGGCTACCCGGTGCATCAGGTGGATGCATGGCATGAAGTATTCAGGCCAGCCTGAAATGTGTCTCCTGAGTGGTGCATCAGGGACCGTGCTGCCATTTCTGCCTTGTGGCTCCAGACTTGTCATGGTGTCAGTGACATCAGTGAAAATGAAAACACATTTTCTGACACTATGAAGACCAAGGTAAAACAGTCAGAAAATTGGATCTTCCCAGACCATGAGGAGAAATGGAAAAGTTCTCAACATTTGGATACTGGGCTTTTGTGATACAAGCCTGTTCTGCTGTAAATGGTGTGTTTATACACATGCCAATCTTGAACTAAATTATACCCAACATGTTTTATTGCTGAGTGCTTTTCCAAGCATTTCTTTCCCATCCATCGTTCGTAGTAGGGCTCCTTTAAGATGTAGGCTGAGTGCCCAGTCTTTTGCTAGTTCTACTTTTACTGAAGTCTAGGATAATTCATAAAGGCAATTTCTGAGGAAGAAACACAAGAGAAAGATTATGTTCACTTATATGATTCTCCTTGTCATACAGTTATAGCATTTGTTGGGGTATGTACAAAAAGTTTGATTCCAGATGTTATCAAAGCCACATGCAGATAGATTATTTTTAAAAAATACTTTCCCAAATGTCAGTCCCAGTATTGGAAAGGAGTATTGATATTAGCCAGTAGTATTCTTTTAACAAAATAGAACTGCCATTAGGCATATGTCCAGCTCACCAGCACTTTGATTCATGGCTCCCTCAAGCCTTCCAGCCAATTAAAGAAGATGTAAAAGGCTAATCAACTCTAATTTGTGGTCTTGTTTAGTGCCATGAAAAAAAATCATTTCCCTTTTTCTTTTCTTCAGTGGCAGAATATGAGCTTTCCAGAAGAATAAAAGACATGACTTGCTAACATACTGGCCCTGTATGACATTTCCAAGAAAGCACAGTCTGTGGGTTGAGCTAGAATGATCCTGGCAGCTAGTGCATACAATTCAGCAGCAGTCACCATCCAAGATTAGGCAGGGCTGCTGTGTCCTGGGGTCTTGAGCTGGCAGGCTTCCACACTCACTCCTTTCCAAAGAGATAAAAGCATACATTGGTGCTTCTGCCATCCTCTCTATCTGTATCCAATACCCCCTAAATGGTTACTATTTTATGGGGGCATTCATAATCCTGTAATTGAAATTTATCTAAAAACTGCCCCAACCTTATTTTCAAACCTCCATTTCAGCTATGGTACAACCAAACTACATGTTATATTAGTCTGCATGTTACTTTACATCTTGCAAGCAGGTTTGGCAACACCTTTTGAATGCTTTTCTAAACATGATTTCCTCTCTTGTAACCTTCACCTGTACCCATTGCTTAGGTTTATGACCAGGCTGCTGGGCACCTCCTTGCTTTTTTTGACAAGCTGCAGTAATAGCAAAAAATTTCAAGCCTCTGGCTTGAAATGAAATGTCAGTCCACAAAGTTGCTGGTAGGGAGAGCTGGTGACAGAAAACCCCAGGGTGTGAGTGAAAGCAGCCTTACACTGCGACAACTGCAGATTCCAGCCTATTAATTTGCCTTAACATAAAGCACCTTCAGGTAAAAGAGTTAACAGCAGCAATACTGTAATCTTAGCCCTTTCAGTGGTGTTGTAACAATTTACATAAATGATCAATTAAAAAAAAAAAAAAAAAAAAAGAAGAAATTCACATTCATTTTTTCATCCATTGAAAGTAGCTTGGCTTTCTTCCCATTGCTCTCACCACCACTATCAATTTTCCATGAAGACAGTAGGTACATGGTACAGTTTGTTAACAGAACAAACTGAGTTTGATTTAAGCCTTTGCACTAGATATGAATATCAGTCTACTTCTTGAAGGGTTCTGTGTGCTTTAGCTGCACCCACTGGAACTGGTGGTGCTTCAAACATCTGCACTGACTGCTTACTGCAGGGCTTGAATTATGTAAATCTTTGTGGTAGGAGAGTGATTCAGGAGAGACACAGATCACAAACAATTTATTAGAACACTTATTTACTAATGTCGTGGTTTAATCCCAGCCAGCAACCAAGCCCCACACAGCCACTTGATGAGTCCCCTACCAGGAGGACTGGAGAGAGAATCAGAAGGGTAAGAGCTAGAAAACTCATGGGTTGAGATAAAAACAGTTTAACAGGGAAAGCAAAAGCCACACACACAAGCAAAACAAAACAAGGAATTAATTCACCACTTCCTGTGGGCATTCAGTTGTTCAGCAATCCCCAGGAGAGCAGGGCCCCATCACATGTAACAATTACTTCTTGGGAAGACGAATGGCATCATTCCAAAATTACCTCCCTACATCCTTCTTTCCCCCACTTTATATACTGAGAATTATCTTATATGGTCTGGAATATTCCTTTGGTCACTTTGGGTCACCTGTCCCAGCTGTGTCTCCTCCCAACCTCCCATCCACCCCCAGCCTCCTCACCAGTGTGGCAGTACAAAAAAGCAGAATAGCCTTGGCTCTTTGTAAGACCTGCTCAACAATAACAAAAACATCGCTATATATAAACTCTGTGTTCAGCACAAATCCAAAACACAGCCCCAGAGCCAGACACCGTAAGGAAAATTAACTCTATCCCAGCCAAAACCAGCACAATTAATTGTTTATTAATTAAGCTTTTATTATTAACAGTAGATAAGTATTGCCATGGTTCACTCGATTATTTTCTAACACAAACTCATAGGTATGCAGCTGCAGTAACAGCTGGAAGGCCAGATCTTTAATAAGAGGGGAAGAGTCATACTGACTTGCCAGTGTGTGGTGGATTGAACCTCTCCTCAGCAGGACAAGGGAGACAAAATATAACAAAATGATAAAGACAGAGAGAGATCACTTACCCATTACCATCATGGTAAAAACATATATTAATTTAATACATTTCCTATCAAATCAAAGTAGAATAATGAGAAATAAAAATTGATTCTTAAAAGCACCTTGCCCTCAGCCCTGCCTTCATCCCAGGCTCAACTTCACTCCTGATATTTTTCTACTTCCTGCCTCCAGTGGCACAGGGAATGGGGGTTACAGTCAGTTCATCAGAAGCTGTCTCTGCGAATGCTTCCTCCCCACACTCCTCCCCAGCCTCAGTGAGTGGACCCTCCCATAGGAAATCCTTCTCCATAAACTTCTCCAACATGAATCCTTCCCACAGCCTATAGTTCTTCGGAACTGCTCCACCATGGGTCCCTCCCACAGGGTGCAGTCCTTCAGGAATATGCTGTTCCAGTGTGATTCCACTAGAGGGTCACAAATTCTGCCAGAAATCCCCCTCCAGTGTGGGCTTCACTCTCCACAGGTCCACAGGTCCTGCCAAGAGCTGCCTCCAACATGGGCTTACCACGGGCCGCAACCTCCTTTGGGCATCCCCCTGCTCTGGCATGGAATCCTCCACAGGCTGCAGGTGGATCTCTGCACCCCTGTGGACTTCCATGGGCTGCAGGGGTCAGCCTGCTGGTCTTCAGCGTGGGCTGCAGAAGAATCTGCTCCAGTGCATGGAACACCACCTCCCTCTCCTTCTTTGTTGACCTTGGTGTCTGCAGGGCTCTTTCTCTCACTTTTTTTTCTCATTTCTCTCTCCTGGCTTCTTTTTTGCAGCAATTTTTTCCCTCTTCCTATATACATTATCCCAGAGACACTACCAACATCACTGATGGGCTCAGCCTTGGCCAAGACATATGGTGGATCTGTCTTGGAGCTGGCTGGCACTGGCTTGCTGGACATGGTGGAAGCATCTGGTAACTTCTCAAAGAAAGCAAGCCTGTATCCCCCTGCTAACAAAAGCTTGGTAAACAGATCCTAAACATGATCTTAGTAGTGGTGATAGAGTCACTCAAAGTTTCACTGCTACCGCCATACATATAATCATGTAGGATTAGATATGGCCTGGTTTTGGTGCTACTGTGTGCAAGTGGCCTTGGATGGACACTTAATGTCCTGTGTTTAACAGCTCCTGAAGGTTCAGCAGAGCTACTAGACTCCAGAACTTATCTATTTTGGTGATACACTCAAGCAACAGCTCCCAGCAAATGCTTCTACTCTCATTGTCCTGTTGGGGATAGGCTAGAGCCGGGAGCTGCGTTTGAGCTGTGGAGAGATGGCATTGCAGCCCAAGAGACTGGAATTTAGGCCTCTGTAACTCCCTGAAGCAGCTGGCAGATAACAGGCAAACAGACAAGACAACTTGGCAGATTTACTGACCCCTATAACCCAATAGAATTATCTTTACTTATCAGTAGTACTAACCCTAATTCTGTGAATATCCTATCCCCTAAAAGAGTTTTAAATAATCACACCTTAGTCTAGACTTTTCCTTAGAGACCCCTATAAAATGCTGTACCCTTCTTGAATAAACTAGTTTGCCATTGTTCCTACACCCTGTGTGTCTCCTTATTCTGTCATCAGGCTGCAGCCCCTGCCCCCGCCACGAGCAGGGCCTGCTCCTCGGAGGAGTACCGAGGGGTTTCCCGGTGGACTCGAGTGACCCTAAAACCCCAAACCGGGTCATTGTCCTGTCCATTTCTGATAAATACTACTGCATCCATACCTGTAGCTACTTGTGGGTCTCACTCACTCATACAGAACAGGCCTTCGTGGCATACTAAAGTTAGCAAACACTTTTGAGAACACACTGTGCAATACTCCCACTTAGTGTACATTATTAAAAAGCTTTCACAGGTTTTCCAAAGCTTCCTGGCATATTCACATGCAGACACTTAAAAACCATACAAAGCAAGGATAACCACTAATAAGATGCAATAAGATGCATTATGTTGCTTTTATTTCCTCTTAAACAGTCCTTCTCGGTGCCCAGTGCTCTATGTAACTATCCCATCATGTTATTCTGAACAAAGTTTTGATAAAGATGAATCCCAAGTACTTTTTTGAATCTCTCAGAAGCAGTGCTATCACTGATGTGTATAATTTTAAGTCCTACCTAATCTTACTATTAAAAAGGACTAGATACTATCTTCTTTGTAAACATGCAAGGTGTTGGGAACACATTTCAGATCAGAAAATAACTGCACTGTGATAAAAGTTCTGTATGCTGAGACTTGAACTGAAGGTCTCTCTGTTGGTCACTTTATGTTCTGCTGAAGATGGAAATTGTAATTTTGAAAGATGATGACACTTTTTACATTCTGCAACTCTACTTGTGTGATGCAGTTTAATTCCTGACACTAGCTTCTTCATTCTCCATTCAGTATTCTCACATTGTGCTGTACCTCTTCACAAAAACTGTCAAACAGCACAGCTGGAGTTAATAAACGGAGGAAGGATGCCCATTACCAGTTACAGACATCCCTGTTGTTTGATGCTTTCAGTATTTCATTATCTCTGCATCAGCACTGGTACTCCTGCAACTGAAAAGCCATCAAAATAACACAGCTTGAAATGATAAATGAAAGCAACAGAACAACTGCAGCACAGAGCATGCACTTCTGTTGGCTTTTTTAGGTGAACAGAGATTTGTATCTGTGCTGTGGCAGTCTTCTACTACCACACAAAAGCTTTATCCAGATGCACTTGTTGGCTTAAAGCCATTGGACTCATTTCACATAGCCAATTTTCTGTAATTGCTAGGATATCTAAGAAATTACATTTGATTGTTCTTCCTCAGAAATCGATTTTATGAAGGTGCAAGATTTCATTTTTTCCCTTTCATTAAGGAAAGAGAGGAAAATATGAGGTCCAGAAAAAGTCCATATCAACTACAAAAAATTTTACTGCAAAATTATTGGCAATTAAGTAGAACAAGTCAAATTAATTGGTACATTCATTGCATAACTGAGGAGAGGTATGTGACTCAGGAAGATACCAAATTTTCAATGAAGAGTTAACATATTGGATCAGAATTCTCTAACCCAGTTTAACAATTAGCTGGAGGTGGCTTGATGTGAAATTTAAATGTACAATCCAGAGCAGGGAGTCCTTTTATCCTTATCACAAAATTTCACATTAATTCTTTCATCCTTAGTAAACACTTGTCAATTTAAAACTGAAATATATATTTCATTTTATTGTTATAAATATTATCTACTTTGTGCATGTATTTCCAGAAACTAAATGTATTGCTCTCATCATTTGTCAGATCTGCAATGTATTCACATAGTTACTGTATATAGTTAAACATGTAAAGCAGCAGACTGAAATTGGTAATTAGCCCTCAGAATTTTGTAGTAGTGTCTGGGAATTAAGTCACACAGTTCCCATTATATTCCAGAGACATCACACAGCTAAAATTCTTTCACTGCTTAGGAAAACAGGAACCAGCTTCTAAAGTATTCTTACTCATGGGAGTGTAATTTGCACTTTCTGATTTCATATGGATCAATGTCTTTCTATTATATATCTTTGTGTTTCAATTTGTATATTTTTTCTAAGTAATTAAAAATTATGTATTGTGATTTCATGTGTTCAGCCTTAGAGAGATGATTCATCACAGTTCTTTCCTGATAAACAGAAAAAAAAATAAAAATCACTTTATAATAAATGTGAAGTGCAAAACAGGCAAACAACAGACAAACCAGACAAAAACCCCAGATTAAAAAGCCCACAGTTCTGGTGTAAAAAAAAACCCTGCCCTCTGATTAATATAGGTAAACATTATCTTTTGTGGTACTTTGTTAATATGTATTATATCAACTACATCTAAAAAGATGGTTTTCTAGTGTTATGGTTTAACACCAGCCAACAACTAAGCCCTAGGCAGTCACTCGCTCACTCCCCTGGTGGGATTGGGGAGGGAATCAGAAGAGGAAAAGTGAGGAAACTCAAGGGCTGAGATGAAGACAGTTTAATAGGTAAAGCAAAAGTCTTGCACAACAGCAAAGTAAAACAAGGAATTAATTCAGCACTTCCCTTGGGCAGGCAGGTATTCAGCCATGTCTGGGAAAGCAGAGCTCATCATGCATAACAGTGACTTGGGAAGACAAACTCCATCACTGCAAACATCTCCTCCTCCTTCTTCTTCCTCCAGCTTTACATGCTGAGCATGCCATATGCTATGGAATATCCCTTGGGTCAGTTGGGATCAACTGTCAGCTGTGTCCTCTCCCAATTCCTTCTGCACCCCCAGCCTCCTGGCTGGTAGGGTGGGGTGAGAACCAGAAAAGCCTTGATTCTGTGTCAGCATTGCTCAGCAATGGCTAAAACATCCCTAGTTAACACTGTCTTCAGCACAAATCCAAAACAAAGCCCCATACCAGCTAATATGAAGAAAATTAACTTAATACCAGTCAAATTCAGCACATCTTGTTTTATACTCCTGTTAATACAAAGATCTGGGAATTTCAGGGATTCTTAGAGCTTCATGAAAGCTTAGCTTGCTTTGACATTTGTTTGTTGAGCAGTATCATACCAAGAATGTAATAATAATAATGGCCCGTCTTCGCGAACGAAGAGCTGGGGAAGGTCCTTACCCGCATATGCAGATAAGGCCTTCGA
>JAWWES010000133.1:53865661-53890416 GCA_035583135.1 Lophotriccus pileatus
AAACCTTCTCTCACAACTTGAACCAATTTGGTTGGGGGGTGTGGGAAAAATTGTCACCTGGACAAACCCACGACACTTCTTTAATTGCTAAAACTAAAATGTCCAGTGCAAAAAATATGAAGAATTAGCATTCTCAGGGTGGACCTGGGAGGTTGACTTGATTTGCTTGAATTTTTTTTTAATGTGAAAAGCCTGGAAATTAATAAAAGTAATTCTGCCGTACAAAAATGTTTAATAAACTCACTAAAGGCCAGCCCTCACTAGGTTGAAGTATTCAAATTAGAAAAAGTCTTGTATGAAGATGAGAGAAGCAGGCAAAATATCTTGGACAAACACGAGGGAAAGATGATGAATAGCAAGCTGTTAAAGTGTCTGTGAACACTGGTTTTGACCACACCTCCATCTTCCAAGACTGTAGATGAAGGAGAATGGTATTTGGTCACCAGTCCCATCTTGGACTAGCTTGGATCACCCAATTTCCTACACCTCCTTGACAATGAGGGTGTAGTTTAGTGTGGGAATGAGAAATAAGCTCCAAGATACATTAAGATTTTTAGAATAAACAGATCATTTTAGTTACATTCTGTAGTGAACAGGGAGCAGAAGACAGCAAAGAATAAAAAGCAAGTGTTCACAAAGACCGATTCTCTGGGACCATAGAGACAGATATAGATATCTGATGACATCTCTACATTTTAGGCAGTTTAAGTTCTTTTACACAGCTGTGATCTCTTAAGAGTTCAGAGGGAGGGATTCAATAAACATGCTGTGTAACAAGCAACAGCACACTGGACACTTTAGTCTCTTGAGAATGAGGGCTTTGTGGAATGAAAACAAAAGAGGTGATATGATACTAGAGTGAAAAAAGAGGTAACATATTTTTTTAGCAGAGCCAGACTTGTATCCCTCGGGTAATTGTACCTATGCATGTGTAGCACAGGCCAGATTCTTCAAAGTCAGGGCATATTTAATTACCACCAGAACAGATGCTGGAACCTATGTCTGTATCTATGTTAGTAAATTAAACTGTGCAATGCTGTCTATTTGTTAGCATGGTGCCTGGCAGAGATTTTTGTCTTAGCCAATTAGCACATTCTATTGAATGCTTCATTTATATTATCAAACCATGTTCACAAATCTGCAGTAGCTGCCATGTCCTTACAACCAGATTGACCTTAATATTTGCTACAAGACCCGAATTTTCTTCACCCGATCATCTTGGTGGTATATAATGTAAAACTGTATGATGTCTCATGTCATTGGGTTCTTCTATTCTTTTTAGCCAAAAAAAGGGCATAACTGACTCGCAGCAATCATCTGTAATAATTTAGTTTAGAAAAAATCTTTTTAATGCCCTATTTACTTTGGCATTCATGTCTCAAAAGCATAAAGTAAGATGCTGAAGACCAGTATCTGCTAAAACCTTTGCTTTTCAAAATGTGAGCTTCCCATAAGTGGCAGTTGTCATTCCAGAACTCCATAGATTCCCTAAGTTCTATTTCAAGCATTCACCTGCTTTAGGGGTTCAGTACATTCTTCTCATCTTCATATTTACATAATAATAATATTATTGTTTCAATAGACTATTGTCACAGTCTTTCTGCTATCTCTCACCCAAAACTCACTTCTTACCATTCTACTCCTAATTTTTCTTAGTCTTTCTGAAATGATGCAATTAGTCTACATCATAAGAAATGATGTGCTGATCGATTTTATTTTTTTTATTTTTAAGCATACATGTATTTTAATTTTCTACCAATAAGTCTTGTATTAGTATAGAATACAAGAGCTGATCTTTTTTTTATCTTTTTCTCCAGAGGATAGGTAAATGGAGCTGATAATGATACATAGTCCTGCCTAGTATCTCTTCTAAAGTTAAATCAATCATTATATTCCCTGTGCATGAACATCAAACCTCTCTCACTTCAAAGGAGGTAATTTTTAATCTGCTAAGTCTAGCAAATTCTGATGTAATCATCCAGATGTGATTTAACATTTTAGGAAAATCTGAAGAGCCCCAGACCTAGCATTTTCTCAGAGAAGCATATGTAATTCCTTGTTCATAGAACCATAGACTGATTGTGTGTTCTACTGTTTCTATTTTGTATCTAAGTCCAATTTATTAATTTGACAGAAAATTTTATAAAATATGTATAGCCTCTTCAGAATGATGCAGGACAACATTTTGAGAAATCAGGAGGAAATTAGAATGAGCAAAAAGATATCCGCAGATCTTTTGATAAAAAAGAATTATGAGGAACCATCAAGATCTCACATGCTTTTCCAGGTATGGGGAACAAGAGGCTGGAGAGCAGTGCTGTGGAAAGCAACCTGAGAATCCTGGTCAATGGCAAGTTGAATATAAATTAGCAGTGCGCTGGCAGCCAGAAGGGCCAACTGTGTCCTGAAGGGCATCAGGCAAAGCATCGCCAGCAGGTCGAGGGAGGGGATTGTCTTGCTCTGCTCTGCACTGCAGCGGCCTCACCTTGAGTATGGTGTACAGGTGACAGGACCCAAGGGAATGACATGAAGCTGAGTCTTGGGAGGTTTAGGTTGGATATCAGGAAAGGTTTTTCACCTAGGGGTGGCTGAGCACTGGAACAGGCTCCCCAGGGAAGTGGTCATAGCACCAAGCTTTTCTGAGTTCAAGGAGTGTTTCAGCAATGCTCTCAGGCACCTAGTGTGACTTTTGGGCTGACGTGCTCAGGCCCAGGAGTTGGACTCAATACCCTGATGGGTCCTTTCTAACTCACCATATTCTATGTTCTATATTGATCAGTTCAATTGCATATTTAGAGAATTGTGTATCTTACATTTTGAATTAATTCTGCTTATGAGGTATGCTCTTAGGGAAATGAGGAACAAGAAAATGCTCTTTCTCCTCAACTAAAGTATGCTCTTAGGGAAATGAGGAACAAGAAAATGCTCTTTCTCCTCAACTAAAAACTTTCTTTTCTCCCGGTGGAGCAGTCCCAGCTCTGTCAGCCTCTCCCTGTACAGCAGAAATTCCCATTCCTTGATTGTATTTTTAGCCCTTTGCCGGACTTGATCCAGGATGTCCATTTTTTTCTTATAAAGGAGGGTGCAGAAATGGAGACAGCACTTCAAATGTGTCTCTGCAGTGCTTAGAGGAGAGGGGTGACATCCTTGACCAGCTGATAGCACCTCTACCTGTGCAGCCCAGTTGGTTTTCAGTGCTGCAAGGACACAGAGGTTAAGATATCTAAAGATATCTCCTGTCTGAATAACCTGTTTTACAGACAGGAGACTGAGGCTGATATCTTTTAAATATGCTTAGCTATATATGACTAACTGATTTCAATGGGAATTTGGCACTTAGATGTTTCAGAGAAGGTGAACAAGCAGAAGGTTGTTTATTGTCATGCAGGAAGTTACAGCAAAGAAGAAAAAAGGGTCAGATCTCCAAAAATCCCTATTCCTAGATTCATATTCCTACTTTATTAGACATATTTGACATTAATATAATAGATTGCAAACAACTGGCATTACAATAGATATCTGAAGTTGACATTAATTCAGATGTACTTTTAGTCTTAGTAAATGTGAAAGCAGAGGCATGATTAATTCCAAATGAAAAAAAAAAAACCACCACTATTTTTCAAGCAGTTTACATTTGGAGCTATGCAGCAGAAGGAGCTCTGACTGAGGAAATATACAAAATACAAAAGCTGTCGCTTCCTCAAATAGTTTTCTTTCATCTTAATTTCACAGAAGAAACTACATATGATTAAGGTAATAACTTCTTTATTAACTTATAAGAATAATATTTTCAGAAACATTGTTTGTATGAAGAAGCTTGAACTAAAACTAAACCATGTTGCCACAAACATATACTGCAATGAGAAAAATAATTAGCAAATTTTTGTGCTGCTAAATATAAGGTAAAATATACAATAAAATTACAGAAAGAAGCAATAAATTAAAACCTGTATGTATTAGCAATCCCTTCTCTATATTAACCACTATGTTAATATATTAATGAATTTTATATTTATTTGCAGAAAAGATCAGTGTTAGCATAATTCACAAACCTCAGAAGAGTCATCAGTATGATATGGCTACTGTAATGAAGCATTCATATGTTACTCAAAGCAAAATTATTTGCTACAGAAATATTCAGTATGCTGTAGTGAGTTTTGAGGATTGATTTATTTGTTCCTAAATACTCACTGTCTATATAGGCAAGAAACTTATATAAAATATGCATATGTAAGATAATACATATTTAACAATAATTACAGGCAATTTACACCATCACAATTGCTTGCCCGGGACTTGATCCAATAAGGAGTTGATCTTCAACTCCCAGTAGAGAGAAGGCAGTTTTCCCAGTAGGGAATACAGTGTTGAGACAATAAGAAGCTGCAAGATCAGCCACAATTCTTATGTTTGAAAGAAAACAATTTCAGAAGTTTCAAGCTAGAGGACTAAATAACTAATTCAAATAGTACAGTGTCATGGCTGACTTTCACTCAAGTAAGCAAATTCAAGATTCAACAGCTTTTGTAAACCCACATCCCGTCCAGGTGCCTCAGTTGACTTGGGTGTGCTTTGGAAGTGCATAAGTATAAAATAAGCATTATCTGCTGTTCCATTAATTGTATCTGCTGTATACAATTAAATTGTATACATACAATTTAGTAAAAGGAGGAGTGAACCAGTAAATCAGAAAGAAAATGTGAGAAGCAATGATCAGTAATAGCCAGTAGACCGGATGGGTTTTGTAACCTGAAGAGTAGTAAAAGAAGGAAAGTAATGCAGGCCCCATTTACATTGTTTGCTACCTCTTCCATCTTTCCCTCCCTCCTGAAGGAAGCAGTATCCACCTCACCTCTTCAGTCTCTGGAGATGTTTGGCAGTGCTGCAGTTCCATGGGAGATAGCAGGACAATGCTTACAGCCCTCTCTGCTCCTTGTTGCTCTTTCTGTTGCACTACGAATTCAGTCAGCAGTGAGTACCCCAGTTCTGTAACTTTGTTTTAGGATTTGAGAGCTAATTAGATGAAAAAAGAAGCACTAGGAATACTTGGGTGATGAGAAGATTACCAATACATGCAGTGGCAAAGCTCAGCTGGAACTACTCAGGTTCATTTTCAAGTCGAATGTATTAGTCTTGCATGTCAATGATGAGCACCTGCCTCCCTCTGAGAGTATTTTTAAGAGACTACTAAAAATCTTAAAGCTGAATCCGTTCCTAAGCTATTAATTAGTTTGGTCCAAAATATTAGTCTGTCTTAATTAAGCAAATTCCATATGGACCAAACGAGTTTTGCTAAATGAATTTCAGCCTTAATGGAAGCATTTATGACTAGGAGTATGATATTAATGAGAGTCCTCTAATCAAAGTGATTATTTTCTCAAAATTTAAAGAAAGGGGAAAAAACAGTACCTAGAAAAAGAATCCTATATCTTTCTCTTTTTTTTTTTTTTTTTTTTTGCAAAATGTTGTATTTTTAACCAGAAAAGGTTTTGTTTGTTGGTTGGTTTAGTTTCCAAAAAATTCTTACCAGTATGAACCACTAGCTTTTACTTATTCTAGTATCATAGTAAATTGGGATTTTTTAATACCACACTGACTCAATGTCTCTCTCAAAGTCATTTCATGAACCAAAGATGTAGATATGTAGGATGTTTTCTGACTGTTTGTATCCCACAGTCAAAACCAGAATACCAGAAATGGTGCCACTAAAAAGCTACTTGCACTTTGACAAAAATCAGTACAAAATAACTATTTTCTCTCCAGCAAAAGTGGAGCAGTGAAATGCCACAGAGCTGGCAGGGTGCTGAGTCTCCATGTATTTTCTGTTGAATAATAGAAAGTTCATGGACACTTTCACAGTACCCATCTAGGGCAGAAGCATAGCCAAAATCCATTTCATTTGGGAGCAAATCTTCTGTATAGGATTTACAGTTCTTCTGACAGACTGAAGAGGTTGCGTTAACTCACAGTCTGAATTGATTCTCCGTCTGCTCATTTTCATTACCACTGAGAGAACACAGTTGCACTTCTGACTTGTAAAGTTCTTGTTTTCTTAAGCAAAACTGTCCATTTGAGGAAGAAGGAGAAAGAATTGTTTCTGTGCAAAGCATATCCTATGTTGGCAAAATCTTTGAAAATTCACCTTTGTTTGATTGAAAAATTAATGAAGTAACCCTTGAGATGTTATTAAAATCCTATACATTGGTGCTATACACCTAATTATTTTGATAAACCTATTGTTTTAGTAAGATACTTCTCCTTTTTTTATATGTTGTGTTTAGTTACAAAAAAATACACACATTTATACTGACAGCATAGGTTCTAGTTTAAGATGATCTTATAGGCAAAAATTGTAAGCAAATATAAAAGAATTCTTTTTAACCAAAACCTATAGACTTATTTGCAAAAACATATTCAAAATTAAACTGGGAAACACTGAGAAGCAGGTTTTACATACCCACTCTTCAGTCCTTTTAGATTTTAGGAAGAATATGCATTATTCTTTGAGACTGTCTGACCCAAACAATTTTTGTCATTGTTCATTCTGGAAGAAGCATTCTGATCCTTTGTGTTAGCTGTTAAAATTGCTCACCTACATTACAGACAACTCCACATGACAGTACTGCAATAGCACAATTTTGTGTGATGATGCTGGTCATGTCAAACCTCTAAAGCATGCTTTTTTTAAATAGCTGTATGACTTATTTATGCCTTGAACTGCAGAACATTCCTTGTTTCCCAAAGCAAAAAGAAAAGAAAAAAATAATAGCATTGAAAGGTATTCTCATTATGTCATTCACCAAATTTGCAATCAAAACTCCTTATGTTTGGAAAAAAATCTTGTGAGTCACGATGAAGGAGAAAATTACTAGCTCTGCTAATAGGAAATAATTTTTGAAAGAATTACTGAAAGGAAAAGGCTATGCACTTGAAATTTCCAGCCAATGTGAATGAAATGGAGAGAGAAATTGTAGATTGCTCTGAAAGGGGAAAGAAAATAGATTAACAACGATGACTGAATAGGTTTATCTGAAAAGGGGTCATTTTCCCATATTATAATCTATCTTGCTATTAAAGGGGAAGAGAATCTAAAAATTACATAAATAAGCAACTATCACAGAGGAAGTGAGTATTATGGTATATATGGCAAAATATCTTCCCTTCTCCTGGATCTTCAACATGGTTTTGTCTTTTTCATGATAGATGGAAGAAAAAGGCAGAGAAACAGATAATTCTTTTTCACTGCGTCTCGCTGCTGACACTCAATTGAATATATTCTGAAGAATGTAATTTTTTTTCAGAGAGGACATGCCTATAGAAAGAAGATGGAAGGAGAAAAGAAAGGAAGTTTGTTAGAAGAGGATTTCTCACCACTTTCAGAAAGTTCTGGTTCTTTTTTCATGTTTTTTGTATTCCAACATCTAACTGTACATTTCTAAGAATTAATTAGAAAGACATTTTTTATAGAACACATAGAAATGTTTTCTCTTTAAATACATGTCTTGCTAGTTTCTTCGTCTCTCAGCTCTGTGCTTTGCTCAGATTCAGTGATATAGTTCTTATATAGTTTGTTTCCGCTGTGCAATGTTCAGACCAAGTTTTTTTGTTCTGTCTTTTTCTATTTTTTTAATTATTATTGTTTTCTTCTCTCTCTGTTTTTTAAGCCTTCAGTTACACCATTTATATCTTGGATTGTAAATGACTGCTCAGAGACCGTGATCTCTATATGAAGCTTGTCATGTACCTAGCACAGTGGGACACCTAGTAAGCGAGTTTCCAAATACAGTAAGAAAAAATTCAAGAGAACCCCATTTCTGAATAAAAATATATGTAGGCAGCCTGAAGTTGGTAAGACCTAAGTTCTCCAGTGTCTTAGGGTCATTTCTGAAAATAGGAACTTCTTAAAATAAAATGGGTTTGAACTGAAGATTAAAATGAAGTATACCACTGACTGTCATTAAGCAACATTTGCAATAATTAGCATCCAACATATTTACATATTTAGCTTTTCACATAATTTCCACAACAACAAACTCTATATTGCTAAGGAATAAAATCAAGCACTGGAAAGCCATCACCTACACTAATGATAAAAAGGCCTGATTTTTCACCTGAAAAATCCAGTGTGTGATACCTAAGCACAGGACTTTCATGTCTAAGAGAGCTTAATGATAAGGATATGGCAAAAGGTCTTCGACACTGGCCAAAGAAATATATCACTAATTAGTTCAGTACTGTGGGAGTAGCCACCCTGTTTGTGTCCAGCTAATACCTTTCTCTGATACATCTATGTTAATAGATATGATCACTGTGCTGTATTTTTTTCCTTTTTTCTTTTTTTTTTTTCTGAATTTCATGCTTCATTTACATAGACTTCTCCGCAAGTATGCAGCCTTCACAAGGCTAAAGTTCGATGTTTGAGTTGCAGCTTTTAATTGTGACTGATGCAACAGAGTATACGGCTTTATTTTTGTTCCTTCACTTGATAAATGCTTAGAAATTTCAGATAAGAATATTCACTGCATATATTTAAGACAATAGTTTTCACCTGTATAGAGTGAAATGTATTTTCTGATGAAAATTCATGAGATGAAATGTCACCTTCAGAAAGCTGTGAAAAATGGCCCGTGAGGGTAAATCTTTCTGTGTAGATTCATGTTTACATAGTTCCACTGGTGTACCCAGCCCATTTCCAGTGTCACAAGGAAGGTACAGTGATATGTGTACCTTTCCTGAACATATTCCATGCTGTACCTCTGCACTGGCTTTTTTGCTGATGGGAATAAGGTCTCAGAGCACAAAAAACAGTGAAGTGCCTGGGTACTGTACTTGCTATTTTAAAAATATGTATTCGTAATTTCTGTATGGTATCTGAGTTCATGAATTTAAGTGCTTCTTTAAGAAATCTGAAATCACTTACCTGCTGCTTTGTAGTGATGTCTAGAAGTAATTTTTTGTTTTAATATTGGGCCACAGTGACTCCTAAAAGAGCAGTTAGCTTTTTATTCTAATGGCAACTATATCGATGCACTTGGTTTCACACATTAATGGCAAAAAATGGTGGCATTGCAGAAGAACAGACTGTAAAATACAATGGACACATCACCTTGCCGGGACAGACTGTGAATTCTAGATGCAGAAGTGCTGTGGAGTGTGCTAGACCTTTTGCTTCTGATGGCCTTTGAATTACATTGCTCATATCAGATCGTGAAAGGACAAGAATGCTGGAATTTTGAATGTTCACTTTTGTTTTTCTATTTCTTTCATGAAGATAAAAGTACTTCTTTTTGACACAGACAACAACATTAGGAGCTGTATTTGTTCTTTGTCTCTTTCTCATATCAAAAATTATTGATTACCTTATAATGGTATTTCTTTTCAGGTTACAGAAGAACAAAGCTAATTCTGTTATTCCAACTTTCTTGGAACTGCTGTTTGTAGTTTACATTTGCCTGCAACATTTCAGTCAAACAGCTAGCACTGCTCTTACTCACTTCAAAGGTATGAGTTGAGCAGTTGCCATTACATCAAGGCTTTATGTTCCACAAGGCTTTATCTGCAATATTCACATAGTTTATTGTCTTATTATTAGGTCAAATTCAGTTATATTTATTCAAGTTTTCTGACTAAAATAATGGAATAAAGAGTCTGTCATATGGCCAGCTGTTATTGTTAAGAACATTTTTCTTGTGATATTGTAGGGAGAGAATTCTGGATTGGATGTTACCCTTGGTTTTTTCCATAGTCTAATTTATTTGCCTTTCTGAAGACAGATGCACACACACACTCTCTCTCACACACACAGACGCATGCACACACACAACTAAGCCAAATATGTTCAAAACAGTCTTGAATAACGTACTGTTCCAATATAGATGGGTCTCCTAACTGTGAGTCAAAAGACGTTTTTAATTTGAACTTGGTTAATTTCAACATACATGGTAGCAAATTGAAAATGGAACTGCATGTTGCAAAAAGTACGGTGTTTATCAGCATGCTTGTGAAGGAAGGATGCAGAGATGCCATGCAGTGCTTCAGCCTGACTGTAGTATGCACAGCCAGGTCCATGGAAGAAAAGAAAGATCTTGTTATAAATCAGAAATACCATGAGGGAACAGAAATAATATGGTAGCAGTAACAAAACCAAGGATTAGTGTATGCAGTGGCATAACAGGGTCATTATGAATAACTGTTATACTTATTGACTCTAGGTAAATAAATTAGCAATCATTTAGGGTGAAACATGAATGCAGACAAGAGACAGATCATCAAGAGATTGTATATTTTCCATTTCAGACTTGTGTAGCTTGGCAATTTAATCAGCTCTCCCCTTTAAAGCAGGGGTGCTTCAAATTATGAAACCGAGCCTGCTGGTTGCAATTCAGCTGTCCCAACCAGGTGATTAGATCAGGGTGGGAAAAAGTCTGTAGGGCAGAGGATTCTAAGAGGGGAATACGTATGCATGGGGAAATATGTGAGCTGAGTCCTCCATGTTTTTTCCCATCTTCAGTGAGGAATACATGGTGAGTTTTGGGAATCCTTGTCCCTCTGCTGCTTTCTCAGTGCTTCTTTCTTGAAGTCTAAGGAAGTACATAATAGGACTGTGGGCCAGGAAAGAGAAGTAGTAATGTTTTAACTTGAAATGTTTTGTAGAGGGTTTTTGGCTTGTGGGGTTTTTTTATGATAGACATCTCTTTTTAAGTGATAAAGTATTGCTTTATCTTGCAGTAGAAATAAATAGACTTTTTAAATTAGATTTTTTCTGACTTAGTACAGTACAATACTGTAGACACACAAACCCACACACATAAGTGTGCTCTTATAATAGACACATGTGAATATATCTAATAAAAATTAAGATGGGGGTTCCTAAATCAAATAACTATGCAACATCTGATAATTATTCTACGAAACATTCTAAGTCCATCTTCTTATGCAGAACTGTTCAGTAAATGCTGTGATTTAACATAGCAAGCATTCAGAGAAAGCAGTGAATAAGTTAATTGATGCTAATTGTATTCTATTCAATGAAAATAACTTTACTCCACTTGAAGAATGCCAGGTTCCTCTCTTCCCCAAGAAGGGGAAGTGTTCTAGTCAATAAAAAAGCTTATTTCTACATTCTTGTAACTGTAAACTCCAGTCCTCTTTAAAGCATACAGTAGGTTTCTCAACAGAAAGGGAAGATCTATCTTTAACATATTCTGCATGTGTGGATTTCAGCATATTTATATTCATACAGACTTACATTATGGATTCTTTTATTTTATTTGAAACCTTTTCCTTAAAGCAAGCATTTGTATTTTTAACTTTAGGTAAGGTTCTAAACATTATCATTTGTGTGCATTTCATTCAGCCTACCTCATCATTTTCTTGTTTCATGCCCAGGGCTTAGCAGTTGGATTTTAAAAACAGCCAGCTTTAATGTCTATGACTGACATGTAATTTCTGCTTACTTTAAAGCTTTTTTTTTTTTTGCTAACTTTGCCTTTTTTAATATTCTTTCCTGTCCATAATCACAAAGCTACATAAGCTCTTTTGTGGCTTAATAAATATTGTCAATATTTTAAAGCTCATCGTGGTGTGTATTCTTCTTCAAAGATAGTTATTAAGCATATAAAAAAAAGCTTGTTAAATTTGTAGATTCATTTTGTTATTATTATTCATACTGCTTATATTTAAATGGGGAAAGATAATCCATTAAAGAGGTTGAACTATCAAAAGCACTGCCATATCTGTAATTAAGTATAACCTTTCTGGTTTAAATAACATTATGATTATGACACAAACCAACAAAAGCCTCTAAATTTGAAATTAAATGCTCTACCTTCCATTAACACTATTGTTTTGCTTGGAAACTCAGAGACGTGAATGCAGAGGATGAATTTAGCTCATACCTATGACATAATTATCTCCCATTTTTAAAAGTGAACAATAACAAGAGTCATGTCAGTTTGTATGCTTTAGATTACGTGTTTAATGACAAGCATATATTTTAGTTCTGCAGAAGTATTATTGAGAATAGAAGAGTTAAAGGACCCAGGAACACAGCTATGTACTCACCTTTGCTTCTCATTGTGTGATCAAGTCAACTATTCTGAAAGATACAGTGGAGGCAGTTCTCCATGTCACAGTGCTTAAGAAGAAACTTATTGCAGCTGGATAGAGAGATTTTTCTCACCCCCAGAAGTTTGTTGTTGAGTTCTTGTTTTAAGAAAAATGTTTCTCATAGTACTTTAAAATTTTCTGTAAAATAGAAGACACATATAACTGAATTATTTATTGCATAAATGTTGCCATTATTCATTTGGAGTTGCTGGCAGAGCTCATTTGTTATTTACCAACACATATGAGTTTTAGATTAATATGAACATAATTTTAATGAATCTCTTAAAATTTTTCCTGCCATGACCCTTGATACCCCACTGCGTGGCAGAATGTGTGTGAATAGCTACCTGCTGAGACATACACATCCCAAGGCAAACAGAAAACTAGAGCCAGCATCTGTGAGCTTCATGACTCCTCCATACCACACTGCAGATAACTAATAATGGATCCTCATTGGGTAAGTTGCAGCTGTGTGATTTGAGGACTGCATACATCCTTTCTTCTCTTTCCTACATAGTCCATTTTCACAGTACATTTATAACATGGAGGGTTTTTTTCTATTTGTTAACTGTTGCACATAGAGTAAAATCACTAATATTGGTTTGTATTATGACTGATAAGGAATCGTTTAACATGACAATTAAGGACAAAGCATTTCAAAAAAGAAAGTGGTGGAGGAGAAAAAATAAATGAGTGGCTAAGTATTACAACTGAAGTTGGAAAAGAAAATTATTAGAAAGCACTCACTCTCTATCAAAATTTCCCCCAAAACTCATCCCTCCCTCACTGAGTATGCAAAGGAAGATGTTTAGGTAGGAAAAACAGTGGTGCAAGACCTGCTAATATACCCATGTCAAATTGTAGGAAATTTTGAATTAAAATAGAAATGCTCAGGAGTAGGAAAAAAGAAACTAATTTAAAATTGATCTTAAATTATAAAGTTACTGAACTACCTAAAATAACATCAAATATAATTTTCACACATTAAAATAAAATACATTTTAAGTCCATGAAAAACCTTCTAATTCACACTTCAGAGGAAACCTTCATACTAGAAACTGAGAGTACAGAAAGAGCTGTTTTCCTTACTACACTGGTTTATTCTAAGGCCACAGAAAATATCATTGCTACTGTGTTTTCTTATCTAGTAGAGAATTTAAGCTGCATCTGTAGCTCTTAATAATCTGTTTAGCTGGCATTTTGGCAGCCACATTAAACCCAGGCACAATGTTGCTCTGTGCATCCTGTAAAAATGAATAGGATAGCTCATTTTTAAGCACATGCATAATAATGCTGACTTCATGCTATTCAGGCACATCAAGATAGGATCATCTACAATTTTCTTGTATATTTTTTTCTCAGGCATAAAGTTGCAACTGTTCCTATGTGAAGTTGCAACACTTCCTATGTGAAGTCCAATGCTCTAACTTAGGTAAAAAAAAATAGATTTGGAGTGCTATTGCTGTACACAAAACATCTTACAAGCACACGGTATGGAGGGTGCACATGTAGGTATGTTTTTCAGGCAGGTCAGGCCTACAAAAGCATTTTGCTCTCAAGGATCTTTCAAAGTCCATCGAGCAGTCACACTTATCTAGTACATCTAACTTGACCTTGAAGTAAGGTTTGATAGTTATCTTTAGAGTCTTGACCATTTGAGATAATGTTCCTTTTTTTGGTAAAGTTACACTTAAAATATACCCAAACCTTTTGTTTATGTTTTTAAGTGATTTTCCTGAAGTGATAGCATGTTAGCTATAAAATTAATTTATTCCTTACCACAAGTTTTGAAACTCTACTGATAGGAGCTTGCAAATGTTTTGAAAATCAAGACAAGCGGAAAAACAGAAATAAAAACATAGATGTAGCAATCTTCAAAAAGGTCATGAAAACAGCTTCTGTCAGTTACTAGTCAGCAGCAGAATGACTGTATTACTAATTCCATAGCATGACCTACAGCATGCAGCAGAAAAATCAGAGCACATCAAAATGAATAAGACCAAAGCAGATCTGGTTTCATACAGTAAAATTATTTATGGAGAAGTCAAACATATTGTACTGAAGATTCATAAGAATGTGGCACTTCTTATGTTTCAGAAAAAAAGAAAAAAATATTCCCTGATTGGTTTTTGAGGGCCAAAAATAAAAAAAAAATTGATGAATGGTGGATGAAGTCACAAAAGTACAAAAGTTTGATGTAGCCTCGAGTAAGGGAGAAGGCTCAACCTTTTTCTCATTTCTCTGTTGGAAAATACACTGTATCTGGATTTAAGCCTGTTCTAAAATATCTCCGTTAATTCTTCAGAGGAAACAAAGTAAAATACTACACTTTTTACATTACATTGCAAATTTAGTCCTAGAAAAACTACATATTTTTTTCTTCCATTATAATGCAATGGTTAACTACTATTTATTTATGCAATGAAACCGGAATCAAGTAAATAACTCCTGTTATTGCTACCCCAAAAATAAAACAGTTTCAATATCTTGTGCTAGAGTTCCTGCTGTGTTTCTCTGAGGCTTTTTCATACCAGAAATTGAACAAAACTCTATTATGGAATCAAAGTAAATAACATCCCAGATATTATTTGTGGTCCCTTCAAAACAAGAAGTTATTGTAGCATAGAAATAATAGAATTTATTTTAAATAACGGAAGATATAAGTGAGGGAGAAGTGGAAGAAAGTTCACTGACCTTTTTCCTCAGTTTTCATCATTCTTCTGATTTATGTTAAAGATCAGTGGTAAACCACATGTGATTTAGTTACATCCTCTGCAATAGTTGGAATCTACATGAAATAAATAAAAACTTAACAAGCTCAGAACTGTGAAATGTTAACTTTTTCTAAAGATCATTTAAATATTTAATCAGACTACAAGGATGACATTTAAAATGTCATGGATTTTTCGGACTAAGTTTCTTCAATTAGAATGTCTTTCTTCTCTTTTAGAGTGAAAAATCTATTGTTTTTCTTTCATTCAGCTTATCTTCTATAAACTTGACATATTCTTCAGTACTAGCTGCCAAAGAGGTATAAGGGCTTTATTTGGAAGGAAGCTGAGTACTGATGTAGCAGGTTTCCTGTTCCCATTGCTTTGCCTGAATACGTCATGAAAAGTTCCAATTTCCTCTATGTGCATTGGCTCATGAGGCATCAAAAATACACACTATGGATGGCAAGAAAAGTCATTGCATCTATTGAGAAAATAGAAATAAACACATTTGGAAAAATAACCAAATTTCCACTGACTTGGTGAGCCTTACAGGTTATTCTAAGTGTGGATTGTTTTTCTACTGGGGCAGTGTTTCTGTTTCCCTCTTTTTCCCAAGGAGTAATCATGTCAATGGAAAATGTCTGGAAGCCAAATGAAATGGTGTATTCCTTAAATTCTTATTTTCAGAAGGTGAGGAAGGAGGTGCTCTACATATATAATTAGCTAATACATTCCTAAGTCCCTGAAAATGATTACTATAAAGATCATATATAACTTTTGTTAAAATTATACCTTGAGCAATTTCAGTTGGAGCATCCATCTTTAATAATTAACTATTTATGTCCAATTTTATATCCTTTATGGTTTACCAACAAGTTTCAAAAAGTATGTAACAGAAGAGTAACAAGTCACACAAATACGGGGACAGAAGTGGGATACTTTTGCCTTCATTAGTAATGGGCACCAGTTGATATTTTAAGCAATGATTTGTTCAGTGAAATGAAGCATTTGAAACATAAGAAAAAGTCACAGCTAATGCGCATGCTAATAAAACAGTCTAGAAAATTTCATGTTTGGATTTGTGTTTGCCCTCGTGTTCATGTGTCTTCAAACTGAAATTATCCAAAGGTTTCAACTTCAAAGTTTTCTTTTTCTCTTCAGGTAGAAAAAAGGAAAAAAAATCCAAAATTTTGTTGTATCTGGAATCTACAGACCTTTATTTTTTCCCCATACAAAAAGTTGTCTGCATTAAAACATTTAATGGAATTTATCAACTGCTTTATCCTATAAAACTCAAGTGTACATTCCTTTATTAGAGAATCACAAATGTTGATACCATTCACCACAGAACAATATGAAAGCAATAAAATATAGCTACTCCTTCCCTTTTCAGCTGATTCCAGGAGACTATAATAACCAGAAAACCAGCATTAGTAAGTTTTAATACGCTCTTTTATTTTTTTGTTCAAATCAAATTTATCTTAATAGAAAAATATTTTATTTACCTTTTTTTCCCAGCTACTTTTCATAAAGAAACATTTTTGGAAGTAGACCTCTCATGAGTTCTCCAGAATTAGTTTATGAAATGTGAAGCTGGATAAAAGTGAGGGTTTCTCCCATTTACTGTATTTTAAATATGCAATTCTTCTCAAACCCTCTGAAGAATGATCTATCAAATTGAATAGCTGATGCACTTTGAACACGTAGTTCCAAAAGATAGATGACATTTTTTTCATTAGTTTAAAATTTATATGCTACAGTATCTGTCACAATAATAATAGAATCTGACAGTGCAGATCATATGGGTATTTCACACAGCAGAGGTAATGTGTTCTTTGGAAGATAAAATGACAATTTGTTCAAATCATAGATTTTTAAATTTTAGACAAACAAGTTAGCTCTCACTCTATGTAACTCATTCTTTCAGAATACTTTCTTTGCTAACAATGCTATGGCAAGATCCAGACCACCCACATTCTGTCTCTGTGGGTATCTGACAGACTGCAGATGTCCAAGGGAATGATCCAGAAAGCCTGTTCCGCAGTGCTGTTTACCCCAGAGACACGGAAGCTTATCAAGGTGTCTCTGCACAGCCTGTGACTTCCCATGATCTCTAAACATCAGCTTTAGCCTACACCCACTATCACCCTCTGTCAGCGAAGGGAGATCCCTGTCTGCTGCATCCTTTTACAGGGGGTTCAGCCTGGTATGAATACTAAATACCTTCCTCACCTTCACAGAGACAGAGTGTTTTTCAGTGCAAAGCTCAGCAGTCCTAACTACTTTTATTTTAAAAAATCATATTGCTGGAAGAAGAGCGAGGTGGTTATCCTTTGAATAACAAGTAAAAGTAAGGTCAGGCTGCGAGGAACCGTAAGATTTGTTATTTCTGCCTGAGGGAACTGAACTGAAACTCCTAATTCCAGTTGCTGCCTCACCAAATTATTATTATTATTATTATTATTATTATTATTATTATTATTATTATGTAACCAAGAAAATAAGAATACCTGAGACAGTACTAAAAAAAAATAAAAGAAAGTATCTCTGTCTCCATTATGTAGAATTTAAGACACTTGTTTACCATTAAATTCTAGCAGGCTGATTAGCTATACATGCTATATCTTAATGCAGCTTATTCCCTTCACAACCTGAGATGAAATCTGTGTATAACACTTGCATCCATTTAAAAAAGCTGTTGTGTTTGGGCACACCTGATCATATTTTTCTCATTTCCTTTATTTCCAAAATTATGTGTGTTCTGCACCAAACTATGTCTTTAAAATCCAAATGAAACAATACAGTAAATTCATGTTTGTTAATGGAGAGAAAAAGAAGGGCATTTACAGAATAAACTGAAATCTATATTTTTGTTATTTTCCTTCCTAGAACTTGCACTGTTCTTGTCAGTGTGCTCTGTGCACAGTGACACAAATATTTAAGGACACACCCTCACATAAAGAAACATTTTCATAGTTTGAGCAGCATTAATCACAGATGTCTAACACTAACCAATAGCATTTACAACACCATTTAAATTTTATAAAAGAGACACAAACCCAGGAACTTTTGGAAATGAAATAAAAGCAGCTGAATTGTGTTTGCATTAGCAGAAACCTCTGAGGTCATCTCTTAAAGCCTTTAAATTCAAAGCAGCCATCATCTTTTTCTTTCTGTGCAAGAACTAACTGTGTGTTTTTGCCATTCTTATTCCTATTTCAACCTCCACAAAGAAAGGCCGGTGTAACAAACTAAATCACTATTTTCTATTTTCATTTCACAATTTCTTAATTCTATCCAAGCTTTTAAGGAACTAAATTTCAAACACAGTAGGATCCCTGAATATCAGAATGATGGTTTCTTTTAACTTCTAATCAATTTCTTTATTCTGAATTATCTGTATGAAAAGATGGCAATCAACATTCCCCCATGTTGGCTGTTTAGCTTCAGTTATCAAAGTAATAATACATTATTCAATATTATATAAATTCACTATTTCAATATCCAGTATTGCACAGATAATGTTTTGAAATCTTTTCAAAACAAAAAAAATGGAAATGTCATCTAGGGCCTTCCTCGGGCAAAATTTGTCTATTAAAGAAAAGATTTCATGAGGTTCATAAGGAACAAGCTTTCCTCTTACATTTGCAGTTTATCAGTCAGCAAAATATCTGTTAAGGTTTTTATGCCCTATATTCCTGTATCTAAAATCTCCCTGTCTGTGAGGTAATATTATTTTAATGAATTTAAAGGAAAGTCTCACTTGCTAATTTTTCTTTCTGCTGCACCCCTCACACCTACCCCCAGCTAGATATCTCAAGCTGTATAAGGACCAGGTACCACTGTGAAAGGTTCTTCTCTGAAGGCCTGTACAAAGAAAATGGTACCCCTGGTAACTCTTAACGTAAATATATAAAGGCAACCTATGTTTCAGTAGTGGTTGAAATTAAAGAAAACCTTGCATTTCAACAGAGAATTTCCTTAGTTATCCAGATTTGAAAAATGTCCCAATGCTGTATCCTAGTCCCTGGCTGCTCTTAATTTTATCTGGACTTGTGCTATTACATATCTCCAGAAAGGTCTATTGCTCTACTTATATCAAAATATCTTCCCCAACTGGCCAGTTTTCCGTGAGGTTTTGGTAATGTATTCCAGATAAATTTGTTATCTTGAGGCAAATGTTTGATATCACCCTTGTAAAATAAATAAATAAATAAATAAATAAAATAAAAACAAAAACCAGCCAAACATGATTGTTAGGCAATAATTTTAACTTCGCAGCAGGGTATTTTATGGATATGAAATAAGCCCCTGCTGTGCTCTAAAATTCACAGGGTGAGAGCCTCAGCTCCTGTAAGCCCAGATGTACTTTTGAAAATGATGGATCTGTGCTATCTTAAATTACTTACAGATCTATCCCAATACAACAAAGACAGCGAAATCTTCAAGGAAGCTGTACTTGCCAACTCTGTTTGAAAGACTTTTCCAAATATTTGTAAATACTTCTTTTCTTTGCTTTCCAGCTAAGACTGGCATGTGACTTTAATCAATTGAACTTCAGTAAACTTCACACCTTTGTTCTGTAGTGGTCTGTTAAGCTGTTAAGGCTTGTGAAGCTTTGTAGAGTTTCAGATATGCTGTTTTTGCTGACAGTGGCTTCTTCCAGTGTGCAGTAGCTCCATATATAGGAATAGCTCAGGCTTGAGGGAATTAAGTAGAAGGTAGATATTATATTGCTCTGCACAGTCTTAAAGAGAGTTGAATTGTTAAAATATGAACATAGCTTTAATACTTAGAGAAGGTTCCAAATGTTCCCATGGCTAATGCTATATACCAGCCTTCAGGAATCATTTTGGTGATCTAAATAGCGACATAAATCACTAAATCACTTGAATGGGAAAAATTGTCTGTGCTTAAATAGACAAATCTAAACAACTATACAGGAGTTTGGAGGACACCTAAGCCAGGCCTCAGTACATGTAGAAGAAAAGGCTGATTTCTTGCCCTTGTCTGGGCTTAAAACTAGATGAGACTGGGATTCATAGTCCAATATTGCTCCATTTTTTAAAAACCCATCTTGATGGTGGCAAGAACCCTTTTTGGTTTGATTATTTTTTATTTTTACAATTAATTCATTGTACCTTCAGGTGTTCCTCCAGGGTATAAATAATGTGTATACTAGGCCCTCCTCAGTTTCAGAGGGGTCTCAAAATATCAACTCAATTATCTTAGGAAAGATGTTCTGTCTTACAAAATTATGATCTGTTTGAAGAGCAGTAACTCAGGTGACAGAGAGCTCTGTCTCAAACTGTATAGCTAAAACTGGACCACTAGGTAGAAAGGATATATAAGTGACAGGCTAAGGACTCAGCAGATGTACAAGAGAAAATTGAATATTGCCAGATATTAAGCTATTCTCAGACAGGGGAAACAAGGCTCTGTAAAGTATGGTTTATTTATTTTCTGCATTAAGAATCAGTAAATAAAGTGCAAAAGTGGTCCAGAACTTAGGATTCTTTGTCCCCCAGGAGTACCAAAAACTCAGATTAGAAGGTTTCTAATCTTATGACTACATTTTATGTCCAAAATATGGGTCTCTGGAGCTTTCTTAGACTATGGCTGTGTTAGCAAACTGATCAAGACTTGGACACAGGCTATAGGGCTGGCTGTCCCTACTGTTTGTAAGGACAAATAAAAATTTTCCCAAAAAATGCCAGTGAAGGGCTCAGGGAATAGCAGGGACTATGGTTCCTAGTAGGGGGAATTTTCCCAGGATGCATTATGGTAACCCTGTTTTGGAGAGCGAGTTTAACGGCACTTATTCCAGTTATTATAACCTGAGCCATATAAGTTTTAAGGGTGAGGAAGGGAGTCCTATTTCATCACTTTCTATGTCTAAGTGGATAAAGCAACGTTGTGGAGGTAGTGGTAATTCATATAGTCACCTAATTTTTACATAAATTATCCTTAAATTACGTAAGTGTCCGTCTCTCAAAAATACCCTAGTATCATGTCTCAAAGGTATATATACAAATTTATAAGCCTATAATTAATAGAACTTTCTCAGTAGAAATGAGAACATTTTTATACACCACATTATGGAGTGTCTGTGGTTTTAGACAAATTTAGACAAATTTCCATGAATTATGAATTTATTCTCAAAATACTTTTAAACAGTATATGCAATAAGTTTTCCTAGTATTCCATTTTTATACACATTATACAGAAATTAAGTTCAGACTGAATTTTTCAGCTACTGTTTTGAAAATACAAGTCATTCTGTAGGTCATGATCCCTGGGTTTAATTAGGTGACCACACCAAAAACATTTTATAAAAAGACCTAGATAAATAAAACAAGGTCAAAATTCTAACTCATTTTCAAGAGGAGAAATGTCCTCTATGTGTAATTTGTGCTATCCAGGTGCTAAGATTGCAATAATTTGTACCAAAAAGAGACACAACAGAAGACTGAAGTAGAAGATTTTACAAATGCAATATACAATTTTAAAGGAGAAAAATCTAACTTGCTTTTAATTTTGCTATTTGGAAATGTTTGCTTATTATTTATCTTCTTGTTGCAGCTAGAATCAACTGTGAAGGTAAATTGCTGAAGAAGCAGTTTACTAACCTAGTTTATTCTCATGAGACAACAATGCCTTATAATGAGTAATGGGAAAACAAGTCTCATTTTTTATGCTTGCTGTAGCTACATTTATGTATCCTTTACAGCCCCAAATATACATATCTGTGTCTACGAACACTGAGCCAATTCCATTTTAATTTTTTACTTAAGTTTCTATACTCAAAATAAGTGTCACTGGTACTTTTTATAATAAATGCTTGAGGTATGGTCTAAACTTACTAAACTTCACATTAAAATATCATCTTTAAAAATGAAGTTTCATGCTTTCTTTGTAGGACAAGGCTTAAGTAAACATTTCATCATGTAAAATATTACAAAATTTTGTATTAAGTTATTAAAAAAAAAAAAAGAGACTGTATAAATCTTACAATGAATTTTCCCCTGGAAAAAACTGATTTTTGCAATAATTCAAAGGACTTTGTAAACCAGAAGCTGTAGCTCTACCATTTTGTTTACTAGCTACATTTGTACTCATCCTCCCTAAATCTGTCTAATCCTTTCTTGAACTCTGGCAGTTTGGGGGAATCTATTTTCCTTTTCATATCCACAATATCCCAGCCTAATGAGTTCTACAGTTTCAAGACTAGAGATAGAAGTTGCATATAAATGTGCACAACTTGTTAAATATGAAGACATTTTTTGATTTAGAAGTATAAGAACTGTCCAAGAGGTCAAGACAAGGCCTGGTGCACATGTTCACTTTCAGTAGTAAAGGATAGGATGCTTAGACAAGACCTGGGGAAGGAATACAGGACAGAGATACCAACAATAAATATTTAAATATAAAGGGTGTTCTGGAGAAAGAGAAAGTCTTGTAGGATGATTCAAAGGCTTTACTTACATTTAAAGATACTTGCTGAACTAGTCTGTCAAGCAGGCTGTCTAAATGTCCTTGTCATAATTCCAGCCTGGAGGCTGGAATATCGCCCACAGAGCATGTGTTTACACCCCTTACCTCCCCCCAGGCTCTTACACAAGTGAGTTATGTAAAGATTTAAGAAAAAGTCTGTTTATACTCCTTTTCACACCATTCTTTTTCACAACTGAGAATATTTTGTTACACAAGATAGAGTTACAGAGCTGAGTGATAGCAGGATGAGGAAGGTAACAGCAAAATATGGGTAGTTGAGAATGGTTCAGCAGAGATATAAGTGCGGGCAATGAAGAGACAGTATGTCAGAAGGCTGCCAAAAATGGCAGAATCTTACAGAGGAAAGGTCTGTCTCACACAATCTGCCTTGGGGACATGTCAAGCAGCAAAAGGAATGTGAAGGAAAGGGCAGTGTGAGAAGTTCACATGGCTTCTTCTGATCTAAAATAGAATGGTGTTCCCTGAGAGATAAATGCATTATTCAGAAGCCATTTCAGGTCTTGGCCAAGGCTGGACTTGAGGATGTATATAGAAGGTTGCATACTGAAGAAACCATTTCATTGTTAACTGCTTGCATTTGCAGAATACATTAATGGCAGCTAGGGAGGTTTTTCAGCATTGTTAATTTCAATGGCATGTTTCGAAAAGGAGATGTGGGAGTTACTATCGTTTACCTCAGCATTTTTTGTGGAAGTATGGGAAGATGTTGAAGAAAAAGGAAAAAAAAAAAAAAAACACCCAACACTTTTGCTGCCCCTCAAGTAGAGGAGGGAAAAGAAAAGTGAAATTTGAGACTGAATCAGAAGATACCAATGCATTATACTATCCCTTCTTTTTGTTTTCAAGCCAAAAATAAACTGAGATGCAGGCCCTGAGATGCAATTGAAATAGAAAAATATTGTAGCTTGCAATGGTAAGCTTAATGGTAGAGAATAGGTCCATATCGTGAAAATGTAAAGCAGATGGTGTGGATACCAACATTTAGTATTGTTAGTTTTTTAATATACATGTGAGTGTATATTAACATGTATATTATACACACGTGAGTGGTAGCCCTTGTATACAGTATAATGAATAGTATTTTGCGCACTGTGTAAAATCCATTATGTTGAAAGTATAGGTCTGTCTTCTGAATTCCACAGCTCTTGTTTCTTCTGGATATTTCTCAGTTCTTTTGCTTATTTACCGAATTTTCAGTCTGCTTGTCAAGGAGGTTCTTAAACCAGAGCAAGCAGGCTAAAAATTCTGTAAATAAACTGAAGAAAATGCAAGATAAGGGCTAGTGTGTTCAAAAAGAAAGAAGAGTTGCAAATATCTTGTCAAGGAATTAACTCTTCATAATATCTACACACATGCACATACACTAAATGTATGTGTGCTTTCATCATGTGCATTAAGCAGATTTTATACACAGTGGCAGGTGTGGTTTGTCCTACATACCATGCATAGCAGTGCATCAGCCACTCTCTGTTTCCCATTTAATTAAATAGGAAAGCCATAAGTAAACTGCTGACGAAGACACAATATCACAGACAGGCTCAGTGGCTGCCACTGTATTTAATTAATTTAAATATAATACAACTAGCTGAGGAGAGCTAGTATTAAAAAAATCTAAGTATTTTTTAATCCATTTATTTTCCTATACATACAAATGTAATAGCATCCTCCTAAAAACAGATTAAGAAACTGCAAATAGAGTTATAGAGAAATACATTTTAAATGTTTTTTTACTGTTATTTTAGAAGGTTCATTCCAATGAAATTGGCTTTTGTGAGCTCTTAAGGAATAAAAAGCTCCCTCATGCACCACTTTTAATTCTCTCTTCATCTGTAAAAACAAGCCTAGAAGTGGTTTAATTTACTGTTGATCACTGGGGAGAGAAAAAAGGAATACAAAATTTAAGTGACATTCATACACAAAGTTAATAGCTTTTATCACTTTCAGAATGCAAGTGTAGAGGAAGTATTGCTTCATATAATATACAGCCTGCTTGCAGCTTTATTGTCTTTAGTAGTTAAGGCACTGTGCTGCAAATATGCATGAATTTAAGACATACAGTTGTCTGCCAAAGCAATAGCAGTGCGTCTAATAGTGTATTGCATTTGACTATTATCACAGATTTATTTAGTGTTTTGCACTCATAGATTTCAAATTCCTTACACAGCAACTGACTTAACAGCATAATAGCCAGCAAGGGCAAAATGCAGAAAGGTTGGGAGTGAGGTTAAGAGTCTTAGACACCAGAAGTCTCACAGAGGGTGAGGTACAGGTCTCTAGAGTCCTAGTCTAGTGCTCCTACTTAGACATTGCTTTATTCATGAGGAAAAGAAAAAAAAAAAAGAAAAGAAGGAGAGGAGAGGAGAGGAGAGGAGAGGAGAGGAGAGGAGAGGAGAGGAGAGGAGAGGAGAGGCGAGGAGA
>JAWWES010000133.1:53890516-53910002 GCA_035583135.1 Lophotriccus pileatus
AAAGAAAAGAAAAGAAAAGAAAAGAAAAGAAAAGAAAAGAAAAGAAAAGAAAAGAAAAGAAAAGAAAAGAAAAGAAGCTGAAATAACAGCTCACTAAGTGTCATGAAATAAAACCTTCACATTTCTATCACAATCTGACTAATAATAATGCAAAAAAGAGGGGGTTTTTTACATTTTGATTCATGAGCAATTACTTTTTAGACTTCATGAACAGCAGTACAATAAATACCTAATACAAAGTGCAAAAAGTAGCACAGGTGAAAGCCCCATGCTAGAGTACATTTTATCTCCACAATAATCCTTTTTGCAAGTTAAGAGGACTTCAGATCCTTCTGATGAATTGGTCAGGGGTTTGCCCTTGAGCAGTTCTAGACAGCAGATAAGGAAAAAGTGGCTCATAAAATCTAGTTCTAATGTGTTACTTATAATGGGTTTCAGTAAAACAAAATATTTAAATTTTGATCTACCATGGAAATTCAGTCTAGCAAAGTCTGTTCAGTCACTCAGCTGATCAATGTCTGCTCTTTAAATTTCTTATCTGGAATAACATGACATAAAAGAATAACATCTGTGACAACTATTAGTATTTTTTTAAACCTCATGTCATATTTTTCTTACTTGTGCAGTAACTTCTTATATTCACATTTTTTACCTGGAAAGTGAATTATCTAATATCTACCAGCATAAATTCTGTATATTTATTCATAGCTACTCCTGCATATGTTACTATTTTTTTCCTTTTGTTGCGTGTATCCAGAGGTAGTTCTTGCCTTTAGATTGAACATAGTTTCACTGAGCAGTAAATATAAGTTTCCAGACAATCTTTATTTCAAGGAGGTTTTTTCCCTCATCATCTTCTGAGGATAGAAGATGCAATTAATACAATGGGACTATAGCAGATATCCAGTAATGCTATTACCAACTGGCTAGCTCAGCAGTATGTTTTAAGCATTTTTATGGCACAGCAAAGATGGGAGAGATCCCTTTCTGTCAGAACAAATCAGCTGTATAATCCAAAGAATGGCAGTAAGCACACACAAAGCACCAGCAGAGTTAATGCTACTATCAATATGCTTTTCAGTTTCTCATCAAATTACAGCCTGTTCCTTCCATATATAAAAGAATTCTTTCCCTGTTTCCATTTTTTACTCTAGGTAATAGCAATAATTTTCAAACTGATAGCTTCCCCTATGAAAAAATTATCTCTTAGGGAAGGATGAGTAGTAGGACACCCTCATTAATACCAGCTGAATCAGTTAAAATCCAATGAATACTAAATGTAGTAATGATAACATGTGAATAGTAAATGGAGTTGATTGTTACTTACACCAGCTAGTGCTTATTTATATATGTTTTTATAAAACAGCCTCATCAGAGTATGACCCATAAGAATGAATTTATGCCTTCCAGCCCTTCAGCACCATCTACTGAGACTTGGCATAACAACAGTCTTTGGCATGATAAACACAAGTTTCAGTTGAGGGGTTTTTTCTTTACATTTGCCTTCCTTGGGATTTTCTTTTTATTCCCACTTACTGCTCCAGTGTGGCCTATCAAAAATAGGTCTTCATTTGTCCTTTCTGAAAAATTTTCTGGAAATATGACTTCTTCAGAAGAAATCGTCTTGCAGATTTCAACTGGTTGACCTGAATAATTGTAGAAGTTTTGAAAATGCTTAAGGTCAAAACAAATTTTCAGTTTTTCTTGGTTTTACCTATCAGAGTGCTGGTAAATAAGCAAAAGAACAGGAAAAAAAAAAAAAAAGGAAAAAAGAAAGTTTCAAATTCATCATTCCTGAAAATGGAACTGTAGCCCTCTCATGTCTGGTCAGTATTGGATCGGAAAGATCTGGCAGAATTTCATCAGGTTATCAAGCAGATTCTAGACTTAATATGATCCTCTCATACAATGCATTCATAATTTTGCTCATAAGGCAGAGAGTTCTCTTTATAGCCTAAATACCACCAGGAAAGAGGTTTAAACCATTTGATAAAGGCTAGAGATTTGCTATCTGTTATCATATCTAATTTTAGCTATATAACTTTCTCTTTTGTTGCTTCCTTTCTTCCCCTAATTCAAAGACAGATGAACCTGCAAATCTCTCTGCAGATTTTTGTTGCACTGTAATAGACTCAATGCCTTAGAAAACCTTCAGCTAAATCTCACCAGTTTATTCAGACTCATTCTGGCACAATACCAATGGCTGCAGTGACTATTCTGACTCCAGAATCACACTCGGGGAAATGAAAAAAGAAACAAGCTTTCTGATGTATTTCAATAGGACCTGCCACATTCTTGGTTACATAGGGCATAGCACTTATGAATTCATGCTAAGAAAAAGAGTCACTTTGAGGAAATTAAAAAAAAAAAAAAAAAAAAAAAAAAGAGTTATGAGAAAAAAAGGATCTAATTTTTCCTCATAGAAATCCTAAATTTCCCTCTTAGTTCACTGCAGAATGAGTGGTCTAGCACAGGTGACACTGCTCCCTCAGACAACCTTGTCAATCAGCTTATTTGTGCCACTTACAAAAGCCTACACATGCTTGCCTTCATGGACACAATAAGCTTCATATGCTTTATTTTGCAGACATTAAATCTTTTAAAACTGGTTTGACATACTTGGTATGTAAGACACACATTTTAAAAAAACAGATGTTAAGTAATGAGGGTATAGAAAGAAATGAGGTCCTTGGTATGCTTCATACAGAACAGCAACCTTCCAGGAAGAACAGAGTGAAAAATCCCACAATGGTAAATTGAGCATGTTCCTGCCTTTTTCCTCGGATTCAGGCATATAGTAATTTCTAAAACCTTTTCCATACTTTCTTTTAGTGATTTGAGATGACAAATTCCTAGCACTATGTGACTCATTATGTGCCATTCTGCATTGTAGAATGGTTACTTTCTCAGGCAATCAGACACATCTAAGATAATTCAGGACATAAAAATACATAATTGCACCCCTCAAACATATAAGCAAAACAAACTAATTTTTGATATGACCTCTTCATCCTTAAAAGTCAGATATTTATTTTTGTTACAGCCACAAAGTATTGGTGCAGGAACATTTTCTTTTCAGTGTGTCCTTCACACTCTCCCCTGCAGTCTCTTGATACTTAATATATTCTTTTTTTTTAGCTTCCAACTCCTCTTTTACCTGTCCATCAACTCTCTATTCCATAGATCCAAGCATGCTTCTCAGTCTTTTTTTCTTTTTCTTTTTCCTAGACAAAAGGAAGTTGTGTTTTTGATTCTTTTCACTGCAGTAAGAGGAGAAGGAACTTTAATGGCTTTAATAAAACTTTTCTCCTGTACTCCAATGTTCAGTTATCCTTTCCACATACTGTATTTTGCTCTGTAAAATATATCTCTCCTAAAGGTACAGTTTTCCTTTTTCAGTAATTGATTACATTTTTAATATTCATTAATTCATTCATATTGGATATTTTCAGTGTAACACAGACATCAAATTAGCATTATGACTCAGTAGGTTAAATGAGCTAGTATAATCTTGAGATTAAGGTCATTCACCAATAAAAACTCAGAACACAATAGTGCAATACTTACTTAAGCACTGACTGATTTACATATCTACAAATGCCATACATAAATGTCTTAATACTACAACATTTATAATTTATCTTTTAAAATGCTGAATTTGTAGTGTTCATTACAAATAAAAGCCCAGATCATTGTCTAGTTTGAAACCAGTTGGCCTACTACAATACGTTTAATTCAGTGGAACATGTCTAAGTTAAATCACTGTAGGATAATGTTCTAAGCAAGACTACAGTTGGTTAGGTGGGAAGGATCTGGAGTAAGTGAAAGTATTTGCTTTTTAAAAACCGACAGAGGGTTGCATTTTCATTCAGGTGGAATGTGATAAGTTTAGAGAATAAATTCCAAAAATTATGTCATGTGATCTCATGAAGAAAGAGTCCTTCAATATTTCAAAGATTCACTAGGTCAGCACTGGCTGAGCAATAAAAAGAAAGTTTTGTCAGCATTAGTGCATGCATTAAAATATCTCAGATACCATTGACAAAGGCATTTGAAGTGACAGCAGATATGTAAAAGGTTCAGACAAGAAAGCTCAAAGATATCATTCAGCTTCTGTGCCAGAAATTACTAAGCAGACCAGGACTCTTCAGTCTGGAAAAGAGCTTAATTACGGTACAGAGTGAAAAGAATATAGTTATAGTATATGGTATCTGACTTTCATGAACTGACTGGATATATGTAGTAGTAGCTCCCCATCTTTTACAATGAAAGAGTTATGGGGAATCAAAGGAAGGTAGCAGATTCAACAATAACAATAACTAAAACAACAATTAAAACTGAAACTAATAATTAATGAACAGGAAGCTGGGAAAGTTGCTGCCAAAGGTGCTGAGAGTCTATATGAGGTCCAGATGAAAAATTCAAGGAAAAAAAAATCCACTGAGAAATAATAAATATCTCAAAGTCCCCTGTGTTCCAAATACAAGGCTGAAAAATAGGGGGAAGGTACTCTTTTCCAGGAATCCTCTTACAGACACTCTTGTAAAGGATAAGGATTAAAGATAACTATCAGAAGTGAGAAATGTGAAATTGTGCTGAAAATATGAATGTTCACAAAACTCAGTGTAATAAAGCAAGGACGTGCATTAATCTTGGATGTGATGCATCCCTAATGTTCTTATGTTCTTTCCAAACTCTGAGTCCTTTATTTTTCTCAGATGGTTTTGGGGTTTTTTTGTCTTCTATTACCAGCTTTTATCCCCCGTCAATAGATCCTATAGGTCCAAGCAAGTTCACTTAAGATTTCACTGCAGGCAGAAGTGACCAATGTGAATTAATCTGAGCCAAACACTAACCCTTGTACCCTAGTCAGATGCTACACAAATCATTGCCTATTTTGTAATAAGTGCTTTAGCCTAAAGTATTAAATTGATTTAGTATTAATGAAAAGTGATGACTTTTCAGTAATTGATCATGGGCATGCAGCCATGGCTCACTTAATACCTTATTTACTGGTTACCATAAGTCAGTATTGCTGAACCTCGTGTTTGGAAATCGAGCCAGTTACAAACAGATGAGCCTAATTTCAAACTAGTAAAGATTTCAGGTATCTTTTTTTTTTTTTTTTCTTAATTTATCTAGTTAAAGAGAATGGCTTCTGGTAGCATAAGGCCTTACATATACACTGATGCTTACACATATACCTGTTTTGATATTCCCACAACTATTTAAAGTAAATTATATTTGAAATATGCCAGATTCACTGTGCTAGGATTGTGACTATGGTGACAAACTTGCAGAGATGTCCACAAGTAAAAGCAAAGGCATATCTAAAAATCTTTCCAGTTTTACTACAGGGCACTCTCACTTCAGAAAGTAAAATGAAAAATAAACCCTTCCTCCTTATTATTATTGCCAGACAGATTTACAGCATGAAGCATATGTCTCGTTATCCTGAATTCATCTTGATGTGTTTTCTCTATCAGTTCATCAGCAGTTTGGGACCACTTGGTATATCATGTTCCTTGTTATCTGAAGCCCTTTTCTGATGCCTAGATCCACACTGGCAGGAAAAAACTATCCTCTGATCAGAAGCCTATATTATGCAAAGATACCAAATCCCTCTATAACAGTCTAAATGAGGCACTGATTCAAACACAACCCAATGAGCTAAAAATTGGCTTTATACGGTGGGCAATGACAGAATAGCCTAGGTTGGAAGTGACCTCAGAAGATCATCTGGTTCAACATTTTGTGGGGAAGAAAACCTAAATGAGATTATACAGCATCCTGTTCAATCACATCTGGAAAGTCTTCTGTGACACACATTCTACCATGTCCCTGGGAATGTTGTTCCAGTGAATAGTTGCAAAAAAATTTCTTTATTATGTCAAGATGAAATCACTTCTAGTGCAAGTTGTATCTTTTGCCCCTTGTCATCTCCCTGTGGCTCTTTCAAAGAGAGAGCCTCCATCCTCTTTGCAGACACCATTTAAATACTGGAATACTGGGACGAGGTCCCCCCTTGAGACATTTCTTCATTAGGTGGAAGAACTCTTCAGTCTTTCCTCACAGGACAAATTTTCCATGTCTTTGATCATCTTCATGTCCTTCCTTTGGATCCTCTTTGGTGTCTCCCTGTCTTGAACTGTGGGGAACAGAACTACACACAGAACTCCAGGTGAAACCTGACAAGCACTGAGACGAGTGGAATGATGACCTTTCTATCTCTGCTAACAGTGTTCCTGTGGTTATACAAACCAGGGTCTGATTTGCCTTCATTGCTTCAGCAGCACTCTGCTGACTCCTGACTACCTCATTGTCCAACAGGACCCCCAGGTCCATTTCAGCAAGGCAGCTGAAAAAAGCCACACAGATCTCAGCCACTATTTGGGCTATTTGTCCCATGTGCAGGACTGTGCACTTGTCTTTGTTAAATTTCATTCTGGAATTGCTAGCCTACTCTGCCAGCCTGTCCAGGTCTTTTAAGATGGCTGTCTCTTCCCATATGTCCACTGCATCACCCAGTTTGGTGTTATCAGCGAACTTGGTAAGGGTGCTTTCCATCCCTTTATCCAGATGATTTATGAAGAGATTGAACAACATGGAACCTTGGAGGACCCAACTTGTGACAGGCTCCCAGCCTGAGGAAAACCCACCCTCTAAGTGCAGCCTGATAGTCAATTTCCTACCCATCTTGCAGTTTAACTATCCAGTATCATCTCAGTTTTCCCAGGAGAAGGTTGTGGGAAACACTGGCAAATGCCTTCCTGAAGCCCAGGTAAACAACATCCACAGGTCTCCCCATTTTGACAGAATAATTTTATTTTGTCACAGAAGGTGATCAAGTTAGTTTGGCATTACTTGGCCTTGGTGAATCCATCCTGGCTTTTCCCAATTACTGGCTTCATTTGTTTTGTAATAGTTTCCAGGACTCATTCTATTACTTTCCCAGGGACTGAGAAGAGTAATGGGCTCATAGATTCCTCAACACTCTTCTTATAAAAGGGTATGACATTTGCCCTTTTCCAGTCATCAGTGATATCCTCTGGATAGGGAGGTTGGAACTAGGTGATTTTTATGGTGCCTTCCAAACTATTCTGTGATTCTAGGAAATGGTCTGTGCTACAACAAAGTTATAGCTGTTTTTTTTGTAATATAAAGCACATATATCACTAAATTATAGAACAGGAAGGAATATGGTGTCAAGCAGTCTTTATCTGACAATCTCATTGCACATTAGACTGCAGACTTTTGCAAGCAATAGTCAGTGAGGGGTAGTGAAGAGCTTCAAAGAATTAGCCAGTAAAATTACAAAGTAATTGCAGAAACTTTCAGACCTAACAACCTTCACAGCAGGAAAGCAATCAGAGCATATATGCCTCCTGCAGGCCTGATCTACTGACACTCGGCTGATCTATAGTATTTCACTTTACCAAAAAATGTCAAGGTTTTATAAGTTGTAATTAAATGGACCATTACAAGTACAATGTAACCAGAAGAAAATTGGGGTCTTACGGATATGACAAAATTCCAGTGGAAGCTAACTTAGCTGCATTTCTATGAAACGGTTACTTACACATTTGCAATATAGATATTACTACTTCTTGGTACACATAATTGTAAATAACTTCAGAAGTCACAAGTAAGTGGCAATTCTCCCGGGTTCATGGCCATTCAGTAATGACAAAAATTAACTTCAGTGACCATTGCTTTCACTGTGCACTTAGAATAAACTCCTCTGTCTTTTAGAAGATGAAATAAAGGGCTGCAGAGATTAATGTACTTGCAGTGTACATCAAATTTTATTAGTTGAAAAGACTAAAACACTGCGGTGCACACATTTGAGTACATATAATATATTGCATATTCTCTTTTTTATTTTATACTACATTCTACCATCATTCTACTCAAGCAATGATGGAAAACATTTCTTGTATCATAAAAAAGAAAGCTATTTAAACAAATAGATGTCATAAAGTCTATTTCAGATACCATTTCACCATGAAAGAATGCAGTTTGGTTTTAAGGAACTACAAGACAGCATTTGATAAGTCTTATTTTGTATCTTACTACTAGGAAAGCTCTATAACCTCTCATCTTGTACAAAACACTTCTGTAGCACAGTAGTCCAGCAACACATTGAAAAAAGAAAGAAATCCTTACAAAATGTGAGTCTTATGGATAAGTTTAATTTATAATGGATATTTGGAAAAAAATCCTGATATTAAAAGTAAAGTTTCAAGTGAAATTTTCTTCAGAAATACAATACGTTTGCACACTTCTTCCCAGGGAATAAACAAACAACTAGAACCAGTCAAGCAATTGTAATTCTTAATTATATTGTAGAATTCTTTCATGATGTTCTGCTTAGGCCTATTAGAACTCATTTAGCTCTAGTTTCAACTTTCATTCTCTCGCAAATTTATTTTATACCCATTACTTTATGACTATCACGAACGAAATGCAGCCATTAACAATTCAAAAATCCCATACTTGTATATTCACAAGCTTGGGATGTGGCAGCAATTGTTATGAAAGCTTTGACACAATCTTCTCCTGAACCCATGAAAATTATTAGTTCAAAATATTGTTACTGAAAAAAGACTTTATAGCTACTTTCACCAAGTAAGCAGTAGGAGACCAAATAATTTCAAAACAAGTTAACAAGTTATAATAATTACTGAACAACCATTATCTCACAAACTGGAAGAAACTTCCCCACGGTAATTTCCTTATTACACTATGAACTTTAAAATTGGAGCTGGGCCTGTAAACATTGGGTAACACTAATGTGACTGATATAAGCACCAAAGTTTAGCTCATTAGATCTAGATTTAAGAGAGAAATACAAAACAGTTCACAATGGCCTACATATTTACTTTTCATTACATAAATGCAAAATAGCTTCAAGCATGCCTAAACTAAGATGGTGATAGACAGTATTTGATAGTGAAAATGAAGATGAAAAGGCAAAAAAAACCCCTGTGGCAAACTACGTATTTTTATTCAGATGTATTGGCATAAGAAACAGATGTTAAAAGAGGTTAATTCAATATTTATATCAACCTCCAGGGGCAGTAAAACTTGCTAGTCACTAAAATGAGAAGTGCCTCAAAACCAACTGCAGCAAGACTACAAATTTTTACTTTAGTCATGACAGCACCCAGTGGTCAGACGTGTGACACTAAAACATTAGATCAGCCTGCCTATGGTAGATGTAAGATTGAAGAGGAAGAAAAGCAACAACTATCCAGAGATAATATCAAACCAATAGGAGAGAACATCAAGCAAGAAGCAGGGAATCCTGCAAATTAGTAGGTACTTGTCTTGGGAATTGCTCGTACACTTGTTCAGGGAACCAATGTATTAAGCACAGTGCTCATTTTTTATTGTACAGTATAGAAGTCCTTCTGTGTCCATTGACAAGTTGTAAGCCTCTAGTTTGGATAGAGAAATCATAGAATCATAGAATCATTTCTGAGGACAAATACCTTTTAGATCCTTGAGTCCAACCATTATCCCAGCATTGCCACGTCCACCTTTGAACCATGTCCGTAAGTGCCACACCTACACATCTTTTAGATACCACCAGGGACTTCCCTGTTCCAATTCTTGAGAACTCTTTTCATGAAGAAATTTTTCTTAATATCTAGCCTAAACCAACCCTGACATTTTGGCCCTTTCCTCTTTTCCTATTGCTTAGGAGAAGAGTCTGACACCCACCTCGCTGCAATATTCTTTCAGGTAGTCGTAAAGAGCAACTCTTCTCAAGACTAGATAATGTGATAATCAGATAAATATTTTCATAATTCAAGCTGAATGAAGGTATTACAGGGTTAGTTCTCACTTATTTTGGCATCAGGAATGAATCTCTCCCTGTCATATATTTGTGGCTCTCAGTCTGATTGAACGATGAATGAAAACGTTTCGGTCTGAAACATGATTAGGAAGCCAGATTCTACTTCCTAGGTTAGCAACCTAATTAAAGGATATTTTTCAAAATATAGGTGGTTTTGTACAAACATTACTAACTATATTTCAGTGGATGGACTTAAACTGTTAAATATCATTACACTATTATTCCTGCCTGATTATATTGTCACAGCGATCCCCCAAGTTGGTGTGATTCTTAATTCACAAGCAGTGGGAAAGCATCTCTGTGCATTTGAGTTACCAGTGAAATACCTGGTGAGAATAGGTTTCTCAGGAGTCAGTAAATTATGAATATTAGGCTGTTTATATCACTTTACAAATGCCTGGTTCAGACTTTATTAAAATTAATGAAAAGCTGTGTACAGATTTCAGATGTGCAATGAATTACTGGGGAGTACTGTCCTGCCTAATAAGTATTTTGATCTTCATAGCCAACACCCAATTATTTAGGTTTTTAGATGTAATTGATACTAGTGCATATATACTCATATCAGCTTGTCTAGTTAAGTCTAAATGGAAAGAAAAACATAATTAAATTGCATGCTCAAAAGTGTTTCATTATGTTAAGTACTAGTAACTTCAATTACTTCAGCATAGTAACTTTCAACTTACACTAAAGGATTTCATTTTTTAAATACTTTTTCAAACTATTTAAAGGGGATACCAGGCAAAATACCAGGTATCAACTCAGCTTTTGGTAAATAATTCATGAAGAGAAGATTGCATGGAAATAATATGAAATGCTTCATTAGACTGACAAGTTTGTACCCCACATATCACACTCTAGTTCATCCCTTATAAACGTAAGGACCAGTTAGAAATCCATATGGAAGAAAGTCAAGCTACTAAAGAAAGTACTAGATTTAGTGGCATTTGAACAAAAATTGCACTTTTAAATTTGTTAGTGCCTTGAGATAATTATATTTTTACTGTGTGTTATACTGACAAATACTTAACAATTTTATTAGGTATAAACAATAGCTTCTTTCCATCTTATCTTTTTTTCACCTGACCTCAGCTACCACGTCTGTGATACTAAGTTAGCTCTGTGGACCAGCTCATGGTGAGATACTCAGAATCAGACTGCATTTCCGTTCACCTTTACTTGGTGGTGAAGCTGATTTAAGAAGCCTGTGGTGAAATGCCATCAGCCCACCCATCAGTTACAGTTTGCCGCCAGTCCAGTTGTCCAAGTATTGCTACCTATTACTGCAGTGAACATATACAAAGATAGGCTCTATTTGTATATTAAAATTACATTTCTATATGTTATCTATATAATTTGTAAGAATATGTGTGTCTTTTTGTGAGGGTTTATGTGTATATATTTTAAAAATATTGTATACCAAGTGATCGTGGCTTAAAAAACAGAACAGGAAGGAGAGGGAGAGGGATGTGAGTAGGAAGAAACTGCCAAAACAGAGAATGTCTTATGCTATCTGTCAGAAAAAGAACCTTGTGTACACATCTATTACCTAGCTGTTGTTAAAGATAACTAGACAACATAAGTAGTATGTAGGAGGAAATTTAGGGGCCAGTCCTAGGAAAGAGTATCCTATAGCAGGAACAGGCACTCTCTATCCCTTTTTAATCTTACCCCAGTCTTCAGTCTTTCTCTCTTTCCCACGATTCTTTATATAAATTCCATTCTTGATTAACTACTTCTCATCTTTTTTTCTTAGATTTAGCAACCCATTTTTAGGGGTTTTGAACCATTATGCTTAGAATGTGTGGGCACTGCAGAATTCAAAGTCGCAGAAAAATATTTGAGTTCTTCATTAACAACCTGCAGGACCTTTTACAGAACTCATCTAGCTGCCAAACTGCCAGGGAGCTGAGGGAACTCACTGGCAATGCCAGTTAAGTCAGACTAACAGCAAAGTTGTTTCCTGATCTAATGGTTAGAGTAGCATATACTGTTAAACCACTCAGGCTATCCTGACATTTTTCTTTGGAATGACAACAGTTTCATAACCCAATATTATTTATTAATATCTATTCATACAAATACATCTCTTTATGGAAGCACTCTATAGCTAGATCTGAACAGAGATTCTCTGGTTTCAAAGTGAATGAACAGCCATTGCCTCATGGAAGGGAGAATATTTCCAAAGGATGAATTAAGAATATTTTGACAGAAATTATCTGCTTATGGTGTGCAGCTGTTCCATGTAAGTTTCCAGATGAATACAACTTGAGTAAGTGTGATTTTTGTAGACTCAGTGTGATCTGTAAGGTGACAGCAAACAATATGCATATCTTTAATATGCCACAACAGATGAAATCCCTGTGAGCCTTCAGAAAACATTATTGGGGATAATGTGTTATTGTTAATGATCCTATGGCTTGCCATATGCCCAGACTGTAAAGTTAGCTAATTCACTCTAATTTTTTTCAACTTCAATTCCTTCATAAAACAAGCTGATAATGGTCTTAACACTAAAGAATGAATCCACAGAGGAGAAGTCACTTGGTTTTGTTCCAGGGGATCAGTATTCAGACTGCATCACATTCATTAATATTTACAAAGTTTACTTCCTGACAGTAGCTGTTTGTATAAATTCAGACCTCGATTACATATATGACCTATATGAATATGTAAGAAGGTGGTATTAATTGCTCATTTCTTATAACAACAGGACATGGGATTAACAAATTGTGGAAAACTGTATAATATATTCAATTAAATTTTCACAAGTAGTAAGGAAAATAAAACCCACAAAAACATGCTGAATGCAAGAAAATGTAGGAGAGAAATACAAAGGAATAATGATTGAATATGCCTAGTAGCCACTTCTCAGTAATTTCTGAGCAGTAAATCTCAAACAATTTTAGTTCTAGAAATTAATACCTTCAGAGAAAAAGTCTGAGACAAAAATTTGCCTCATTCTCATTAATATAAAGACAGAAGAACACCACTGTCAGTGGAATTATCCTAGAACTACCTTGGGTACAACTGGACTCAGTAACTACACTTCAGAAAGCCAAACGTGTCCAAAGTTTTTTTTAGAAAATGGATGACTTTTTTGTACTTCTGTGTTCTGCATTTTCAGATCAAGATTTTCTCATTTCCTCTTTTCTCATAATTCAAAAAGTATGACATAAGCATGCCCACACACAGCCACTTACATACACAATTTAGTTGTGAATATTCCAGAGGAAAAATGGCAATTTCAGAAAAGCAATCAATATATTTACCTTGCAAGTGAGACTTAGAAAGTCCTCACAGCTTTTTTGTAAAAACACACCAAGTTTAAAATGTTGAATGTTTCAGTTAAAGTGAATTGAAGTAACTATTAAAAAATTAAGTTTTACTTTTGCCTGGATGTTCTACTGATTAAAAAAAAAAAATCTTTCTGGTTTGAGTAAACTAGAACCTCTTCTGGGTTACAAAAACCCTCAAGAACTTAATTGACAATTTGTATAATTGCACTGTGCAGTTAAGTTTATAACTAATTATTCCTCTCATGGTCTAATTTCCCACTCTGCCTTTCTGACAATCCAAACCAACGAAATGTCCCATAAAAGCATTAAATTACAATGGCTTTCACTAGGATGGAGCAATTAAGGAGGTCATGTGAACAGGTATCCAACTCTCCCGAGAGCTTTAGGCAGTTGCCATGATCTTTTCAGCTGTTGGTCAGCACCTTAAAGCTGAGACTGGTACTAAAATGGAGAGTAACTTCTCTGCTCCATTCTGTTGTAAAACTGAATAGCTCCATTTAGCCCTTTCATAGCTTTTGCTGGGAAAAAAACCACTCACTTCTCAGCATTCTTTATTACAGAAGGGGGCAATTTAAAAGTTAAGCAAGGAAGTCTGCTTAGATAAGACTCTCCATAACTTCATTCAGAGCAAACAGCTGGAAGCTTAGTCTTCAATGCTGCACTGACATAAAGTCAAGAAGCTTTTTCTCAGTCAGGCATTGCTCTGACAAGGGGGACATCTTACAGTGGTTTTGCAGCTGTTGGTGCCTGCTTTCCAGCTGAGATCGTGGTGCAAGGTGTGAGTGTTTTTAATTTTGTTCCCCACCACAGCAAAGTTAAATTACATAGCCAGAGCAAACAACAGTCTGCACAAAAAAGTTGCTACTGTTTTTCAGTTCAAATACATCAAATGCAGATGAATTTTGCATGTTAGAAGGCATATTATGTATGAGTTTGGGATGAGAAGTCAGTTCCTAACAGTATTTTTCACAAGAAGACAGACTGATCTTGACTACCAGGCTCATTTGCCAAACTTCATGATACATTCTCAAGATTTTTCTCTCTAGTGTTTTAAACAGCAATTTTCATACAAGGGGGGAAATGGTGTAATAGGAATTAGGTAGTATTCATCTCTGTAGCATCCATCCATACAAGGGCAATGAGTTCATCTTCATTCAACTGCTTGTCAGCCAAAAAGGAGGAAAACATAACTATTTTTACACATTGCCAAGCAAGTGCTCCTACCTGTTTCAAATACTATGATGAAAAAATTTCTTTTTTTATATAGAGCCTTGTTCATACCTTCTGGAAAGGTATGAACAAGGTATAAACTTCTAAAGAAGTTTAAAGGGATACTACTATACAATTGTTTTAGTTGTAATTTGTTAGACAAGCACTGCCTTTCACAAATTTAATGACAATGTTAACATAGTTTAAAACTCTGCAATAATTATCTCTTTAGGAGGATCTCATCACACCAGCCATTTACTGGGCCATCTGTTTTGTCCAATAACATTAATTACAGACTGCTTATATATTCTAAAATTATGCAAAAAGCCATTATGGCTAATACTGAGTTTTCACAAGATGCAGAAAACCATATATAGATCAAGTAATCAAAAAGCCTCTGTAATGAACAAAGGTACTATAATAAATACACTCTTCCACACCCATCAATAAGCAGTTGCACATTCCTGCATATTCGGATAACTAAAGTAGAAAGATCATTCCTTGTGTTCTAATTAGTTATAGATTTTATTTCTTTTATCTTCTCTCCATATGATTAATTTTTACTCACAGGACTGCAGTCTACATTTGTTCCTTTCATGCACTCTGGCATGTTCTGGTGTCAGTGTACACTATTTTTAGTTTCTGCACACTTTAAATTATATATTTTGTTATGACTCAGAGGTGATTTATGGCCATATTTCTTTTTCTACTCCTTATCAGACAATGTGGATAATACAGATATGTCAGTTTGTTTCAATTTGTCCCCAACACTGTCTTCTACAGCTTCTTGTTTTAACACCATCTACCAGTGGGCAAAATAGAACTGACTACGCCTAATTCAAATGTGTATGGAACAACTGCTTGTCATCTCTTCAGCTTTTCTCCTTTTCTCCTGCTATTCATGCAAAAATCTTCTTACTCTTAGTTCAACAATTTATTACACATTTATTCCATCAACAACAGCAGGTCACCCTGTTTATAATTCAGATACTGGAAAAAAAAAAGTGAGCACAACTTGAGGACTGAGCATTCAGGCTTAATATACTTACATGGCTTATCTGGGACTCGGTTAGATTGCAGAATCTTCAAAATGAAAGTCAGGGTGTAGAAAACTTATTTTTCTTTCCCTTGGTAGTGCTCTGACATAGTCTAATTTATGATAGCTGGAGATAAATTCAGAAAATGTAAGCCTTTTCATATAGGTCTCTCATGTTAGCTCACAGTCTGGTTGCTACTTTTCATTCACAGTGAACATAATTTTGATTTATTCTTATTTCTCCTCTTCTCAGCTTTTGCAGAATGCTGATGTGTGCATTACTTACAAATACCAGCTACAGATTGACAAAGTTCTGTTCTAAACAACTTTTTAATAAATATTTCCATTATTTTTTTTTTAATCTTCATAATCATTAATCATGTTGAATATCAGACTTAAATTCTTCATTGGATTTGGCAATGTATTTGTAGTGTTGTAGTATTTTTAAGCTCAATGCTTATATTATGTATTTGTGCACATTTTATAGAACAACATATATCACTTCTGAAACAAAGTTTAGGATTTGCTGACAAAACATATCCATGATCCAAAAATCTATAATGTATCCTCTCCAGTTTCTTGATAGAAGCTGCCAAACCATGTATATAAACAGGTATTTTTTGGTAGATATCATTGCTATGTCTACCACAATCTCATGTCATAATGTTTGGACTAGGTTTCTTCCTGTATTTGGGGAATGTCCAGGAAAAGCAAATGTTTTGTTATAAAACCAGAAGTTTGATCTTTTCCCATTTACATGGAAATGGAACACCTGGTTCTATACCTTACTAAATTTGTATCAAAAATAAATAAACAAACAAAAACCATAAAGTCAAAAAGGATATATAGAAAAGCTTTGTTCAAGACCATAAAAAAAATCTTTTGTAATTTAACTTTTATTTTCAAAAAAAGAAGTATTTTAGTGTTTTCTAAAAGTTAACTTTGATATTTCCACATTTAAGTATTCTGGAATTTTACACAGCAAAAAATCTTTTTTCATTAGCATACAGAACAAAAGCACACCTTTAACTATCAGAATTTCCAACTGAAGAAAAGTATAATTTTCTATCAAGTTCTAGGAGATATAAGAATTATATAAAGAAGAGAATTTCAGGGATTTCTATCTTTTTATTTTTCAGAAGCTGTTTGTGGAATAAAATCAAAAGGTAAAAAGATGCCATATTTTATAACTGCAATGCTGTACTATCTTACAAAAATATTTATGATTCTTCTAAGAGAATATGGGTCTGCAATATTACAAAATATGTTTTGAAAAATCAATTCTCTACTTCTTATGCTATTTATTCAGTTACTTTTATAGCTGTGCCTGAGAGAATGTTTTTATTTACATTTAAAATTAGATTGTTTCATTTACACTAAATACAATGACTATGATCCATGTTCAGCCCTTGATGGTGTTAAATCTTTCATGTTTTTCCATAGAGAAATTATTAGTTTCTCATTAATCAATGCTTTTACATATGTTTTCATTATAACACTTAAATTTACAGCATGAGCTGCTTGTTCCCTAAATGTCTTACAAATCTGCGTCTCAATTAGCTCATGTGAAAACATGCTCTGTTTCCTTTGATATCTATAGAAATTAGGAATACCCAGAAACTCAGAAAAGGTACACTGAACCCTGTAAGATCAAATCCAGCTTCTTATTGCTCATGAGATGCTCAAAAACCATTCAGTACACTTTCTTGATAGGTACTAATTTCATTAGGCTCTCTCTTCTGGTGGCAAAAGATTGGACAGAAAAACCAGGTAAGTGTTATTAACTGGAAAATTTGGTTCTCAAGGTAACTTCACATGGTAGCACACATGTGCATTAACATGCATCATCAAGGTACAACCCTAGTTTTCCACTCTGATTCCTATCATGTTTCCATTAAATTTAGGAGCTATATTGATATAAAAATAGAAAATGTAAATCCTTCTTACCTTGATAATGAATCCTTTCTTTTTTTTCCCCTTCCTAATTTAAATACAGACAGATACTTTTTTAAGGCCTCCAGCATTTCCTGAAAGACTCACACTAAAAATATTTCAGGGACAAATATAAAGTATTTTATATTACTCGCATAAAGAATTTAATTTCTCAGCACCTATTTTCCTTTTTTCCCCAAGTAGATCATATCTCTTCTCATTCCCTTTCTGAGCATATTTCTATTCATTCAGGGATTTTTCTCCTCATCCAGAACTGCCTGTCTTGAAACTTCTCTGAAACGTTCCCATTCCAGAAATAATTTTTGCTCCCATTTAACACATAGAAAACAAAACCACAAAAATGCAGTAACACAAAGCCACTAGAGAGTGGTTACAGGAAATGAACAGACATCTCTTGATTTGAAGTTTAACCTTCTATCTAAAAGGTGATTTCTCAGTTGGTTCCTGGCTTTACAAGTTAATGAAATACTTGTAAAGCACAATAGGTGATTCCAGTATCTAGACGAGTCCTAAATGTGTCTATATTTTACCTTGGCAAGCTTGTGTACCGTCGAACCCCACTGTCCATACAAGTCCTTCACTGGGTTTTGCTTTTCCATTAGAAGATCCCTCCATTCAGAGGGCTGGATGTACAAAAGGATGTTTGGTATTGCTCAGTTAGATATTTACCTCAAAGTGTCATGAATGCTTTGAAGACCTGCAGACTCAAATTTCCTTCTGGCAAAGATTTTAGGGTGCGTTAAGCTATTCCTGATCATTGTGATTGAGTAGTTAAAGTTCTGATGGATATAGTTCACACATATTCTCCAGCTGATTCCCCTTTGCTAAGTCCAGCTGTTAAAGTCAGTTAACATATGTTTCAAAAAAGCACCCCTTCCTGATTTAAAGGAAAGATCATCTAAAATGTTGTGAGGTCTTTTTTTTTTTTTTTATGTAAGATTTTTGCTCTGTTTACAATATCTTTACCATTAGAAAGCTCCTTATGTGTTCATTTACACAGTGTTTTCAGGTTGGTTCCTCTATTTGAAAGCTAAATATATTGATTTTTGTTTTGCTTCAAGGACAAATACTGGGGTGAGAGCTCCAATAAAATGCAATCCTTTCCCTTTTATTCTCCACGTAATATAGAGGGGAAAAAAAAAAGGAGAGAAAAAAAAATCCACAAGGAGGTTATAAGTGAAAAAATAACAGTTTACTACCAAGCAAAAATAGCAGAGAAAAATAACAATACCAGCAGAATGGTTCAAATTGACAACAGAGAGAAAGAAACACTTCTAGTCTTCGCCTCCCTCCAAACCCCAAGGCAAACCAAGAAACAAAATAGCAGAGATCCCACTCTGGACCACGCTGCTTGAAAAACAAGGGAGGTGCCAAACTAGTGTTTGCGGTTCTACACCCTCTCCCCAGAGGCTCCAAGCGGTGGTGAGATTGGGGTGGTGGCTGGAGTGGGGGCAACCCCTGGGCTGCTTTGATCCCGGTGTGGCACGGCAGGGCAGCAGCTCCAGTTTTGCTGCTGTCCCAGCGAGGCCAGGATGGTTACCATCAGAGGATGAGACCCCAGAGCAGCTCCGACCTGTAGCAAACCCCTCTCTCCAATTCCCCACACCGAGTGGGTGGAGTGGCCTCTTCAGATGACGTGATGGTATGAATATTCATCGCTACAGCTCCGTCCCCTGCCTTGGACTCATAAGTACCTAACTTCAAAATAAATTTCCAGAAATTTAAAGCATTCTTGAATTTCTTTCTCAACATTTTTTTCCCAGATGGTGCAATACGTTGTTACTGGTCTCAGAAATCGTGTAGAATAATACTGTTCTAAATTTATTTGCTACTATTTTTATTATTTCTGTTAATCTTTTGATCAAAGAAAATGTGGCATTATCGTACAAATAATAAAGTTATATTCTTTCTGAAATGTTTTTGAGGGGTTAAAATTAGAGGGCTTCCTATGTTTGAAGAATGGGACATACTCCTAAAAACTCAGCATAAATAGTCATGCCTTTGCAGTACCATAATACAACACACATATACCTCTCTAATATTCTAAGAAACTGGGAGCCCCCGGTGGTCTAGTGGTTAAGACGCAGGGCTGGTACCCTTGAGACCGCGGGTTCGATTCCCGGTCAG
>JAWWES010000133.1:53910102-53951191 GCA_035583135.1 Lophotriccus pileatus
AAATCCACTGCGCAGGCTCGAAGGCCTTATCTGCATATGCGGGTAAGGACCTTCCCTGGCTCTTCGTTCGCGAAGACGGGCCATTATTCTAAGAAACTATCTACATTTAGATATTTAGCACTCTGAATTACTCCACATCACATATTCTGTTTAGGAAGGATGTTACATAAATGACTATAATTTGCTATATCAGTTTGAAATCTAGTACACTTGCATGTGAAAAAAATCACACCTACAGCTAAATATCTTTTGGAGATTTATTCCCAAATTTAACTTCATATATAATTATTAAGTAGGGCAAATATCTCTGAATGGGCAATCCATACAACAAGATCTGCAGTCTAGCTGAGAAGCTGACAGTGAGTTCTGAAATGCATTATTGTAATGTGTTGACTTTCTTGTCTTTGCTGTAGTTGCAGTTTTCCAGCCACACTCAATGTAAATTGATGAGTTTCACATAAGATATTGTAAAAATACCCATTCCAGTGTCTGGACTGCTGGCCAAGCGATTCCTTCCCGTTCAGCATCACTAGTGTAATGTTCTTTCTCTTATGAATTTCTATTTTTATGAGTTTTTGACGGAAACTGGCCTAGAAAATGCAATGTGGGGCTGCTCAAACAAGTCTAATAACTCCGGGTGTTTTTATTTGATCAGAGGTGTTGGTGCAAATTTAAAAGGAGTTGTCATGGTCTCCTCAGCACAATACCCCATCAGCTACAGAATTTGCTTTTGTTGCGTAGGCAGAAAAACTATGGGGAAAAGAAAACCGAGTTTTCAAGATATCAGATGCTTCTTTCAGTCACCAGACAAAAGAAGCTTTGGATGACAGCATCCCTGTATGCAAGACCCACTTGCCTAACGAAAAACAAATGAAAATATAATAGAAAGATTTAATCAACAGTCTGTATCCTTCTTATAAATGCATCTGATTGATATGTGATTATCTTCAAATACAGATGGCTTAAAATTATAATTAGAGTTGAGAAGTGAAAATAAGATAGCAGAATAAAATCCTGCAAAACTGCAGGCAAACTACTTGCCAGTTTTAAGTACGCCTGATCAAAAGAATTGCACACAATACAAAATGATAAAGGGAGAACGTGAGAAACACCCTGCAAAGGTTGTTTCATTCTGTTAGGTACTGATTGCAGACATGATCTCTAATCAATCACTTTGGAGAAATGCCAGCAGCAGGGTGAGAGAAAGCAGAAAATTCCTCCACAGAAGACTATATGGCTGAAATCACCACCGAGTGAATTCTGATAGTACTGTGAGAAAGTATTTTCATGTTACATGCCTCCCTAATTTTTGTAAAATTCACTGTCCAGTTTAATGATAAAGTTTAAAGATAGTTCATGTCGCACAGAAATGGCTTAGTGGTTGATACCAAGGGCTATCTGACCCAGTGATCAAGTTCGATGGTGGCCAGAGTGGAAGCACACTGAAGCTTAAGAACAGGGCAAGCACAGAAATATTTATTCCAAATATCCTTCCAGTATCCAGCTAGGGTGCCTTTGTCTACTCCTTTTTGACCCTGGTTTAACAGCTAACAGGTGAAATACCTAGGTATTATCTATTGCTCTTCAGGGCAGTAAGGCTTTCTCCCACACTGAGCACAGTTTTTGCCCCTAGCATAAAATTTTGAAGGCATAAAAAGAGAAACAATGGTTCAAATAGTAATAAAAATGAGAGTAGTCAAGAGGCCATTCGGAGACCAAGCAGGACAGCAAAGACGTCAAAAGCAGGTGTGGATAAGAGAACTAGTAACACAGCTGGAAAAAGCCCAGCAGCTACTGTGAAAAGAAATGCTCTCACGAAGGCAAGGCATTGAAGGAATTCAGCACACAACATGCCTCTTGTGACCTGTGTGAACCATGTATTGGAGGAGAAGAAAAGCACATTCTCTCCAATACTTGCCAGAGAAAAATCACCATATTACCATCTGCTCAATTAGAGTCTTTGAAGAATCCTGACAAATATTGCGTGCTTTGCCTGTTCCTAAACTGTGATAACATATTATACAATGGTGTTCTAGTGTTTTTTTAATTTCAAATGCAATGTTTGATTTGTTAGTAAGATTAATTTAAAAGTAATGCATGCAAAAAGGTCAGAAGTATGGGGAGGAAGAATGATATGGTTACTCTCATGAAGGGTTGGCAAGAAAGCAAAACACATTTTCTATTTATTTAACAGACAATAAGAAACCCTGGCACTATCCGTTTGAACTTGTGATGATTTCAAAGGCAGAACTCGTACCTCTAACATTCCAGATGCTGAAACTCCTGATATTTTTTTAATCATTGTTTTATTATCTCCAGAATGATTTCTGAATTGATAAATATTGCTTAAACAAGAAAAAAGAGAAAAAATCAGGATCTGAATAGAAGCCCTAGAAGTAGACTATGGAAAGTTTCCTTTTAATTTTAGTGAGCTTCAGATGACTCCTTTGTTGTATGAGCACTTTACCATCCAAATATTATAAAATATTTTAAAAATTATTATATACCTAAGGCACTTCTAAAATGAAAGCACGTCCAAGGTAAAACAGAGTAAAAGTTTCCTGGAAAGACTGCACACAGCAGCAGGTTGCCTAAATACATGGAAAAGAAGATTTATTTCTTGATAACTGAAATATCTGGCAAATTTTAGTCCTCCTCTCTTTTTTCTTCTGTCCTCAACACAAAAACAGAAATGGAGACTAACACCTTCATTCTCAATATTTCTCACAATGTCAATACAAAACCACAAAGAGAGTGAACTTATTGGAAATAGAAGTGTCTACTTCAGAAAAAGAATCAATTGAATCAACAATGTGTGAATCTGAGCTTCCAGGAATCTTGAGAGTTTAGATCTGGTAATTATATACCAAACCATCCCTTTTATAAGTGGCAAATGCTATTTTAAAATACTGAGACATTTCTTCACTGCAGCAGTGTTAGACAGCAGCAATCCCTCCTTTCAAGTGTGTGAACCACCAAAAAAATATAAAATTACTATTTCTGTATAGATGGAAAATTATAGATTTGCAGAAAGTGAGACTTATAAACTAAACACCAGCACAATCCCAGAGGCAGTGTTCAGGGTAGATGCAGGGTTTTCTGACTCCTTTAAACAACCACAGTGCTTAATGTTTTGGAAAGCTAGACCTAGTTAATATGTATTCCACATTTCAGATTTAAAACACATAAAAAATTAGCCTTTAATTTACCAGTGCCAAGGAAACAAAATCATAATGTTTCTACCATCATATCTGCAGCAAACATTTGGAGTGAACTTAACACCCTCACCACCAACACATACACAAAAGGTAGATTTAGACTAAAAGAAACCAATAGAGACATAGTTCAGCAAGTTATTATCTTACAAAAAGCAAAAGAACTGAAATCCAACTAACTTAGAAAGTACAAAAAATCTCATTTTTCATGGTGCTTTATTCCAAATATCTCATATATTAAAAAAAAAAAAAAAAAAAAAAAGGAAATGGTAAAATTTTTATTATATTATTTTTTCCCCTTTAAGGTAGACACAAAATGAAATTTATATAGTTATTTTTCTTCTTAGAAATCAAAGAATCTGGGGATTTTTTTTGTCCAAGATCCAGTCTGATAATCTCAGTTAGTTTATTGGCTAAATGGAAAAAGGAATTCACAAGCAGAACAAAGCCCTTCACTGCAAAACTGCCTCATAATAGTGAAAAATACAGTGTTAAAACAGTCAGTTTTCCTTATTTTTCACAGATTCAACCAGAGCTGATTTCATAGCTCCTTTACTGGCGAACTTAACATAGGAAAACCTTCCAAGTGTGTTTGCATGCTCTTGAATTATGTTGAGTCACTGTGAGCATTGTGTGATCCTGAGTGATACTTGCCAGTGCTGCAGCAGCAAGGGATGGTTGCCTGGATGAAAACACATTGGGAGTCAGAAAGCCAAGACTTTATTTCTTTCACTGAATTCTCTGAAATAAGAGAAGAGAACTGAAAGCTGAGATGTCCCCAGTCTTTCACAGAATTTTCAATATAACTTTGGCCTATTGCTGATCATACGTAAAACTGAAGGCAGAGTGAAAGAAAAATAAACAATTTGGGAATATCTATTAGTAAGTCTGGTTTATTTATGTCATGTTTTCATTATTTTAATTTCAGTATTTGAGGTTTTTGGCCAAGAAAATTTAGAAAGTTTTCAGACAAGGTATTTTCCTATGTTTTCAAACACTCTAGTCCCACCTATTTCTAGCAGGCAAACCAATCAGGGCAAATTAAAAACATAGCAAAATACTCAGTAAGTTTTCTACTTTAAATAATTAATTTTTTTATTTAATAAAATTTCAGTATATTTTCAAATATTATGCAGTAAAACAGGGCCTGAAATTGTTCAATTTTCTTTTAGTTGCCCAAGTTGCTACATAATTTTCTATTTTTTCTAAAATTTTGATGTTATTAATTGCTTATTGTTTAGATTGCCTTTTGAGAACAGCTTCAAGTGGCATGTAATTATAATATAGCATAAAAACACCTACATAATCATATGTTTAAGGAAACACATCCAAAATAAAAGACTAGGCATAATGAAACTGTCTGAAGTTTATATCTTCCAATGCATCACTTTATACTTTAGAAACCCTTACAGCCATTGCATGTAAAACTAAAGTTGCCACCTAAACCAGTGTTTGGGGTTTTGTGTTCAGAGATAGATAATTCAGTGCTAAAGGGCATGTTTTTGGTAAACTCCACATAACTAACAAGCTGTTCTAAGCATTGCACCTGAAAGTTCCCAAGTGCATCTGAGGATGAACTGGGTTTCTTGAATTGTTTGAATAAAGTGAAGCCTAAGGGGGAAAAAAAAAAAAAAAGAAAAAGATATATTAATTCTGCATCAAAAATAGAGGCTATTCATTCAGCTATGTGAATTTAATTGAGGATGCCCATTAAAAATAAAGATCAACAATCAGCTATGTCGCTTCATACAAGACAAAAATGTTAAGATAGCAAAATCAGTTGCAGTGTCCCCTCTTGTGCTGCAGACAGCATCTGTTTCAAAGTATGTGGAAGAGGAATCTTTGCTTTTTAAAAACAAAATGTGAAATAATAGAATATCCTGGTACCTATTAAAGTTACATGGAAAGCAGTTTTAGAAGGTGCTGTTAATATGTGCTGCTTGCCTTTAGTTTGAAAGTTAATCAGAACACCTTAAAAACACATAATTATTTAAAAGAATTTCATATTTCTTGTTTTATCCTCAATAAGCATGAAGGTCTCCACATATGGCTGATTTATGGAGACTGTTTCACAGAAGGAATTGTCACTCACTTCTGTTTAAATTGGGGTCTGGAAGGCTATGTGTAACAGCATTCCTGATAATTGGTTCTATTATGAAGCACTGTCATGGCAAATTTTCTGAACACAAAACAGACTGCATAACACTTCCTTACAGGGTAAAAAAAAAAAAAAAAAAAAAAAAAAAAGACAACAATATCCTTCTTCAGCAACACAAATTTAAATTCTAATTGCATACTAAACGCAATTATACCTCAAATAATGCAGGTGCCAAACGCGAAATTTGGAGTATGTATTTTGAACAATACAGATTTGCCACAGAGCTTAAAACAAAGACATGAAACAGTATGGTTTCAATTCTTCTCTAAACAAAAAAAAAAAAAAAAAAAAAAAGAAATAGGAGAAAAGAATTCATCTGTCTTTTCAAAGTGTACTACACTGCTACACTTTTCTTTTTAACTCACTTTCCAGCAGACCTTTGCTACTTCATTAAAACATTTTTCAACATGTCATATATATATATATATGTGGTGTAGCAAACCCTAGTTTATTCATGCTGAGTGGCTAACCTTTCTCAAAGCAATTTAGCAACATTTCTCCTTTCTTCCTTTTGTAAAATCTCATATGAATGTTTCTGAAGCAGAACTGGGCAGGAATTGACCCAAACATAAACCTTTTAAAGATTAAAAAAGGAAAACTTGGGGATTTATTTATTTGTCTTGGTTCTGGTACATCAGCTTTGCTTTGATTCTAATTTTCATGCTTTTTCTGTCAGCCAGGTCCAGCTAGCACTAGAAAAAAATTGTTTATCGTAAAATTGTTTTCATACTATTTCAAGCGAGAATGAAACCAAGTTGTTTCCCAAAGGCTATCACATAACATGATCTTAGAATACAGCCATATTAATTTATAGTTGCATTCACATATTTTGAGATTCTCCTCTGAACCATCAACTAAAACGTAAACCTTTATTTAGGATATGAAACTCCACTTTGAGAAATGCTTGATGGTTTGGATGGATATGAAAAATCAGCTATAAAATTCTGAATGAAATTAAGTAAAAAACAATTCAAACGTTAGTTACAAAAAGCAAATTCCATTTGCATAATTTATTTGGATAAATTATGTATTTCTTTTACAACATTTCACCACTACATTTCCTTATTGCAGATAACATCTCGTCATATTCAGTCAAAATTCATCAGGAGAATCCTTAGTCACAAAATTACATGCCAAATATCTTTTATTATATATTAGTGGTCATTCAAATAAATAATGAAAAATCCTCAGATCTGTTTCTTAACAGTAGTCTATAGTCACAAATGTGTATATGGTAATGCTATAAGGTTTTTCAGCATGAAAATCTTATTTTGTACTTTTATCTTGGAATTAAACTGATGATTTAAATTGTAGCTTTGGCAGTTTGGATCACCCCAATATAGGAAAGATGTTAAGCTGTTGGAGATCGTCCAAAGAAGGGCAACAAAGATGGTAAAGGGCCTTGAGGAGTGGCTGAGGTCACTTCTCTGTTCAGCTTGGAGGAGATGGAAGGGAGACCTCATTGCAGTTACAACTTCCTTGTGAGGGGAAGAGGAGGGGCAGGCACCGTTTCCTTCTCTATGGTGACCCAAGGAGTCAGGACAAGACCCCAGGGAACAGCATAAAGTTGTGTCAGGGGAGGTTTAGGTTGGATATTAGAAAAAGGTTCTTCACCCAGAGAGTGGTTGAGCACTGGAACAGGCTCCCCAGAGCAGTGGTCACAGCACCAACCCTGACTCAGTTCAAAAAGCTTTCAGAGAATACTCTCAGGCACATGGTGTGACTCTTGGGGATGGTCCTGTGCAGGGCCAGGAGTTGGACTCAATGATCCTGATGGATCCCTTCCAACGCAGCATATTCTGTGATTCTGTACATCAAAGAATAATAAAGGGAACCCACAGGACTACATGGGGGAAGTACAATGTGCAGCAGTACAATCTTCTTCGGGATTTGAAACTACACATATCAATCAGCTTTAGGGTAAGTTTAACAATAGGGGTACCTTACTTTCTCAACCAAATAGGAAAAGGTTATCTCCCACTCAGGACAAACATAGGATTAAAACAGAAGACAGCAAGGCTCATTTGACCACTGTATCATCCACAGTGATGTTGAAAATTAAATACTTAGCAAAAAAAAAGTCCACCAAAACCAAACAAAAATGAAACAAGCAAACAAACAAAACCCCAAACCCAAAACAAAACAAAGTGAACAAAAAAATGCATTCAAAGAACATTTAAACTAAGACTTGGAATGCAAAGGCAATTCAGATAACTCACTCTTTAGGCCCAATGAAACTATTATATATTATGTAATAATTTAATAGAGGAATAAAGAACTACACAATCGATCCCATTGAAGTATTGCTGCAGTCAGAGATAGGATATTCATATTTACAAGTCCACTTACTTTATAAAACCAAGAGTGCTATTAAGTGATCATAATTTTGCTTTTTCTCTTTCATTTGAGAAATGTTTATGTCCTTTTATTTCTTAAAGATTCTTTTCATGACCTAAGGGTAAAATACACAAAGACCTCAGAAAATAGTTTGAACCAGTACTTCATTCACTTTTTGCAACAGTTAAGCCCAAATAATTTCAACTTTCCCAAACTGGAGGATTCTACTCCTTTGCTATACAGTCTGGTTTTAATCCTATCCACTATTGCCTGGACACCGTATTTTTACTTATGACACAGCACCGTCAAGCACAAGCATAACTGCCTAGGCTGCTTCCACATGCTTTCCAGGTGGATTAAAATCTTCTAAATAATCCCTCTGCTTTTCTCCTTAACTATTGCCAGCTTCAAAAAGTACAAAGCCTTCAGGTATGCCAAATCCTCTGCATTTCTGCACATTGTCTTTCCCACTCAGCCACAGTGTCTCTCCCTTGACCCAGAGATTTAACTAGTCTTCTCACTTCAGAGTCCCAAACACCACCCTCAAGATTCCTCACAAAAACACACACCCCTCAAGCCTACTCAGAAGCCTAAATTAATTATGCTAATCAGACTGCCCTGGCTAACCCAATTAAGTTTAATTAGCTGATGCCTTTCTTCCTAAAACACCTTGCCTTAGGGACACCTTACCTATGGTTTTAAGCTAGTTGCAGAAACTTGCCCCTTAGCTGCAGATTTTCAGCAGAGAAAGATTCAGAGCAATAAGCCCTTTGAAAGCCTTAAAAAAGTTTCTTGTTTCTCAAATACTTAACAGTATTCACATTGGAATTTGGGCTGTGAACAAAAGAAGCATAGTTAGAAAGTCTAGCTTCCATATGAGGCAAGGAATGCCAGTAATAATCTTCCTTTCTTGCTTTTTCTCTGTCATTTGAGAGACATTATAGCTCTATAATTATATTCAAGAACACCTCTATCTTTAGATAGCTGTGCTATTGACCATCTACTTCCTGCCAGATCCTGAAGCTGTGCCACTTATGTCTCCCTTTTATTTCATTGCAGGAAACCTCGCCTGCTTATATTTACTAGACCTGTCCTGCACAAAATGCAGTGATGCTGAAAAACTCCTCTGTGGCAGATCCTGGTTACATTTTCTCCTGCATGAGAGTGAAAATAACTTTCTTCACTCCTCTGTGAGCTGAAAAAAAACCTTTGAGTTTCTGGTTCATCAAAAAAACTAATTCTTGCCAAAAGTTTCCCTCAGAGAAGATTCTAAACGAACAAACAAACAAACAAACGAAAAACACCAAACAAACAAATAAAAACCACCCCCCCAAAAAAAAAAAAATAAAAAAGGGGGAAAAAAGTGAAAAAAAATCTGCCAATTGGAATTCCAAACTGGTGGTTTCTCAGAAATACTGGAAAATAGGATTTTCAGAAAAATATAGCATTCTGGAGTTCTTCAGATAGTCAATAAAAGTTAAAATTTCCTTCTTACTATCTGTACACTGTTCTCTTTATTATTTCTAGTGATAAACTAGAAAAATATTTATTTCAAGTCACAAGAAATTTAAAAGGAAGCTAGAAGACACCCTTTTTTCTCATGAAAATGGAATTGCAAAGTCAAAGGAGAAAGGGAAATAAAATGATGGCGTATGACAATAAAATTACTTTTTCACCAAAATATAAATTCCTAAAGAAGAGCTTGAAATTGAAAAATATGTTCAAATTTCGGAGCTTTTTATTATTATTTTAAAAGTTATTTTATGCTGGCTATCAAACTTTTTCTATTTTAATTAAAGGTAATAATAGCTGGAAAATTTTAATTGATTCAGTGAAAGCTTTTAGTAAATCAAAAAACTTCTGCTGAACTAAGAGAATGGTCCCTATTTTTACTCAACAAATATGGAAAAATTCTTCACTTTCACAATGATAATAAAACCTTAGTATTATATTTATTTGGTTTATTCTGAAGGTTAAAAGTAGTTACCATACTTGTTTCCAAGGCTAAATGAAATGTGATTTTGCATAAATGAACTCTAAAGTAAATACTGAAGTGACCAGTATCATATGATCAATGATGATCTAGGAAGATCATCATTAGTTATCATTAACTAAGTGATATAAGAAATTGGAAACATCATCGATCAAATATTTCATCCCATTCAAAACTCTGTATTCTAAAGAAATTTTGATTACCAGAAGGGATTCCTTTAATTACTCTAAGGAATATAATGCTCCGCAAAGAATAATAATACAACTGTCCTTTGTATGAAGGCATAACTTTGATTGCACTAGTGAAAAGCTAAGCAGACAGTAATGTGAGGCAAAATAATGTCAGGCATATATAGACATTCTAAATATTTCTACGTTTAGATACATTACAGGTTTTTATTGATACTTTTGGGGTAGTTAGTAGTTAGTGTGGTTTTTTACTTTTGTGGTAGTTAGTGGTTTTTTGTTTTGTTCTTTTGTTGTGTTCTTTTTTGGTAATATGAAATTGTACAAAACATCAATATTTTACAAAATGTTTCTACTGATTTCTACAAGACTTGACTAAGAGAACATCGCTAGATTACCCCCTTGATTACCATTCCAACAATATGAACATGCTTTGCAAGTACGACCTCTATATAGGCACAGTTCTTAACAGGCTTTAAATCCAGAATACTTGGTAGTAGTTCTCTACTTTGCAGAATGGTAACTATTCATATTTCTCCAATTATATATATTAGTAATATGCTCTTAAACAGAAATAGGAATTTCTGACTGAAATAAGGAAGACCCTTATCAAGCTAAATGTTACATTTCCAATTATAACACTTGGGAAACAGTAATAGGAAAAGATGCTGGCTGTCACATACCAGAAGAAACAAGTCAAAACTTAGTTTCTTGGAGGTTTTCTTTTTTCCCTTATCTCAGCTCTACATGGTGGCACCTTCTGACCTATCATGTTGAACATGTTCAGGCTATTCAGCTGTTAGAATAAACTCCAGCAGCAAGTATGAAATGAATTTCCTATTGAAAACATGTTGATAAAATGTTGGCAGGTAGAAGTAGTGCCACATGATGGAGAGAAAATGACTGAAAATACCCTATGTAATGTTCCCATTTGGAATTAAACAAGTAGTTGCCTGAAGCTTCCCCTGTATTCAGGAAACTGCATATCTTGCAAATTGTAGTAGAAGATAGATTCCTCAAGCCAAATAAAAACCTGCAGTGCATATGAAGTACAGATAGCATGTTTCCAAAACTGTTTGTTTGGGATATGACCATTATTACAACCAAAATCCGCTGTGAATTAGCTCCTTAGCTCCACAGAGGTCAAGTTGCCTGTAGCTTGCATTTAGTTGTTCAAAATTTGTGCAACACTGAAAAATAAAAGACTGAAAAGACGACAGTAAGATGGATAAGTAAATTCACAAAATAGGCAGCAAAGTCAATGATTTGTTGCTACTTTAAGACTTAGACTGCATAGTTTCATACTGCACGTACTTGAGAAAAGCAATCAAATGTAGAATTTACATGCTATATACTCATGTATAACATGTTTGAGTGATAGGAGAGTTTCCTATGAAATGTGTCTATTTATTGTTCCAAGGTGAATCTCTAAAAATTCTTCCTAAAACTGCCATTAACATGAGTCTTTTTCATAGTTTTAGACAACTGTCCTAAGGACAGTAATATAGTCTTCTAGATAATCTCCAAATCCTCTCTTTCTAAAGGTTCTATGCATGCTCCAAAACGAAAGGACACTGAGAATCATGCAGTAAATCAAGGAATTATCATAGTATAGTAGGGATTCAAAAAGATCAGATGGTACATATTTCTCTTGAAGACAGAGGACACTAGTGGAGACAAATAAAACAAAACAAAGGAGTTAAGTTCAGAGGAGCCATTCCTTTTTAAGTCTTCTCACTCTTCACCTCATAGTTCCTTTTAATCCCTCATGGGTGCTTCTATTTTCTGTGATCTCATGTCACAGTCAAACAACAGTGAGTTAGAGAATGCAATTTAGAAGGATGACATGCTATAGCAACAAAAGATGTGTCAGGGGAGCTGCAAATGAGAAGTATTGGTCTCTCTCCACTCATTGTTGACTTCTGAAGATTTGTAGGAAGAAAGAGTAGCCCTCAAGACCTTGAAACATCTACAGGCATATTTTTGGAGAGAGACAAAACCTTTTCTCCCATTGACAAGCTTCCTCAAACTGGATTTATTTTCTGATGTCTTCACTTTGCAAGCAAGAGGCTGAAGTAATTTTCAAGTTCACTGAAGACAACAGTCTGCTGTGATGCTCCAGTTTCAAAGGTTGGTATGCTGCTGTGTTAATCAGTCTTTAGCCATTACTGCTAGTCAGAAGTGGGATTTTGGATGTTACTCTTTACTTGCTCTGATCTCTAATCATCTTCTAGAGAGAAGGAGTAGTAATTAATCTTGGTAAATTTTTTTTTTCTCTGCTGTCATGACTCAGAAAGTTCTTCAGCAGTCTCTAGAACTTTTATAGTGAAATCCTGCCTTGCTTTTAGAATCTGAACATGAAAAATTAATATTTTGTGATGATTTTCATGTATGAGACAAACTAAATAGGGAATATGGTTGGATGTTTAGGTGTTAGACATAGCATGGACTAAAAAATATATCTCAAAATACTTTAAAATTGCTGGAAAAACTGATCTACATTGTACATTGTCAAATAGAGCTCTCTACTCCTTGCTTTTTTATGACATGGCACCGAAAATTGTCAGAGTGTAATTTTTTTTTTTTATTTTGAGCACTATTTCTTTGTGAAGCCTTGAGTAATGTGCTGATAACCTGATTTAAATGTTTCTAACACACAGTAGCACCCTCTACTCTTAACACACTTCTTGAGACCCCACTGCAAATGGCATCCACATTTTCACTTGTTCAGGGTATTTTTTAATAAATGATTGAAACATCTTTTATTTTCATTATCAATACAAATTAAAAGCCGGGCATATTTGGGGATTAGTTGGTTTAACAGTTATGACAGTTTTATAAAAACAGCAAGTCAAAACTGTGGAGCTTTGTATTTGGAATAAAATGATTATGTTGGGTTGTGCTTGCTTTAGCAAGTAATTCAGTGTGATAGGAACAGATCAGGAGAGCAAAAATATTGGCACTGAGGTCCCTACATCTACATTATACAGTTTGGTGCTGCACCTGCTTGCTCTTTTCCAATCAGAACCTCTAAGTCTAAGAGGCAGGTTTAGCCTGGGAAGATACTGTCTGGGATCTGGGATGCTTGCCCGAGGTTTTCAGGTTGCCATGAGCTGGTGTCACAATTTCATCATAATCAGATAAAATTATGAGGGCCTTAGCTATGTTCAAGGAAAGACTAGCACTGAGGAGATTATCTAACAATCCTGATGTACCTCTCCACAGAGAAAAACAGCCACTTCCAGAGATAAATTCACACCACTGTGAAACTCCTGCCAGAAAGGTTTACTCCTGCCAGCTAGAGTTTACATCTCACTGTATAAACTATGGAAGTTCAATCAACTAGCCTAGTTACCTAATACCTTGAAATCAAATTTAAGAAGCAAACATCCAAACAGATCCTCCTTCATTAATATATCATTGTTATGTTTTAATTAGTGTTAAATCAATTGCAAATAACAGCAACAATGTTCAAACAGGCAAACAGCATTTTTTAGAAAAATTAACTTTTTTTTTTACAAAAAATTTAAAAATATGGAAAAATCAATCTCATTTAAAAAGGAGGAGAAGGAGGCATAGTAAGTCAAAAAGGAAAAAGCAGTGGCAATGAAATGTTCAGAACACTGGGTGAAAATCAAAAATAAACTATGTCAACCCAAAATGTAAACTCACATACAATCTATTTTCCTAAACTTATAGAAAATTTTAGCTCATTTTCTTTTTTTTATTATTCCAGGAATTTAAGCATACTTAATTAAATCCAAGGTTTACATTTTTAAATTTTCATTAAACGTTACCTTTTTCTTTTAAATTTTAAATGCATATGATTATTCATTTTACTTGACTAAATTTTCAGAAATTTTGTACCACTTCTTTCAAAACACAAATTTGTAAATTGTATGTACACATATGGACAGAATTTGTCTAGTTGTTACATAGACAATTTTATCTTTGGTCCTTTATGGTTAAAGTAGTGCTAGAAAGGTGTTCATGCTCATTGTAACCTGAAAAAAACCCTGTAGTTTGGTGAAAAATTGTATACTATACACATTTGAGACCTGTTATTTTCAATAATAACAAGTGATAGAAGTATTCATTTCAGACTAGAAATAACTTACTCCAACAGTTTGCCATGGTAGAGTTCGTGTCGAGTGTTGAGATGCGGACAATAAACAGAAAGAAAGCAAATACAGCTGGCTCTTTTCCAGTAGATGGCATTTGTCAGAATAGTATATTTCCAAGACACATTATTATTTCTCCTCAATCTGCAGGTTCAAGGTAGCTTCTTAACAAAACAGAGGCAAACAGATATTTCTCTTAGTTGGCAGTACTGTTCACTTCTCTCCTCTGCAATAAATCTGAACTATTTTAAGAGCACTTTAACTTTCAGGCCATAGTTAAATTTCAGATGTCATCCATGGGTTACTAGAAACCTACAAAGCTACGCAAACTTATGAGTTAAACAGTTTTTCTAAAGAAACTTGCTTTTGTCCACCAGACAAATGTTCTCTCTCATATATTTTTCCAGATTACAACGTTGTGTTTTGGTAATAAGTATGGGTCAGAACTCTGGTGTGTGTGAATCATAAGATACCTTCCAAGTCCTAGCTAGTTTTACTCCCAGCTAAGGGAGTGACTTGCACTGTCATAGGACTTACACAGTCTGCGTATTTTATTGTTCTTGTCTCAAGCAAAATTCAAAGTAACACTTCTTATACTCTTAATATTGTAATGAAATCATAAAATGGAACATTCTAGTGAGTTAGGCAGAAATAATCTGAAAAGTTTTGAAATAATTAGAAGATTCTGCAAACATACAATTTTTTAAGGGAAATGGAAATTTTCATAATTATGGAAATTATAATGTTTTAAAAAAACACCTACAGATGTTGAGCTACTCAAAACATTTAAGTGCTTGAAAAGCAGTAACTTGTGCCTACCTCCATACCAGCAGAGCACTCAGCTGACTTCATATTGTGGGGCTGGCTCTACTTCTAAGCAGAACTACTCAAGGACTGATAGTTGTATTAGCACCTTTGGTCTACTGCAAGTGCTGGAATACATACATGAAAAGTAGGCATGACAATGAATAAAGATTTCTGAAAAAAAAAAAAAAAAGAGCTTTGAATATATTTGAAAAAATGTCTGCTAACTTCTTAAATGACAATAGCCCAATCTTCTTTTCACAAGTCTAACCTGTTAACCCATCATATTTATATGTAGGTTCATCTTGTAAAGTTATTTTCTCTCATTACTGTTTGTATCTTTTCCACTTAATTTCTATTTCTTGAACTTTAATGGTGAAGGTCCTAGAAGATATTCCACAAGGAATTTGTAAAGAGATATTAAATAATTTCCTTTTGTTTCACAGAAATATTACTCTTAATGTATCCAAGGACCATATTTTCATTCCCTGAAGCTGCATTATATTGATGGCTCCTCATGATATGTTTGTTGCTAATGGATTTTTCTCTTTCCAGCTGGAGAACTACAGGCATATAGCAAGCACTCACATTAAGCCTGAAGCTGGGATTCATGGGGATCTACTCTAAGCAGACATCTAGTTTTCTTCCAAAAGCAAGGCAGCGAGAAAGGCATCTCTAAAAGCCAGTACAACCTACCTGTCTTAAATAACTACTTTAGTATAGAAGTGTCCTTGTAGAGGTATTTCTCTATGATTATTTAAAGGAGCCCAGGTGAACAACTTAAAGTAGGCCTCTAAGTTTTAGACAGGTAATGATGGGTAAGATTAAAAGGCCAAATTTTGTGACCTTTTATTTTGTACTATTAAATCTTATTACAATTCTATTACTCTGGTCCTCAAGGTCTCTTAACTCTGCACAATATTCAATTGCTGCTTGGTATTTATGGTTCCCTTCACCTTTATGCCATCAGCAAATTTCATTAAAACATTTTTGCTTTTTGTGCCAGGGTCGTAAATGAATATATTAAATGACATCAATTCTGAACCAAGCTTTAAGGAAGTTCACTAGTAACCTACTTACAGCCCAACAGTTTGCTTTTCAGCATAAGGTATTTTATTCTCTTTAGCCAAGGTCTTATATAATGTAAAAAACTTGCATTAGTTTTCATCTTTCTAGGCTAGAAATATCAGAAATTTATAAACATTCAGAACTAAATGTTGGAACACATGATTTCTGAAAATTAGTAAAAGGATATTTACTTGATCTGGTCAAGGACTTCAGGAGTGTAATTCAGCTGCCTACACATGGGCATCAAGTGCCCTGACCTTCAGCTGCTGCTTTAGTGGGTCTCCTGTAGGTTCTGTGCCTGTATGCTGTGTCTCCATATGGACATACAGAGTACCCTAGGATATGTCAGATGACACAGCTGCTTATGCATCTGATTTGTGCCCTTTGTTAATGTATGGGGTGTAAGCAGTAAGATTTTGGTACAAGGCAGGCTGCAGGGATGACTTTGTGAGATCACAGCCTGTCCTGTGCCAGGCATAGCCTGGTCAGGCCAGTTTCGCAGCAAATCCACCACAGACTAAAGCTAAGCCCATTAGTCAAGCTGATGGCAGCTCTCTGAAAATATATTTCAGGCCAGAAAATGAGAGAGAGTAGGGAACAAAGAAAGAGAAACGAGAGAGGAAACACCAAGAAGGCCAAAGGAGGAGGACGTGCTCCATGCTAAAGCAAACACATGCACCCCTCTCCCAAAGGGACTGAAGCTCATGAAGTACCCATGACAGAGCCTCTACACCCTTTGAAGGGACAACTGCATACAGAGATCCTGCTTCAGTGCAGGTGCTTCTCTGTGGCCAGCAGATAGCCCACACTGGAGAAAACATTACAGTAAATTACAATTTAGGGCCAATGTATCTATTACTAAATGGAAGGAAAGTCCTACTCTGAATCCCAGGGTCTTTGGTATATAAGCTACACATGAAATAGAAAAGGACACAACTTTGTATCATCACAGCATAGAGCTGAAGTGGTTTTACTAAATATTTAACATGTGTAAGTCAGATAGGTACCTACAGTATAGTCTCCCTACAATAACTCCAAAGGCCCAGGGGAAGAATCTGTAGGTTGGGTAGATGGCTTTCTACAACCATTGACTATGGAGGTAGCATAACAAATTGGTTAGATCTGATGCCTTTGTTTGGGTTTTTTTACTGCTAAATTTAGCAGGTTATTGTGGACAATAACCATCAAAGTCCCACTGAAATATATTTGAAATTTGATATGGCTACAATACAGAGAATATGGCTAAATGGGTAGATCATTGTATTCAGTATTACTTTACTCTCTGAGGAGTGATACATTACACCTGCTAGTATTACACCCACCATTTTGGTGAAAATGAGTTATGATTTGCATCATTAACTGTGATTACTGCTTTAAAAATAGACTTATGATGGTCATATTCCTCATTTTCTGTTAGAAGACAATTCAGAGCTCTTCCATGTTACAAAATATATTATTTTAAATTTTTCACTGCTACTTTACAGAACTGAATGGGGTATTTCAGGAAGTTGACCTAGCTGTGGTAGGAATATAAAATAGGCAAAATGTTTTAAAGAACCTGTGTGATAAAATTACACTGTGCAAAGACAGGTACTAGTCAAGAGGAATATACAAGAGAGCCTAAATGAAGGTCTCTTCAGTAACCTCATAAAAGGAATTTAAGTACCTCTTAGGTCTATTATCATGGTTTAACCTAATTGGCAACAAAGTACCATTTAGCCACTTCCTCACACCCCATCCCACACCTGCATGGGATGGGGAGGAGAATCAGGGAAAAAAAAGGTAAAACCCATGGTTTGGGATAAGAATCATTTAATAGCTGAAATAAAATAAAATGAAATTAAATAAAATAATAAAATTAAAATAATTAAATAGTAATGAAAATAGTGATAACAAAGAGAGAGTGAAAACTAAAACCCAGAAAAGGCAAGTTATGCACAATACAGCCGCTCACCATCCACAGACTGATGCCCAGCCTGTCCCTGTCCCTGAGCAGTGATCGGTGGCTCTCAGCAGTTTATATACTGGGCATGATATTCTGTGGTATGGAATATCTCCTTGGCAAGTTTGGGTCAGCTGGCCTGGCCATGCTCCCCCCATCTTGTTGTGCACCTGCTCGCTGACAGAGCATGGGAAACCAAAATGTCCTTGCCTTACAGCAAACACGACTTAACAACAATTGAAACATCAGCGTGTTATCATCATTATTCTCCTCGTAAATCCAAAACACAGAGCATTTTACCAGCTACTATGAAGAAAATGAACTCTATCCAAACTGAAACCAAGACACTCATGAATAGTGAGGTCTAGAGAAAGAAAAGAGATACATTATTTCCAAGTCTCTGGATGGGCATTTGGCTTATGGCACATGTTGGCTCATGCCAAAATGTTGAGCTATATGGGATTAAAAATTTTTAGCACCATTTATATCAAGGAGAACAAACAACCTCTATTTTTCACCATTACTCACTCATTAAAGCACATGCCAGGAAATAGAATGTCTAGAATCTTATAAGTGCAGCTCCAATTTCACAGAAGAGTCATTTCAGGACCAAGGTGCACCTTAGCACTGTTCATCTCAAGTGCCACTCTCTTGCTGAAGATAAGCCATGGTACAAGAAGGAATAGGGAAGATGCTTCCTGATCCTAAACAGTGATGGGCAACATGTCAGCACTATAGTAGTATCACAGTTTTACAGGTAACAGATACTAACAGTCTTCAGGACTAATTCTATTCTGATATCACTGTATTTGCAACTATAGTCTTTTATCTCTTCACTCTTACCTTAGTGACCCAAACCTCCATTCCAAGCCTATAGCATTCTGGAGCCATGTTGCAAGAGTGTTACGGGGTGTTAAGTATTCACTGAGGCAAGATCAACTGTACAGTGAGGAAATGCATCACTGAAGAGAGATAGCTTACCTGTCCTCCATAGTCTCCCAGAACTCCATCACACTTTTTGGAAAATATTTAATATCATGAAATGTGCTGATAATATGATTTTTTTTTCCTTTCCACTGTAACACTATACGAAATCCCAACTTTATCATCCAATTCCAATTCTTCATTTTTAGAGTATTTTCTCTATGATAATTGATTACTGTGGATTTCTTGGCATCTTCTAGTAGCTTCTAGTAGAAACAACACAAGGAGCCAGCCAAGACTTTTAAGTGTAAAAATTGAAAAAATTCTTTAAAAAACCCCAAACACAACAAAACCCTCAAAACCAGAACAAAGCATTTCCATTTTTCCACAGTTATTTTTCCAGTGAAAGGAAAATGGAAGTTCTTAAACTCATCCTCATTCAAAATGGATATCAAAATTTCTTCCACAGGGATATTCAGAGTGTCAGTCAGCTCTGCCTAAAAGTACCTTTCTGAATTCATTCAACCTCAGAAGCAAGTCTGTGATTCTTTCCAAAGGTTCCAAAAAGCTATATTGTATTTTCACTTTAAAATGCACATTAAAGCATTACATGTGCTCCAATGTGCTTTTTCAGCAACAAAAATGCTTTTAACCCTCAACTTTTAAAAGCAGCTGCAGGGATTTGTTCCCCAGAGAAGACAGTCTTAAAAAGGCCAACTGAATTTCTAGGTTCCTGTGGGACCATGCCAGGCTTGTTTGGATTGTCTCTGGGGTCTTTCATACAGTTCAGCTGAGGGAAGTGCAATTTGTTCATTATGTTTGCTGATCATTCTTTTTTAACCAACTCAGCGAATACAAATAGCAAAAAAAAGTGGAATAACCAGACAACATAGGAAACATCTAAAGTGCACAAACTTCCATTCTACTACACCTCCAAAAATTGTACTAATTAGAATTTTCCATGTATGTATAAGGAAATAAGGATTATACATTTTTCTTTCCCTCGGAAACTGAAGATTTGCTATTGCTCACTAGACTCTTAGGTTTCTCTGTTCATCTCTCATAGGAAACAGCCTGAAGGAATTGTGAGTTACCTGAAGCTCTTTGTCACAATTGTCACTAAGTTATCTCAGTCAATACCAAACTTTCAGTTATGTTTTGTATAACCATGAGAAGAGATTAAAAACGTCTGCAGGAAAGTACTTAAAATTACTTCTTTTTTTCCCCCAGGATTTGAAATGACACGTAATTGCTTTAGCACATAATCAAAGTTGATATGAACACTGCTTTAGTTTTCATCTGTGAAACACAATACAAACCACTCCAAAGGAGCAGTTCTTATGATTACTTCTTTGGAATGAAGGAGAGAAGCCTCAACTAAAACTGCGATCCTATTTAAAGACATTGAGCAAACACATTACCAAACAGTCCCTGATCCAATTATTTTTCACTTAAAGTAAATAAAATAGATAATAGCTGATAATTAAAGTGCTTATATTAGTTACTAAGCACAGTCAGACATTTAGAGGCAGGAATAGAACTTAGATTGTCAGGTCTTGGTCCAGTGCCCAGATGTGGTTTGTGGAACACTCTTTTTTTTTTTCTTTAACAATTTTTCACTGCTCTAAAAAGGCAGTTATAAGAATCTCATCAGAGAGCATTTTCATACTAAATTCTAACAGGTATAGTGTCATTAGAGGGTAACGATAACTAAAGTTTAGCTTCACTTTTAGATATGACTGGAAAGAAAGTCAGGAGACACTCTTTAGCTTACCCTGCTTTGCCTCCAGTATCATCTGTTCACTAGTATGCCATGGCTTTTACCTTCAGCTCCTGGCACAATCTTTGCAATATCCTAATATGAAAATGCCAGTATAAATTTGACTGGATTCCCATCACAAAAGGTAGAATCATCTTTTACTTGAAAAAAATAAAGCATTATTAAAAATAAAACATTGCATGGCTTTTAAATATCTTGCCTTCTTACCCAAGGCAGAGGTTTCAAATAAATCTATTTTCGTGGAAAAGAATTGATAAAATTTTCAGTAGAGCAATAGCAGTTCATTGGAATGGTAATAATCTTAACTAGAATCAAAATGATACAGAGCCAATTTCCATTATAACTTGAAAAATATACTCCTTTCCTATTAATAAAAGTAAGAATTTAAATGTCTAAATCAATGACATAGTGATATGTTTTACTTCACCTTTGCAAATAGTAGTCATCCTGGAATGTACTATTTCATAGTCAGTCAATAAAAGATGCATCACAACTTTATGTATTCTTCCCTTTCCCCAAGTTATGTATACAGTATCTCTAACAGCTTTCTGAATATAACAATCTACTCAAACTGCATTATTTAGTTTTGTGGCACAGTCAGTATGTCAGACTAATACTAAATACACTTTTTTTAGGTTTGTGCCTAGTACCTTGGCCAAAAAATGGGAGAGAATGCCTAACAATGTGAAAGAGGTCGGCTTCAGATGTGATTTTCATCAAAAATAAAGAGAAAATACTAACTTTTCCTTATGAAAGGTGATATAAATCATTAGGGAAACCACGAAATAGCAATCTTAGTACAGTGTAAGTGAAGAAAGACCCCTAGGAAGAGAACATTTTTTTCATTATGTATTTACAATTGCATAACAACAAATTAAAAATCTATTAAATACTAACTAAATGCAGTAATACATAGCCAGTTAATTATGCTACTGTTACCATATGAAGATAAGCACTGCTATTTCTTAGGGCTGAGTTGAAGCCACATTTTTTTAAATTCTGTTGATGGAAAGGATGAGGATAGTGAAGTAAAAGTAAAAAGAATTTGTGATGTTAGCAAGGCTAAAAAACAGGGGTAGGAAACACATCTCATCAAGAAATAACCGTTGTTATGATTTCATAAACCCCAAATTTAAAATAGTTCTTCTATCCCAAAATAAATTACGTTGCACAATTTATGGAATATGGAAGATGACTCTGATGGACAGCAAGTTGAGCCATCCATGTGCCCATTGAGGCTCGTAGCTTCCTGCACTGCATTAGGAGGAGTGTTGCCAACAGGATGTGATCCTTCCCATCTCTTCAGCATTGGTGAGGACATGCCTGGAGTGCCATGTCTAGTGCTGGGCTCCCCAGTATGAGGGAGACATGGAAATCCTGAAGAGAGTGCAGTGAGAGGCTACTAAGATGATTAAGGGACTGGACTGTCTGTCTCATGAGGAAAGGCGTAGAGAACTCCAACTGTTTAGCCCAGAGAAGAGAAGGCTCAGGGGATCTAATCAGTATCTACCAGTACCAGACAGGAGGAAGTAAAGAAAGAGCCAGGCTCTTGTCCTTGGTACCCAAGGAAGGGTCTAGAGTAAATGCCCACAAACTGAAACACAGGAAATTCTATTTCAGAATAAGAAAAAGTATTTTTACCCTGAAGATGATTGAACATCAGAACAGGTTGCCCAGAAAGGCTGTGCAGTCCCCAACCTTGGAGATATTAAAAAACTGTCTGGACACAGCCTTGATCAACCAGCCTTAGTTGACTCTGTTTGGAGTAGGTGGGTTGCACAAGAAAATCCCCAGAGGTCCCTACCAACCTCAGCATTTCTCTGATTCTATATTTATGCAGCTATTACACTCTGAAGGGTAAGAAGCATAGAAAGACAGTTTTTCAGCTCCAATGCTTCCAATGATGTTAAGTAAATTTACATTTGATGAGGATCTGGCTAAGAGAGCTTTAGAGCATTAGATGCAACAAATGGAAATCTGCATTAGGAAATGTGCTGACATTTAAAGCATGCTTCTCACAGCAAGCATTCGGGCTTAAGGAAAGGAAACTGAACTAGCAATTACCATTAATGGGAATGGTGGGAAAACATAAAGGAGTGTTGGAGAAAGTGTGTGCATGTGGAAAGATGTGAAGTAGAGATATCCTACACTCCTTAATTTAGCAGAAACACCAAAGGCTGTAAAACAGATAACATAGTGAATCCAGAGAAACAGTCAGAATGCTGAAAGCAAGGAGACAAAAGGCAAAATAATAAGACTAATCATAGGAAGGTTAGGAGGGGTGAGAACCATTTCATCTAACAAGCTATTGTGGGGTTTAATTTTTATTTCTAATTTGCCTTTCCTTTAGCATCCATGGAAATAGCCAAATGCATTACTTGTCCCCTTAAGGATCCTGATATATCACAGGACTGCAGGAGAAATTCAGGAAATAATGCTAACTCAATTCGCCATTGTCTGTGTACTTCAAACATGAGAATTGCTTTATAAATTCTTCTAAAATCCTTCTCTTGAGATTCATTCCTATTTCATTGTTAATTACATTAAATTTTATTTCTAACTCTGAAACATATGTATAAAAAGCAGTTTAGAAAGTATCAGAACATAAATTTATTTTAATTTCCCTCTCTATTTCTTTGGTGAGCTGAGAATTTCCAGAGAAAATAAAAACTTTGCAAAGTAAAAGATGGTATCATTGGAGACAGCAGTTTCCTTGTCTCCAGTCACTGCACTGTAAATAAAACATCATCCTAATAATTTGGCTTTTTCTTCTCTTGATTCCATCTGCAGACAGGAAGAACTCTTTAGTCATGGTGAGACTCTTGGAATTCATTCAAATTAAGTTTCCCTCTTGTTTAAAATAAGTGAGGTTTATTTACTAAAGCATTGTCAAAAAAAAAAAAAAAAGGAAATGTATCTTAATTTGACCGACTTTCTGCAAAACACTGTTGATGACAACAATGACGTCTGAGAGATACTAGTTCATATTTCTCACAGCATATCACTGATTTTTTCATAACTCTTTCTCCTTTTTTACTTATTAAAACAATAAGGTGGTTGGAGCCTCTGGGGCAGGTTTGATGCCATCTTCATAGTACAGCTACAGCAAAAAAAAAGCTTAAATGAAATAGGGGAAGTTTACAAAACTATACTCAACCATAGCTTTAGAAGCACCTCATTTTTCATTAGAGTAACAGCTAAAATTTGACCTCTGAAGTTCTTTTCAATTTAGAGGGGAAGAAATTGCTTTCTTTCATGGACTTTTCCTTTATAAAGAAAGCAGACAAAATATCTGTTACTAATTTTTATTTATTCATATCACAGGAACACTGAAAGGCCCTCACATAAATCAGAGGTCCCATTGTACTTCATGATGGAAAATGCATTCAAGGACACAGTCTCTACTTCAAAGATTTTATAGACAAGGCAGGCACATTCTTTCCTCTGAAGATTAGAGATGAGGTATTGTAGCACAGAACAATTGCATTTCTTTGAGTTACAAAAGAAGTCTTTGATAGAAACAAGAGTTAAACTTAGATATTCTATTGATACTCTTAATTTTTTGATTGTCCCTTCATTTTCAAGTACAAAATACTCCCTAGATAGTGGGCCTAACCATGGAGGCTACAAGGAAACTTTCTGGGGATACAAGTAAATCTTTTGTACATATTTAATCTATGATCAAAATAAAAATTCTCTTCCTGAACTGGAGAGAGAAAAAATGCATTTTGTAATTGTGTTAATACATGTAAAAAACTTTTTTTCCTAATGATTCACACCATGCATGTTTGGATTTATGCTTCAGCAGAATTTTATTTCTTCTGTGAACCTGTTTCACAAAATCTTTTTTACTTTATTTCTTAGTAGGCTGAATATCATTGCAAAATACTGATACAGGCTTTCTTTTCCTGTATATAATATGTCTTCAGTATGCATGAAACACTGAAAGAATAAGTAACAAAGACTTTCCAAATTGCCTATTGATCCTAGTGCGGTACACAGTAGTGACGCAAAATTGATGAAAATTGAGTGAAACTAAAAGAAAGAAGATCCAGAACCTGAATCATTGTAAAACTCAGAAGGTAAAATGAATGACAGGACATTTTCTCCAATATATCCCAAACTGGCTGAATATGAACATCTGAGCTATCATTAATAATAATTTGAGATCCTTTTTTAACCACCCCTACTGCATTAGCAGGACCCGGGAAACAAATCATGTAGGTAGAGATAATCAGTTATTAGAGTTATCCAAAATCAAATGCAGGATACTGTGCCCCAAATACCAGTTGACCAGGGCTATGTCCAAACAACTTTTGAGTATCTTCAAGGAAGGTGACTCCACTACATCCCTGGACAACCTGTTCAAGAGTTCTGACACCCTCACAGCAAATTTTTTTCTTTCATGTTTAAGCAGGATTTTGTGTATTTTCATGTGTGACCATTGCCTCTTCTAACTTTGTGAGACAGCACCAAAAAGACCCTGGCTCTGTCTGGTTTACACCCTGCCTTCAGATATTCATATGTGTTGACAAGATTAACCTTGACTATTCTCTTCTCCAGGCTAAATGGTCCTAACAGTCCCTGCTCTCTCAGCTTTTTCTCATGCGACAGATGCTTCAGCCCCTTAACCATCTTAGTGGCCTTTCAGTGGACTTCCTCCAGTATTCTGTCTCTTGTACTGGTAAACTCAGAAGTGGACACACGTGTGGGTTCACCAGTGCAGAATAAAAAGGCAGAATCACCTCACTCAACCTGCTGGCAATACTTTGCCTAATGCAGCCCTGGATGTGATTAGACTTCTTTGCTGCAAGGGCACACTGCTGACTCATGTCCAACTTGCTGTCCACCAGGACCACAAGGTCCTTCCCTGCAAAGATGCTTTCCAACCCCCATTTCTCCAGTGTTTCAAGGTCATTCTGGATAGTAACACAACCCTGTGGTGTATCAGTCACTCCTCCGGTTTTGTATCATCAGCAAACTTGCTCTATGCCATCATCCAGATCATTAATAAGGATGTTGAAAAATATTAGAGCCAGTATTGACACCCTGGGAACACAACCAGTTCCTGGCCTCTAGCTGTGCTTCATGCCCTGATCACCACTCTCTAGATCTGATCATTCTGCCAAGTGCTCAATCTACCTCCCTCACTGTCTGCTCTTCTGGACCCTAATTCATCAACTTCTCTACAAGGATACTATGGAAGATAATGTCAGAAATCTTGCTGAAGTTAAGGTAGACAACATTCACTGCTCTCCCCTCATCTACCAAGCCAGTCATTTCATCATAGTTCCCTGCATCCTCCTTCTTGCCCTTCTTAAAGGTAGGAGTAATATTTGCTCTTCTGCAGTCCTCAGGTACCATTTCCAATTACCGTGATTCTTCAAAGATTATTGATACTGGCATCACAATGACAAGAGCCAGCTCCCTCAGCACTCATGGCTGCATCCCATCAGGGCTTATGGACTTACGTGAGTCCAGCCTGCTAAAGTAATCCCTGAGCTTATCCTCTTCCACCATGAGTACATCATCCCTGCTCCAGACTTTTCCCCTGGTCTCTGGACCCTTAGACTTCTGAATTCTAGTCTGCTTGTAGATGCTGAGGAGAATTCAGTAAATACTGAGGAGCATTCAGTACCTCAGCTTTCCTGGGTTCTGCACCAGCAGATACCCTGCCCTGTTCAGCAGCACACACTCTTTTACCCTAGTCTACCTTTTGCTGCTTATGTTACTTCAAAAAATGTGTGCGTTTGTGTTTTATTTCTTATTAGGTGTTTCTCCTGATTCATTTTTTTCTCATATGGGATGTTTAGTGTGACATTTAACCTACGATTTCCTTCTCAATATGGCCACAGTATCTTGTAAGGAAAAACCAATATGGTACCTTTTCAGGAGTCTTTTCCAGGATTTTTGTATTTTAAAAAAGTTCTAATTCTACACTGATATTAGAAAGATTTCACAAAACAAATCACAAGGCTTCTTGTTTCAAATCTGATTCATTCTGTGGGCCCAGAGACGAAGTAAATTTGTTGAAACAAAGATGCCGTGTTAAATGATATTTCTTCAGCTCTTTTGGCATGGCTGACTTCACGCAAAACTTTATCTCTTTCATTAAATGTATGCAGATAAAAAGAAGACATTTTGAAAATAGACTGCAGTTAAGCAGGAATAATCATAGACACTAGATTTTTTTACATAAAAATGGGTTTGTTTTACATTATTATGTCAAAAAAGTGCCTCCATTCTTCCTATTGGTTGGACTTTTTCGTGCCTAAAATGTGAATTTCAATTAATTTTTTTTGAAGTCTATTGAAAGAAATTTAAAGAGACAAATATTGATATAAATATGTATGAATGAATGTAATGTTTTAAAATTTAATGAGTTGTAAGAAAAGAGGTTTGTAAAAAACCTCCTAAATTTAAAATTATTCTTTCATAGAATTGCATTTTGTCTGGCTCTTAACACAATGAGATTACACCTGTGCTTCATCATGTTGTTCCTCTTTGTAGATCATTATTTTGCAAAGAATGAAAGTCAGACTCATCCCATAGTTTCTAGTATTTCCTTTTAAGTCCCTTTCTTTATATAAAAGTTATGCTGGCAAGCTGGTAATCTTCTGACAGTGTAGCTCTTTGTAGTAGATAGTAGATAGTTTACTACCAGAAATTCAGCAATTTCCCACCTGAGTTCTCAGGTCTTCAAGCTAATAGCTGGACACACTATGGTCCTAGTGACTTACCTGCATTTGTTTGACATCATATCATCATTGGATAAAACACATAATCAGGGAAAACTGTATGGATGACATCTCAACTTGCTTTTCTGGTTTTTTTCTCTAGGTCCTTTGATTCAGGAATTCATCATAGAGATGTAGGCTTAGTATTTGTGACGGAAAGCATTTTTGTTCACAGACATATGCATTGAGGTTCACGGAGTTTAAAACAAGTTGGTGAGTCAAAAGAGGTAAGAAGCATTAAGATTTTTTCTAATTTTTTTCAGGACAGGAGGAAATGAACCTGGATTCACACTGTCATATTAAAATAACCAAATCTCTAAGTGAAAAGAGAGGTTTATCCTCTAGCTACGCTTTAAAAGGAAGCAGCAGCTATCACTGCATGCTCAGTCACCTGTAAGTCTGAGGAAGCTTAGCAGATCATACCCCTCAAAGAAGGAAGGCAGTAGGTGCCTGGTTTCTGGATGCCTGAGTTAGGACTGAATTACTGAACTACCAGGGATTGAGATACTTCTGACAACTGCAGTAACAGCGATTTAAGCATCTGGACAACTTTAAGGTCAAGAACTGAAGTGCTTACAGATTACAGACCAGCCAAATATAAGAAAGAGCTCTGTGGGAGCTCTGGACCTCACAGGTTTAGACTAAGACTTCAAAATATGCTGCTCTTCCACTTCAAGTACTTAAATTCTTTCTGAGATCCTGTCTTTAGCAACTGTCAAAATTTGCTTTGACTTTGCCCAGTAATTACACCTTTTTGAAGTAATCAAACAGTTGTGAAACAATTATAAATTCCAGAATAATTTATGCATTATTATCGTGTAAAAAGGTCTAAAACTCAATGAGAATTATATTTGATGGTTTATATTGCTTAACTATCCTTGCAATACAATACTTAGTACAAATGTATTGTATTGAGCTCTACTGAATGTAATATAGGTGTTCTGATAAACTGTATATTACTGTATCACATATTGCCTCTGTCAAAGACATTCATACAGTTTAAAATCTGACTTTTTTCAATGTTAGCCTCTGCACTAGCAACAAAAATATTCCAGCCAAATGATAAATACCTGTGCACTTGTTACAGAATGTCTTGATTTTGTTGTTAACAAACCTGAAAAAAAGTAAAATTCAAAAAAAGTTTCTCACAGTTTATATAATCTGAATATTTTCTGTTCCATTTCTTACAAATCTAAGGTAAAAGTTTCTACCTATATACTTCTTCTCTTCCTGTCTTTCAATTATTCCACCATATTTTGAAGTCTTCAAATCTGATGACCATTCTTTAAAATATCCCTTGCTAAGAAATCTCCTGGGAGTTTTGTGAGTTTTTTCTATTGTGTTCAAAGAAATTTGTGTGACAGTTCTTCTCACTTATTTGGAATGGTTTGGAAAATTTTCAATGGAATGATAAGGACTATTCTATGCTGCCTTTTTTTTTTAATAAGTAGAAAGTTTCCTAATGCTATATTATTCATGAATGACCTATATACATATGTTATATTATACATGGATATGCACTGTTTGTGTTGGGAAAGCATTTCTTTATGTTTTCCCTTCCACATTCTTATTTGGGTTTTGTTTCCCTGTAGCTTGTTTAATTTTAAAATCAGAAATATTCAGTAACATAAATAGCTCAGAACTACTTTTGCCTTTTTATCCCAATAAAAACCTAATCTAATTAACCCATGATTAACTTGGGTAGTACTGCAGAATGAATTCATAAATGATAATGCTGTAATTTAAACACATAATAATAGTAATTATTTTATTGCAAAATTACTCATTAGCTCCTGGAATTACAGCAAGACTTCTGACATTTGTTAAAGATGTTACTCACCCACCTCTTAAGAACAAATCAAATAATCAGTGATAGTTTGTTCATTAACTCAAGTATTATAGAAACTTGAAACTTCTATGCGCATAACATAAACCCACCAAGTATTTGGTGACACTTTGTTCATTAATTCAAAATAGAATAGCAACCTCTTACTGTTTATCAATACAGAACATTTCCCTCCAAACTGGTCTAACTTGAAACTGAGCACCTATTGCTTTAAATCCTTTTCTACTAAGACACAAAGTGATAAATTCTGGGTTTTTCTCCTTTTTTAGAAGACAAACCTTGATTGAGTTACTAGCAGACAAGCTAGTTGAGACAAGCCTTTGAGTCCCAGGAACCATGACAGTCATGTAGTCTAGCCTCTGATATTCACACACCATAGAAATTTCTCCATTATAATCCATATAAGCCCATATCTCCTTTTTTTTTAGCTAGAACATCTCTTTCTGTAAAACACTGGATTTATTTAAAGTTTTCAGGCAGTGAAAATCCATAACTTCCCTAGATAAGATTTTATAAAGATTAATTACTTTTACTTTCAGAAATATGTACTTTCCTTTTCAACCTTGAATTTATCTCGCTTTACCTTGAAATAAGATCCCTGGATCTCATCATACCTTTGCAGCCAAATTAAAGAGCTTCTTTCTTTAGTATGCACCTTCCTTGTGAAAGTGCTTATAAATAGCGTTGACTAGGTTAACATGTATCCAGCGATATAACTTTAAAATATGTACTTTCCCCTACATTTTAATATCCAGGAATAATTTTATGATGATCATTTAAAATGTTGCTAGATCAGCATGACCTTCACATAACATTCAAATGCAGCACTTTTGTATTCTTAATAGAAAAAAAATAACTTAATATTCACTTTTGGGCTTTGTTTGACACTGAATCCTGATTCACTTGATCCTAAAATATTGACACAGTTGTTATCTGCTTTCTTGCGGTATGTGTTTTTCATTCAATATATACTGATTGCCATATGAAGGGCCTGCATGAGAACACCGATGACAAGACATTGGCCCTAATTGTTATCACACAGAGTTGAGAAATGGAGAATTGGATTGACTTTCTATCTCAGTGAGACAGGAACAAATTCATCAAAGATTGTCTGTTATCTCCATAACTGTCAAAGGAGTTACTGATTAGGTCAGCAAAGATCAAAGACGTAGTACTTTGCTTTCAGTACCTTCACAGCCATGTTCATACACTGGGAGAAAAACAGCTTTTTGCACAGCTTTTAATGAAGAAAAATAACAAATAAAAGTAATATTCTAAACCAAGCATTGTTTTTAAGATGAATAAAATGTTTCTGCATATTTCGTTCTATATCTCTGTTGGTATTTATCGACGTAGTTTAAACTAGTAAGTAATTCAGCATAACAGAGGAAGTAGATCAAAACAGGTGGTTATGCAACTCAGCATCAACTCCCTGCACAGCCTGTGATTTCCCTTCAGACTGGCTTTAACCTAGTCCCCAGACTAGGTTATCATCATATATATATATCATCACCATATATATGTTCTGAAGGATCAGACATTGGTTTGAACTTGTACAGTGACAAAGTGCACAGCTAGAGCAGAGCTCCCAATTTAATTTCCTCCAATGAACATCTGATTTGTGTGTAACAAAACTTCCATTTGAAACAAAACAACATGTAACAAGTGCAACTGATTGCAAGATTAGCTTCAGAACTGGGCTACTGCTTCAAGTCAAAATGTTGGGGGTACATCCATGACATAACAGCTGTTTAGATAAGTGGTCAAGGACTAAGTGCCTCTAAAACAGGGGCGTATGGGAATTAGACAAACAGTCACAAAGAGGGAACTATTTCCATGTTTATTATCCCACTTACTAAAATATGACACAACTCCATGAGTCACATTTATGTAAAGAAAAACATCTGGTAAAAACCGTGATGCTTATGTGTCTGTAAAACTATCTGCTCAGCCACTGAAAGACCACAGAAAGAGAAAATTCCATAACTTCACAATATGTATTTGCATTTCTATTTCTTACACTTTCACTTCTCAAGCCATCACATCCAGGAAGAATCTGGATGTATATATATGAATATATATGAATTTCTCAGCCTGATTTCTGCAGCTGTCATTTAAGAAGCAAGCTCCGAAATTCAGAAGACTTAGATTGTACCCTTAAAGTTGTATGAGATGCTCTCGTATCACACCTCTTGATTAAACCAGCAGGCTAGAGTATTCTACACTCAACAAAGCACCTAAATACTCTAACACCCTGGGTGCAGCATATCATGAAGCTTTAAACAAGATGATTTGGAAAAGTTTAAGCCATTGCCATTTTGTTAGCTACTTACAGTAAAAATATAAAAGTATCGTGAATAGCTATTATACCCTGAAAATTCAGAAGTATATTACTACTTAAAAACATATAAAATGGCCTAAAAGTTTGGTGACAGGGCTGTGGTCATACTCACCAGAAGATGCAGAATTCACATAAAATAATCTGGAGTTAGTTCTTGTGAACCACCATTGTCTTTGCCTGATACAAAATAATCCTTTCAAGCCAAAAGACTGGGTAATTCTGCTTCCTTTTATTCCTTTTATGATATGTTAAATACTTTTATTGCTACACTTCAGAAAAACATCAACAAGTTTAAAGGTCTAAACAGTACTCATTTCTATTTGTTTTTTCTCATAAATTCTCCAACCAGATTTATACTAATAGCTATTTGCAAAGTTTTCCAAAGGGACTGCATAAAAAAATGCAACATATACAGTGTTGTCATCCTTTTGGCTGATAATTTTATAATCTTGAACTTTTTTTTAAATTACATAGATAACAATGTTTATCTATTTGTAGGTTCTGAAAGGCTCTAGGTCTAAGGCTGAGCAGATACACAGTGTAAATTTTTTTCTCAAGTATCTCCTTCAGTTTACCACAGATGATTTTAAGCAAGGACTGTGACTATAGAGATCTGTTATTTTAAGTAATGCATTCATACCTTTTAGCCTCAAACTGACTTTCAGCTTCCTACACAAAGAAATAGAGCTGCTGAAATTATTATATAGAAGGGAATGGAACTGACATTTTCCTGAACAGGGAATATGCACTACACAGTATAGTGTCAGACCAGATTATATCCCATGAACACTACCTGTGAATTACAGTGGTATCCATTAACACTGCTGTGGTCACAGGTCTGTCAGCTGCACCAAGAGAGCTGTTGTTGCTAAGAGGTGTGGGGACGTGGGGGTGTTACAGCTCAACCATTGACATGCACTGACTGGAAAATTTTGTATAGAGAGTCTCCTCTGGATTTTGCATTTGTATCTTTGCTGTTCTGCTATTTGAAATAAGATGTTGCCACGTTTAAAACCAATGTGAGATATATGCAAGTTCACTTCTACACTTATCTGTCAGGTAATGTGAAAAAAAGTCTCCTCTGCCCACACACAGACCTGTGAGGCATAGGGTCAGGCAGGGGAACCTCAGTAACCCCATCATCCACACCAGCTCCCTGCCTCATCCTGAGCTGTCCCGGGGAAGCTTCACCCCAGTGGGCTGGGGGATGATACCCCTTAGACTGAGGGAGATGCAGAATTTCTGATGGAATGAAGAGGAGGAATTTCTTGGCATTGCATAAGACTTATTATGAGAAGTTTAAGGGAGGAGGCAAAAGAGGGGAAAGGCAAAAATCAAAGTGTTTGATGGACCAAGCATGGGAAAACAGATGAGTAAGGTGATAAAAGGGGATGGTCACGTGTAGTCATATTTATATACCCATATTCCAGCTGGTCCGTATGCCTCCCTGTGCCCATCACCACAGTCTGTCCTCTTCTTATTAAATCGCATTTCCAACTCTTTACTTTAGTAAGGGGGTTGTGTGTGCTTGGCAGGGGAGGATCTGAGTGCCAGCAACTGAAGTCAGATGGTGGGTTAGAGGGACTGTGCTTCTGTGGTGCCAGTAGTTGCAGACACCAGGCTGTGTGCACACTGCAAGTACATGTGTCACCATGTAATCATCAGCAAATATCTGAACTACTCAGGGACTAGGATACACGGCTTGGCAGCCAGGTACAGAAGTGGACACAAGTTTTGGGTGGATTTGAGTGTTCACCTCCATGAGGGAGACAGCTGCTAGAGAGATCCAAAGGTCAAGGCTGACTGCTAGAGACCATGGGGTCCAGAGATTAAATGAGAGAGAGCGAGCGTGTGTGTATGTGTGTACAACAATCTGAGATCAGATGCACAAGCCAGTCACTGCGGAGACTGAGTGTGTAAGAATGGTTACTGAAGGGATCCACAGTGCGGGTGTCTGTGGGTCTCTCTGCCTGTGTGTGCAAAAGGGGACCTGGCAACCTGTACCAGCCTTGGAGGTTGCATGCCCAGGTGCCAGAGAGCCTGGAATCCAGTGGAAGCTACTGCACAGACCGAGTGTCTGAGTGTGGCTGCTGGAGGGACGCACTTGTGTACGTGTATATACATATTCCCATTAATTGATCTTCATCCTGTGGTCACAGGTCTGTCAGCTGCACCAAGAGAGCTGTTGTTGCTAAGAGGTGTGGGGACGTGGGGGTGTTACAGCTCAACCATTGACATGCACTGACTGGAAAATTTTGTATAGAGAGTCTCCTCTGGATTTTGCATTTGTATCTTTGCTGTTCTGCTATTTGAAATAAGATGTTGCCACGTTTAAAACCAATGTGAGATATATGCAAGTTCACTTCTACACTTATCTGTCAGGTAATGTGAAAAAAAGTCTCCTCTGCCCACACACAGACCTGTGAGGCACAGGGTCAGGCAGGGGAACCTCAGTAACCCCATCATCCACACCACTCCCTGCCTCATCCTGAGCTGTCCCAGGAAGCTTCACTCCAGTGGGCTGGGGGATGATACAGGGGGTAGCAGGATAAGGCCACATGTGCTGGGTTCTTTTGGGTGAGTGCTGAATATTTCTCTTTGTTTTGATCTGTGTAGCTGGACATGTCTAAATATAAATATATGATTTGTGAATACGTGTGCCCATTAGGACTGCATGCCTGTTACCGGCTGAACGTCAGGAAGAGAAGCTGCAGAACTCTCACCTCTATCAGGTTACTGGATTCAGCAACACTAAGTCCACCTGTCTTCAGTAGGTGGACAGCAAATATGCCTTCTGCATACAAACTCCTTATATAAATAATATAAAAATAAGTATAAAATATAAATATTTGATACAAAAATAATCACTAAATATTATACCAGTTACGTGTTCCATTCTGTGACATTTTCAATGTATCATATGGGAAGTGCATATATGTCCAAGGTAAAAATAAAATGAGAAGTCTACTTATAGACTTATCTCCATTTAATTTGTGCAATAGTGATACTGTAGCTGGTATACTCAACTGAATCAATTTCATCCATATTTGAAATACAACAAAGACAGATAAATAGATGTATGGCACAGAAAAGCTCAAAGGTTTTAAAAGTAGAAAAGGCCAAACCATGTTACTTCCATGAAGTTCTCTAGAACAGTATGCGTGTCAGACAGGCAGGATTTGGCTTACAGTCAGCATTAATATTCAAGGCTGATGAAATCAATATACAGGCTGCCTTAAGATGTACACGCATGGAAAACAGCAATAAAGACCTCCTCCATCCTGGAGATTACTGCCATCACAGCAGAACTATTGGAAGCAATCATATAAGCACTAAGTAACTTCATGCAAAGTATAACAGATAGCTCTAGATAGTTAGAGCTAGAATCCTGGGGGGGGGGGGGGGGAAGGAATTCAAGCTCAGTTATTGTTGAAGTAAAAGTAAAGCAAATATTTTTTAAACTGTATTCAAATGTCCTTAATGCACATCTGACTGTACTTAACATTAACAACTACAGAAGAAAAGAGTTTAGATTTCAACTCTTTTCTGAACTGAGCACACAGAGCTTGAAAACTCTACAAAAACTTGAATTCTTTGTAAGCTTCAGTGGAACTACCAAGAAAGCAGACAGCGCCTCATAGGATGAACCTGTATTGTGTAACACCTGTATGATATTACATTGCATATGTTAAACCTTCTTGGGCATTTCATACTCTGCAGTAGATTTTACTCCCACAGGTAGTTCTATTACAATTATTAGATTTTTTCACATGAATGCAAGTTCAGTGGACGCGGAAAATTAGTTTCTGCCTCAAGTTTTCTTGTTACTATAATCATAAATCACACTATGCTAGTGGAATGTAGATTTCTGTCATTTAACAGGACAAAGGTTTAATAAAAAATTTATTTTTTTTATATTTATAAATATATTTTCATATATTTTTATATTTATAAATTTATATTTATTTACTTTTATAGTTCTTCTTCTGTCAGCAGAAAATTTAATCACTAGCTACAGATTCATTCTCTCTTCTTCTTGATGCAATAACTGTTTAACATTCTTCCTGTTTTAAAGCTTAGAATAGAAATCACTACAGAAGTCATTCAGCCCAAACTCCTGCCTTCCAATATAGTCATTTAATGGAGTCGAAGTTAAATACCTTCTCTGTAGCCAAAAGTGATTCAGCCCACTGCCTGTTGGCTCCAGTCGGCAGATACCTTTTGCAGTCCTTGTGTTAAAGCTGTGTCATGATGCATCAGAGGATTCTAGATTTCTGCAAGCACAGAGAAGAAGACCTTCAGATCACAATACAGGGGACCTGGGCTCCAAGTTTTGCATCAGATCCTGTTTCTCCACTGTATCTAGTGCACAAAACCACTCCAAGGTGGAGTCTGGTCTCCACCTGATCTCACCATAGCTTTATGCCTGCTAGCTCACCCTTTTGTGAGGAGGCAGCAGACAGAGCATGGGCTTCTCCATTTGAGGAAACTCTGTGTGCACACTACTCCTGCCCTCTGCCCTCGCCAGTTGGTCTGTTCATAGCACAGACCACAGCCTGCTCTTTTCACTGTGCATTAGAGGAAAAATGCCGATATTTTCTTGGCACCCAGAAGATAATGCACCTAAGTCCAGTTTGAAGCTGTGAATTCCAGCTTCACAGAGACAGCTAAATCCAGGACAAAATAAGATTTCAGGATCTGTTGTTCCTACTCCTAAAGCCATTTGCAGAACTTGCTCTTAATCCTCACTGAATTCACATTCTATTACAATTCAACATCAGAAAAACCCTGAGAAAGCTTTCTGTACACTAATTGAGATCTATTTTAGCTCTAGTAGTTGTAAAAAAACATCTATGGAGCTGAGGGTTCCTCTTATCTAGTTAGAGGTTACATTTAATATTCTGGTCAGTTGTCTTTTGCATATGGATTTGCTAGATAACAGAGATGCCAAATTAATCTAAAAATTAAGAATAATCATCCACTTTATAAAATTTTAACCATTTCACTTTTACAAATGAGAGTCTTTTCACAAAAGATTACCTTCTTTCCCGTTAAAGCAACTGATAAAGAATTCTGCACTGCACATAAGGTATGCCAAGCCCTACTTATTCCTCTTACAATCCGAAATACTGCTACAACTTACAAAATCATTTATAGCAGATTGTTACGGGTAAAATGGGACATCATTTTTGGTCTTTCAGGCTTTGCTTGCCCTCAGGCTAGTGATTTACTATACATCCACACTTTTCAGAAGCACTCTCCAAATTTGATATGGCTTAGTCCACAGATGTTCAGTTTCAAACAAATCAGCTCATGTTTTTGGAAATAATTACCTGTCTTTCTATTTGCTATTGTTATTTCACACAAAGGATTAACTTTCATTCCAGAAGGAAGACAAGTTAAGCACTAGTGTATCAAAGAAAAGAAACAAGAAAAAAAAAAAAGGCATCTGGAACTACCAATTAACATGTCTGTAGACACAAAGGATTTCAATATTAACATTTTTTTTCAGACTGAAGTTTCCTAAGATTAAGCAACACTAAACAGTAAATAGCATGGTATGTGAATTAGGACAACATGAAGAAAAGCTAAATACAAAAGATGGTCTTTCTTTCCCAGAATGCTGTGTTTGTGAAATTGTATTATTTATAAGATTTGAAGATTCCAGTAATGCTAGTTTGCCTGTACTTAATCACCAAATCATGAGCACTAAGAATTGGGGTTAAAAACCAGTTTCCTAGCTAATTATTTTTTCAAAATAATGTCAATTAAAAATTCGCCTACTTTGTCCAAGTTGGTATTGCTCATCTTTAGATCTGTCTTGACGTGTGAAACTCTCTTATTCTGAATTGATTTTGTGAATCAGGCTTACTATCCTGAGTCTGGTAAGGCAACTTTGTGTTGGGTTTTATTCACTTTTAAATCAACTGTTGTGACCAGCTATTTGCAATAAAATTGACTACTCATCAAATGCAGTTGTTTCATGTGAAGTTGATATTTTAAAGTGATAAGGAGTGAAATTTTCATAATGTCAGTATGAATGTTACTGCTAATCTCTTGACAAAAGTGGTTAGCCAGAATTTGAGGATTTTTGGGTTGTTTCTACTAAGAAAATGAAAGCCTATTTTTTGTTTAATCTTATTTATGTCAAGTCACTTCTACAGAAAAAAACTGGAAACCAAGAGACTAATCTTTCTCCAAAAATTATGGATATCACTGAATATCACTTGGAGTTAGTGGTAAATACCAAATGTCTCAGAATGAGAAACCTTTTGGCATACAAAGGGATTGAAGCCTATCCTTCTGACATGGCCACCATCACTATAGGACATACTTTATTCCCAGTGGAAACTTAACTCTTTCACAGCCTTGCAACAGTGGTGAGCTTTGTAATCTATAGTTTGTGTGTTACGTGGAAACTAAAATTATTTTTTAGGTCATAATTTGGACTTGAGGACTTGGCAAGGGAATTAAGAACATTAGAGATGCATAAACTCTTTCCTAGATAAAGCATTTTCTTTCTTTCTTTTTTCTTTTTTTGTATTCTTACTGTTAAATGTAAGTGGTGAAGATCATAAATACAGAAATAGACTGATCAGCTATTTTTATTTCTTTTCATGCTTTTCTGTCTAAAACTGAATGGCAGTGTTATTCTAACAGAGCTTGTGAAGGTCTGTCATGCTAACATAGCCAGTATCAGCACTACCACTGATCTTATCAGCAAGACTTCTCTGGCAACATCCTTTCCTCCAGTACTTTTTGTCAGAACCCATCATTTCAGAGAGGGAGTCTGATTCACATATCTACATGTTTATTATCCTGCTATATTTCAGGATATCACTGTTGCAAAGCATTTGAAAGCCTGAAATAGGACCAGGCAACCCCAGAAGAACTCTGAGAACATTTATATATACTCTTTATTTGTGTATATGTGTTATATATATATACATACATATAAAAATTAGATAGGAAGAAAAGCAGTAAGTACATTAGTGAAATACCTGCTCTAAGAGGACCCATCTGAAAACTCACAGCTACAAGCCAAAATCCCTGTTGTTCCTAAATAGCAGGAGGAGCTAAAAAAGTACGATGCACAGATATGATAACATCTCTTCCAGATTTCAGTACCTGTCCTTTGCACTAACTGAAAAACAGCTCACTGAAAACTTTATAGCACTGCATAAAATATAAAAAGGCACTATTTAATACTGTGTTTCTTCTGTTGGTAAGCCAGCATGCAATAGCACTGCTCTGTACACTCCTGATAGTTGCAGATGCCACACAGCAGACTGCTGAATATCTCTGGTATCCAAGGCAGGCAGCAGAGGCCATCAGCCTACCAGAATAACTTGTACCTGCAATTTTAGCAATGTCCATATTGAAAAAAGACCAATCATAAAAAAGTAATACAGCCTAACCATATAGCCTGATATGAGACATATTGGCCAGTTATTGGAGGAAGACTCCAATAAAGAGCCTTTAGTACTTGCCTTGTGGACAGCACTGTCCCACAAAATAGCTTGAATATTTGCAGTCATTCATATCTGGTATTTACATGCTCAAATTTCATTTCAGCAGAGAACATATAGGTATTTATGTATCAGTGAAGAATTTAGTTGCTAGCCATTTGAATTTGGAAATTTTAGCTTTCCTTCTTTGCTAAAATGGTAATATACATTTTTAATAAGGTTATTTAAAAAAAAAGGTAAAGGTAATTTTGAAAATAAGCAATAGTAAATAAGCACCAGTTTCTTAAGAAAGTTTGAGGGTAGTATAATTATACAACATTTTATAAAAATACTAGTTGCTTAACTGTTAAACTTTTCTTTGGTAATCCATTGTTTCTGTAGAGATACATTTTAGGAGAAAAATCTATTTATCAGTTCCACACACTTAAAATTCACATTTTGTTATGTTTTAGTAACACAGTCAGTTAGAAGTGTTCATGCTTCCTATAGAAGAATATTAAACTTTCTTTGAAAATTATTTTTCCCTCAATAAAACTAATTTAACATTCCAGTTGTCAATTACAGTTTCATTGGAGAAATGAACTCTGCAGAAATGGTATGTAATAATCCTTTAAAAATAGTGTTACTAACATCTATATAATGCATTCAAAATGCATAGTTCTTTTTCATTTTAATATGGATAATTAAATACAGCAATATTTTTCCTTTAATATGAAGTTATTTTACTTGTATATCTATATAATAGTGGAGCAGAGGGTTGCTTTTAACCCAGTCTCTTTTATGAAATAACAGAGAGTTGGAAGCCTTGGAAAAACTCAGTTAGTTTTTACCATGGACTAGTAGGAGGCATCTTCATAATATATGCAAATCAAGTGTCAGTCATTTCAGAACTATGTTTTAATGTAGTCCATCTAGACATTCAGATCTGCAAAACAGCATATTCCCACACTGGGCTGCTCGTGGCCTTCTGATTCAAAATTTAAGACCCTTTCAAGTTTTCCTAATTTTCTTAAGACTGTTCTAAACTTTTCTTGCTTTATGTTATTTCCTGTTTTATAATGAATGTAAGCACCACCCAGTAAACAGACCGTCTTTGACTATCAGCAAAAAAAGTCTCAAAGTATCACAAAGGTAACACAAGAAAAGAAGAATCAGCCAGGTAAAATGGCACTTTCCTCCCCGTATCAATTTGCCAGGAGTCATGAAATGTTGAGACACAGGGGAGACATGACCTTCAGTTTCCCAGCCACAAGTCCTCAATAAAGATGCTGTGTAAATTGCCTTTAAGAATGTTTTGTGCTGTTCAAGAGCAGTAACAATTATAAAATCTGTTGCATAAAATTAAGATTTCTTCAAATTGTAAAACTTAAAGGTGCAGAACAGAAACATGGAAGATGCACACATAGTAGATAAAGTGAAACCCTATATATGCCTTCCAACTCAAAATATTCAGTGATTCTATGATACTGTCATCTAATGCACCTGTGTGCTGGTGATACTGATAACAAGTAACCAAAAGTCTTCATTTCAGGGATGAGCCTTTTGAATCCCCAGTGCACCTCATTCACGTATGACTAAGTTATAGGTCTTTGAAGACACTTTTTACAGGATCACGTAGGAGTTCTGAAGCAGAAGGAAGGACAGAACTCACTTCAAAAGCATAACTGGGAAATTGGCCTCTTTTTTCCTGCAGTTCTTTCTCATATTAACAGTATTCTGCTACATATAACAGACCTGGGAAAGGCTTTGCAGAAAACAGAGCTCTGCCCCTCCCCATGAAAACAGTAATGCTAGCATACTATTAGCGGTGATAATAAGGAAACAAAATTGTCTAGGCTTTAAAACCGTAACCACTTTCTTTTAACTTGTATGGACTCTTTAATGCATTGGGCTATATCAACTAGGAAACATTAAATTTTTTTTTGTATCAGCATATATGTTGTCACAGCCTAGCTTTTTAACAAATATGACTTTACATAGACCATCTGTAAGGTACTCACTTGCCATTGTCTGTCTTATTATAACAAAGGAAATTATTTGAAGCATTAAAAGGAGCCTTTAAACCTCACCATATTTGAAGCATAGTATACAGTTTATAATAATATAATGGAAGCGAAATTAAGTCATTTTTCAATACCTTAAACTATGTTAAACTTGTGAGTAAGTAAT
>JAWWES010000133.1:53961196-53981179 GCA_035583135.1 Lophotriccus pileatus
CCCCTGTTTCCTGTGGGGTCCCTTCCCACGGGAATAGTCCTTGATAGACCTCTCCGACGTGGGTCCACCCCTAGGGCAACACGTCTTCCATTCTCTGCTGTCCCTTAGGGTCACAAACAGAGCTGCACCAGCATCGATCCTTCTCTGGAATCCTAAGATCTTACCCGGGCTGCCTCACTTCGGCATAAGGTTTCTCTCTCCATGGCTACAGTCCAGCAAGAACAAATCACCATCAAGACTCTGTTTCATCTAGGCCTCTCACAGAATTACATCTTCTTCATGTACTCATCTGCTCCAGCTCTGCTCCGGTGTAGGCTCCTTAAGTTGCAGAGGGGGTTTTCTGTTCCCCAACAATCTTCCACAGGTGGCAGGGATTTCTTTAGTTTTCAGTCTTCTTCCCTGCTGAAAAGAGAAAGAGAGGGAGAGGGAAGAAGGAGCCGTCTCTTCTCCCACTTCGAGGCTTCTTTCTCCAGCTGCCAGCTTCAACCTTGAAGGCAGCGCTATCTCTCCAGCTGGAATTTCTTCTGCAGCATGTCTTGTCTTAGCTCTCCTTTAAGTGTTTTTTTCTTCACTCTATTACATGTCTGATCAGGGGGGCTTCAGTGCTGCCCCTGCCCCCAGCCCATGGTCAGGGGAGGAGGGAGGCCTGGCCCCCCTTGAGGGCCTAACACCTCCTCCTACATGGCTCCTCAATTTTCTTCTGTGCAACAACCTTCTCTTCCGTTTTCTTAAATATGTAATTGGCAAAGGCGTTACTAAAACTTCTGATTGGCTTTGCCCCGGAAATTCACCTGGACAAAATACTTACAACCCCCAAAGAGGGGGGTGGACCTTTGCAAACCCACAACAATATGTCCGAGCAAAACTTTTTTGAACACTTAATCAGTCTGTGAAGTGTCATCCTGCAAATTATTGTTTTCAAATGTACTTGTGTTACAGCAAGAGTTATTGTATCCTCTGTTTCTTTACCACTGATCACAGTAGAGTTCATGTTGAAAAGATAGTGCTAATATCTGATAGCAACATGCTAATAGTTCTAGAATGATTTTTTATGACTCAGCAACCATTATAACTCCTTGTCTAAGGAGCAGAGGTAATATTAAGAAAGTATTTTCAGTCCTGATTTTCAGCAAAATCAATCCTTTCAAATTATTTTTAATCACAGAGACTAGAATGTCTACAAAATATTAATGAGAAAATACATCATATCTATAGCAGTTCTAGTCTATGACTGCAACATATGGTTTAGAAATTGAAACAGGTGTGGGAGAACAGGTGGTCACAGCCAGTCAAGGGCATAGTTGGAATTTACCATGAGGAAAAGTGGAAATAAAAAAACAAACAAACAAACAAACAAAACAACACAAAAACTATTAAGTAGCTCAGTTAGTTTGTAAGGTATTTTGCAGTATTTTGCAGACAATGGCAGAAATCACAGCTTTTCAGTGGGGCAAGTCTGAGACCTTGTGATTTTATTATGTATTAACGTCCTAGAACAAGTTTATGATAGCTGTCTTCTTCCATACTTTGCACTGACTAAATTTTTGTCAGAAACTGAAAATAACTTGAGAAAAAAAAAATGTTTCTCCATCTTAACTTTCAAAGAAGCTAAACCAGTGTGCAAAAACAAGTGATACAGAGGTACAGTAATCTGACTTCCTTTATATGTCAAAGAAAATTTGGTTCTTTTGTTAACCAGTCTTTAGATCCTCTAGTAGATGTTGCCATGCAATAATATTAGCCTTGGTCCAATACTTGATCTACCTTGAATTTACACTTAAGTCAATTTGCTTCTGTAAAATATCTAAAACAAATGCACATGCAAGAGGTAAATACATAACTGGTACAGCTCTCACATTCCTTAAGTATTCATGCACTTCTTAAAAGATCATCCACCTTGTACTTTCCTCTATAAGGATGTTTCATCATTCAGTATATTTCCAATTTTAAAAACTGAGCATTTCATAGATCTTTACTAAAAGCTTCAGGTCCACAAATTACATGCTTGAGTGGTTCAGTAGTTGCCCCTTGGATCTCAAAAAATGATTGCTTTTGAAAACAGAACACTCATGCACTTTGACACTGAAGTACAGTAAATAAAATGAGCTCAACTTCAAATATACATGGTGTCTGCATTTTTTTTGAAAATCATCAGGAACTGTTGGTCTGACTCTGGAAGCAGCTGAATTCCCACAACACCAGAAAGGTAGGAAGCTGAAGTAATTTGTGTTTTCTGAAATATATTGGACTTATTCATTTAACGTGAATGCACTCTACTAAAATTGATCATTCTATTTTTTAACATTTACAAACTAAAATATTTTAAAATAAAATCAACTTGTTCTATCCTCTGCTTGAAATCAAATTCTTTTAGCATTTGTGTACTGAAAAGCTATTTGCAGGAACATAAGAGCTGACATGCCAGAAGAAATCAGTGGTCCATCTAGATAGTATATTAAGTGTGCTTATCAACTCTTACAGTTTTCTTTTGAAATTTATGATTAAAAAACTTTCTGTTAATTTTTAATCTTGTAGACAACAATCAAACCAGACCATTAATTCCAGGGAGCAATTTACCATACGTGCTTCAATGTTTTTCCTATGGATCTCAAAAATACTGAAAGTGAGTGCCTAAATGGCATATTTACTATGCTTTGGTTAAATTGTGCTGTCACATGCAGTCAGAACAAGTATTCTGCCAACAGCAGACCAAATTCATCCTTAGCTACACTCCACAGAAGCCAATAGAGTATCACGAAGGGTAAAAGTAACCAGCTATGCTTCATGTTTATTTCTTTCCATTCAAACGCATTAAGGAGAGAATAAAATAGATAAATGCTCACTACTTTTTCTATTCCTCAAGCAAGTCAGCTAAAATTACTTTAACTAGTAAAACTAGTTCAGTTACTAGGGAGAAACTTTACTATAGCTGGAAACTTAGAGTTAATGCTTTTTCTCATATAGCAGTGTCTCTTAAAAAATTTATTTACAGGAAATGATCTTATTCTTTGAGGGTGCTTGCATATGCAATTAAATTTCATTAAAGTTGATGAGATTTAAGCAGTATCTAAAGTTAAGCACATGTTTAAGTACTTCCCTGAATTAGTTCTAAACTGTCATAGTATGTATACCATATCAGCAAGCAACCTAGGTGTTTCTCTAATACTCTTTTAGGACTTGACAGCATCTTTACAAATAGTGTATTGCTGCAGAAAAAAATCTAAATTAAACTATGAGATTAATAGTTTATGTTCTTGTGCAGGTCTGGGTTTTTTTAGTTTTAAAGTATCACTTTTACTGAAATGTAATTTTTATTGTTCTGTTAGAGTGGTGAGGCACTGAAAAGGGTTTCCCAGGGAAGTTGTAGATGGTCCATCCCTAGAGGTGTTGAAGACCTGGTTGGATGGGGATTTTAGCAACATGATCTAGTGGAAGGGGTCTCCACCCATGGCAGGGTGGTTGGAACTTTAAGTTCCCGTCCAACTCAATCCATTCTATGATTCTATGATTAGCTTCTGGTCTCTCAAAAATATTTTAAATTTTAATCTCTTGCAGGACCTTCACTTGTTCCTGTGCATGTAATGCACATGAGATCCAAGAAGGCATATTGGTTAGTCCTTTGTTTAAACCACTTATAAGAATCTCAATGCTGCATCTTTCCCGTCAGTTGGAAATACAGCTGCTTAGAGCAGTAGAAGGTAGGTTGTGATTTAAAACATTCACAATTATATTTTACATAAACAAATACTTCTGCACTTACAATAATATGTCAATAAGTCTATCACCCCAATTCCAGGAAATTTTGTTTATTCATAAGAGCAAATAAATGCTTAACCCAAAAGAAAAGCTGTAAATAGTACAAAAAAAACCCCCAAAAAATTACATGGAAAAAGGAGTTTGCAATGGTGCATTTGTTGTTTTTTCATTTTCATCAACAAAAAACAATGTAAAATTATCTCAGTCTTTAAAATTCCTGGAATGGACAGTATTAATTAAATATATTTGGTATCTAACTTTTCAGTATTTCAGTCACAAGATATTTCACTGACAGTGTACTCTTTCCACCTGAGACAGTAACTGATAACCACTAAATGTGAAAGAGGGAGGATTTGCAAGTGCTACGGGTAATGAACTTCTGCCCCTACAAGTACACAATTGATGCACAACAGAGTAGTTTTGGATTTATGTTTTATAAGTACAACTATGTTTTTCATTAATATTACCAAGCTATTTAAAAACCCGCATTGAATGTGAAACAAAACAAAAAGCAGAGCTCAACAGATATCTAGTGTAAGTTAAAGTTAATACACAGCTATGTATTAAAAAAGTCACCTTTGCCATACATTATCTTCTGAAGATGCAGAGAGATGGTTTCAAGCGAGCCCAAAGAGTCTAATCATAATTATATTCCCACCTGTTTTGGAAGGTAGTTCCATTTTTTCTTCCCATGGTTGTCAGCCAAATAAAGCAAGAGATAATCCCATTTAAAACAAAACCATCACAAGTTATGAGAGAAGAAGATATTCTTTGTTCAGGAACATTTTAGGCATGCATATGTGTGAGTATGTGTACATGTACCTGTGTTTATGTATATACAACAATACACGAGGTGAGATCTCTGACAAATTACTGCTAATATTGCAAGTTTGCATAGTGCCTTAGGTTATTTTTTAATTTAATTTCTTTATTTATACATGAACAATATTTTAAAAATCCCCAAGGACTTCACTGTTTGATACTGGATGATTTTTTTTCAACATCACATCATTTTAATTTAGATCGAAGGAAAATTTTTAGGAGCAGGCTGTAGTTGCTTAAGCTTTAAATGTCAAGTAGGGCCAAGGAGGGGGTTGATGTTTAGTTAATGTAAAAGATAGTTTCCTAAGTAGAAGTAAAGAGCATAATTTGTCAGATAGACTATTTAAATAAAATGGAGTGTCCTTTTCAGCTTCCAGCCTATTAGGGGGGAAAAAAGAACTTCAATTACCAATTGCATTTCTGGAGAGTACAACAAGCCTCTAAATATATCCTGTAAGAGACTGAAAATTCTTATGTTCTGACCCGTATTGCAACTTCATAGAGTAAGAATATAGGAAACAAGAAGAAAGGAAATTATTTGGAATAAGAAAAAGGAAGCCATACATTATGGTTAAAATGAAGGGTTGAACAGTTGTCTGACTGCATTTGCTTCTTTACAGTTGGATAGTTGGTTGCAGTCTCTGAACGAAAATAACATAATAAGGAAGTGAGAAAGTTGAAACACCACTGAACAAAAATTCTTTGTGAGTGTATTGTTTCTGGCTGAGCTGCTGTTCATTTCACTGTAACAGCCCTCACAGAGCTGTGCTTGGCACTGGTAGCTAGAAAGGTGTGGATAACGCACCAGTGTTTTGGCTACTGCTGAGCAGTGCTGGCACAACATCAGCACTGTGGCTCAACATCCCTCCCTACCACATGGAGGGCAAGGTCTTGTGGGGAGGTGGTGGGGCACAGCCAGTCCAGCTGACCCAAACTAACCAAAGGTATATCCCATACCATATTACATCAGCTCAGACATAAAGCTGAGGAAAGGTGGAAGAAGGAGGGGGGCATTCATTATTTTCATTTGCCTTCTGAGCAACTGCTCCACATCACTGAAGTTCTGCGTCCCGGGAGGCGGCCAGACATCTCTGGCTAGTGGGAAGTAGAGAATAAATATTGTTATTTTCTTCTTCACTTTTGCACACACAAACTTTCACTTTTGCTTTATACAAGTGCCTCCTCTCAACTTATGAGCTGTTTTCCTCTTATTCTCTCTCCCCTGTCCAGCTGGAAAGAAGAGTGACAGAGTGGTTTGGTGAGCACTTGGCATCCAGCAGAGGTTAACCCACCACAGTGAGTCACTCCAGTACAGCCTTCTATTTACTTTTCTCTTAATTAGAATCATAAAATAGTGAAGAAAGCTTAAATATTAACAACAATTAATTATAAAGCCGCAGTACAGAACCATTTTTAGCCCTAGGATCTCGAAATGCTGTAGAAAGGGAAATATTTTGATCCAATGTATAGTATGTTTAAAAATAAAACCTGGTCTCCCAAGTCTTCTTAGATTTTGCTGCTTCTTTCCTCTCCCTCTCATATTTCTTTCCATATTTCTTTTTGGATAAAGGAAAAGGAATATCACTGAAATACTTAGTCAAAAGCAAAAATTAAAATAAATTCAGGAATTTTTTGTCTATTTCAATACAGAGGGGAAAACCAGAGTTCTCATATTTCTTTACAGGATTTTGAAGACAGAAGTCTGCCTGAGAAGTGTAGTATGTATTTAGTGAGTTTGATTTTTCCGAGGTGAAACTCAGTCACTGCACATAGCCTTGTCCTGTTGATCTGTACATATAACCTGAGACATAGATAAAAGTTTCCTTGTATGACTTCAGCCTGTTTAGATATCCCAGGATAAGTGCTCACAGTTTTCAAATTCTATCTATATAACACTTCTGAATGGGAAAAAGGAGAAAATGTAGATAAAACTAGATATATGTGACATGCAGCCATCTTCACTTACAGAAGTTAATAACCTTCCTATGCATGACTGTAATTACCAAGCCTCAAAATTCACCTGATTGAACATGGGGAGAAGTCAGGATGCATATATTTCAGTTTTTTATTGTGCTAGTCCTTTCATTAGTATTCCTTTCCCATCCTCATATGTCCACAAAGCAAGTAAACACTCTAACCTCAGCATTACAAGGATGGCTTTAAAAAAATTTCTAACAGTAAGTTTAACTAAATATTACTTAAAATTATCATTTTAACAACAATTACATCCAAAAAGAAGAGAAGATAAACCTTAAATATGCCTTAATTTTTGGGTTAACACCCATAGGTCCAACACTTCCCAGAGCATACTCCTTGGGTCCCCTCTACACCCAGGCCCAGGAACGTTATGCATTCCATCAAAATATCTCTTCCTTTAATCTCCTTTACTAACACTTATATTGTCTTTCAAGGAAGGAGGTAGAAGAGTAAAAGGGCCTGGATATTAAAACTTTTCTGTTTGGCTGCTTCACAGATGATTAGGTCAGCTGCCCTTTTTTATGTCTTTCTGCTAACCTCAGAATGGATGCTCTTCTTCATCCCTGAGTGTCTGCAAGGAGCATTCCTCCCTCCTGAAACACTGTAAAATGTGACAGAAAACTGCTCTTGAGTTTTCATGGAGTGGGTGGAATCCCTGGCTGGAGCGTGTCTCATTATTTTTGATTTCAGATCCCCAGATGAATGCAACAAACTCTGCCTGTGTGCTCTCATCTGCACGAGTTGAGATCCTTTTAACTCATTTGCTTTAAGAATAATATAACTTAGGAGAAAAATTTACCAACTGGTTTTAGTCTAAAATGCTCTCTGAAAGAAAAGAAAATACATATTTCTGTAGTTAACTGTTTTGGTAAAAAAAAAAAAAAAAAAAAAAAAAAAAAAAGACTAGAAGACAGAGATTAGCTGTGAAGTAGGTCTTTGAAGTTCACGGTGTCCAATTGTCTGCTGTGGAAGACTGACCCTGGCTGAATGCCAAGTGCTCAACAAAGCAGCTCTATCACTGCCCTCTTCAGCTGGTCAGGGGAGAGGAAATAAAATGAAAGGCTCATGGGTCAAGATAAGGACCCAGAAATAACTCAGTAATTCCTGTCATTGGTAGAACCAGATCTTAAAATATTTTCCCCGCACCCCTTCCTTCTTTCCAGGTTTAGCTTCACTCCTGAATTCTATAACTACTCCCCACAGCAGCACAGGGAGACAGGAAAGGGGGGTTGTGCTCAGTTCATCACGTGTTGTCTCTGCTGCTCCCTCCTCCTCATGGGGAGGACTTCTCACACTCTTCGCCTGCTCCAGCATGGGATCCCTCCCACAAGAGACAGTCCTCCACAAATTCTGCAATGTGAGTCCTTCCAACAGGCTGCAGTTCTTCATGAACTTCTCCAGCATGAGTGCTTTCCACAGAGAGCAGTTCTTCTGAAACAGATGTGGTCTGACATGGAACCCCACAGAATCACAAGTCCTGAACACAAACCTGCTCCAGTGTGGGCTCCGCTCTCCGCAAGGCCAGAGGTCCCGCCTGGAGCCTGCTCCAGCACAAGCTATTCCACGAAGTCACAGTTGCCCTTGGGCATCCCCCTTGTCCGGCATGGGGTCCTCCACAGGTGGATCTCTGTCCCATCATGGACCTCCATGTGCTGCAAGGGGACAGCTGCCTCACCATGGTCTTCGTCACAGGCTCCAGGGGAACCTCTGTTCTGATGTCTGGAGCACCTCCTTCTTCACTGGCCTTGGATTGCAGAACCATTGCTCTCACATATTCTTACTCCTATCTTCCCACTGTTGTTGTGCAGCTGATATTCCTTGTTCTTAAATATATTGTCCCAGAGGCCCTACAACCATCACTGATGGACTCAGCCAGCAGTGGGTCCATGCTGGAGCCAGCTGGTACTGGTTCTGTGGGACAAGGGGGAAGCTTCTGGCAGCTTCTCACAGCAGCCACCCCTGTAGCCCTCCCAGTACCAAAACCTGGTCAGGTGAAGCCAATACATCTGTTAAAACTAAGTCTGTGAAGGAAACTTACTAAAAACAATTTATCCCTCTTTAACAAAAGTTTCTAGCAAAGGCTTTCTACTAAAAGTGTGGCATGGACTATTTTAGTTTAGCTAAAACTTTTCAAACTTTGCAGGCCTTAATTTGGCATCACATTTTTTGCACAGCTCGGCTACTTGCACAGTAAAGTATTCATATTCTCTTTCAAAGCTCAAGATACAAAAATTCTTTTTGGATGACTTTCTAGAAAATGCAGCCTTACAGTTCTGGTAATAAGGAATGCCTGTCAGCAAAATCCCCATAATGATCATCACCAACACACTTTAAGAGAGTCCAGCTACTTTGGTAATTCTCTCATGAGTTTCAGTAAATGTTCACTTTAGAACATAATGTATTTTGTAATTATGCAGTCAGAAATATGGGCACATTGATTTGTGTGGAGAATTGAAATGCTGTTCTTCACCAATTCTCAGCTTTGTCATTGTTGAAACTGCTGCTGATTTTCTTGTATTTCTTGCTGTTTTCACATATGTCAATTTTAAACCCTTAAGACATTCTTAAAATTTTTAAAAATATCATAAAAAAAAAGATTATACTAATTTCAGTTTCAAGGTATGTATATCAAAGTTATTTTTTTTCTCCCATAGGTCATCAAGCTTCAGCTGAAAAGTTTTATCATTTTACAGAGAAAGATTTCTCATCTCTATAAAGCATTTTCTTCTATATGGTGTTTAGGTAGTTGATGGACTTCCACTTTCTCCTAATCTCTTTCCCCTAGAACACTGAAATTTTACTGAGGTTGGAGGGATAAACAAAATCAGAAAGGTTATAAAAAAGAAAAAAAAAATTACTTTAGCTAGAAGTCAGAAGTATTCCTCTAAGGGAAAGTCTTAAGAAAGCTAATTATAGAAGCTACTGCTCTTATCATATATTAAAAATAAAATATAGTTTTATTAAAAATGTTTATAGTATTTATCATTAAGACTAAAGAATTAATACTATAGCTATGCACTTGGGGAAAAAACAAACAAACAAAAAATCACTCAATACCTATGCTTCTATCCACCTCAAATCTCCTTTTTAAATAATATTTACAGCCAGAATTTAGAAGTCAGTCATTTTGGTCCTCTCTAATTTTTGCTCCTACTCATAAGTGCTCAGGATTATGAAACAGCAGTTTTTCATGTGCAAAAATGCACTGATTACATGAAAGTGAAACTAGCAAAACTCAATCCATAACGGCAACTGAAATCTCATCCTGGCATCCCAGTTAATCACTGTCTGGCTTCCTGATGTTCACAAGTCTTATTCATAAACAATGCCAGCTCACTCACAACCATCTGCATGAAACTAAATCACCTCACTTACAGCCAAAGGGGCATTTACAGCTGCTTTCTTTTTCTGTCTTCTCCTATCCAGTCAGATTCATGTGAAATTTTGCTCCAACCTTCATCTACCAGGTCAGATTACACAGTTTCAGTTCTATCTTAACTTCAGATGCTGCACAGCAATATTTTATGTTTTCTGCTTGTCTGTTACACTAGCCAGTTTAGGATTATGAGCTTTATGAGAAGGAAACCGAGAAAACATACAAGAAACCTGTCCAGATTTTCAGGTGTTCCACATGGAGCATCCTCTTTCCTCTCAAATGAGTAGAGAATTCCTTTATATGATCCCTGACACAATTTATTTTCCTGTATCCAGTCTGGCTTCATGGCACTGTCTATTAAGTTTCCTGGTTACACACTGTAAATACTATTTGCATAAATGCAGTCTCTGTGAGGATTTCCACCACTTCCGTATTCAGACCTGCTTTCAGGAACATGAAGTTTGAAGCCCAAATAAATATGAACAGAAATGTGTTCTAGAGATGGATTAATTATAAGCAACCTGCAAAGCCTGCTCAGAGGTGAGAAAATGAGGCTGTTTACAGTTTCCTGCTCTGAATCAAACTTCTGAATCTGCAAATGTAAGCAATATTTTTCTCCCCCATGTGGGCAAAATTCCCAAATCAAAGTCACATTAAGATGATAGGCAAATTTATTGGATTTAAGATGCAGTTATTATGATGAGAGACATATAAAATCAATGTTCTCAGAGAAATAATTTAAAATTGCTTCTTATAGCCAAATAAATACTGCATACAACGTTTTCTGATGCTGACAACCATTGCCATCTTTTCCTTTTCCTTTTGTTTTAGCTCTCTCTGCCTTAGCAGTGCAGAAACCTGTCTGCTTCTTTCTGAAAATTGTAGCCCAGCTTTACCACACTGCTCACCTGCCCTATTCATTAGTGCTCATTGCCTTTCCCTGTTTGCAAATTTCCACCTCCATTGTATCACTGAAAAAAGGCTCTGACAAAAAAAAAAAATCTTTATTTCACATCATTTTTTTTACAGACCAGCGTCTCAACTGATCATTGCTTTCCAGTAAAGGATAATGCAGAAGCACAATCTGAAGCTGTCTTTACTATAAAGACTGTGCCCTTGTATTCTCATTATTTTTGGTTCTTTCAGTAGCTATCCTTAGTATAACATTATGCTTTCTATCCCATGTCTGAACCTATTTTTATTACTTCTTGCTTGCTTCCACTAGTTTAGCAAATTATATATCGTGGTCCTTTTTGTGTAATTATATTTCAGCAATGACACTGAATTTTATACTCACTAACTACTGCCATAACTATGAAACTTCAGTAAATTCCAGTGAATCTTTTCATTTTGCAATTATAATAAAATCTAATTTAAACTTTTCTCCTATTTAAATTGCTACGCTTTGAGCATTTTTTTCTTTTTTACTATTTTGAGCTCTGAAAGTCAGCAGCATACACTGGAAAGTTACATTGTACCAGTACTTCACACTATATTTAAGGTGAGGTATAGCCACAATTTTAGATAGAAAATAGTATATCCAACATTGATTTTATCCTCCTAACAGTACAATCTGAGAAACATGTTTTTCTTCTGCACTATAACTGCATTGTACTAAGGAATTGACAGACTTTTCACACAATAACTCCCAAACTTTTTTTTCTTCTTAGCCAGAATTCTGTGACATCTTTCCTTTTTGTGCGTGCATTGATTTTCATTTGCATTTTTGATTTATTATCATACGTTTGTCAGTAGACCTCCCATCTAAATCTTTCTGCATTGTTTCTAACTATGTTACAGGTATAATAATGGAATTTTTTCCCTGTTTATTCCCTACATTTTAATATAGAACAATAGATTGTCTTGTTATTGTAGAACTAAAAAGGTCTACGCTATGTCCTTGCATTGTTTGGGAAAGGAAAAGACACAGCAGGAAGCAATAAAGGGTCTAACATTTATGGTGTCAGAAGTAGTGTTTCAGGGAACAGTAAGTATGGGTTATGATTTCATTCTATCAGTCCCCTGTAATAATTAGTCCACAGAGTAGCTATCAGGACAAATTATTTTCCAATTTGCATTGGAAGCCTTCACAACATACCACTTCACACCATACCATCTTTTTATTAACTGTGATTATTACAAATTTTGTGCACTTAGTAAAGTATCTTTATTTATGATACATCTCATATTTTATTTTGCTTATTAGAAAATATCAGGAAAGTAATTTATATCAACAGACATTTATTTGACCTTCCTAGTTAAGGCGTAATATTTCAAGGATACACACAATTTGATTTTTCAGCCCACATGAAATCTGCCAAGCAAGTACTTTCTCTTGCATCATATCAGAGACAAAGATATCCTCTGTTACCTTAAGAAAAGTGTCAATACTCTCCTTTCTTCCACGGCAACTCCTAAGGATGAGGCCACAGTCACATCTGTGTTTGTAAAAGAGATTCAAACATTTCCAGAAGGCTGAGGCAACATTTATGTAAAAGTTAATTTCAGAGCTAGTATGGGTGCAAAGATAACCTAGGTGGAGAATTAAAAACAAAGAAAAACTGGTGCTGCAATGGAGAACATGTAATTTGGAGGCAATCTAATCTAATCATCAAATTGATTAAGGTTAGACAATTAAAAAGTATATGCAGTTGCAAAGGAAGAAGCAGGAGATGCGACAGACAAGATTTTGAAGATCTGAAAGATAAGGGTTAGCACTGTGTGGTGGACTTGCCAGCCCCTGACAGGGAAAGGAAATCAGAAACAGAGATCTATACAAGTTTAACAAAGAGCCTCAAAGAGAGGGGAGGAGAAACCAGGAGATAATACAGACACAGCAGCATCAAAAAATACCATTAAGGTCTTAAGAGATAATACAAGGATCTAGACTCCTCTGCAGCAATTAGTGAGACCTGACAAGGGTTGCTCAGCTGCAGTTTTACTTACCAGTAGTAGGTGATAAGTATATCTAATGTATCCTCTATCCTTTGATAATAAAGTAGTACTAGGGCTTACAGGGTGCACTTTTGCTTTAGAATCTCCCAGTAAGGGAGACTAGCAATTTGCATTCATTGTGAGGATTCAGGCCCCTAAAGGGAACCTACAAGAAAGCCTGAGAAGGACTTTTGACAAAGGCATATAGTTATAAGACAAAAGGTGATGCCTTTAAACTGAAAGAGGGTAGATTTAGACTAGACATTGGGAAGAAATTCTTCACTGTGGGAGTGGTGAGGGAGCAGAACAGGTTGCCCAGAGAAGCTGTGGATGCCCTATCCCTGTAAGTGTTCAAGGCTGGGTTGGATGAGGTTTTCAGCAACCTGACTTTGTTGAAGATGTCCATGCCCATGGCAGGGAGGTTGGAAGTAGATGGTTTTTAAGGTTTCTTCCAACAAAATATGATTTCCTCTCTCAGCTGCTTCAGCTTGCATCTAGAAGGTGGACCAGAAGTGTGTCTTTAATCAGCAAGCCTAGTTGGTGACTGCTATGCTCCCTCAGTCAGCAACCCAGGTTGGTGGCTAGTGGCAATCAAAATGGGGTGTAACACTAGCTGTGTTTTCCCTGTCCTGGCTTTAAAAGAACTTGGCATTCAAGAAGAGTTATTCTTTTTCCCATGTAACTATTTGTGGCAGAATTGCAATGACTTTATTTTACATATAAAAATTATGGCTCAAAAATATAATGATGCAAAATAATATATTTTAAAAGATCATTATGTATGTTTCAGCACTTGTCCACAAATATTCCAAGGATCTGATGTAGTTCTTGTTGGACAGTCCATTGAAGCTGTATTAACTTGGTATGAATCCCTCCTGCAAACTATGTTTATATCTGAAAACTAGATTAGGTTCTGCAGAAAAAAAATTAAAAATAAACACTCAAGCAAGAAAAGATTGTGTCTCCATGCAGGTATAGTATATTGTGGTTTACAAAGATGGTTACTACAAACAGCAGTAGTCCTGCACGAACTGTATGGAAATGGATTTTATTTCAGTACATTGCATTACAGATCCTAAGCCCAACCTTGTCATCGTAATTTTTCATACAATTATGTATGAGTGCTATCTTGCTAAAGATTCTATCCATCTTTTACTGCCTCCGGCTGTCATCTGGAAGAAAGTTCTTGATCATAATGCAAAAGACTTTCCAAACCCAGAAGTTAATGACCACAGTGATAACTGCTATTTATGCATTCTACTCCCCGAAACCTCTGAAGCATCAGCGACATCTGCAAATTGAGAAAGGCATATGCTGAAGCATGTGCTAACAGTAGCTTACTGGCAGCAGCATGATGATGGATTTTGGACCTTTTTACCTTAAGGATCAGTCTTTTGCAGATTTCTCAAGTGGTTTTATTTGGCTGACTTTACAATAACTTACATCAAAATAAATTTGGTGACCATGTACCTATACTAAAACAAGAATCTAATTCACAGAACATCATGGCTACTTTGTTCACCATCTCCACAGAAAACTTAAAAGTGGCATAAATAGAGAGACTGGCAGACACTCTCATTCTAGTCTGGTTTTAAATAATTAGGGCAGGACTACAGCAAAACTAAACTGGATATGAAAATATGGATTGTTCTGACTGCTCCATTTTCTGACGTCTCCCTTTCAGCACACTCTTCTAAGAGACAGAACATTCCTATATGATGTGAGATCTTTTGACTCGAATGCATAATTTATCTATGCATTTCCTATTTCAGAATCTATTGTTTTGAAGAAGTCTCTTGTTCAAATATTTTTTAAAAAATCTTTCTCAAATTATCTGCTGCATTTCAGGGTTAACCCTCAAAGTACTCTGCCGTTCATATTCCACACAGCAATCAACGATTGCTGCTCATTTGCGATTCCTGCCGAATTGCTACACTCTGCTCAGACTGAGACTAGCTCAAGACCCTAATATGGTGACAGCTGCTGGGAATGTTATTCTGTAAACTGACTAGCTGAATAGTATTCTATCAGCTAACAGCACACAGTCTTCTGAGATCTTATTTGAATATAGGTGGTGATAGCACATTTCCTTGTAACCCATATGTACTTCACAATATGCTGAGCTTGTTCTTACTGCAATAATTATAGATGCTTGCATTTGTTTAAGTTCATACAAATTCTTGCAGGATCTGGGTTAAAGTTCAAAATTAAGTAGTTAGATGAAGCTTTGAAACCAGTTTTTTTAACTGGTTGACAGCAGCTAACACAGTAAATGCTTTTGTCCAGAATAAATAATGATAATTTAGGAAACCAGAATATGCCTACACTGGAGTCAGCGAGTTAGAACATTTTCTAACATACACAACAAAACCATGTATATCATAACAGCCACAAAATCACACTTTTCATAAACCAATCAATCTTCAGATTAGAATTTATTACATTTCTTACCTCCACTATTTTTCCTGGAAATTTCTTCCACACTTCATTCCTTACTGTACATATCCCTTCAGCCCTATGACATTTTTTTTTTTTAAAGCTGAACATGTCCTATCATTCATCCTCATGGCAAAAAAAAGGACTATTCACAAGAAACATTCACCAGCTCCCTGCCCCTGCTGTATAGTCTAAAGAAACCAATTTAATCTCATGCTGTATGATAGGTATTTCTATTGATTCTAATATCTTTTTCCACTTCCTTTTAGAAATTGCAGCTAGCTTTTATTATTCCTCAATGTCTTCTGTATTGCTGCAATTATTACTGATTTTCAGCTAGATTTTTAAAATTTGGGGGGAAGAACTGTTGGGTTTGGCTTGTTTTAAACAAGGCAAGTTTTGAAAAAGGAGCATCAAACTTGAAGGTAAGTGAGGAGCTGAGAGCAGTATCTCTTTCTCTAATTTAATTTCATTAATTTGTGAGGGAAAGGATTAGTGCTTAAGCATGTACGTGGCACCCTATGAAGCAGCAGGTGAGTACTGGTGAGACTAAACATTAGATACTGTCCTAGAAATGTATTTTGTGGAACAAAAGGAAACTTACTGCAAAAGCATCATTTAAAGACCTAGAAGTAGAGTACTTGAAATACACTGGCTTTAGGCAAGTCCTTTCATGTACATTTAAATTATCTATGGACTCAAGTAGAGTCTCCAGAGGAGGCTTGCAGGTTTCGCAGTCAATGTTCAAGCCCTGTTTTAACATTGTGAACAAGAACTAGAACAGGCCTGAATGTAGGGTTTTCAACCGTGTATAATAAACAATGTCATTACTCCCTACAGCGAGAAGATAGGCCCCCTGCTGCATCTTGACTCCCTCTCTGTAGTAAAAAAAGCAATTCAGAGCAGGAAGCTAACCTAGGTGCTTTGAGCCAGCCTCTGGAGGTGACTTTTCTCCACTTCTTTCACTAACCTATTGGTTTAGGCACATATGACTATCCCCTCACTCATGCCCCAAAGAATTTGAGAATTTTCCCTGTGCTTAAGTTCAAATTTGTGCTGAGATTATTAACGGAAATTTTGCATTACAGCAGTTGCAAGACTGATCTTGGAGGAATTTCATTAATATTTCCCCTTTAACAAAATCCATTATCATTCTCTGCTTTAGCTTATTCCTCACTTCCTTATAATTCCTGTACCATTCTTTGTCTTCAGTAATTTAACTACTAATTGCCTGGATAATACTATGGTATAATTATTTCTCTAAAATTATTCAAACAAAGACAACAGGTTAACCAGGCTTAGTCCACTTTTAGGGAAATGGGTGTTTCATTTTAACCATATTTCTAAGTGGTTTCTAAGTGGTTCTTGTTTTCTGTTGTCCTGAAGCACTTTCAGTTGTTCTTTTCTCTGAGAAACTTCACAAAGTCTTGCAGGTTACTGAGCTCAAACCAATAATTCTGTAGTGACATGACACATCTTTGCCCATTCTCTTCACTGAAATTTGACTGAATTCAGATTTTGAGTTCTAGGTTCAGTGTAATACAGTATAGGAACCACAGAGAACATTATCCACCTTTTTGAGCATATATGTTGCATTTACACCAATAATGAGAGTCAACATTAAAGTTATCCTATGCTCCCTTTGTGTCAGTCAGTGCTGGGGACCCACATCTCTCAGGTTAATGGTCAGAAATAACAAGCAAGAAAGATTCTGTAGGTATAGTCTATTCACCCTGACAGCTCAGTTTAAACTCCATAACTGTCAGTATCTATGTCTTTGTTCAGTGTTTGATTATATCTATTGAATTTATAAAAGTGTGCTCTATGTTTTACAACAACATAAAAGTTCAGGAACCATATATGTTACCTTACGAGAAAATATTAAGTGGAGGAGAGCTATATATTGCCAACAGATTGTAGCATAAGATGAATGCTAAAAAACAAAGCGTGTCAGTATAACAGCGAAGCATGTTGTCACACTCCCCACCTCTCTCATAGTTTGGTGACCCAAAAAAACCTGAAGTCTTTATCTCTGTCCTTGTTGTCATCCAGACTGGCCTGCTGTGCCCTGCAATCTTGCCACACTTGCAGGAATGGTGACGTTTACATCCTTCTCTCACACTAACCCTGCTCATTTCATTGGAACATCTCTCAGCTTCACAGGGCGTAACGCAGTCAGCACCACTTCTAGCACGCATAAAACCTGAAACCCCAGCCCTTTCTCACACTGCATAAAGTACACAGCAGCCTGAAAAGAATCCTGCATTATAGAAAGGCTTCACTTTGCATACGGATAATAAAGCAGGGATAAAACAAGCACGAGTGATATGTAGGACACAGATGAAGGAGGCTCGGGTAGCCTAGAGGGGATGCTGTCAGTGCAGACAGACCTGCAATGGAAGCTTGCTTAGGAACAGGAAGACCTGATACAGTTGTGAATGTGATTCCGGAACATGCTACTGCTTTACAAATAGCCTGCCAATGCATGAGGAATATTTTTAAAGAAATAAGGACTTTTTAATTGTTTGTCTATGTATCAAAGAGAAAAAAAAAAAAAGGTGTTTAAATATGTTAAAATAATATAAAAAAAATAAAGTTTGTACATGTTACTAAAAAAATAGTTAATAACATAAACAGCTGGATAGGGGCAAAATGAGATGCAGATGAGATCCTAAAATGGAATTTCTTATCTTCTGAGTGCTTGACCTTACAACCTTAATACTTCAGGTTTTGAATGCATAATGTCCTTGTTTTGTTTTAAGAACACTACAACCACAGAAAACACATCACACAGATGGATCATCAGCAGGGTCAAAAGTTGGGCTATCACTTAATTTTACATTTTCATAAAGACTATCTTCTTTTTCTTAGTTTGATTATGTTTGAATGCTGAAAAATATCTCAAACACATGAACCTACCAACAGCCTTCACTTTTTATTTACCATTTTTCAGGAAGAAATGGCTCTAAAGGGGCTTTTTCTGACTGCTTGAAAACAGAATTTACATAGAGATTAATACACTTGAGACATTCTACGGGACACAAATCTGTTTAATTGGTTTCTCTTGACTGTAATCGTTCTAACCAAGATAATTTTTTTCAGCACTTGAAAAATTACAGACAAAAAAATCCAGTTTGTAATCATCTTGCTGAACCATGCAGCAGTCCTCTATTAATTTTCTATTGATACATTCTTTGCTCATTGGTTGAAAGTGCAGCCTGCTCTGTGAAGTTATAATATGAGCAAAAAAGTAAGAATAATCTCTACAAAGCAATGGCTGATATGAACGGCTGGCTAGACACTGTGCAAACCTCCACGCTGGTGACTGCCACCAGCTGACTCAGAACCTGTCAAAAGCTTCTAATCTGCTTCGCTTTTGCCTCATTTGCTGCCACATTTTTGCTTGATGGTGAAATCTTGACAAGTCATTGCTGTGGCTTTGTTTCAATTTAGTTTATACACTGATCTAGCTATACCACAGCTTTGGCAGCTACTAAAATATATATTTTGTTCTCCCATATCCCCAGTGATTTTACAGACTCTATAATGTTCAGATCTTATCAGCAACTGAATTTCATCTACTCAGATAAGTGAAACTTTCCATTCCTTCCTCCTGTTTGCCACCAAACATTCCTTTTTATCATGATTTTCAATCCTTCAACTTCAGAGCATTTATACTGAGGTCAGTGAATCTGTCATCTTTCCTTCTACAGAGATGCTCCCGTGTATCCTAAAGTAACTACCAAACAGTTCTCAGAAGACACAACACGCTAAACCTCTACCATCGTATTTTTTGCAAGATTGTTATTCTATGAAACTTCTTGCATGACATTTATTCAATCAGATTATAATTGACTTCTCTTACCCCATCTCCATCAAGAGTAAAGTATTAAAGTGGTGCGATGGAGTGAAAAATAAAAGCTGGTATATAAGGATCATGCATTTTAAAAATAAGTCGTTAATATGTCAATAAAATTAATAAATATTTGTGGTTTTTTCTGTCTGTGGAAAAGATAAATATTTTGTTGTAAATATAAAGAACAAAGTTGCAAATTTTGCTTGTCACTGCAAAGGCACAATATATGATATATTACCCTTTCAGCCCACAAGCATTTGTCTATGTATTGACTCTAAATGATATCAGCAAACATCATAGAAAAGAAACAATTTGTTGCTGGATGCAATACATGATGAGGGCAGTCAAAGGGAAATTAAGTTATAACAGCTTTCTTCTTAGTATGTCTCTTAATTAAAGTCAATTTAAAAAAAAAAAAAAACAACTTGTAACTGAAATATTCATGATAGAAATAATAGTCTAACTAGAAAGTATTCAGTAAAGATGCATTTTAGCATATTCTGTGATGCTTGTACAGCTGCTTAATCCTGTAACTGACATCAGGTCTTCTGGCTGATTTTCCGAGAAAATCCAGCTCAGGTAAGAAAGATTTTTTTTCCATCTTTTTTCAAGACACAAAGTGTATTCAAGAGGGATGTCTGAAGTAGCACACAGGAGCTAAATCCTGTTAACACATAATGAAAAGTAGGTTTAAATCCCATAAACTTCATTCAGTTTCTTTTAATGTTTATAAACTGTTTACTGAAATAGGGAGCCCCCGGTGGTCTAGTGGTTAAGACGCAGGGCTGGTACCCTTGAGACCGGGAGTTCGATTCCCGGTCAGGGA
>JAWWES010000133.1:53981279-54000476 GCA_035583135.1 Lophotriccus pileatus
GCAGGCTCGAAGGCCTTATCTGCATATGCGGGTAAGGACCTTCCCCGGCTCTTCGTTCACGAAGACGGGCCATTATATTATACTGAAATAATAGTGTTTCTGTTTAGCAATAAGTGCAACAGTGAAATATTTCTTCTTTGGGGAAAAATCCAAAAGGTAATGCTTTTTTCCTAATAAGTTTTGTACTTAGTTATGGCATAGCACTGCTAATGTTGAAGGTTTGAAGCTGAGCAACAATAAGGTTTTATTAATGTTTGGTGACAGTGTGCCTAACAGAAAGGATGGAATTGATGGATAGTCGTGCTTTTTTACACCACTTGTTTGGTGACTCCGTTATCTCTGTGAGCACAGAATAAGGCTGTCTGTTAGGCAGACATAAGAAGTCCAAGTTTACCAACACCAAAAGGGATGCTACAGTAATTTAATTCTGTACACTCAGTCCTCATTTCTCACATCACAGGGGTTTTGGGCATAGAAGTAATCAGGTTTGTTGTGTTTTTTTAAAGTCAGATTAGTTCCCTAATTCCCAATTCACCTAACATGAACAAAGACTTGCGCTGACACAGCACAAAGAAGGGGAGGTGCTACAGGAGGGAAGGAAGAAAAATAAAAGTCAACAGGTACACTGTGTACCATGAAACTACAGCTCAAGTCAGGAGCAGCTTAATTTCTCTAGAGTAGAGAATGAGCAGCAGCTGTAATTACTGCCTGTAAGTGCAAACTCTCCCTCACTCCCCTGCCTTGGAGAGGCTGAACTGCTGCTGGCCATTTAAGAAAATTTACAGTTCCCTTGCCAGTGTAAACAGTTATATCCAATAATATCTCTCATTTCTCCCTTTTTAAGAGGAGTTTCTTTTTTAACCTATATTATCCCGGTGATCTGGTTTACATCAGGGGCTTGCAAAGCTAGAGACAGAACTGAATGGGCTGCAAACTGCAGAGCAGGCACAGAAAAGGCTCTTATTAAGATGTAGCCCACTGGCTTGTGTGGCTACAGGTAGTAACAGAGGATGGCAGGTTCTGGAGCAAGTTCCCCAAATATTCCCCACTGAAAAGGGCTTTGTGACAACGTATGTACACTTCCAGTGGTTTTTTTCACTTGTGGTCAGAAAATCTTTCCTATTTTAATTTGAAGATTTCTGTTTGCAGAATTAAGCTAATATAATATCCTCACCCATTAGACTTTACTTGGCTTCTAAGATTTGTAAGAGGATTTTCAAGGACAGGCTTGGTTGCACTCCATAAGAAGAGGGCAGACATGAATGTATCCCAAGGGCACATATCTTCTAGGTAGGTTACAGGCCTCCTGTAACTTACTTCACAAGCAAGTTTGGCTCATGTTCTCATTTCTTCCTAGCTTATTTCACTTTTCCCTCTAAGACTCAACAATGCTGATCAAAACATAGGTAAAATGCAATCTCAAACTATGTAAGACTACATGCATTTAACTTACTGCCACTTCTGAAGCCTGTACCAAAAAATTTTCTTGCCATTGACCAACTGGAAATTTCCACTCATGTCATAGTTTGCTAAAGCATATGACTCTTTTTAGGTCTCAGAAAATACTTTGCATGCTCTAAGACTAGAATGAGGCATATTTGCTCCATTTGAATTTGAAAGGCTAATTCATTAGCACATTACGCCTACATCAAAACATTCATCCTCAGAGGTGCTAAGAAGTCATCTGTCAGTTTTCTAGAATTTTATGTTCTATATAATCTTTACCCATATTACAGGACAATTTTCTTTCATGCCAAAAAAATATCTCTGTTTTGCTTATGAACCCAATACATGCGTCTCTCCTTAACCATGTCTTTTCTTAATTCTTAAACAGACAGATTAGGATGCCCCTTCAGATAGTAGTTCCACTGATGTCAGTGTAGTTGCAATGCCTTGGCACCACTGTGCAAGTCTCTTTCACAGGCTGGTCAATGCAGTAAGGACATAAGGACAATTCTCTCAAAAGAGAAAGCACTGACAGAGTTGCAGGGGGGCACAGAGGCAGCTTCCCACCCACTGCTGATACTTCAAGCTCCTCAAACAATTCTATTTCCTCTCTGGCAAGGAGTTACACGCTTAGCTCTCAGTTACATTCCTTTCCTTCTTCTTCCCTTTATCCTCAGATTCCTAAGGGAACAAGAAATGTTCCTGAGAATATTTCTACTCTCATTTAGCCAATTAAATTCTCTAGTGAATGTGCCATACAGAGACCTACACACACACACTCAACAGTAAATCAGTAGCAGTGTTAAAGCATTTTTCAACATAAATAGCTGCAGCATACACGGATTTCTAATGAAGAGGATTTTCTATATACTTTTTTTTTAACCTTGGTTTACTTTATCATCATTATAAGCTGCAGCAGGCTTTACGAGCCTGAAGGACAGGTGAACAAGCAGAAAGCAGATGAAAGGCACTTTTTAAACAAGTCACTTCTGGCAGCATGGCAGAGGTTGATCTGAGAGGCTAGTCAGAAGCAGAGAAAATAAGAGCTGCATGTGGCTATCCTAGACAGGCTGTAGGATAGCCTTGTGCAGGAGGCAGAGAGACAGCAGGAAAGATCAGGAAAGCTCCCAACACCCTCAAAATGGCAACTACAGGAAGGGAAAGAGAGAACAGACTAGAGGAAAAGAAAGCTGCAGTTATGTTCAAACTTATGTTGAAGTTTGAAGCAGAGAACAAGAGGTTTTATTTAATACAATAATAGAGAAAGAGCAACTGGGATTTGAAAAGAGGAATTACATATCTGTGTCAATAGAAAGGAAGATTACTCTGGTAGCTTCATTTTGGAGGAATAGAAGGGGTAAGACATTGGGGGCCTATTTGTGATAATAGATTCAGAGCTCACATCTAACACATTAAGTTTAACAAACAATACCAAAAATATCTCTCCACACATTCAGCATAATTGTAATATATTTAGCTACTGAAAGTATTTGTTGATCCTCCCTCTCCTCCTCACTTCCCCTTACATCCACAGATGACAGAAATCTTTTATTTCCAATTCTTTCTTAAGTGAGAAAATGTAATTGCTATTGAAGATGCTACCACCAGTATTGCTTTTCTTTAATCATAGAGAGACATTCAGCTGAACCCTTAACAATTGAATTTCACAGTGTTTACATAAAACTGGATGGGGATACAATTCATTTCTCTGTGCTGTAAAGACAGTGTTTTTTTATTCTGCAAAATGCAGCACATTTCCATATTTATCATTGTAAGCATAGAATTGCCTAAAGGCAGCACATCTTTAATTAATTTTTACTGCAGTGTGAAAAGAATCCTAAATCATTAATCATTTTTCTTTCACTATATAGTGAAAGAAAATTTTCCCTTCTTGTTCTATAGACATACATGCACACACACACACAGATGAAATCTTGTTGAACTTGACTTTCCAACAACCTGGTTACAAACTAAATCCCTTTCAATGTCTTGATCTAAGCTGATCTACTCATCAGAGAGTAGTCCTCTGGTAATGTTGGGATAGTTAGAGTTGCCAGCAACTAGAGAGCCTAGCCAGCAACTACTCCCAGAGCCTGCACCACTTTCAACAGGCACAGATGCTAGATTGAATTTAACTTCTAATGTATATTTTCTAGCTGATTGTTTTTAGCTTTCATTCACCTTCCCTAATTGGCTGATAATTGTTTCCTCAGCCCGAACATCCTCCTGTCTTCTATTATTTTTCATTACTAGAGGTGAATAAATAGCTTTCTGTCAGAAAAGGCAGTTGTATTTCTTCAACATATGTATTTTTCCCCTACATAAATGTCAGCATATAAGGTGTTACACTTAGGAGTCTCCACTAGCTTTTCTCAAATGAATGTACCTTATCATTCCATCTGCTGCCTAAACAAAGTCCGGCAAATCATTGTATACATGCCAAACATTGTATGCATATTAACTAACCTTTCCAACAACCCTCTGCCACCAGTCATTACTGGCCCCATCAAAGCATAAAATAATGAAGAAAGAGAGATAAGAAATCGTGCGTTCAAACTACTTCTACAACTCAAGATTCTAAAGACTTAGGAAACTGGTGAATCTTACAGGGATTAGCAAGTAACTATTTGGCAGCCAAATTAAAATCTGGCCTATATAAGGGATTCAGAGTCACAGACTAACCTTATATTTTCCTTCTTTTTTTTTTTTCTTAATCTTTAAAGTTCCCAATGTACCAAGCATGTCTGAATATACTAAAATTCTTCTGTTCTTGATTAGCATGGGAAATTAACTTTACCATATCTACCTAAGCATGATCAGAATCAAAAAGGAAGCATCTCTTTGCCCAGGTAATACAAGTGAAGTCTTATATAGGGAAGGAAGTTTTCTGTCAAACCTTTGTGCTGCATTTTATAAGAAGGGTGAGCAATTTTTACACAGTGAAGACTCAGAGGCAATCCAGCTGAGGAGGCTAGCCCAGTGTGCCACTTGATACACAGCTCCTAGGAGACAATAGAGAGATTCAGTTTCACATCAAAGCCAGCTGAATATGTTGTTCTAACGATTTTTGACAAGTGAAAATAAATCTCCTTAATGCTGAAATATAAATAGTCTTCATTTGTATGTTGCAACTAAGTGCATAGCTGTATTTTAACATTTCCTAATTCTAATTTTTATGGACTCATCATTTTCCTTTCATTTCAACCAAATTCAGCATATAAATTAGTGTCAACAGTTTTTAATATCATATTGGATAAGAATTTCTATTTTCTGGTAGCATTAGCACTCTTGCTTTAAAATGATCTTCTGAACCACAAAGAGAGATTTGGAAAATGGTCTTTTGACTATGTTCATAAGCTTGTCTAACATAAACATGGTACCCTCATGTTTAACATTTTAGGGCCAAATATCAGAGGAACCATTTCAGTGGTGACACACAAATCGAGACTACACAACTTTCTGCGTACAGACTGTGGTAGACTTTAGCTTTTCCTTCTCTTCACTATTAGTATTTGTTGTGTGTCATATCAACAAATTCAGGCAGACTGTTTCTGAAAATTATTGCTAAGATGAAATGTGACTCTCCTTATTTTCTTAAAAAGAATGTCAGTAATGGATATGAAATAAAGAGATGAAAAAGAAAAGATAAAAAATCGCTACAAGGGGTTGTTTTTTATCATACAATCTTTGTATGTCATCCACTACTAAATATACTACATCACATTATCTTCTACCTATATATAACTTTCCATGAGGGCTACTCTTTAAAAGATAGACCTTCTGGGAAGGCAACTCCTGAAAAGGGGATTTATATGATCATTGTATCTGAAATGGATTAGAAATATATTTAAAGCAGTTGATTCTTCCCCATACATTGGGGGTTTATGATGGTTTTCTTCAAACAAGGATGCTTCTGTTTTCGTTTGAAAGTGGAAAAAACCTTTTTTTTCTTTCTCCATGGTGGTAATATTATTTTATATATTCAGAGTATATATTCATATATATGAATAATGAACTTTGAATAAAGAATACATTATATATTCATATATATGAATATATAATGTATTCTTTATTCAAAGTTCATTTTTATATATTCAGACTACATATATTTCAAATAGATTACTGTAAAATTGCTGCTTGATAACAAGAAATAATTCCATGTATGTGAATAGAATTAGGAAAAAGTCATCTCCATTTGGTAGTTAGAGGCAGATCCTTGTTTAACTGAGATCAAAATAAGAATAACCACATCATATGGCACCTCGGATCAGATCAGCTCTATATCATTGAACATAATCCTTTATGTCCAACCTCCAGATCTTAAAATCTGTACATCACTTAATTAAGTAAAGCATACAAGGTCCTGAAGATGAAAGTTTATGGAGCTGTCTGAAATTATAGAACACAGCTTTGAAGTGGAATAGAACAAAAAAGAGATCATAAACAGAGGAAAAAAATCCACTTAAATGGTGTCATGGGATGGGTCAGCTCAGCAGGAAGCACCATTTGTCTGTGAGACAATTTAAAGCCTGCTTGCATTACTTATGTTCAATCACTGATGATTTAAAAGATTTTTATGTTCCTTAGATTTCCATAGCACTTCTTGCTAAACTCCCTTACAACCAAGGAAAAGTATTTTTAAAATGCTAAATAGAGTTTCACATTGGAGGCTTAAGAATAACTCATTTAGGTGTGTTGTAGCAAGTAGAGCAACTGGCACAGCACTAGTCTGGGTGTTAGTCTCAGCTCTGATATTTTGCCAGTTCTTTTGATTTTTACACAAAAAAAAGATTAAATCATTTTAATTAACTCCTGAAATCCTTAATGTGGCATGTAGTTGCATGGCTTGTTATTTAGCATCATGCGGATTTTGAAATACACTGTGTTTAAAACATGTACACGTAATAAAAAACAATTTATTTCTCTCTGGGTGTGGGGTTTTTTTTCAGAAAAACTTTCTTGCCTTTCATAAAAGAAATTCTTGAAGCTCTTACATGATTTATTATCTACATTAAAATAGCGTGTAGCATAAAAGACAAGAATGAACTCTCCCTTTTCCAGACTGAAAACAGAATACGCTTAAACCATGAGACAGGTTGAACTCAATAGAGTAATGAGAATACCAGAACAGTCAAGCAACTTTTTATTCTGAGTTTTGTGAATTTTAAACAGTTTGTAGATAAAGATACACCTGACAAAACATAATTACAGATGACTGAAATCTGCTATTTTGAATCATATAGTATATGTAGTTTACTTTTTACTCAGAAGAATTTTCCCTCAGCATGAAACATAAATTTAGAGGACTGAAATATAATAACACCTATTACAAGTCGGGGGGGGGGGGGGGGGGAATGGTAGAAAAACAATCTGACCAAGGAAAAAAATAACTGAACTTTGAAACAAGAAAAGGAACTTTCTCAACATCTCTTATGGAATAGTTAGTAGAGGATAAAAGACAGAAACTCCAGCTATATTTCAGAATTCTTTCAGAAGATTGTCATCATCAGTACTAACCTACATAAAATGGGGTTCTTTTTAGAAGCCCTGTTCAAATATAAAAATCAAATCATGACACAGAGGACTTAATTATTTACTTTTAGTATGACAGAGGACATGTACTTTTAATCTTGGAGATTTTAATGGGCCAGTCAGTGTGTCTCAGCCTAACGAAGTCTCTATCATTACGGCAGTCATTTCACATACCACAAATTCATCCTCTCAACATCAGGTGAGAGTTGTTACCTTGAGGTCTTACTGAAGGGAAATTAAACTTGTGATATTCCAGATTTGAAATACTGATGTAGAAAGGAAAGAATGCATGTCTTTACTCCCAAATCATGTCATATTCAGTCAATCAGGGCTTAAAATCTACCAGTAATAAAAAACAGGCACATGTCAGTGGAGCTGCTCCAGAAAGGGACTCAGTGAAGGCTGTTAACCAGCAGACTCAGCACACAGAAGAGGAATCAAGTCTTCTCTACTAACAACAGGAGGATCGTCGTAGGTGCAGTATCATGGGGAGGGAGCAAACAGAATATCACAAACTTCATAGAATAATCTCTCTTCGTTATCTCCCCTGTCTCTTTTTCTGATTTAAATGGCAGCTATGATGACATGACAAATTTATGAAGAAATGTAGGGGACACACAGGAATAAGGACTGCTGACCTCGTTTCATGGAGAGGCAGCCAGTCGTTCAAATAGCCTGAACAACTTGCTTCTCAGAAGGAACAGCTGTCATTGTCTTTGACTCAAGGCACATTAGATGGTTTTGAAATAATCACACACAAGCAAGATAAGGCTGTTTTGGCAAATGTTTTGCAGGAAATAAGGGAAGGTACCTGGGCTAATAACAGCAGTTTGGGAGGTGCAGGAAGGAGGTGCCCGAGGTTTAAAAAGTCAACAGTTCAATTAAATGCTAAAGCAAGTGCTGCAAAGAAAAGGCTTATCAAAGTTATAAATTATTTTTATGCCCCAACAGGAAAGAAAACATGACCCACAAACTTTATTTCTTGCTAAAGCTAGCAACCTTTATAATTACTGAATAGATTGATACAAAATAATTGGTTTTCCAGAATCTGCTTAGAGTATGGAGCAACCTCAGTCTCAACCTAAAAATAGATGTAAGGAGCCAGCCATCAGGTCAGTAAGATTTGCCTGCGTTTTGCCCCTACTTCCCATATCCCTTTAGGAAGGACTACATCTCTTTGATATTACAAGCTACTTCAGTGTTTCCAGTCTAACATCTGTGGGAATAGAGCTTCAGAGGGTCTCTGAACAAAGCAGATGTTCAAGGCTCTAGGGGTAAATGCGAATGAAACAAAAATGAACTTTTTTTCCTTCATTGTCAAGGGGGAGGGGAAATTGAGTCACAGAAATTGTATTTACGGCCAGAGTCTGTTTTTTAATCCGGTATTGACATTACTGAATACTCAAAATTCATAAATATTTATTCTGAATGCACACTTAAATTTCACCAACATCATGGCCTTGTTCAAAGTCTGAGGGGCTGCACTGGATGAAGACAAAGGAATTGCTCAATTCTTGTTGTTTATATACAAATTTTGCTGGGTTAGGACCTTGAAAACACAAGTTTTTCTAAACTATTTTGCTCTTTTAAGTTCTCACAATTTAATACCAACACTTTTCTCATATTCCTGCTCATGCAGTCAAAAGTGGTTTTGCCACAGGAGTATTGCACTGAAGAGCTAGGCTTACAATTCTAAATAGGAGAGACTTTAATTATCAATTCACACTCACCTTCAAACTATTCAGCATCTCTAGAAATTGGTCCTTGCTTTTCTTATTTTTCAACCAGAAGCAGCTCAGTACAATATAACTTACACCACTGCAGTAGGATTACCTTTGACAAGCCACCATCCCAGTCCAGTGACTTCTCTGACAACTCCTTTTTTTAGTCCTTAACTGAATTAAATAAGAATGAGGAATAGAAAATGGAGTGCACAAAACATATCTTTTTTTCTGATGTCCAATTCAGAGGAATTAATAGAAGAGATAACATTTCATAACTCTGCCATCACATCTTTAAGAATAAAATCCTAATAATTAAATCATTCTATATGAAATTCAGCACTAATTACTTGCCAAAATGCCGATACAAATTAGTTAATGAAGTATTCAAAATGGCAGCTCACTAAACCTAACTTATCTTTAAGATCTAATTTAGCTATGCCCTACTTCAAGCTGAGTGCTGTCACTGGAAGACTACAAAACATATGCTGTTACACATGTGCTCTCTTACTATCTGCTGCTTCCTATTGTTTGATCTTGGCATCATTTTCTGTCTCCTGAGATGTCTATTTCTTTTTCATCCATTGATTGTATCATTTTTTCCACAATATCAATGCACAAAATGTAAATATTACAGCATGTTAATTCTACGTTAACCATACGAAGAATAAGAAACTATTTCCTGTGGAAATAACTGGACTTTCTGAGACACATTGACAGGTCTTCTACTCAACTACAAGTTGTCCATGTCATTGAAGAAATCTCTGAGTCAAGCTGTAAAGCAAGAACTTTTTCCAGTCCATAACAATGACCTGGACAAAATCTTGCCTGGGAATAAAAAATGGCACCTCCAGATAATTGAACATATTTTTTTAAAATTTCTTCCATCAAGAAACCCATAGTCTAAAGATACACCTTTTTTTCATACTGCATCTTCTTTTTTACTAATTGAATGGAGTAAATTATACAGTATATGATATTTAACATTTATTTTACACAGAGAAGCTGATATTTTTTCTTGAAATATCACCTCCTGCATAACAAAATGTTTAAATGTACTTAAAGCTAAGCACGAACTTAGTCCCTTTAGAGTGAGGAAAATTAGTCCCATGCTAAGATCATGTATCTGCTTAAATACAGTGAGGCACAATAATAATATAGTTGAAGGAAAATATTTCCATTATTCATTTAGATATTTTAAAACAAATGGACATCAAAGAATATTAAAAATAATCACAATATTTTAAAGATAACTCTAGGCTCTATCTTTAAGTCCATTATGATGCTTTGTTAATCCTAACCTTTTTTTTATTAATGCTCCAAACGTCATTTTACAAGCCATGTTTAACACAATAAACAACAGGGTATGTAAAGGGCTGATCACTGGAAACATTTCTGCTGAATTCTGCAGAAGGGCTTAATTTTATGCAATTTGTGCAGTTCATAAGGTAGTGCAGATCCAGTTGAGCCCAATGTTTGAATGGGGCTCTGAAGCCCTACAGCCATATCTGCTCCTCATGGTTCTGTCAGCTGCAAGCATGGCAGGACCAGCACTGGCCTCACTTCACCTGGGGTGTGGTTAAAATGAAATTAAGTTCTGTGTTAACACACAGCTAAACAACTGCCCTGCTCTGCAGCATACCTCAGTGTTGTAGCAACACACAGCTGTCTTCAGCCCTCTGCCAGACTGGATCTAGCTGGACTTTGGACAGAGGAGAGGGGGATTAGAACCCACTGTGGATTGGCTGTGCTGAACAGCATTAAAGAGAGAGAGGAAAAGTTAAGGAGAACATGGAATTTTCTCCTTGATAATCAAGGCCTAGAGCATATGTCCTCGAAGGATACTACTGTGTAAGGCAGACAGCCCTATCTTTATTCTGGTCAGATCTCAGCAGCCCAAAGTAAGCAGACCTTGAGGGGCTGCCGAATCCCCACATCACGAGAAGTAAGTGCATGGAATAAGGAGAGGTGCAGCCAATACACAGAAAAATGTCACCTTCCTTTACTGCCTCCCACCCCTCTAGCAGCAACAATCACTGAGGGCCTGTGTCCCCTAAATCCTGTATGTTGCTGAAGCATTAATCTATGGGCTACCCTTTATTGCAATTTAATCAAATTCCACATGACTTGTTGGAGGAATGTAATATAAATACATTTAGGTATTAATATGTCACATTTGCAGAGCCAGATTCTCCTAGCCATTATTCTTAGTAAGCCTGGAAAGCATTTTGTGGTCACTGACTCAAAACAATAAAAAACAATTTAGCAAACCACAATAACCACAGGGAACAGCCTTGAATAGATGGGTATTATTATTTTTAATGCATATTGGGCAAGATCGCTGTTTCTAGCTGTATTGATAGATAACAGCTTTCATACAAGAAAAGCAGAATACACACTATTTAAAGTCATGCAGAGTAGGAAAGTATTGTCCACCTATTAGCCAACACCTCTAAATCTAACTTTAAACAAACTGCAGCAAATGATTAGATGACAAAGTACTTTATCAATGTGTTTTTATTTTCCATAATACTACTGCTGTTTGCTGAGCTTGCTGTCTGTAAACAACTTATAATGTTCACTTTTGATTTAAACAGTGCCAACGTTTCTGCATTTACTGCAATACTGTGTGAGCCATAACACCATAAAGTAAGCCATAGTAGCAATTTGCTCTCTGTATGATATTGATTTTTAAATAGATTAGTAAAGTTTGTGTTTATTCCACGCAGAAAGCAAAAACAAAAATAGAATTAATAAGAATACAGATACAGATTTTTCAAACTTTTCTAAAACAGAGCACTGGTTATGGAAAAGGTTTGTGGATACATCCTTAAAGTTTCACACCTTCACTGAAGTGCTTCAGGAAGGAACATGTCACATTCTTACTAAAATTTAGGACTTCTGTTCCTCTAAGCGTGTATCAACATGACAATTTCTAGACAAGTTACAGCTTAAAGTTTGAAAAAGGAGTACGTTAAAGCAAATACTTTGCCGATATATGAAGCTTCATTGCAAAATCGAATATTTTCCTTTCAGTATCACTGATGGAGATGTAGCCGTGGAATGGATTAAGCAGTTCTTTCTGAGTGACATAAGGAATAGAAATTCCTGCCAAGAAATTCCTGTTTTAAAGAAAAAATGACAGGTTTTAAGATTAGGGCTAAGTGATAAACAGTTTCTTTGGTTTGACAGAGAAAAAAAGGCAAAAAAAACCACCAAAAAATTTGTATTGAGAAAGAAAAAAGAGTAAGAACAATACCAGAATGTAAATACAAAGTGTGCCCACTCCTTGAACAATATACATAACACTGGCCCTATCATAGCAGAAAGCGTAAGTAGGAAAATGCTACCATGGATGGTCAGGGGTTTGGAACACTTCTGTATGAGAAGAGAATAAACAAACTATGATTTTCGGCTTGGAAAAGAGTCCATGAAGAAAGGGTGATTTATGATGTTTTGCAAAACTGTTTTGTAAGGAATAAATAGTTGCAACAGTATATATTACTCTGATCATTGAACCATGAATAATATAAAGACAGTGAATAGGACATTAAAATGGCAGTTTATAAATATTCATTATAACAATTAGCAATAACAATTAACAGTATATATACACTAATTAGTTCCTTGTGAGGGGAAGAGGGACAGACACTACTCTCTTCTCTGTGGTAACCAGTGACAGGACCTGAGGGAATGCTCTGAAGTTGTATCGGGGAGGTTTTTCTTGGATATTAGAAGAAGGCTGGGTGCTAGAACAGACTCCCCAGGGACATGGTTACAGCACCAGGCCTGACAGAGTTCAAGAAGTGTTTGGACAATGCTCTCAAGCACATGGTGTGACTCTTGGGGATGCTGGAGGTAGGGCAGGAGTTGGACTCACAGGGCCATCAACAGCTAGTAAACATTGTGCTTTTAGCCCAATGCTGGCTTTAAAAATTCTCTCCATTTCTTTGACATAAGGTGGGAGAGAAAACCTGGGAAAGCTTTTGTCTTCCTTGGATTTTTAAAACTTTTTCCCTATGTATCCAGTATTGGTCACCATCAGAGTCCTGGTCTAGGTGGATATTCAGTTTGACCGAGTACAGCAGAACTTGTATTCTGGGGTCTAAAAAGTAGGACATGTAATCTGCCCTAATATATCATTAAATTTAGAGATGCATATGAAGAAAGAAGAGTAACCTGAGAAATTTATGAGAATCTTAGGCTGACACAACCTTAGGTGTTGGAATTACAAGCATTTCAAAATTATTTTATACAGATTCAAGAGATTTATACACAGTGGTAATCATAGAATCATAGAATGGTTTGCATTGGAACAGACATTAAAGATCTTCTAGTTCCAACTCCCCTGCCATTGGCAGGGACACCCTTCACTAGACCAGGTTGCTCAGAGCTCCAACCAGTGTGGCCATGAACACCTCCAAGGATGGGGCATCCACAACTTCTCAAGGAAACCTGTTCCAGCACCAAGTAATGCAAAGGACTTACACACAGCCTATGTTAAAGAGTTCCAAGCACTTGTAACAGACAAAAGGTACTTTTCATTCCTTCTGAAAATACATCATTTCATTTATGATATTCTAAAAACTTTTTATAATAGAATGAAAAAGTCTAAATCAAAGTATCCATCATCCAGCAGTTTATATGCACCTTTTTTTAATCAATAAGTTAATTACTTGGTACATTTTGATTTATATTTCCTCACTTGTCTGTTAATTCCAGAATATCACCCTTTCTGGGGAACCTTTCCAGTCTAATGTTTAGAGAGGATTAGGTAGTCTCCCTGATTATTTTAACAACTCAGGAATAACCCTCAGAAACTTAAGCTTTATCACAAGTCAGGACGTACAGTGGACTGTGGTCCAGACAGTGTTATCAGTTCCACAGAGTTCCCCTTCCTTGTGCAGAGCACTATGAAGTAACCATGTCTCTGCTCTGTGGGGATGTCAGTAATTAAATAGTACCATTGTCTGTAGGATGTCCATGTCAGGCAAAATTCTGGTGTTTCATTTGTAATAATAGAATAAAAATTATTTAATGAAATGTCAGTCTTTCAGGGGTTTAATTCTATCATCTTGTTGATCAGGATGACACATAGAATACTTCTGTTCCTTGGAAGCCAAGGATTATTTTGTCACCAGTGTTGGTGGGATCAGGGTTTCACCTCTGATATACAGGAAATAATTTTCTTCTTTGGAGAGACAATCTTATGAAGGATACAGAGGATATGATAACTAAGTTTGCAATGTTTACTTACGTGTTCTGCTATGTGAGAGATATCTCAGGTGTAATCAGTTTGAATTTTTATCTTCAAGTCATATTTACTGCTGAACTCTTTACTTAGAGCCCTTGATAATTCCTGTCAATAATATGGAATGCTAATATTTATAGTCTCCTTTTAGGGGATGTAAGTACAGGAATGTAAAATTATATTAACTCAAGAAACCAAAAGTAGGTTTTAATTGGTTATATAATATTACTCTTTTTTCTGAGAAATTTAGACATGGAAATTTCTGAGGAACTTACTCTAAACAATTATCTTTTTTTGAACTGATTTTATTTATGTATTTTGGAGGAATCATTCTGCAGTGATATATATTGTCTCTGTTCCTCTTTGTTATCCTTCTAACTCTGCTGTGACCTTCCCCACAGAGAATACCTGTATTTCCTTGACTCATGAAGCCCTAGTTCTTCTAAGTCTGCCTACCATGAAGTTACTGAAAGTCTGGCCTCATTGCTTCCTGCTGCCAGAGGCACAGCAGGTGCTGCTATTCAGTGCTGCTAGAGTCAGAGCTCTCCTTGTATGTTATCCAAACAGCAACATATTTCCAGAGGCATCTTCTCTGCTGCTTGGGAATCTTGTTCAAAATTATATTGGGGCACCCAAAACTGCACACAGCAGTTGAGGTGAGGCCCTGCCAGCACAGAGTGAGCAGGACAATCACCTTCATCAGCTGGCTGGCGATGCTGTGCATGATGTCCCCCAGGACACAGCTGGCCCTCCTGTGTGCCATAAGAAACACACTGGCAGGAGAATTAACTTGTGCTCTGAGAGCAAGAGAAAGTAGAAAGACCAGACAGAAAATTTATCCTGTGTTACCTGTTTGTATTGCTGCACATACATCTCATAAATACATTGTCACAAAAAAATCTTGGTATCAGAAGAATAAGGAGTTGCTTTTCCTCAACTCCATCTGAACCTGCTTGGTGCATTCTTAGGGCTCTAGGCAACTTTGGGATCTCAGAAGTATTTCACTATGGACTGACATTTTGAAATCCTGAGAGCTGTGTTAAAATTCCGTGACAGAAAAGGATTTCAAATCTGTGTTATCTCCAGACCACTGTTACTTTGTTGAAATATTTTATTTTTCTGTGGTATAGTTTCAGAGAACTCTATTTACAGTTTGTTTTTTACATTGCTCTTTGATTAACCAATTGCATGTTCTTTCATAAGCACTGAGGTCAGTCATTTCTTTTAACAACCTCCTACTCAAACCATCTTTCTCAAAATCATCACTGGAAACAGGGAAATGTTCATAATGTCACAAGCTTTCTATTCTGTATATATATTGTATTTAATTTAGAGAATAGTCTAATAAGGCTTCCAAATTCCATTAAATTACTTCAAATTGATTAAACATATTTGATAAAGTTACAAAGAGTTATCATACGACCTTTATTTTGTACCAACTCTAGATTACATCAACAGAAATTAGCCTTTAACTGTACCATACCTAACTCAAAATAACACCCTCTCAGAACGTAATTCTGGAAAAATGCAGAATTTCATGATTTCAGTTTACTTCATGTGCTAATCCAAATGCATACATCGCTAACTCGATTGGACTCCGTGAAGTTAAGGTGACTCAGAAGAGGAATAACAGAATGACAAATTGGTTCCAGCATAGTTTAGAGTAGGTTTCACCTTGCACTTCTGATATTTGATTGAGGTAGATCCTAGAAAAGGTCAGAAAAAAGAATACCAGTGGCACACCCTGAGAACTCTAGCAATGGAATTGTCATGAAAGTAAGTCATGTGAAAATATAAAGTTATACATGTAGGAACTTGCATTAAATGAATTTACGTTATGAACGTAAATCTCTGAAATGGAAGTGAAAGAAGGGAGATAAATTTGACAGGACTAATAATCAACAATACAGTGTGCCCACATGGAAAGGGAAATTCATCTTAGGTATTATGTGAAATATTTTTGATAAGTAAGTATTCATTACTTTTACACAAAATACTTTAAGTATTTTCTTTTAACTAATCCTTCACAATTCTGTCACATGTTCAAGAACAATCACTCTCTATTTGGAGCAAATAGATGGGGAAGCAACCAGTATGATCATAAGTTTGGACAGGCTGTTTTACAGGGAAGACTAAAAGAACACTTGGCTTTGTGAATCTCATAGAAGAAAGCCGAAGAGGAGACATGTTTGCTCCATGTAAACACAGCACAGTTAAACGTCAGGGCTGTTTAAAGTAACGGGCAAAGTCACAAAAAGACACAAAAGGAGTGGCCAAGGAATAAACTCAGAGCAAGAATTATTAAAAGTTCTTACCTATCAGATGAGATAGTTCTGGAACAGTTTTCCAAAAACAATAGAGAAACAGAAGAAAAAAAATTCCCATGAAGTATAAACAGTCAAGTTGTATAACTTGCTATGGGTTGTGGTTGTTTGCATGTACAGACTATTAGATCCAGTAGACACGGAAGACTCACACGTGAGTTACAGCATTCCATGAGCTGGGACATGGACAGTAAGAGTCACTTCTGAGATATTAACAATAAATTCCAGGAGAATGCCATAGCTTTGTGTAGCAGTGGGAGAGCAGGGCAAAGGAATGATCTTTCAGTCTGTATTTTGCAAGCTGTTAAATCCTGCTTAAAATGACTCTGTAGCTATGGAGTCATGCAGTTCACCCAGGAAAAGCAAATGTTGGCTCAATAGGTTTCAGCATCTGGATGATGCTCTCAGTCATGTGTTCCTGCGAGGAACTGGGAGTTGGATCAGTGATCCTTATGGGTCCCTTCCTACAGTGCCCCACGTTGGGCGCCATTTAACCCGGTATGGGAAAAGGAAAAGGTCCAGACCAGCGGGGGGTCCTTTGTCCTGAGTTGTAGGTCCACGTGTAAAATCCACAAGAGAGATCACAGACACTATGTGCAGGTTCAAAGCAAGAGCTGATCTGCTTTATTGTTACAACATGGTGGGTTTTTAAGGGACAGCAGAAAGGGACCATGGGAGCAAGGACACCAGGACCTGGGATTGGTGGGGTAACATGAATCCCAAGGGAAGAGGGGCAGGGACACAGGGGATTGGCTAAAGCAGCTGGCCCTGGGGGGTTGGCTAATGCAGGGGGCTGCTAGCACCTTTCCAGGGGGAGGAACATTTCCCTGACCACTGGAAAAGGTCACAGCAACAGTTCTTCAGGTGGAAGATTCTGGTAAGACATCCTCTGCTTCTTTCCATGCTCTGAAGGCAGCTTCAGACATCAGCCCATCTCCAACACTTCCAATCTTGCCGCGGTTCGGTGAAGGAGCACACAAGGGTCGGGGTTCAGGGTTGCAGGTCTCGGCAGGACTCTCCCGAGCTGAACTAATTTATTCAAACTGGAGGGCTATTTAAGGGGTCGGCTGGGGAGGTTTCTAGAACTTGGGAGGAGTATGCAAAACTAGGAATGATGATAGGACAGAACGTACATAACAATTAGGAGGAAGGGTTATGTAAAACTTGGGTTTGTTAGGTGGGGTTTACATGAATATGAATTTAGGAGGAGGGATTACAATAATGAAATAACTGGGAAAGAAGGGGAGAATGCACAATAAGGGAGTAACAACCATTCCAAGGGAGCAAAGTCCATAACAACAATATAAAACATAACTCCAAATGGAGGCATCAATCTAGTAATAGGTTTCAGCCTAAAGTCTCTGCATTATAGTCCTCAATCCTCAGTCAGGAATTCTGTTTATCACATGGTGTAGGATTCTTCTTCGTCCTGGCCATCTCCAACACAACCTGAGATATTCTATGATTCTAATGTGAATGATTGACACAAAGCAAGACCCTTACATCTCTTTCTTTTGCTCAGTGCTTCTAATAAAGTCAGAGGCAGACATATTGCTGTCCTAAAAGGGTTCCTAGTGAATATGTGAATACCTGAATACCTACAAGACTATATAGAATTAAGCAGCAATTTTAGGTATCTACCTTTGAACTTAGTTTTTAAAAGCGATACTATGCAGAAAAAAAGGACCTTTGCACACTTATCAGTCTGTCTTTCAGATGGAGTACATTTAAGCTAACTAAACCTGATTCTAAAAGGCAGAGTGCTTGAATTTAAGCCAATTTAAATAAGATTTGCTTCAATGACTCTAAGGCAACATGCATTTTATACAGAAAGATTTTCAGCAAGGTAGGTGCAATTTTGCACACATTTTTCTGATCTTGTATGTTATCAAGGTGCAGTGGTATATGGTGTTATCATATCATCAAGTTAAATAAGAAAGATTTTGGTATTTCTCTTTTACAAATTCATTCCATGTACATGTTTCATTTAGATAAAAGGGTTAATTGGCTTATGTTCACCAAAATGTTTTAAAAGAAAAAATTTGACTTTACAGCAAAATGAAAATATCTTTTGGGGAATCTCATTCTGGTACCTTAAGGACTGTCATTATGTTGGGCATTCAGTGGTAAATATGTCTCACTGGAAGTGAGTGAGAAAGAAGGACTATAAAGTCAATATACTGTCAAGCCAAATATCTTCACAAAGCAAGATGGGCTGTCAATTTCTCCTAAAGAAGTCTCAAAGGGAATTAAGTTATATTCTTCACTGCCTAAAAGTCCCTAAACATAGGTTACAGCAGGTTTTATGAGATGCTGTGCTTGCAAATTTATGCAAGTACATCTAAAAGAGCACCTTGCTATGCTTGCAACTGTCTCATTCTCATCAAGTCCGCATAGTGAGCACTGACCAGTGACCGAGGTGGAAAAGTTCACAACAATAAACTATTAAGTAGCCTTATACAACATGTATTAAAATCAACAAAGAACATTCCAGTCACGTCAGTAAACTCTGATTTGGATCTTGTAGGAATAAGGATAAGGAATAAAGTAATAGGATCTTGTAGGATATTAAGAGTGTCTGGGGTTTTGAGGTGTGGTCTTTTCCCCCCTCCGCAGGAGATTGTAACATCTGTTTATATGGCCATTATAGTTGAAAGTAAAAGTGACAATAAGAATTTCAAACATGCAAAAGGCCAGTTTAATTCCTGATCAAGTGTGAGGAAATTTAAGGGAAGTTTTTGATGCATAATTGTCGTGGGTTAGCAGGTTCCCCCCTCCCTGGGGGACTGTGAGATGGTTTGTCCAGGTTGATTTCCGGGACAAGACCAATCAGAAGTTCTGGTAATGCCTTTTGCAATTACATCTTTAAGAAACGGAAGAGAAGGTTAGTTGCGCGGTTTGAAATCAAGTAGCCATGTGAGGG
>JAWWES010000133.1:54017289-54046366 GCA_035583135.1 Lophotriccus pileatus
CCTTCCCTTCCCTTCCCTTCCCTTCCCTTCCCTTCCCTTCCCTTCCCTTCCCTTCCCTTCCCTTCCCAAACCTTTCCCCTTCCCAAACCTTTCCTCTTTTAATTTTTTTCTTCTCCCCCTCCCCCTTGTCTCTCTCTTTTTTAAGAATGCAAACCCTGAATGGTGTTTGTTGCAAATTGTTTCTGAGTTCTGGTTCCTCCTTTCACATCTGCCTCTGTAAATTCTGCATTGTAAAGACACCGAGGAAAATATGTATAAGCCAAATTCATGTTTTATGCCTCCCAGCTGAGAACTGACAGTGCTAGGCCACGGATTCCAGCACCTCAAACACTGCATCTAGTTCTGCATAGCAGGACAGCTTCAATAAAGAGTCGGTGCTGGAATCTACAAGCATGTTTCAGTTTCAAGATTTACAGTTTCACTGACAGGCTACCAATAGCTATGATATGCACCAATGTATGTAATGTTCTGAGTGGTAAGACCATTATAATAACAAAGTTACAACCTTACATTCCTGGGGAGAGAGAAAAGGCAAAGGCTGCTTCCCTGATCAGGCATCCCAGATGCAATATACTCTGCTACTAGAGGTTAAGATTAACTTGAAAATTGACAGCAGGAAGCCCCAAGCTCTCAGTCACAAAAGAGATATGGAATTATCCTCCAGGAAATAAGTCCTTCCTCTCAAAAAAAGCCCATCCTGCATCTATCAATTGACTCAGAAAACTGATGAGCATTCCCTACTCCTGGTAGATATGACTTGAAGATATCGTACTTAGTTGTACATTCATTAAGTACCTTCAGTTACACAGCATAATGTGATCAGTAGTTTTCAGCTTATCTTTCCCACAAAGCAAGAACTTTTTTACTAGCTGCTGATGTCAGAAAGCTTGGGGAGAACACTGAGATAAAGTACCCTGATCTAGCTGACTTCAGGCTTGATTTTCGACATGGAACCCCCTGCCATTTCACAGAATCAATCTTTCTCGCAACTACTGAAGTAACACCAGAAAAATGTTTCAAGCACATTATGGTGATGTTACTTGGATGCCATCTACTCAGCTAAAGAATGTTGAAATATAGGTTATATACTTTATAGTCAAAAAGTCCCACGGTCACCATATTTTGGGATTTTTTTACTAAGCAGAATTCAGCTTGCCCTGTCAGAAACGGACATGAAATAAGCTTTTATCCTGAGCAAGCAGGAGCAAAATGGAAGAAAGTCTGTGATAAAGAATATACAAGCAGAAACTTAAGTCAGATGCACTGCTTTCTTTTTCCTAAGGCTCCAAGACACATCAAAATGCCTGAAGCACTATGGTGTGTGCAGGCCCACTAGTGGCAAATTCTCTGCACAGGTATAAATAAATTCTATGGCAGCACTGCCACAAAAAACAATTGGTTAGGTAATTTGGCTTACCAATTAGTGCAGGCACCCCACAGAAGTACAGTTTATAATAAGTAATTTAAGCCATCTGCATGTAAAAATGAATTAATAGAAACACATGGAATCTGAATAATTTTTAAGCAGGTGAAGTAAGCTATTTTCTGTGTTGCACAAACATAATAAGGTCATTTAAGAAACAATTATGAGGCACCACAGGGTGAGTAAAGTATAAAACTAGAATGACTGATGGCCAATATAACCTTACTTAGTTCCCATAATTGCCTATGTGTTCTACAAAGTTAAGTAAAGGGACACATGCAATTCAGTTGCTCCAATATGATTAGCTATTATCAAGGAAATAGGATGATTCCAGAGCAGACACTTAGCTCAAGGAATACAGAATTAAGCAATGGTTTCTTCATACTGATGGTTGTTTTTTTAAAAAATTGCATAACTTTTTTTAGTTTATGCTTTGAGAAATGTTTTTTCTCACTCTAAAATGTCCATCAGCCTTCCAGAATTCATCACTGAGTGCCAACACAGTAGCTGTCATTCAGACAACTTTCTACCAGATAATTCAACCACCATGCTATCTTCTCCAAGGGAGTGAAATAGCAACATAACAGGAGCTTAAATGGTGGTTTTATCCACAAGATTATTCTGCTTGTGAAGAAGCCAATTTTGAAAGGTTAGAAGTCCTTTACATGCTTTACATTCTGTCAACAACACAATGTACTGATAAAAGTAAAGTTAAAGTAGTCTCTCCAATTAAAATCAAATAGCACAGGCCTTCAAAGTCTGCTAACTTATCCATGCTTCTCTGGCTCTCAGGTACTTATGACTACACAGATTTGCTTCTTATAAAGAGTAGATTATACCTTACCAGCTGTTTGGAAAAAAAAAAATCTTGATTTTACAGTCTATCAAAGCTTAACATAAGAAAGACAAAACATTTTTATACATCACTACTGACAGAAATATTGACCTTATTTTAAGCTAGTTAATATAAATTTTAATTGGGGCTTTTAGTTAAAGAATTAGAGTCCTTTTTCTAGTCAGTTTCCACGTGATGCAATCAAGCCTCAAACCTTTGTAAAGTAGAAAAGAGTAGTACAGAAAATGTAAATGGACTCTTAAATAGAAGTATTATGACCTTGAGATTTAAATGCACCTACCTAAATAAAAATCATTATTCCATGCAAAAATCCAACAGCAGAGCTGGAATGTAGCTGTCTTTTGATACATTAAACCTGGATGACTTAAATTAATAAAAAATGTAGAACTCAGCAAGAGAATGCTTATTAAAATCCCCCTTACATAGGTATTTCTCATTAACTTTGAAAAGCTGCTTATAGAAAACATTTCTCTAAGCTTAGCACCTTTCTGAAAAAAACTTTAACATATTTTTTCTACTCTACTGAATGGACTGCCATAAATAGCAGTTCTAACCAAAGTCATCATTTATTGTCCAACCAACTGTACAGCCCCTCTCAGCACTGCCTCAAAAGATTAATGTCATTTACCTTTAAAATATTCTTGGAAGTAGCTATAATTTTTCCCACTGAAGAAGTGAGGAAATGGAAAATAAATGCTTTATCAAGGATCCCACCAAAAATCAAACACAAGATATCCATGCAAATCACCTGGGTCCTAGTCAAGATAAAAATCTAGTAATCCAAAATATTTGACACAGTACAAAAATACTGACAGGCAGATCACTCTTTTCCATATTCTGGTTTAAGTTATTGTTGTGGTTCTCTCTGGAATCATATTTACCAAATTTCCTTTTTTCTGACATAAACCCCCTGCAGTCCAAAAACCCATTTTCTTCTGTCTCTGCTGATGGAAAACTAGCCAGTTTGGAAGTCTGGGGTCAGGGTCTGAAGCCCAGGCAAGAACCTGTGAAGTGATCAATTTTTTTCTTGCAACTTCAATCCTAGAGAATTTCAAAGGTAAATTAGAATCTAAATAGATAGTATTGATTTTGATGAACTTTACTTGAGAATTTTGGAATCTAGTGGACACAGCTCTGGAAATGCCTTCCCAAATATCTTTATCTCCCAATCAGAATGAGTCTCCCAGTGTGCCAAGCAGCAGTCTCAGGATAATTTACCTGCCACCCCTTGAGCTTTGCTTCCAAATTTGAATTCATATCTATTCTTTTAGAAAAGGAAATTTGCTTCTTAATATGAAAACTATCTTTCTTCAGAGGATTTAGACAAATACGAACAATTTTTCCCTTCATGTTCAGTTTTACAATTTTAGTTTTAAAAAATTTAAACTTCTATTCTCCTAAATAACTGAAGTCATCTGTTGCCTCTAATCCGACTTGTTCTTTGGAGCAGGAATTGCCTGAGTATTATCCTCAAAACCAGACACTCAGCCCAAATGGAAAGCAAACCTGTAAGCACAGCCTGTTTGTGCCTTCCAAATCATGGAAGTGTGCCAGACAAGTTTGTGTGCTGCTAGGCATGCTGCTTGCACTCAAATCTGTGTTTCAGATATGTGAGTGGCAGTTAAGCAGGATGCAGAGACCATTGCATTCAAAACCTCTTTGAGGGCAACTCTTTATGAGCAGTGGAGACATATCCAGTGGGTCTCACCCCATATAAAGCCTAAGCCACTATGAAAGTATAAAATGATAGAGAGGTAATAAAACTTTTTTTTTTTTAAGTAAAGGGAAAAAAGTCTATTCAGTCCCACATCATATACTTGTGTTTCACACAAACTTTATAATGATGCCTGAGCTGTGCTGTTCATGGCAAAGAATACTAAATATAATAATAAATCATAGATCTTTGTTAAATGGTGCTAACTAAATGTTTAGCAGCTGAACATGTTAGCCAAAGATATAGACCTCTTGCATTTTGTAAGACAAAAATTGTTTTTGAGGTACTGCAAGTATATAGAGAAGGATTTTGACTCCACTCTTGCAGTCTTTAAGCTGCAGGAGGAAAAAAATTCTATCACATGAAAATACTTACAGTGAACTAATTCAACATTTTCCTATTTTTTAGATCGGGAGTAAAAGTCCTTCAGAAAAAAAATGTCTTTATTCATTACTTTTCCTGCAATGCCTAGTACATTAGGACTGAGACCTCTGGCTGTAACTACTGCAAACAATCATAATGGAGATGAGAAACATTTTTCAAGTCTGCAAATTATTTCCAACTGAAGAACGCAGAGACTTTCATGACATGGCTTAAAAATTATTTCTTTGCATGATGAAAAGTGTTCCAAGGGATCTTATCTTTTATTGAGCATTGACAGTGACAACCTTGGAGCATTTCTCACTCATTTGGCATACTGATGTGTAGGCAGCTGTCTGAAAAATCTAAGATTCTCTTTGGGTAATAAGAGCCTTTTATAAAATAAGACTCAACATATAGGATTAGGATTGTTCACTGAAACAAACAAATTCATCTGGAGATTGGTAGTCTCTAGGGCCCCATGCATGTTCTGCTGTTTGTAAATCACTTCTCACTCTATTTCTGGCAGAAAATCCAAACTGTTCACCTTCAAGAAGTCTCTTTCCACTGCATCAGAGTTACAAATTCTAACACCAAAACCAGAGAAGGAGGCAATTCATGACCTTACTTTCTGCTTCTCCTGCCTTGTGACCCTGTCAGTATCAAAGATGTAGCTGGACAATTTTTTTATATGGTCTCACTATTTGAAAGTAAGATGAAAAAAAACCAAAACACTATTTTTTGAAAGAAAAGAAAAAACTATTCACAAATCGAGCATGGGACTAACTCTGAACAAAGAACAAAATCCCATTAAATAATTGCCCTATACCAGACGAGGCCTTTTGAGCCTGAACAAAAACACATACCAGCATATTTAATTTTTTCTCTCTAGGAAGAGAAGAGAAACAGTTATACTCAGTAACTGACTTCCAGTAATGCACAGGTGCCCATCTGTATGATCACTTGTCCATCTGACAATTAGCCAATACACTGATTTTTATCACTGGTACCACAGGGTCACATTTTCTTTTTCTGCAGAAGCTCTCTTTAAATAGCACCTTTTAGAGACAGCTGAAGTTCATCAACTGGTGACAGGAACTAGACAGTGCCATCTGCCTTAGCAGCAGTTCAGGTAATAGCAAAGAAAAACTAATTGCCAAACATGAAATGTCCAGGAGTGGATTCTTTTTTTTAATAACTTCCCATTAAAAGTGGACCTATGAGACACTATGTGATAGTTTGAAGAAGCACTTCAAGTCTGCTCTAAAAGAGCTTTGCAGCCATTCTAAGTATCCTATGTTGAATATTATGTTATCACAGTTTTGTTGCTTTTGGTATCTGAAGTAGCTGGAAATCTTTGGGTAATACACAAGGGGTGACTGCTGACTCTGGGGCCACAGAGACTGAGATGGGTAAGAAGCTTCAGACTGCCTCACACCTATGAGGCAAAATACTTTATTTCCTCCACAGGGGAAGGCTGACAGCTCAGGACTGCATTTCCCCTTCTGAGGTCATTTTGCAAATATGCCAAAGGAAAGGGAAGGAACGTGTCCAAACTGCGATGAAGATGACTAATAACTGCTTCTGGTTTTCATTCAACAACAATTTAGTTTAAAAGGCATAAACATAACTGCAGTCAGGGACGGTATCTCAAGTCTACCTCATCCCAGATAGATTTTCTCAGTTCTAGGCAACAGACTCAAGCTCTTTTCTGCCAGTGTTTCCTATTATAGAGATACCTTTGTTTTTTTCCACACAGTAGCCTGGGTTCAGCTGGATAAGTTCCTACCAGGTAGTCCGCCAAGAAAAATTGAAAATACAGGGTTTGTCTTCCAACAGTGAAGTGGCCCATGGACCTGGACCCACTCCCCAGGTGATCATGTACTCCATCACATAAGCTAGTGTATCAATAAAAGAGCAGCACTGTTCCAAGGGAGGAATAAACCAAGCTCTTGGCCCTTTGGGCGACTTGCCTGTGATCAAGAAGGGGTTGGGGCCTCTGGAGCTGCAGAGGTGTTGCCAATCTTGCAGCTGTGGTTAGGATGAGCCTGGAGAGTTCTCCAAACTCACAAATGTTCCTGTCCTTAGATGGATTTTCGCTCGCAGCATGTAGCAACATAGAAAAAAGAGCCTGGGTGTGTGCTTCAGGCCCGTGAGTTCTATCCAGGCAGCCAACTGCCTGTCTGTGAAGAAGAGTACAGGTGAAAACAGAAGTTTCCATGAGAAGATTATCTTCAAGAAAAACAGGTTGTTGGGACTACTGCCTGTTTCTTAGAGGTTATCAGTATTACAGTAAAAATTTAGCATACACCTCTCAACAGTATGTTCTAATCAAGCTCCAGTAGGTATTTATGCTACCAAGTAAAATTATGTCATATTTAGAAGATCCTTTTGCTGGCATATACACAAAATTTCTTGGACTCCTGCACTGATTAGAATATAATTTCTATATTGGGAATCATTAGGAAAATTAAAACAATGTCTCCTGTAAAATTAAACACAAGCTGCATGGGGAATCTGTACAGCCCTGTTCTCACTTTGGAATTTGGCAATAACACTTAGCCCTTTGGGCCAATATGTGTGTAATCTAGATGTATTATTATCATTTCTGAAGTGTCTATAACAGTGGTATCTATGCACTGAAGTTTGCCAAGACTCTGAACTCCCAAAGCAATGCCTTTCAAAAACTGTTCAAAAAATTACCTTTTCTACTACATTCTAAACTGTAGCATAATTATAAAAGGTCACATTATGAAAATTTGCATGGAACAGACTCAACACAGCAGACATCAAGAGAAGAAAGGCATTACTTCATCTTAATACTGCTTGTCCAGAGACATTCAAATTAATTAAAAATATGAGAGTTTTTAAAGAAGAATCATGTTTTACTCTGCTTCTGAGTCACCAGAGATGAGAGCATCCAGTTTTATTCCCACTAGTTTTATGTTTAGCATCAGCAAAATCTGTGCTCCATCATAGATCTCCAAATGAAAATCTGTCCTTCTCCAGAATGCAGTATGCCTGTCTTTTTACTGAACTTCTTAATCTCTTGAAAAGTGTCTTTTTTTTTTTTTTTCCCAGACTCTCTGCAGACTGTCTTTGACAGGATTACAGGAACCATGTCTAAATTATATTTCTCTATGAAGCAGTCTTGGACTGCCACATTCTCTCTGATCCAAATTCCCATGAGCCAAAAATGTTGGATTTGGCAAGTCTGCAGTTACACATAGCCTCCAGCTGTTCTATGATAGGTTAGGAAACAAACTGGCCTTCATCCAGCTCAAGGGATTCATATCAAAAGCTGTATAATAAGTATTATATCTGTGCAAATGTAAACATTCACATTTTATTCCCTTTTTCTCAGCAGTTCACAGATAATTTTCATATTACTAATAAAACAGTAAAAAGTGGCCTTTTCTTCTTGAAAGAAAAATTATATATTTAATTCAAGCTGAAAACTGTATGAAATCTTCAGCATTAAACACAGCCTCCTAACAAGCATATATAAAAATTAAAGCTGTTCCACATTTTAAGCAACATATACATAGTTTTCATACAGAAACAGTGGTTCAGAAAAGACTCAGCATTCATTAACACAGGTGTAAGCAGCTTTATTTTTGTTCCAAACATTAGTAGTGGATAAATGGCATTTCTCAATCTTTTAAAGCCACACATACAGGAATTGCGTGCATTTTATTATAAGACATTAGAAGGAGCTCAGTGATACACTTTACTGACAGGATGTATGAGCAATAGAAAAACACAAAACCAAAACCAAAACCAACCTTTTAAACCTTTTACAATTAAATAAAAGTGTCCATAATCAGCACAGAAATGAAAATCCATTCATTATCCACTGATCCTTGTACACCAAAAGGCAATATAAATAGCACCTAATAAAAGACCAAGAACTCTGTTTCTGAAGCAGCAAAACCAGATGAGTCAGATACAGAAATCATCTGTACAGGACTCACAAGATTAAATGAAAACCAATTTGATATTTAGACAGAAGGTAAGGCATCAGTTCTTAGGTAAAATAAGAATGTGGAGTGATAATAGGTATCAGAGACATGACTAATCAGACTAAACAGTCTAAAAAAGTAAGTTAGCAATTGCATTAGTGCTTTTTTCAGGTAAATCACTGTAAGAATCTAAGCCTGTCTTACCATAACAGTTATTTTGCTAGAATCATGACTGAAATTTCTTAGCAGGCACCAAGAGAATTATATACAATGGAGAAATTGAACTTCACAAAACTTTTGACAAATAACAGGGCTGGTATGTGCTTTGAGTGTAACTGCCTACACTTCAGCGAGATTAAATTTTTATTAAAAGACTTCTTCCTCCTTTTTTTCCCTTACTGTGAAAATTTGTATATCCTGCTGTTGTGAGACACTTCTTTTTATCACAGAAAAAATAACAAGGATTAAGAAAAAAATGACCTAAATAATATTATTATTATTATTTACACTTCCAATAATAAAAGATGCAATTTGAAAATTATTTGTATCACAACTGTCTCTACAGTCCCCTGGTTGGGATTATGCTAAGCTTTATATCAGCAAATGGTGAGATACAAACCTGGTCCAAAGATTTTACAGAATAAGTGAGAGGTATCAGGGACTACAGCAAGTAGTAGCAGCTTGGCAGTAACTTGGCAGCTACCAAGTTTCTACTAGATATTTTGCTGCTGACCTCCTGTATGGAGTATTACAGAGGGTTCAAATTATATGGTGCTGGCTAGAGCAGTCTTAAAATGGATTCTAGGATCCTAGGATAGTTAGGATGAGATAATGAAGATACATAGAGAAAAAAAAACAAAAAAGGAGGAAATAGAGGAGGCACATCTACCAAACTGGGAGATGTAACATATGCACCATGAGCCCCCTATTCGCACGCTTACACATATTTGGGTACCCTGGCCACTCCTGCCACTGCCCATTGCCTGCAAATCACAGCAATCGAGAGATCAGGACCCTGCCAAGTGCCACAGCACACACCCACAGATCAGCTCAAACGTAACCTCAGTGACTTGTTCAACATCAGAAAAAAGTTAAGGACCATTCTGGAGGAGAAACAAGGATTCCTAACTCCTGGCCAAAAGACTCTACAGATTTATATTGTGAAAGCTGATTGAGAAGAAAATGAATATGCAGTTTAGGAGCATCACAGAGGTACGTGGAAGAAAAGGACCTCTTACCACAATCTGTGTGTTACCAAATGTCCAAGAAGACTCTGGCTGTCCTTCTCAAGGATTATGCTACTCCCCACTCCCCACCCACAACAGATTTACCTCCTGATCAATAATAAAGAATTTGCTTTCCCCAAAAGGCCAGGCAGACTAGAAGTAAAACACTTCTGTATGTAATCACAGACAAAAAAAGAACTTTAGCTTTCGCTGATTAGCGATTACAAGATTAGCTCTGGGAGGAAAAATTCTGTAAGATTTATAACTGGAAAGAACTTTTATAGGCCTTGTGGACCATCTGGTAGAATTGAACAGAAAATTATGCTTGCATCATAGAATTCTTTGCTGGCACTTTCCACTACATCTAAGGCTTTTTCTGTCAAGGACCTCTCCGCACATTTTGCTGACACTAAGATTCCCTGAGTGAAAAAATTAGCTTTGCCCTCATTATAATGGACAACTTCTCTCTACACTTTCATTCTACCATTGCAAATGAAATAGTAACACTTAAAAGGGACATTTTGGGCCATTTACATTTACATTTGGGACATTATGCAATTCTGTTCCTTCCTTAACGTGTAAGGCAATACACACCACATCAAATATGCCCTACAGCTCCTCTGCCGTTCTCTTTACCAGACTCTTTAAAAAAAGATCCGAAGTCATGGTTCTGCCATTACTTGTGTCTGTAGGAGAGCAGACTCTTGCAATATAGCCTATATTTGGTAGTTCTTGAAAGTCTGCTTTTTCCTCTTGTTCAAACTGAAGTCTTTCCTTCTCCCTGCTTGTGACAAGCTTCTCATGGGAGAACTAGTTTAGAACAGCAGTGCCATAAAAAAGGCATCATGATAGATTCTCCATGATGTAAATTAGAGTGCTCCAGTCCAATCACATCCACATCAAGGTCTTCAAATGAAACCTCCCACTGAGATAGAAGCTATTGGATTTCCATCTGTGTGTCTCTTGCTGTCAATGGCTATTGTTTAAGTAAACACTGGTTTGTAATACTTTCTTTTTTTCTTATTCAACACATGTTGATGCTTGGTTAAAAGGAAAGAAAATTGCAGTATTAAAAGACTAGTATTTTCAGCATCTTGTGATGTAAATTGCTAATTTAAAACCCAAAATATTGTTAAAGTGTCTTTATTTAATAGCAGATGATTGCAAGCTGTAATTTGCAAGCTGTAGTTGCAGATGGCAATGTTTTTCTCTCTTTTCAGCAGTACAGTAAAGTATTTACTGCAGTGATCTGCAGACAATGACATACCAACTGCAAAAGAAATGCTTAGAGGTAATACGAACTATCAGAATTCCCATGAGATCCACCATGGAAGGACCTGCAACTAAAGCATGAAATGTAAATGCCAATTAAAACATTAAAATCTCTTACATAGTCTCAAATAACAACTCTTTGCTATAGACATTTTTAGTACTTTCAATTGCCAAGTATTTTTGTAATACAAAACAACAACTCTTGTTCTCTTTCCTGAGTTTTAATCTCTTTAGATCGAACACACTCATTTTCCAATTCAGACCTAGAGGCCCAAGTCTGGATTTGAAACTGACAGCCACCATCTGGACCACACCAGCAGAAAGGGTTATATGTGATCTGGCATGTGTGAAGCATATCATTCCAGTTTTTGTACATAAGGACATGCCAAACACCAAGAATGTATTAAGCAAAAGCTTTGTCTTTTATTTCATTTTGTTAAACAATTCATTAATGTTTATTTTTCAAGAGAAATTTTTTTTAACACCATTTATTTAACAGCATTGTATGAAACATTTAAATACTGCATTCTGTAGTGCCATCTAGGGGATTTAAAACCTGAAATATAATGCTCATCTGATTTAAAAAAAAAAAAAACAAACACAAAACAAACAAACAAAAAACCCCAACAACAATAAACACTAAAAAATCAGCTATGAGTGCCAGGGAAATTTCTTATGTATATCTAGTGATTTGGATTACATTTTCCTGCTACAATAGGAATATTTGAACAAGGTACATGTATAATGTCACATCTGTAGAATCCATAAATAGGAGATGTATTAGTCTATACTTCTCTTTATAGCCAAATAATTCACAAAAGCAATCTTGAAAAAATATCCCAAATAAAATCGGTGTCATGTTCTGAAATAGGATTTAGAAAAAAAAATTCTAGCCTTAGTTCAGTTACCAGGAAATACATGAGGGTTTTTTTTCCTCAACAGATACTTATAAAAAAAATCAGACATATTTTTGTATAAAATTATAGGTAACTGAAATAAAACAAGAGAGCTACTGGCACTTTCTTCAATACTCAACTTCATTCAGATTATTTTTTATCTAAAGCTTCCCAAACCAGATGCCATTACATAGTAATTTCCAATGAATCACTGAATAAATTTTTAGGAATTATTAATTTTGTATTGTATTGATAGCTAGGATGATCTATAAGCTCTTTGAACACATTTGCATCACCAACCAAAACAAGTTCACACATTAAATAAGCGATCACTCAGAAAGGAAATGCAAAGAAAAAAACTATGTAGACCAGAGAACTACAAGCCTACCTTCACTCAGACCACAGACATGGTCCATTAGTTCATTACCAACACATAAAAAGAGATATTTCTGGATCATCAACAGTTATCAGCTGCCAAAATGTCATTGAAAAAGGTAAATAATTGACACAAGTATAGAACCTACATACTCACTAGTCATAGTCCCCATAGATCAATTTCCTAACATCAGGATGCAAGACAGGACCATTACTTTACTTCAGAATTTCCAGACCTCACACTTTGACATTCTATCTGGAAAACATGTACATTAAACATTTACAATTATTTGCTGAAAACTACTTGTTCATAAGGGTAAGATTTGAAAAGCACCTAGTAAGTGTTCTAAGAACACATATAACGTGGCTTTTGACATGCCTTTTATTTTGAGCTATTTTAGGCAGTATTCAGCCTTTGATCCTAAAAGAAGCTTCCATATTCAGCTGATTGCTTCCAGCTCCTCCATCCTCTCACTGCAGTGTCACCTAGATGCATTATCCTTTACATCCTCCAGTCGCCCACTCTACAGCATAAAATAACACACACCTTCTCACCTTCCCAGTCCATGTTCCATCTTCTTCCCCACATTTTTTACCACATTGCACCAAGCCAGTGCTACACTGCCAAGGCCTCTACCTTGTGCTCCCACTTGGAAGGACAAAACACAGAATTGCCTTGGGCACTTGAGAGTGCATAATGGAACAGGCTGATACTACACATCTTCTGATCACTTGTAATTCTAGTTTTGCCCAATGCAGATCAACAGGTATATCATAAGGAAAGGAATGAAAGGAAAAGCAGAGCCTCTGGATGTGTATTCCTATGGGAAGTCATTCTATTATTTGTAATTAGCCCACAATACCTTAAAAGGGATTTACAAGGGATGATGCAGTATCTGAAAGTATGATTCTGTTAAGTCATGTTAGATTCACTCCCACCTCCCCCAGCAGCTCCAGCCCTCTTGCCCACCTGCTGGAGTCCAGCCCAGGGCACCTGTGGTCTCTGCCCAGCCCAAGGAACACAGCTGCTGCTTTCCCAATTGCAGGTTCAAGCAGTAGCAAAGCTGCACATATGTCCTAGAGACACACATGCATGTGAACACACGGACACATGCGCACGCATACACACACACATACACACAGAGGACACTGACACAGCCGGTCACACAGCCTGCCACAGACAAGGTGCTGCCTTCAACAGCACCTACTTACAGAATTCACAAAACACAAGCCAGACAGCCAAGTCCCCTCCTCCTCTTCAGCTGGTAGAGACAGGAGGTCACTAGTGCAGGCACACACATGACAATCTCTAGATTCACAAGGACAAACATATTCACAGTTCTCTTGAAAACCAGCACAGTCCCCCTGCCTGTCCAGCACCCAGGTCTCCTATTCACCAGCTCCTCTAGCTTGATCCTCACTAGGTAGCATACACACTTACACACTCATCCTTCATACACATTTGCAAGTCTCTCTGGATGTACCAGCACAGACCACATAATCCCCCAGCCCCTTCTCCCCCACCCCCAGTAGCTGGGAACACACGGAATTCCTGTCCTAGTGGCTCAAAGTTAAAGATCCCCACTCACTGCAGCAGGTGGCACAGAGGCCACACTGGCTCCAGTAGCTGACACCACAGGCACCCTCACCCCTGGCCTGATTCCACTAACACAGAACCCTTTGACACACATAAAGATCTCACAGGTGACTGGCACTTAGTCCATGCAACACACAGACACAGAGGACAGAGAGTGAGGATACACAGAGAGACAGTGAAGAAAAGTTTTAATGAGACCTAAGAAGATAGGACATACTGCAGAGATCAGGTGCAGGGCTTGGTCAGACAATGTACCAACCAGCATCATTTTACAGGGGACAGGTCTCCTTCCCTCCAGGTTCTCTCTGGATTTGTACTGATCTGTCTATTCTTGGTCATCTCTTGATCCAGGGTCCCTGTGGTTTACAGTTTCATCAGTTGCAAAGTCCAGGTTGATCTTCCTGGAAGTGACATCTGTGGTTCTTTGATATCTCACAATTACTGTGAGTCATAAGGTCTGTGTTTTCTCACTGTCTTCATGTTTGCTTTATCAGGTCTGTGTCTTGGAACATTTTGGTTTCTGGCTTCCCCCTTTTTCCCTTGGATTCCCAGTTGACAAGGTGCCCCAAGGACTCCAGATTACCTCACTGCAATAAACATTCTGACTCACACAGGTCCCCATCAGTTAGAGTGATTGATCAGCTTTGGTTCCCATCACTGCCTTCCTTATCATTTGTCCATCATGTTTGTATCCTTCTGTGTTCTTGTTTATGGCTTCCTCCTTTTCCAATTATCCCTTGTCCCCTGATGTTGAAAAGGTACCAGATACCCTAAAAGCAGCAGACACTCTTCTGTCACACAGCCTTGCACACACCCTTCCATCATGTGAAAGGGCACACCAGAGGCTCTGCCTTCCCCATGCTGGCTGATGTTGCTAATCTACCTGCCTATTTCTCCTCACTTTTTTTGTGGAACTGTTTTCATAGCTTACTGTTTCCTTTATACGAGCAGTGACCATAGATAGAATAGTGTTAATGGAAGAACAATCATATTTTTTTAATTTTTCAATGAACACAGAACTATGCAGAATATTACCCCAAAACTAGAGAAACAGTCAATATGTTTGAGATTTTCCAGGGGGCAGGACCTGAACTAGCTTAAAAACTTTGAGTGAAATAAAGTTTGAAGCAGTGTTGATATAGAAAAGGATGAAAAATACTAGCTTTACAACAGCAATTATTTTTGAGGATAACAATCTGTTCACATAAAACACCATCTATATTTAAAATAAGAAGTCACTGGAGATCAGGGGAATTACAAAGCAATGAGACTCACTGTGGTTTCAGAGAAAGTAATTAAGAGCCTAATTAAGGACAAAACCATATAAAAACAAAAGTAAAGCTTGATGGGGAAAAAAACAGCAAAGCTTCCACAAGAGGAAAGCACTTTTTCCTACCCTGATATATTTCTTTCAGGCAATGAACACTCGAACAAGATTTTGTGGGCCAAACTCAGGAGCTTGAAAAAACCAACTAATTCATAGAAAGGGCAAATTTGACTTCACAGTAGTATAAGATAATGTACCCAAGCAGTAAACTGATAGTCTGGAAAATTAGATCTTACTTCACCATACCCAGCTGGTGTACCCAGTATCTGATAACCATAATAAAGTGGGTGCTCAAGGTGATTCTAATTGACTTGCTATACTTTGCGTGACAGAACTGACAGTTAAGGTATCTATAACAGTATAGAACTGCTAAAACATCCCTATATGGACAGCCATGACAACAAAATTATGGTTTTATTTTCACTATATGGAAAATATAGGGGTTGAGGGGAGTAATGTATCTCATCTATTGTCACAATAAATAAACATCAGTTTGGAAATAGCACCTGGGTCTCCAGATTACCAGTAACAACTGTATTTTTACTTTTCTTTACAGCTCTATACCAATAGTAAAATATGAGGAGTGAGGCTGGAAACTCACTGGAGCTTCCAGTGTGTTCCTATAGAAGATTGTAAGAGACGTCATGGGGTCAATCTAGATTGACTGAACAGAGAATGCTTTTGAAAGATGCCAGGGAATAAAAGCAGAGCATGATTTTGATGGACAATCAAGTGACCAGAATTGTGCAGGCAATTTAGACACATCCACTGAATTCTCTACGGACTATGGGAGGATCAAGGCAAAAAGCTATGCCCAAGAATATATTGCAGTTCAATAACATTCACATAGAACATCAATTTTGACTTTGTTCATTTGGTTTTTCAATTAACATTTTCCAACCAGAACTTTCTGTCAATATGATTTCTAACAGGCTTAAGTTGTATTGCTTCAGGGGCAATCAAAATGTCAGAAACTCACAAACACAGAGCATCCCTGACGAAGTGGAAATCTCCTGAAGGCTCACTGCACCTGCCTCTAGGGATAATGGTGCAAAGAAAATGCAGACAAAAGTCAAAATAGCATTATCTTCTATCTGGCCGAGAGCATAGACCCAGAGAGAAACAGACATCCTTGGCACAGGAACAGGTGGATGCATACCTGCATCACAAATAATGCTTTGTTTTCATTCTTCATAGTGCACTAGGAGACAGATATGGTGATTTAACAAGGAGACCTTTGAACTAGGGGGTCTACATCCAGAGGAAAGTTAGAAAGTAGTGTATATGAAAGTGTTCATAGGAGAGGGCTGCAAAGGCACAATCCTGCTTCACATGCTTCCAGAGCAGTGCTCAGTGCTTGGACATGAAACAAAACAGAAACCAAAAGTTATCTTGGTGGACTAAACAACAACAGAAGCTGCAGCCAACAATAACAGAAGCTGCAGCTTGGAAGGTTCAGGCTGGACTTCTAAAGCACTCCTCACTGGGAGAGTAGTGCTGCGCTCAGTAGTCGGCAGATTCACTGAGCTGCATATTGAACTAGAGGACTTCCAGGCATTCTTTCCAAACAATTCTAGGATTCTGTGACATATTTAGTGTGCTCCATCTGCTAATTTGAATGCAGTCTATGGGATAGGACTAGTGCTCTTTTGAAGACAAACACCTCAGCACTAAATAAAGTGAACGTCAGCTTCTCTGTATCATCTTGGTCTACAAATCTGCTCCTACTGTGTTGCACTACTTACTAAAATAGACAAGGCCAAAGAAGACAGTTTTAATACCTGTAGGAACTTAAAGGCTACTGATACAAACCCAGTATGATTTTCAAGAATTTCAATATCCACCTCTATTTCTTCTAATACAAAGGTGAATCCTTCTGAAAAATCCCCTTTGGCATCTATCTGAATCTTCAAGCACCTTTTAAAATTTAGCCCTAAATTCTCTAAGCTCCTTTGGAAAATCCCAGCCTTTATCCCTTTAGGAATGAAAAGAATGAACTGCACAATTTGAAGTTAAGAAAAAGTAATAACTCATGCACATAGTATCAGCAAATTAACTACAAATATGTGCTTAACATTCTTCAAGAGAAAAGCCCTGCAAAAGATAGGACACATCAGAAAGCTTATAAAGCAAGATAACCATTATTTTCAATATAATTCTTCTAACCTGATTCTGAAGTCCTCATTTTAAATTATTTAATGGTTTTGATCAGGCCACAGTGTTTTTTTCATCATTCGTTTCGCTGACTAACATAAGAAACATAATTATCCGTCAATTTTATAAAGTTTGCATTTCATCACATTTTTAATATTATAGAATTAATCAGGCAGGAAACTAGAATGGATCAAATTAAATGAATGATAAAAGTAGGGAAAAAACCTCAAAACTTATTTTTAAACAAAATGGCAAGCTAGGAAGACTTCTTGTTCTCATGATTTAATCCCAGCCTGCAACCAAGCACCATGCAGCCACTCACTCACTCCCCTTCATAGGGATAGGAGATGGAATCAGAAGAGTAAAAGTGAGAAAACTCATGGGTTGAGATAAAGACAGTAAAGCAAAAGCTGCTTATGCAAACAAAGAAAAATTAAGAATTCATTTACCACTTCCCATGAGCAGGCAGGTATTCAGCCATCTGCAGGAAAGCAGGGCTCCATCACACATCATGGTGACTTGGAAAGACTTTCTTTGTCTGCACACTGAACATGCTGCCTTCTTCTTCCTCCCCCAGCTTCATATTCTGAGCATTACCCCACAGCGGGTGGAATTTCCCTTGGGTCAGTCAGGGGCTGCTGCTCCAACTGTGTCCCCTCCCAACTCCTTGTTCATCCCCACCCTCTTTGCTGGTTGAGTGGAGTGAGGAGCAGAAAAGGCATTGATTCTGTGTCAGCACTGCTTAGCAATGGCTTAAACATCCCTGTGTTATGAACACTGTTTTCAGTAGAAATCCAAAACATAGACCCCATATTCCCAACCATTCAACTGCACTAGCTAAGCAGCTCCTCTATGAGGCACTTGTCAAAAAGAACTGGCTAAACTGAGGCAACAAGAATTTTCATGGCATGAGCTGAAATAGAAAAATAAGTTTCCCGCTACCTACTGCTGTGCTTTTATTTCAAATAATTCTTCTTAATCCCTACTTTATTTACTTTTTTGAGCAGTACCCAAAGTCTGGCAATATTCCTTGGGGAGAAAAGACATCGATTTTACATGACTTTGGATCATCTGGTCTCAGACTTTTCTAGGTGAAGACGGACCACAACAGACTTGTGCAGCACACTGCACTACCTCATAGACTAACAGCAGAAGCAAAAAGCTGACACTGTAAGGAGGAAGAAGCATTTTTAATTATGCTGTCAGGTTACTAAAAAGCAAGTTCCCTGTTCAACCTATGCTATAGATAACCTTCCTCATGCAATATTCACAGCAGAGTTCTATCACATTATTAGCAATCTCTTAGCATCAGAAATAATGCTGGTGACACTTGTCACCTAATCCTTTCATTACAAGTTAGAGTAGGATCAGCAGTAGGAAGAAGTTGTATTTCTCTGAAGTTATCTCCATAGAAATGGCTGATTTAATCCTAACCTTCAGTTTATCAGTTCATAGCTTTGTCCTTTGCAAAAAGCAACTACTTATAGAGAATGATACATGATAGTCTCTATTAATATTTTCATCCTTTGACACATTGCATATCCCCACTGGAATAAAACAATTAGAAACACAAGTGCAAATTTGCTGCAGCAGCCAAAACATTCTGAATGCTCAGTCCTGTATTAAGCAGCTAACTTGGGACTTCTGTGCCTTGGCTTTTCTCCCCATGGTGCAAGTTAACCAGCTGGATAGGTGAAGCAGTGATTATTACAGCAGGTCAAGAGAGCACAGAAACCATCAGTGAATTAAAGATTTGGAAGCACGGAAAGTGATATGTAGAACACCTATTTGCTGAGTTCAGCAGCACTTAAATTAAACATTGCTTATGTGACTTTTCCTTCACAGGAAGCATAGTATTTCAATTTGTCTCTCATTGCCTGGCAGTCCTATACACATTTAACTCTTTACACCAGCCTGTGTGCCAGTTCTCTACAGCATCCCATCTGTGTCTGTTCTTCAAAACACCCACAGATTCTCTGTTTCATGCTGCATCATCATAATACCTAGAACTGGCATCATTGAGCTGACATTATACTGAGGACAACAGCCCTCAAACATGGGACCCCACACATCATGGTCACTGCTGAACTGAAAGAGAAGAAAGAATGACCCTGTGGTTGGGACCAGCTGCCAGCCAGATATGCTGAACCTGCTAGAACTTTGATATATTACTGCATGCCAGTGGCAAGTACTGGCTCCTTCAGAAGTGTTTAGCCTCTCTTTCAGCACTCTCTGGGTTGGATCCATGGCAGTTGTCATCTCTTACAGTTGCTCATTACCTGCATTTTGACAGGTTCCGCTCACTTAGGAGTCATTACACAAGGAAGAGGAAACAATAAACAAAATTGGCCAAACCATTCAGAGGATAACACATTCCAAGGAACACCAACCAACTGGGGGCAGGAAACAAAAAAATATTCTCCTTTGTTCTCTTTTTAAGCTCTTTTCTCATCCATCTTTCTCCTACTATTGCAATATGGTTTTTTTCTGTTGAATTTTGAACTCAGAAGTAGTAATTGCATTCGTGATTTTCCTTTAACTGTCAGTTGTTGTCTATGTTTCTTCTTTCTCATGTTTTGCCAAGTGCTTTTTTTTCCCACTCATTCACTCCATCCCTCCTAATTTTTGCAATTTTTTTACTTCTTCAATATTTCTCCTCAATATTGTATCCCCTTTTCACCTTCAAAGAATAACAATATCTATCTTACATCATTTTCTGTAAAATCTTAGACACTAAAGCAAGGGACATCTGTATAAAACCATAATTGTGTGGATATGTATGTGATTGGGCAGACCCTTCTATTTAATTTACGTCCCAATCAAACAAGACGCTGTGACTTCATTTCATGCTTTGCCTAAAAAAAGCAAATTGTCTTACTATAAAAAAAAAAGCAATGGAAAAGCAAATGAGACAGACACAGAAAAAATCTACTGAACATGATGATGCTTGTCCTTGGTACCTGAATTTAAAACATACTGTTAGTGCCCCAAAATAATAAGCTGAGTCATTTTTCCAAGTCAGGTATGTGTACGTTAAAAAATCTGTTACCCTGACCCTAATTAGAAATTACCTAACTAATGCTCTGTTTATGATGGGTAAAGATCAGGAAGGGTTTTGTATCATTAAGAAGCTATGACATTGGTCCCTTAGGAAGGCAAAAAAGGAAGAAATTCTAAAAGCATAATGTATATTATATGCCAAGAGTTAGTGAGCCATTAATTGTACTTGTGACAAATTTAATAAAAGAAACTATAATTAACAGCTATCAAGATGCTGAGCAATTCACCAGGAAGTACTATCAAGATGCCAAGCATTTCACAAATGAAATACTATCCTCGAAAGCAACACAATGGATGACCTACACATATTTCATGAAACAGATAAAAGGTCCTGTGAGCTGAACAAAATATCTGCACTGGTGCCAATGGTCCTTCAAGATATTCTATTAATCTGTTTAGGATCAGTTGCACGATTTTTTAGGAATGTTGCAATTATTTTTTAGATACTTCTTAATTAGAAATATTTAATTGATACTGTATTGCCTTCAGAGTGCTTCTGGTAGACACATTTATAATATAGCTAAAATGGAGCAAACAATTAAAGATTAGATTCAGAAGGGATGAGGTCATAGCTGGACATTAAACTTAAGCTTGACTCTCCTTTTCCATGCCACCGGGTTCTCATTTCCATATTGTCTTTTCTTCTTCACTGGACTGTATATCTGTACAGCTATATTTGAAGCAGAAAGAGAAGGTTTAACTACACAAATTTTGGGCTATTTGCTAGGTGGGTCTGTTCCCTACGTGGGTTCACTAAGCAGCTGCGAAAACAGAAGTATCAAAACAACAATGAAAGAGCAATGTAGGGATTCCCTAATGGTCATGGAACTTTCTTAAAAGAGAGGTAACACAGATTTGTATCCCAGCCCTAGAGGGGAAATACAACTGCTTGGTTGTAACACAGATGTAAATTCCTCCAACTGCGTTTTTGAACTAGATACATCTTTCCTTGAGTCTTGTAGAACATTTTTTTAATTGATGAACCCTGTGGGAATGTAGGTGGAAAATGAGTGCCAAGTCCTTCAGCACATATCATAAGCTGGAATATAGACTGCTCTTTGTACAGTGCACTCCATGCAGCAAGTGAAGCCACAGAGCAGGAAGCAAAGGAGTAGACACAAGAACAGATGGGAATGTGAAGGATAAATTGAAACATGAAGAAGAGAAAGTGAGAGAGAGAAAAGGGCAGAAAGGAAAATGGTACCTATCACCTGAATGAAGGTTTGAATTTTTAGATGCTGACAATTTCTTTCAGAAGTCTTTCTTCTTTGTTATTCTGCTTCTACTGCCTACACTCTAATAAACCTGTTGTTGTCTCTCCCTTCATGCCCTCGACTACAAAACAGCAAAATCACTACAGGTATTACCATGTTCAAGACCGGCATGATCTCACTTTCAGAAAAATATTTTGAAAAATGAGAAAAATAGAGACGTTTGCTTCAGAAACTTGTTCCAGGAGTTTAACATTCGCATTTCAACTACAGTGAAATTATTATCTGATATGGAACATGCTCTGAAGTCCTAAAAGCAAATTTATATATTCTTTATTATTGAGATAGAAGGAAATAGCACCATGCCTAGCACTTAGAGGAAAATATAGCACTTAGAGGACAATATATTAATATTCCTCCCCAACCAAAATCTAGCAAAGAGGGTCTAACAGCCAAAGCCATGGAATTTTGGGCAAATACTCTTACTATGTTTCCAATAATTTTAATTATTTTTTTTCTGCAATCAAGAAAATCCACTTTCACCTTATCTGCACTGTGTAATTGGTCAACTACCTCACTTTTTTTTTCTTCATACTCTCTGACTGATTCAATAAATAGTGATAGCTGATATTTCATTTCATGCATAAATTTTCTTGTTCTAGTCCAATTTGAGAAAATCCCAGGTGTTTACACAATCAAAACCCATTACTACTAACTTAGATCAATAGCTATGAAAGAGTAATAGGGACATGGTCAAACCAAACAGCTGATGGCAGGTCCTTCAGTTAAAATCATGAATACACTATTGTAGGCATTTCAGCACTCCTGAGAAGTTGTATGTCAGACAGTATCTGGTAATCCTGAAAGCAAGCAAGACATGGACTCTGCATCACTGAAGTTGATGGTGCATTAGCACTATAGTCTAAATTTCCAAAAATAATTGCAAGACACCAATATGAATGCAGGAGTCACTTTAGTCTTGACTGGCTAAGTGTCCAAACCAAGTTTTAGTGATGATTTCAGGGAGAAAAATGCTTTCTGATAAGAAAATAATAATCTCATGAGGAGTTAGTTGGGGTAGCAGGTGTTTTTGTTGGTCTACAGAAAGGCCAAGACAGAAATTCGTAACACTTTATTCACGGAGACATAGTTACTGAGAAAGCATTCAGCTGCTGGCCTCATGAGAATATTCAGCACAAAGCACATCCTTTAAAATTAATAGGCTAGGCACAATCAAACAAAACCTTTTTTTTTCTTTTTTTTTCTGGCATCATATAAGGCTTCTCACAATGAACTTATTTTTTGCATTCTGCAGTATATACTTATTTCTTCTCTGGAAACCCCTCACCTAAGCTATATGGTTAGCCTAAATTTTGTCATTGGCCATTTGTTCTAGTGTGGACTATCAGCCTTGTCCCTGGCTGTAAATGTCAATCCAAGCATTCCTGGCAACTGCTTTACAGCCAGAAAATCATTAGCAGAACTAAATTCAGCAAGCTTATCTAATTGCATCACCTCAGTCAACCTTTCAGTGCCCTCAGGTGAATATAATATGGTCCAAGGTTTTAAAGACATTCAATTTCTCTAAGCAGTCTCTAACATGTTGCTTCTCTGTCCCATGTTGTTCCCCCAACCTCCAGTTGTGATGATACTGAAAATTTTGCTTGTGAAGACAGAGGCAAAAAAAGACAAAGAGTCATTCAGCCTTTTCTGTACCATCTGTTTTTCCTACACTCATCAATGGACCCACATTTTCCCTGAATATCCCACTGATTCTAGCATATTCTCTTGTTTATCCCTTATGTTCCTCTGATTTTGCTCCAAGTGCTCAAGCAATTCTGTTTGTATTCCTCCTTTGTTGCCTAGTTTCCACTTCTTGTGTGTTCTTATGTTTCAGTTCATCCAGAAGCATCCTACCTAGCCAAGTGACTTCTGCCAAGACTTCGCATCTTCCTGCAAATGGAATAGAGTTAATTTTTGAACTAAGTTTTCATTGAAAAACAACCATTTTGCTTATGAACTTTTTTCCCTCATGGCAGGTTCCAGCAGGAATTCTGCCTAACAGTTTGAAACCTGGGCAAAGAAATTGCCAAAACAGATTGAAATCTGCTTTCCTGAAAGCCAGAGTCTCAACTCTGCAGTGTGTCTTTCCAGCTTTCCTTCAGACCCTGACCTGAGAGATCTGTGAACAGCAGGTCATGTACACCATTATAATGTCTGATTCCTCCAGGATTTGCAATGGGAAGCAGCCAATATGCAGTGCAGTAGCTTCTTGAATTGCTTGCATATTGCTGCCCCTCCAGAGAATGTCTGGATGGTTAAAATCCCACACAAAGGTAAGGATGTATAGGCAGCAACCTGCTGTTAGTTTTTAGGTATCCTCAACTCCTCTTGGTCACGTGGCCTGTAGCATACCCCCAGCACAATATGCCCAATACCAGTCATCAGAAGGTCTTGATAAACACATTTCCACTTTCATGGGAGAGGTCTCTAACACAGAGTTCATATTCTTCTCCTTATTTTCCTAGATAGGCTCTAACCATTGACAGAAGTGTCTAAATTGTGCATAGTACTGCCTGCACCTGATCTTTTTGATTTTGATCTTTTTTACAGGGTAATGGAAGTGCATGGACTTCCATAAATCATTAAGAGATATATTCTTATCTATATAATATAGAATATACAGAATATAGAGCATAACCAAGCTCTGCACACTGGTGTACAGGCACTTGAGGAAGGCCACATAATGGCTTATTTACAACTTTCCCTTCTACAAATGGCTTTGTTCTAAGTTATGCCTGTTCTCTTCCAGAAAGATAACAAAATAGAGCTTCCTAAGCCTTTTAGATACTTCTCTTTCTTTATGTAGCCCCACCTTTATGCTTTGACTCCACAGAGAAACATCTACAGCAATGCACTTCTGATCTTCCTTTTGGTTCCATCTCAGCATAAAGTCAGGTCAAGAACCAATGGAGACAAGGCAAAACACTATGGGATACCACATCAGTGACGTAAAAATGTTTGGCAGAAAGGAAGTAGCAGTAAATCAGAACTCAGGCTATGTGAGCATCAAAACACACCACTATAGCACAGCTTGTTTTCTGTGCATTTCACCTTGAATTTGTCTTTAAAATATGCCCTAAAAAATAGCAGCCACTTTGTTGAGTCATACACCTGGAAAATGTATGGTTTCCCAATGAAGATGAATGTTTCCTCCTATAAAAAAGCAAAGGTGACAAAAAACCTTCTAAAACAAATCCACAAACAATGAGAAATTTATTATATGTATATAATATATATATGTCTTCATGATAAGCCATTTCTTTTTAAACCTACTGACTAGTTAAACCTAACCCTATCCCTTCTTTTTTCTGTCCCCCTAGAAAAAAGAAAGGCTAGAAGAAATATCAATTTTTAGATTTGTCTGAAGTAGAGTACCTCGTTTTAGTCTTATTCGTAAGAGGAAAAAAGCACATACAAAAAAAAAGGAGCAACTCTCTTTTTTATATTCCTCATGAGGAAACTGAAATATGTGCACACAATGCTAGAGTTAGTCTAGTTCAAAGAGGTCTGTCTCAGCTTAATAAGGTCCACTTTATTTGTCAATGAAGAGACTCCTGCAGGATGTGAGTAAAAGAAATACCATAATTTGCTCTCCCGTTTCTGCTAGAAACTGCTGGCATCACTTTTGGTGCATATTAATGCAGCTCAGTACTGTCAATGAGGTGATTATTTGTTCCCTAGAGAGCTCATCTCACAGCTAGTTTTTAGGATCCCTAGGAGTTTTCATTTCATGTGGTGCAAGGTATAAATTCTATTCTACAGCTGATTCCAGTAATGCAGTCAGAGAAAAACCATCTCCAGTTGTGATTTTAGTCATTAATTTGCAAAGGTACAGAAACACATGCGTAATTTTTCATTTTACAGGGTTAAATCAAATGTCAACACCTATGAAGCCATTCTACATCCATAGAGGTTTCATTGCAGTTCATACAGGTACTGTGAGACTTAGTACCAACTGTAAAGATATAGTGATGCTGACTTCATCAGATTCAGAATCTGTAAGTGCAGAGCATTCTGGTGTGCTTGTGTAAGCATGTTTCTCTGCTTTGGTTCCAAATAAAAGCAGTTGAAGCTAACTGATATGCGCCTAAACAAGCCCTGATCACATATAAGTACTTTTTTTAATTTTGGGCTGGTTAGAGTTACTGCATTTACTGGTGGCACCAGGGACTTAAAGGATGCATCTATATTAGTACTTTAATTTAGGAGCATGCTTTGAAAGGATTAAGTACTGCACTTTGGCTCAAATCACAGAAGCATCTTGGAGTACACGATCTGTATATGATGGATGACACTGGAAGAAGCACTCCAGCACCTCAACTCACACACTGCAAACACAAATGGACATTCGGTCCACTGGGCCAGACTAGTGTTAATCTGAAGTAATCCCTCTGAATTTCCTGCTGCAAAGACTAGCTCTTAGCATTGATCATATCACTTTTTCTTGAATTTATGTCCTAATACAAATGTAACTGAACTTCAGTGGACTTCCAGCTTCTTGTATTATAAAGAAATAATATTTCAGCCATTATTCTATTCTTTTAACTCACTCACATAATCACAGAATCATAAAATCACAGAATATGCTGAGTTGGAAGGAACCCACAGGGATCACTGACTCCAATCCTTAGCTCTACACAGGACATTCCCAAGAGTCACACCACGTGCCTGAGGGTATCACCCAAATGCTTCTTGAACTCTGTCAGGCTCAGTGCCATGACCACTTCACTGGGGACGCTGTTCCAGTGCCCAAACAGATTCTGCACCTGGAATGGGACAAGCCTGGATGTTTGTACAGACAGGGGAGTGAGAGGCTGGAGAGCAGTGCTGTGGAAAGTGACCTGGGGTTCCTGGTCAACATCAAGCTGAATGTGCCAGTGCCCTGGCAGCCAGGAGAGCCAACTGTGTCCTGGGGGGCATCAGGCAAAGCATCACCAGCTGATTGAGGGACATGATTGTCCTGCTCTGCTCTGCACTGGGGCAGCCTCACCTTGAATATCGTGTGCAGGTTTGGGCGCCAAATATAAGAAAGATATTAAGCCATTAGAGAGTCCAAAGGAGGGCAATGAAGGTGGTGAAGGGCCCTGAGGGGAAGCCATATGAGGCGGGGATGAGGTCACTTGGTCTGTTCAGCCTGGAGAAGAGGAGACTGAGGGGAGACCTCATTGCAATTACAACTGCCTCTTGAGGGGAAGAGGAGGGCCAGGCACCGATCTCTTCTCTGTGGTGACCCGTGACAGGACCCAAGGGAATGGCCTGAAGTTGTGTCAGAGAAGGTTGATGCTGGAAAAAGGTTCTTCACCCAGAGGATGGTTGGGTACTGCAAAAGGCTCCCAAGGGAAGTGGTCACAGCATCTGTAGGATACAATATTTTTTAATAGTTGGATGCAGTTTACAGCAATTGAAACACTTTAATTTTAATGAAAGCACATATTTTTTATATTCACTTCCCATTTAATCTCTTCAGATTCTTTTTTGTAATCATAAGTTGTACAAAATAGTGCACTCAGGACAACATGAAGATACCTCTGACATTTTTAAAGCATTTCATCTGTCACTGATGGCAGTAGTTCTTTCTGTTGATGCACGTAATGTAAACACACCCACTGAAAACCAGCAACTTGTTCAGAGCTCTGTGAAAAGCCATCCACTCCTGCACTGACAAAGTAAGAAGGAAGCACACCTTGCCATGCTAACAGATGCTTTAAAAGGCAGCCAAATGAGCATGTGAAGACAGTCATCCAGGATGGGAGCTCCAGACTCTCCTCTCCTCAGTAAGAGAAGTCACTTGACCCTAGAGCTCTCATAACCCATTGCCATTATAACTATTATTTTTTCCTTTTAGAAAGGAAGCAAAAGGAATAGGCACTGGTTATATAAGCAGCTGATTATGTGTAATACTTTACTCCAAATAAGATTTAGAATAGGATTTTGAATGTCAACTACAAATATTAGGTAGCTACACTGTACCTATTTCCTCTGCATTTTCCTTTCTGCATTTAACAGATCCTTGCCTAGCTAGTTTTGTCATTACATCAATTTCACAGACCCTCTAGTAAGGATGATAGGGTGACCACTTATGTAATAAGATTTCAATCGAAGTATCATTTCTTCCAGATTTAAATTTAGATAAACTTGTTTTGTATTCTGAGGACTAAAAAAAAAGAACTCTGTACAGATACATCTCTGTCTTCTGCATTCATAAATGAAATGGGCATTTTGAACATTTTTCCTAAATAGTTCCAAAGAATTTCCTCTATGTGATGACAAGGAACTCCCATGATCTGAGAAACTCTGCATAAATTTATGTGATTATCTATGTTCTCATGCCATTTTCAAAGAGAGTACTTGTGTCCAGTACTTGGGTTTTCAGTTGGTTATTGGGTTTTTTCATCATTCAAATTACAGAAATTATAAGGAAGTGCTGTACCTTAAGCAGCTTTCCAAAGGCTTCCTTTTCATACATTGTATAAAATATTGCCTTCTCGTCACCAACACACTTAATAAGCATCCTCCTCTTTGTATTCCACAGTCATTCCTCTTAGAGGCATCAGATGCTGCAGTAGTTATGGAAATGAGTTCTGTGTCCCCACTAGTGCACATTTTAAAACAGCATTATCACCACAGATTTGTGGCATATCAGTTTCTGTCAGTGTTTGCATATATTCCTGCAAACAGTCACTTTTAATTTTCTGAATGCAGACTCTGTAAACTCCTGGCAAAAGAAACAGTCAAAATGCCTGGTCACAATGTCACACACAAAAATCTATATATCTGCATCTACACATATAGAGCCACTGAAAAAAATCCCCTTTATCTAAATCACAAAAGTTAACTCTGCTTAGTCTCAACAGAATTGATGTTTATGATTGCTATAGACAGACTGCAGCTAAGTATCTTCTCTATTTATTTTTCTAGTCTCACCCATCAGTGTGTGCCATTTTAGGAGTCATTAGATATAAAAAATGCCTCCTGTTCATAAAGGCATTTAAATGAAAAGGCGAGCTTGATTCCAGTACATGTGGTATAAATTTAGAACTGCTGCATGTTTGTCTACATCAGCAAGCACAAAGAACATTAATCCCAGCTCATGAGCACACTGAAATCAACAACAAAGCTTTTATAGCTTTTTGTTGCATAACTCAAATGTACTGTAAATGACTACAAAAAGTCCTCCTCCCTCTACCCTCAAAAGCCTGTTTAAAACTAACCCCTTAGAATAATTATCTTTCCATTGTGTTATTTATCACAGAACGTAATTCTGATGTGTGAGAAGGAAATGAAAATTCTATATTTCTTCCACAGAAAATGAAAATGGAGTTCTTCAAGCATTTTATCTTTGCTACCTAAAATCCTTGGCCATAAATGCTATGCCCATTACCCTGTTCTATGTTTGTCATAGTGAAAATCTGCTTAGACTTTTTATCATGCTCTTTACTTCAGTGCATTAAGTGACCTGATTAGTGTGAGTCCTCTTGTCAGAGGAAGCAACGGAACATGAGCACATCATTTAATACAATTCTTAAAGTACTTTTTATATATATATATATATATATATATATATATATATATATATATATA
>JAWWES010000133.1:54046376-54095810 GCA_035583135.1 Lophotriccus pileatus
AAGCATATTGCCATCTTTTTATTTCAGGGAGGAAAGGCCACAGAAATATATGGTCCGCTCAAAGCAAACATGAATTAAAGAGTACAGCATGCACTTTGTATCATTTGTCAGCAGAGAGCCAGCACAGCTACACAGCTCTATCATTGCTGTCAAGCTGCATCCCAGCTCAGATATGATAAATCATTTTGCGACCCATATAGGAAAATCAACCCATAGTTAAAAGCTTAAGTTTCTGAACAGATAAGCCTTACACTATCATGGACACTTTCATTGTGTCAGATCATGTTTGTCATGGAGCTTCAGTTGACTGGGATGGGCCATGCTTGAACTATAGCACCCAGTAGCATTTCTTAGCTCCTGGTCCTGGTACACACTCTGATCTTATTCAGGCACACAAAAGCCCAGTTGCTTGGTCCCTATTTCACAATTTGGACAATCAAGAGAACAGAGCTACAGTACAGACTCTGCAATATATTTGTCTATGTGCAAGCCTGAAGTATCCTTTTGTCAATGCTTAATGGGAAGTCTAGATGGAAAGAAGAAAACAGTCATTTAAGAAGACAGGCAGATTTAAAGAGCCCTGTAAGCTCACTGGCTTTCCAAAGCTTTCTATTCAAGGTTTCACAGTTCATGTGAGACTCAACAAAGGCATGGCAATGGAGAAAAGAACGTCTGTCAAGGTGAGATAGAGTCCTCTAGCTAACCAAAGACAGTATAGAGGAAAATTGATTGTATGAGTAGGCTTAGTACTCACAAGTCAAATTTCTCTATATTGCTATGAAAATTAACTTCTCACAAATTATGCAATGTGCTATACTCCCCTTGCCTAGAAAACAGAGTCAACTACCTGGAGATGTAGCAGACAAATTATTCGAAATGCAACTAGTTCTCAGAGTTCTATTGAGACAGTATAATTGGATCTGATTAAAGACTCTGCCTAAATATTATTCTAGTTATAAAGCTAAATAATATATTACTGTGGGCTAAAAAAAATAAATCAAGAGAAGGTAAAGTCATTTTCCTTCAACCAGCAAAGTTCAGGTGTTCCTGTGCAAACATGCTTATTGTTAAATAATGTCAGCATATTCGGATGTGCAAGCTCTTTTGGCTTTGGTTTCTACTAGTTAGCTCATTAGTGAACTGCTCTTATAATCAATAAGTTGCCAACTGGGAAGCTAAGAGTTTCTTATTCACAGTTTTGCATGTTCGAGTGTTCTCAGAAATATTGATGAAACTGCATCCTGTTTTCCTTAAAACAGCATCTCTCTTTTGGGTTTATTTTAGCCTGTACACCACAGCAATTGGAATATTCTTGATGCCATGAGTAGTCTTATTGTGCCCAGAGTATTCTCTCTCTAGGCTGAAAAAGCTAAAATAGATGCACTATGTTCTGCAATTGTTTTTCAAGAGCTGTTGTCTATCCCCAGCACCCCCAATTAAATCTATGAACATGCAAAAAAGTTATTGAAAAAATTTCAGTGGAATTATCTGTCTATATCTTCTGAATCTGTGACAAGTCTTGATAAAACCAAAGTACCCCTTTTGCATATACTGTAGGGCAGATAAATGGGCACTTAATGCATTACAAGTTCACCGGCATTACCAGCATTAATTTGTCCACATCCATACTTCCATCAAAGCTGATGTTTATTGTGAGATTTTTAAAGGTTATGTAAGGTAAAACTGAAACCAATTCTACAGCTTTCTACCTAGCTCAAACATGTTTTAAGCAGCCGAGTTTTTCATTCACAGTATTGCCTACTACAGTATTAAGGGTGCTCTGAAGTATCTCATATAAATTTATCCCACTTCTTTGACAGGGAAATTGTTTATAATGGATGCCAGGGTCTGAACCTACATATTTTTGTATACACTTGTCAAGGTACTTAAAACTAACAACCAAAATAGGGAACAAAGCAAAAATTCAGTTTACTTTTTCTGAAATGTATGTTCAGTAAAAATTGGTTGTGTCTAAAATATTTATCGCCAGTCAAAATATATTGACTAACACACTTAAGACCTCTGACTTCAATCTCTCTCTAAGCAACTCAAGTTATAGCCCCATACAGGAGTCAGATGTGCATCTGGCTAAAATCCCTTACCATCAGGAGTGCCTGTTTGAAGCAATTTGGCTCTCTAATGATGCAAGCTTAACACTCTGTGCTTCTCAACATCTTGCTTCATAACAATTCTGCTTTCCCAGAGCTACATGCAGCATATTTACTAATACAGAAACATAAGAATCAAAATACAAGATCACAAGGTCAGTCAAACGATCTTTTAGAGCATCCAATGCAATTGTTTGCACTGGGAAAGTGTAACATCATTCCAGATTGAAAATTATCTACAATCTACACCAAGCTTCATCTTGGTCTCACATCATTAGAGATAAGTTTAAGCTCTGAAATGTGAGACATAATATGGTTTACAAAGTTGTTATAATTAATTGTAATGACTTTGTATATCATGATTAAAATTATAAGCATGCAATCTCTTTTGAGTTTTGCTAAATGTTTGGTCCTACCACTTTCTGTTGCACTATAGTTCTCCCATTTAATTACTTTATGTGTAGGGGAAAAAATACCAGCTTTCAATTTATTATCTTTCTTGCACATGTCCCTGGACTGTTTTCTGTATAGCATATCGGTCTCTGTCTGAGTCCTTGTGGATTATGTTACCCTAATGCTGCTTAAGTTTTATGTAAAGATATTTAGTGTATAATTATGTAAGGAAGCCTACTGTCTTGGATAGACATCTCTATTATTCTAAATATAAGTAAATAAAACAATGTTCTCATTAATGCCTCTTTTTTTCTTGTATTATAAAAGAGGAGGGAAAACTGCTATTAATCTTTCTATTCAGTATTTTGTATACTTTTATTGTGTTCCCACTTACTCATTTTCTTTCCAAGGAAAACCCTCCCAATTTTCTTGTGTGAGAGCTATTCCAGATTCTCTATAATAGATATTGTCCTACTCTGAATCCCCTTATAGTTTTTATTATCTCTCTGAAATGGGGTGAAAAACCCTGCACACAGTACTATACAAGAACCCCTAGTACTGACTCACAAAGGCATTATAATAATCTCTCATTATTCTTCATCCTACTTCATATGTTTCTCTATATCTTGCTAACTTTCCTGACTGTAGTCATGCACTGAACTGCTTATAATAATTTTTCTCCCTTTCTTAAAGCAATACTCTTGACTTTGAATGCTGTGAAGTGCACCAGGGGGTTTAATTTTAACTTCAGTATGCATTACTTTAGTATGCAAATTTCATTTGATTTTTGTTATTCACTTACCATTTTTAAGTTTCTGAAATTTTCTACTGTCTTCCTTGGTCAAATAAATTTCCCTCACTAGGGATTAAAGTGACGTTTTAACAACCAGATCTCCTTGAATCAGTCAAACTGGTCAAGGGAGGGTCTTATCTAATGGCTTTTGAGTAAACCTCTCAATCCTCAGTACACAAACAAAACAAAACAAACAAAACCCCAAATAAAAACAAAACAAACAAACAAACAAACAAACAAAAAACAAACAGTAGTTTTCAGGAAATGCAGATAAATAGGAAATCCTTTTTGAGTTATAAACAAGTGGCATTTGAAAATAGAGCAACATAACTATACACAGTATTAACAAGGACACATACACTGTATTGAGCAAACAAGAGATAACTCTATTAGCGTTCCAAACTTGGTAGCATAATGGTAGCACAGAATATTATAAATGCATTACTGTATCACCCTGGATTGTGGATAAGGAGGGTTTTTTAATACCTGAATCAGAGCAGTAATAAATTTGAGTACAGCAATGAATGATACTTTTAGTCTTTATTTTTTCCCTAAACAAACAAACAAACAAGACCTTTTAGCTATCCACTTCTTTCCTTATTTGTGTTCCTATCATTCTAAGATCTATAGAACCATGATACATCTTCTAAAAGTAAAAACTGGCTTTAGATAGAGAAAACATTTTGTACTACATTGTCAGTGCTCCACATGCAAGTAATTTGTAATCATGACTTTCAGAACCATTTGTATAAACTACAAGCTTTCATATAGACAAAGAACTAAAATTTCCCATAACAGTTTATATTTGGATGAATTTCATGGAAAAATATATTTTGGTGAGCATGCAGTTGAGTATAATCTTAATATACAAACTCTGATCTGCATAGGTCTGACTATGCCCTGAAATATTTTTAATAAAAAAGCTACATCATCACACTATTTGCCCTACACATTCTGACCTAAGACAATCTGAGTTTTTTTCACTCACCCATACTGATAGACTCTTCTTGCATTATTTTCAGAGTAAACCCAGAGGCATCAATGACTAGGAAGAAAAAGCATAAATGTCACCAATTACCACATTCCACCTCTAGATACGTCTCCAGTTGCTTATAATGAATTCACATATTTTTCTAGTCTTTCTCCTTGTGATGGCATTTGCTGAGCCTAAGCATTTTGGTCAATTAAATTAGAATGCTTAGTTTGTGGTGTTTTGAGGGGGTTTTATTTGTTTGGTTGGTTGGTTTTTTATTGGGGGAATTTAATCTCAAAATTTCACTTTGGGTAAAGATAAATATCACATTTTTCTTATTTTGGGAGGGGGAATGAAATGTTTCTTTTCTTGAATCATGTCATGTGCTTTTATCTTTTCTGAAGCTATGTATCAACTGCATTAAGATAATAAATCACTATGTTCTTTGGTTTTAAAAACCATTCTCAGAAAATGTTTTGGCTGGATCTAATTATGGCATCATTTAGTTTCTTTGAGAATGATGATGCTCAAACTAATTGCAACTCTCAAACATAACTTTCCTTATTTTTCTCTCTATCACTCACTCCTATAATTTTATGACTTGCTTTTCATATATGCAAGTGAAAATCACATTAAACTGTTGGAATCACTCAATCCAAAACTCTATTTTTGTTTACACATAGTTTTCAGAAGTTTCAATATAGTGAGAAACCTAGATACTTAATCTTTACTCCACTAAAACTAATCAGTGATTAACTATGTCTCTCAATGAGACCAGGACATCCATGACTTCTATACAATGGTAAAATACAGAAGCAAAATCAACTTGAATAAAAACAGTTTGGTCACCGATATGGAAAAGAAGGAGTAATGTTTGCATTTCCATTATAAAATAATCCTTGCAGCACCTACTTGAAAAGCTTTGAAATAAAACAAGTTGTAACACTGACCTAAAACTCTCACCAAAATAAATACTTTCTATGTGATTATGTCTTTGGTGAAATTTGTTTTGATTTCTTGAGGTTTCACAATCTTATGTGTACTTACCTTTTGACATCACATACAGCACTTTTGCCAGTAAATACCTGTAGAATACCATAGACTGTGGTATTAACACAATAGAACTAGCATAGTTCCTAACATTATGAAAATTAGGAAAAAAAAAAACCTAAAAGCAATCCACAGAAAGGGATATATTGAGTAGGCAAACATTTACTCCTGCCAAAATATGAACCTTTTTTAATAAAGTCTATTTTTTTCTTTCTTTTCTACTTTGAAATACATTATTATATTATATATCATAAATCATCTAACTGCAAATACCTATTGTAATATTTTACTAATTAAAGGCTTTATTGAAGTGCCTTCCATTGTAAAACCTGTACAGAAGCAAAATACAAGCAATCCAAGTTAAAAGTGTTACACATTATGAATTGTACAAACCTGTTGTTTACACCCCAAGACAGACATAAACCACAACAACTTGTACACATGTCCCAGTGAGTGGCAATAGAATTATGCCAAGAATGATTTTTGGTCCAATGTGAACCAATTTAGTGGTTTCAGTAAGGGAAACAGGCTACTTTCAAAGTTTCTCGTTCACTTTGAGGGGTGTAACATTTTGCAGTAAGTTTCTGAAGTTGAATGAAATGGGAATGGGACAAGGAATGCAAAAGAGAGGGACTGAATTTCCAGAGTTGTGAAAACATGGGGAGGGGGTGTCCTTCTACTTAGGAATCTGGGTTATATAAATAACTAGTCTCACCTTTCTGCCTGGGTGATTAACTAGGACATCTTAATAATCATGTGATCTGTATACATCAGAAAACTCAAGACAAATGAAAAGAGGTTCTTAAAATGCCATTTTGCATTCAGATGGAGGGATCATGCAGGAGCTCTGTGACGGAAGGCCTGGCAGATCAATCAGTCTTTAATTCACTGTTTTCTTTACTAGGTATTCTCAGTGAAAGATAGAAGGAAAATCACTACTGACACTGGAGTAGTTTGGCACTTCTGTATGTGAAAATTTATGATTTCTTCCTACTCAAAAAGCATGGTCAGTTGAACTTATTTCTATATATTCACACTGATAACTTTTACAAAGACAGGATAGCAGTGCTGCCAGCAAGACATTGCAGCATTTTCTAGTTCCTTCCCTGAGATGAAGTATTTAGTCTTTCCAATAAGCAGAAAATGCAAAGGAAAAACTGCCGCCTGAATGATTTTCCTAGTCAGAGGTGATTAAAACACGGTATGAGCTCACAGACTTGAGTATCTCATACTGCCAGAACAGGTGTTCATCTTTGTTTAAAAATACAAAACAATGGGAAGATGCAATGAGGCTGCAAGAGATCACCATGTGAATTAGGGAAGAACAGTAGGAGCTTGTCCATAGGAATTGGATTATGTCCTACACCCAAAAGTTGGAATGCAATTTCAAAGAGCAGTCCTTAACTAGATAACATACAATGTCTCCATATTACTTTTAAGACAGCTTGTTCCCAAGTAGCATATGCACTTTGCTATTGCTTGCTAATATCCCTCTAGTCTTTTACTCTGAGTAAATGGCTTTTTAAATTTCACTGAGATCCTTCACAGAGCTCTTGGCACTCAGTGCTGCACGAAGGTTCTCCTGAGTTAAGTTCACTACAGATGTTTGCCTTCCTGTAATCCCTTCCCCAGCACAAATCTCCCTACTTCTCTGCTCATTTTAATATTTTTTTCTGTACAGTTTGAATGACCCTTCAACAGCTCCTTTAATGATTCACAAATTTTAACAGCTAATTTTAAGTAAGATCTAATATACCAGGGGTACCAAGAAGCTACAAACTGCGGAAAAAATATTCATTTGTGGCATCGTGGTAGGACCTTTGTTGATGGCTGAAGTATATTGCTACAGTTCTGCCTAAAGCTCAGAGGTGCTTTGGGAGTCCTCTAGACACATAATCTTCATGCACACACAGAGTTACATCTGTTTCATTAAGTGAATAACCACTGTTTATAACTTCAGAATATTTTTCTTCCCCTTCTTCTTTCTCCCTGTCCTTTTCATATTAAAGTACTTATCGTTGTTCTTTTTATTCTTTACCTCACCACATTTAATCTTTGTTTCCTTTCTCCTTTTTCTAAATCTCACGTTGCTCATTTTGCTTGCCCTTGGTGATTTTGCAATGTTACACTTCAATATCTAGATCAGCAGAGGAAGAGATTATAATTTGTTGATAAACAGTTCGGTAACAGAGAAAAGAATAAATCACCAGCTAGGAAGAAATAATTTAAGTGGACATCCCTATAAAAGCATTTATAATTTTCTGCTTATGTGTTTTGTCCTATTTTTTTTTTCCTAGAGTGTGTACTCCCTTTTTGTGTCCTTCAAAGTTCATTTTGAATACATCAGTTACATGTACTTTATTTAGAATCAGTCCCCAGATTTACTGAAAACTGGATTAGAGAAGATCTATAGGTAGATTCTGCTGTCATCATATCATAGGGCCATTGTAAATGGTACAACAATAGACACTGGAATTATAGAAAACACAACTGTGTTTCTACACAAGCGGAATCCATCAATCAAAGATAGTTTCAACTTCTTACAACACTGCAAGCAAACTGTGTCCAGTGGGTTAATCTTGGCTGGCTGCCAGATGCCCACCAAATCACTTTCCACTTCCTCTTCCTCAGCAAGACAAGGAGATAAAATGAGATGGAAATGTTCATGGCTTAATAAGAACAGGAAATCACCACAGGCAAAAAAATACTCTAGTCAGAGAACATTAATTTAATTTATTGCTAAATAAAAATAGAGTAGGAGGATGAGAGACCAAATGAAACCTTGCCCTCACCCCCTCACACTCTTCTTCCCAGTCTCAACTTCCCTCCTTCATTCCTCACTCTTCAACCTCCTCCATGCTCAGTGGGATAGGGAAGCGGGGCTGTGGTCAGTCCATAACACTTCATCTCTGCTTCTCCTTCCTCCCCATGCTTTTGCCCAGCTCCAACATGGGGTTCATCCCACAGGATACAGCCCTTCACAAGCTGCTTCAGTGTGAGCTTTTCCTATGGACTGAAGTTGTTTACCAAGTGCTCCAGCGTGGATTCTTTGCACAGAGCACAGTCCTTCAGGAAAGACTGCTCCAGTGTTTGTGTTCTCTATGGGCCACAGCTCCCACCAGCAAACCAGTGTGGATTCTCCAAGGGCTGCAGCTTCCTGTAGAATGTATCATCTTCCTCCAGCCTGGGATCCTCTGTGAGCTGCAGGGGATTAATTTCTATGCTCTGCTCCTTGGGATGCAGGGGAATCTCTGCTCTGGCACCTGTAACACGCACTCGTCTCCTTCACCAACCTTGGTGTCTGCAGGGTTGTTTCATTTTTTTTCTCATGCATTAGTCCTCTTTCTCACAGTTGCTGTGCAACATTCCTCACTCTTTAAGTATGTTTTTACAGAGACACCTCGAGCTTGGCTGCTGTAGTGGGTCCATTTTGGAACCAGCTAAAACTGACTCTGTGCGACACAGGGACGGCCACAGTCTGTTCTCACAGAGGACAACCCTGCAGCAGCCTCAATCCTCATCCCCCCCATATCTCCGCCCCATTTACCAAACCATAGTTTGCCCTGTTTATACCCCAGATTCTTTCTAAAAGTCACTTGGAATGTCTAATTCTTTTCTCAACTTTTGCTTCCATGGAAGTACTTAAAAGTGAAAAAACAGTAGCAAACAAAACCTGGAGATCATTTTAGCAATAAGAGGGAGTAAAATGAGTTTTGCAGGATAAACAATGAGCTGAATTTTTACTGCAACTAAAAAACTAGTAATTTGTTAAATAGTTGTCAGGTCCTGAAGAGTGTGAATCTTGCTATAAGTGAATGAAAACTGGGGTATACAGAACTGTAAAAAAGATGTAGTGGTAAAATGTTCTTATTTGATATTGAGAATTTATCATTAATATAAAAGTAATAAGTAGGCATTTTTCTGCAAGCATTTTCTGCATTAAAAATTATCCTTAATTTCAAAGCCATCTGGTTATGGGAACTAAGCAAAAAGCAAATTAATGGAAATACTGATAAAAATATACTTGATATATGCAGTCAAGAAAACTAAGCAGAAATGTTCAGCTAATTGTTTGTGACTCTCTGATGTATCCCTGTATCTACTCAGAAAGTCATCCTCAGAAAACTAAGCTGGATGTCACATATTTTCACAGAATGTACAACATTATTACTATAGCCAGAAACAGATTTTAATATTAACTAAGAGTGAGAAGTTTGGGGGAGAAAAAGAAAAAATAAACCCAAGTGAATGAAACATACATGGAATAGTGAAATGGCTTCAGTAACTTTTTTCCCTACAGTTCACTGCTTTGCTTTCAGCTGGATCTACAGTAAAAAAAAAGTTGAAAATAACCTCTTTCTATCTAGAAGACATTTTTCTCTTCTTTTAATTACCCTAGCACTCTAAACAAGAACAGTGTCCCACCTTCAAACAATCAGAGTCTGGTCTAACCATCTCCAAAACAGCACAAGGATGTGTTTTGCCATGGAAGTGGCAGCACAGTAACCTGTTTTTCAAGATGAAAAAACAAAGTGGGTAAGAAAAGAATAAAGTGATGGTTTAAGACAAAGAAGACAGAACCAGGGTTACCTGGCGAGGAAAAAAGTGTAGCTCCTATGAAGTCTCAATGACAAGGTACTGAAGCAAATACCTTAGGGGACAAAGCAAGGCAAATTACACTGTATGTATTCCAAAGGTTTTAATTTATGAAGCTCACAAAGTAGGCAAGAAGAATACATTTCTTGTACTTGTCATGATAGAAGTTGGTCCTGAGGCAGGATTTACATTGCAAACTGATATCAAATACACACAAGAAATCATGAATATTTATGATAATGTATTTCATAAACACATAGAGCCAATAACTGCTATCCTAGATAACCTGGTGCTGTTAAATCTACAAGTAAGGATGTTACAAAGAAAATGATGCAGCATTTCTATGTAAAATACCAAATGACAGATTCAAATAAGCTGTAAGAGTTATTATATCATGTATAGAAAGCAAATGAAATATCTGTCACTCATTACAAAAGACTTGCTAATGTTTCAGCACCAGACTGCTGTGTCCTCTCAGAGAAAAATAGAACTTACCTTGAGGGGTGGAAAAAAGCACTAATTTAGTCTAAAACTTGGAGTAATAAACAGAAAATAGAGTACCACGCTGTCATGTCATCAAATAATCACCAAATAGATAAAACAAATCAAATCAGTAAGAAGCACAGGCTAAAAAAGATTAGATACAGATGGAACATCTGAACAAAGTACAGCCTCATAGACTGTCAGGATTCATCAGGGAAACATGTAAGAATGGAAATTGAACTATAAAAAAAGAGTTAAATTCAAAAAGAGAAGGGTAGTAGATGACCAGTTCTGATAAGCTAATGGCACTTCAAAGGTCAGGTGAAACCTCAGACCTTTAGAAGGACTTCACCCAGTTGCTTTCTGAAGGGGCTGCCACATACTGAAAACTTTGGGAAATCTAACTCAGAGGGAGAAACAAGAAAACATCAAAAGTAGGCAGAGTTTTTCATGTCACATTAGAACAAAACCAGCACCAAAGCAACTAAGAGCCCTGACACTGCAAAGTGCTTTGCCCTCTGTCCCAGCGGGGTGAGCCCAGAACAGCAGGAGCAAACAAAAAGTGTTCATTAAGCAGTGGGAAGAACAACTAGCAACCGCAGTGCTAAAAAATTAACTCCCTAGCATAGAGGAAATGGTCTAGAATGGCAACAACAAAAACATCTAATACAACATACAAATGCACATAATCCCAGGATTTCAGTTTTAAATTCTTCTGGGTATGTCTAGTACAATGCCTACTTTGTCAGAAGTCACAGCGTGGGGAGGTCCAACAGATCTACAGTTCAAAACTATAGGTTTCCTAGCACAGCTTGAGATGATATGGCATCTCAGCTGTTCAAAGAGAAGTGTTGTTTTCTACAGCTGTACCCTATGTTTATTTTGTATTTTGTTCTGCATGAACACCATCCAAAAAATATCTGCACCAAAATTTTCCTGCATCTTAGGTAGTTAAACTTTTGAAGTGTTTAAACCCATTAGGAAGGCATAAATCATCACTCCTCAAAATCACTGCATTTAAGCACTTAAAACATAAAACATGAAACTGTGTGTTTAAATGATGGATGTATATTAGATGAATTTACCTGCAATTGTTGACCAAGTGCATTGAGCCCACGGAGTGAATTGTCGCAGAAAACAAAACACATGACTTGCTTTCAGCTGAAATAATGATATAATGATTATTTTTTTTATAAAATCTTAGGATGATCTCCACACAGACTTCTTAGAGGAAGGAAATATAGTAATTTTCTAAACCACTTGGCTATATCTAATCTTTATAAGAACAGGAGGCAGGAAATTTTCCATAGTATATTTCATCCATTCAGTGTCTACCTTACACATACATATAGCCAAATGGATTCCACCTAAACAGTAAATGAATATGACAAAGTTATTTTGAATTAGTATATGCTACAGTAAAACCAAGCTAAAGTAACAAGCAAGCAAAGATTTCAGTCACTAATATGTAAGAATATGCACACTATCATACCTTTGATTAAGTAACTGCAGCACATTTAGCTGCAGTTCTGAACAAAGTCAAACAAAACCTTGAATTTTTCAGCAATTTAATCCATTCTAGAGACTGCATGAGTGTAATGTGGCAGTTGCTATAGTAACCACATTTTTCCTTGGAACTCGAAGTAGATACAAGTGGAAGCGATTTCTCCATGTCACTGTCTAAGTTACTGTTGTGCTATGATTCTAAGCACTAACTCTAACCCAGAAACTCTCCCAGTTGGTAGTTATTTAAAATACATATAGCATTTTTTAAAATATCTCTTTTTGAATACTTAATTCTACTCTATGCTTCTCTGACTTTGCACCCTTTCATCAATACAGATGACAATTCAGAGAAAGGAAAAAAATTCAAACAATTGAAAAAAGTGGTAAATAGATCAATTTATAATTTATATTTTATAAATTATAACTAAATTATAATTTCCATATATAATATATAGAAATATGTCAGCACTTATTCTTAAATTTTCTGCTTAGGACATTCTTTGAAGTATATCTCGGTGGCAATGCATCCAAAAGAATCTGAATTTTTAAAAAAAAAAAAATCATTACTTATTTATGGTTTCTGCACAGCATTTTTATTTTTTGTCACATTTTCACTTCAATCCCTCCCAGTCAAAATAGTCCAGAATTGAAGCCATGTTGGTAATTTACACCCCTGTAAATGAATTAGCAGATTCTTCTGTTTTGATGCCTACCTTTCTGGTATAAAATGTGCAAGTATCATTCTACTTCCATTTAGTTGTCAAAGACTAAATCTGCTAAATTTGCTAGAGGTGAAAACACACAGTAGTACAGGAATGTTTATGTTACTCAATATATGTTAATAAGGAAAAATTTAGGGACTATGCTCTTAAAACTGAGTTGAAATAAAAGGAATAATCTGAATACACGTATCAGGGATTTCAGGGGTGCTGAGCATCCACAGCTCTAAGTGAAAAGAATGGGAATTGACGTCAGTGGAATAATACCAGCTTCTTCTAGCACCTGTGAATTTGGCCTCAAGGTGACCTAATATGCCTTTTCCATCTTTCATTTCTGTTTGACAGCTCCAGCACAACAGAAATATTTACTCCTCTTTACGAGTAAACTAACCAAATAAGCTACGCAGAACAGAGCATTCAATGCATTGAGGCAATTTACTACGTAAGAATTGTTTAAAAAAAAAATTGTCATTTTCTTGGTCGTCTACAATTCAAATTCCTCCACAAGTATTTTTCTGTTAAAAATTCCCTTAAAATCCTCCCGAGCAAACAAGATAATTTAAAATTCAGGTAGTGAACAGTCATGAATAATCATTTCGCAGTCAACTGCTTGTATTTAATTCGTGGATAAGTTAACACAGATCTTTTTAGTCCTTATATTTCCAATTATAAATTAATCATTTTGCAAATGGTCATCTTTTGCAAAGGGTCTTTTCATTTTAAGCTTTTCAGATGTACTAGCTTTGCCCACTAGACTTGTAGTAGCAGAGAACAAGAAGCTGAGGCTTAAAACCTGAGTACCATGCTCCAACAGGACTCAGCGGAATTGCTGATGCAGCTTGGGAGGCTTAGCAACAAACTCTCAATGTCCCAAGGAGTTTTATGGACTTCATTTCCAAAAGCTGGCCATGACTTCCAAGATATTAAATGTACCTTTCATGCTGGCTGTGACTGCTTGTTACAAAGCACTGCCTCTGACACAAGCAATGTCCTCTTTTATATAATAATAACCTGTCTGATAATGTCATGAGCCATCAGTGAGTGGGAAATAAGGTCTTGGTGTTCTTCACATTCTCAGATTATCCTCATCCCCGGCAGATCTCTTACAGAAGAGAAATGAGTATCTTACCACTCCTGTTTAAACCAAACCTGCCCACAGAAAATAATTCAAGCAGAAAGAGCAAAAGTGTCGTTCTTGCCTTTAAAAGCTGGCAACATTGAAAATAATTATGTATTTTGCAGACTTATGGTAAGAACTAATTAGTTAATGTTTATGCAGTATCTCAGAGATAGCAGGTAATGTTGGGAGGATACATGATTAAGTTTGGAGGCAACATAAAGCCTCAGGAAGTTTTTCTACTTTTGGAAAATGAGGATGTACTGATCTTGTGTGATGTGACAAAACACTGTTAGACCACAATGAATGATGAATTATACAAATGTCCTTTTCAGCTATGAAGACTGGTTGTGCACCCTCCCCTAGCTACCATTCTGAATTAATTTGCATTTTGTAATCTATTCATATGTGCAGTGCAAAGGATAAATATTTTTAATGTTTCTCAACCATAGCAAACCACCTGTCACCTTTTTCTATTTTATTTACTACATAACAGCTTCTAACTACACCAGACCTTTTGACAATTTCCTTGAAGTAAATTTGCTATTTCTTATCTAATCCAAACTGCACTAATTGGTCACTATACCTCTCCTATCATTATTAAAATATGAAGGCATGATTGTAAACACCATTTTGATTTTCATGTAGACAGAAGTATTTTTTGGTATAAAATTTCCATTCAGTAAGCTGCCTGTTTCCATTGCACAGTTAAAGTTCAGATTCCATTTTGCTACTCTTTCTCTCATTTAGGGTTTTTTCCCCCTGTTCTTCCCCTAACTTCTTTCTCCTAGTCCTGGTATATATGTATCTGTTGAAGATTAAGAACCAACATAACAGTAAAAAAACAATCCTTCGTTTCTTGCAAAGAGCTCTGAGATACTGACAGATGAGTTAAACTTGAGTTGTCAGAACATTTGTTTTCAGCTTGAACCCAGGTCAGTTTTCCCTTAACTTGAAATAGTGTTTCTAAAACTCAGGTCATTGTGGTAAATCCTAAGGAAATCACCAAGCAAGTACAACCAACATCCTCACACAGCTTAAGTGCTTGTAAATGGATTTCTTCTGTGTCCTTACTAAATTAAAGTGTAAAGATTTACAGTATCACCACGTGACAACAGTCAGTACATTAGATGTTACATTACCCATTATGCTCTAAAGATTTTATTTATATTGCTTTGTTTTTTAGAATTATGTGATGACCTCAAACAATAAATAAGTATTATGTCACCATAATGGATTCCACATGTAAATTGTAACTCTATCTGTAATACAGCTTTCCCCAGCATTCCCAGTTTTTGTTAAATAAATATTCTTACTAAAGCAACTAAGCTGTTGTTCTTATTATACTTCAAGATGGATTAAAGATTCAGATTCCTTGAATCTTTCTGTCACATTCTGCTAATATTTTCTGAAATCTTCAGAGCTCATGTGTGTTAAAGTATTTAGGCTCCCATCTGAAACCAAGGGGATTGTATGATGCAAACTTATAGGATTTAGGACTTTATCCATTTCAAAAGTTACCCAAGCACATAGATCAGATTCACAGGGCTTTGGTAGGAAGATTTTTGGATTTGTCTTTTTTTCCAGTTTATAGAAATACTTACGATGTCAATTTCTAAATATTTAAAAGCAATTGTGAGAGAGATGTAGAGCTCCAACATGGAAATCAAAAAGTTGTCCAATGGATAATTTTTTAGCAGAAAGAAGAAAGAATAAGACCAAAAGGAAAAGGAAGGCAGGACCAATAACTACACATAATAACCACCTTAGCATTGGTACTATTCTGAACTGAGAGAATGTTTTCATCAATGTGCTTTTAGTCTGCTACTGTATTGTTCTCAGTTTGCAAGCACAGGCAATGTACAATTAATAAAGATTAATATGTTGCAGGGTCCGGTGTAAGTCAAAGATTAAATGCCATTACATTTTCTCTATCTTTCATTACAGTGAATACAATGTGCTAGTCACTCAACACCAAAGCCATCGTACTCTGCTATACATGTTATAGGGAAGTCATAAACTGTTACCACGAGCCTGGTAGTGTAACACAGAATGTCCTTGACTTGCTTTGTTTAACCTTTTCAGCTTTTTATGAACAGAGAGTGGTAATTTTGTGGGAGGGGGGTGGGGTTTTATTCTTTCTAAATAGCAGGATGAACATCAAGGGGTTTTCATATCTGTTTTGCTTTAGAGAAAAAGTTATAATATCATCTCCAAGCAAGTGAAACAAGAGGACTATGGGCATGATGATGCTTTTACAGAAGTTTACTTTAGTTAGGGTGATATCATTAGTCAATCTGAATGCAAATTTATTAATTGTCTCACAGCTTGATTCTGTGGGATCAAGCTGACTTATAGGGGATCCCCATACATACAGAACAAGCATAACCTAATCATTTTGCTTTGTTAGAGGGTTAAAGTGGTTTCAGTCACCACCATACATAATAATCTTTGGAATGACCTACTTGGTACTTGCTGATCATTGAGTCTAAAATGATTTATATGATCTTTACACTACAAATCCAACACCAGTCTTTAAGGCATCTTACAGGCACAGTGAAGAGAATTTTAAACAGAAAGTCTTATTCTGATGTAAATTCATCTGTTTCAAAATACCTTATGGCATTTACTTCAATATACTTAGTCCCAGCATGACCTGGTTTAGAATCCAGATAATAGATATCAGAATCCACTCTTAACATAAAAGTAGAAGGTTTTGATTTAATTTTTTCTGACTTCTTTTTCTTAGTAATGCCACAGAATGATAATCAGCAACTGCATAACTGTAGGCAATTTTAAAAAAAATGATCTTTAAACTGACATAAGATTTACTTTGAGATTGATATTTAGAACCTATGTTGACCTAAACCCTGTGATTATTATAGCTTATTAAATCTCTCTGGCTCATGTTTTTTGACTTTTCATTACCATAGGTTTTCTGATTTCTTATTCCAATTTCACATTTTATTTGTTATTCAGCAGGATTCTGATTGCACTCCACCACCTGCTAATAGCTAAAACTATGTTTCACTGATTGGAAAAAAAAAAAAAAAAAAAAAGGCAGCAAGGAGGGAAAAGAAAGAGAATTGGCTTCTGGTCTCCCTAAATTCCCCTATGAGGCCTTTCTGGTTTGGACACATGATAAACCACCAAGTTACCCACCCTTCTGGCAAGACATGAGCACTCCCACTCAACCAAATTCTGCACAAATCTACATTAGTGCTACTTCAATTTCTGAGGACAATGGCCTAATAAAATCTTATGATTGTAGTTGCATGATTTAGGTGATACTATGAAACACACAGTTTTGCTGTGTACAGTAACAGGCTACCTGACACAGCCTGATACTAACTGATGTATATTAACTACTGATGTACCAGTCAACAATCCCAAACTTCCTTCTACATGTGAAAGAAATACTAGGAAAACTTTTACCACTTCACTTACCTAGCTTGTGCTGACAAATATTTAAATATGGATACCAACAAAAACTACCACGCAGGAGTTCTGCAAATAAATTGGCAACATGAACAAAGAAGGGAAATTTCAAAATGAAAGTCATACCTAGCTGTGGCTTTCAAACTTTCCAAAATCCAAAAGGCAAGAGGCAGATACAGAGGGTTAAATCCAAGTCCGTTTTGAAGAACCAATTTATCATGAAACTGAAGAAGGAAAAAAAAAAGAAAAATAAAGAAGATTGACAAGGATGAATCAGGGATAAAGAATACAGGAATATTTCCCTTTCAACTTTAATCTTATCAACACATACAAACATACAAACAAAGCTTTGTAGTCAGACATAAGATTAAATTTCCCATATAATTGCATTCCAGACTATGTTTTTCTTCTCTCTCAGGTATTCATCCCCTAATTAGCCTAGGAAGATGACTAAATATGTTTTTATATCTATTACCACTGACTACATGTTGTTAACCACAGATCTTGTCAGAGCCATCCTACAATAGATGTGAAGCTTACTTAAATTCTGTTCTACACATTTTTCTTATACTGCAAGTTATCTGGTGCAAGTCAGTGTTTTGGAAAATTTTCATATCTGTTCACTTTGCAAAAGATAAATTCAGATGCAATGTACAAATTGTCATTGGTGTGCAACTAGTCTTGAAGACCTTTTCCTAAGCTATAAATAAGTGCTGCAAAAAAACAATCTGCATCTGCTTCTTAGAAATTGTTAAAACATACAAAAGCCATGAGAAATCTCTGTGATTGGAAAATATTTTAAACTTAGTTTTTTCATAGGTTTTTTTCCAATGTGTGTCCTTAGGGAAATGTAATGTTTCTTTGTGGAGACATGTGCAATAATGTAGCTCTAACACTAACTGGGATTTAACTCTTTGAAACAAAAAAATCTCTTTGGTATGCCAATTTCATAATTGTGGCTGTCAAATCTGAGCTGCTGCCTGAGACAGGAACAGCAGGGAGATGAGAAAATACAGCATTTTTCAATCAAACAGTCAGGTTTTATTTCATTTACTGCCATCTATTTTTTCCTCATGTACTTTAAATTACCAGTATACATCACGAACAGCAGAGATTCAGACATATTTGTATCCTGTGTAAAAATTCTGGACATTCTGGGGGGTTTTTGTACATCTGCACATATATACAAACAGATCAAGACACTCAGAAATCAAGATTATATGCAAAAAGACTTTTTAAATTCTAAATCAAAAAATAATCTGCCATTAGAATAGGGTTCTGGAGCTTTTTATACTGCTGTACTTAGAATGGGACAGAATGTTTGCAGAATACGTAGTATATTGAATTTCTCATGAAACCATTGAAGTTAGAATATACTCCTTTGTATTAACTTGAAATGTTAGTTGCAAATGCTAGAAATATACTGATTACTTTATTTTTATATGTTCACAAAAAAATAGTTGCACTGTACCTATGGATTCCATGCATTGTCACACACAACAGCAGCCATTCACTGCTAAGGACACTGCATGTGTCTGCTGAGGTGCAGATCTGTAGAACTCAGTTAAGGGCCTTGCAAAAATATTTGGCTGTCACAGACACCAAATACAATGCTACTATGTTTATAACTGCACTTAATCATATTGTGTGCTGAGAAGCACTTATTAACCTAGATAGTGCCACATTACACAGCTATATTGCTTTCACAGTCCGTGAGAGCATGCTCAAGTCTAACTGTAGTATCTCTCTGCAGCTCTATGTTATGCCATGCAAACATAGTCTGGAAAGACACTTCAGAACTTGACAGCAGTGTTAACTTTGGGCAGTTATTTTCATTGCACTGAATGGTCAAACTTCACCTGCTTCAGCAGACGCTACTCCTCTGTCTCACTCTACTCTCCACTGAAACTAAATGATCTTACGTGAGATCTCAAATATTTCTCTTGATGGTATGTTGAGGAGCTTTGGCAATCATCACCTTTCTCAAATAACTTCCTTAAATTTTAAAATTATGCCTATTTGACTGATGTAGAGTAAATAGGACCCTCCCTGTGTGTAAGATAATCCCCCAAGTATTACAGCTCCTCTCAAACACTTAATTATCACTTTGAAGCCCTCTTGAAGAGTCAGGTGAATTCTGAAGTGTTCTGTTTGCAGAAAATTATTCATTTTGACTATTTTCTGAATTATTTAAACAGTCCTTAATCTACACCACTGCAGTATCTCACTTTTATATATGTAGTTTATCTCAGAATGCTTTCCTAATACCTATGCAGTGATCTTCAGTGCATGTCCACTAGTCTTTTTAGTTTCCTTTGGCAGTTCTTTAACTATTGCCCTGCTAGAACAAGTGTGACTGGGGAGGAGGGGCATGAGATTTTTCTCTTCTATTTCTATGAAAATATGCAGCAGAATAGAGGGCAGTTTTTATTAATTCCCCAACTTATGAAAAATAGTAAACTTGAACTCACATTAATTAACAGTTTTGATCACTCTACAAGTATAGCCCCTCATATCTATTTGTTGGTACTGTTTGAGTGTGAATGCACCTCCACAGAGGTGCTCACTCTCCGGACATGGCTTCACAAGAGTCAGATCTCCTTATTGCCACTGCTCATTGAACCACTTGTTCCTTGTACAGGAAAATGTGTCCCAACAATGCTGCTTTACCTTGAATATTCTTTACTAGAATTAATATACTATGACATTCATAATATAAGCAGAAATATAAACCTAAAACAGTGGCATACCATTTCTTGTTACATGTTTAGTGAGTAAACAGAAAGAAAAATAGATTAGTTTTCCAAAACGAATACATATGATGAAAGATCTATGGAGAAGCGCCAACACAGACAAATTGCAGGCTGACAAGCAACATATTCACTTTGTTTTCTTGTTTGTGGCTTCTAGGCATTATATAAATACAACATCACCAGTCAAGAGAGCAAAATCCACTGATGACAGACTGTAACTACATAAGGCAGTCAAACACTTCAGCATCTGCTCTTTTTCTGTATGGCTGTTGAGAGTGATGTGTCAGGCTATATCTCCCCCTTGCCCACCTAAGTAAGTCAACAGAGTGACTTCAGGACAACAGAAAAGTTACTTTGGATGTCATCTCCACTGACATCTGAAAAAGAGGTCGCAAAGTCCCAGCTGAACAATTGCATTGATTTTCTGCTAGATTTAGAATCTGACAATCTTACAGAATGTACAATATCACCTCCTGTTGAGATATATGGGACAAACAAAAGAAATTCTGATTTAACAGTAACAGCTGCAGACAGTACAGGTACTGCCAACCACAGCCAGGGATCCTTCGATTCCCAGTTGCTATTGCTACACCCAGAGAGCTCCTGACTCTTGGCAGATATTGAAACACTACTGAGAATTTTGCATGATTTTTGTTCTCTGTATCTGAAAGTTGAAAGAAAAAATCTCAATCCTAGTAGTTTTCATTGATCTGATAAAAGGCATGGTCACATTAAGCTGACTTGGACTTTGGAGTCTCAAAGAAAAAGTTTCAAAGTGTAGAAAACAGTGTCCACTGGAAAGGGACACTGACAGTGGGAAAAGCATATCAGGTAGAGGATGCTCTCTCAGTGGATAATTATAGCTTGTTGAGGCTGTCCTGAGAAACAGTCTAAATGTTTCAGCATAGTAGTAACTCAGGGAGTAGTAACACTGTTGTACTGATTCTAATGACCTATAGATAAAATGGTGTTCCAGCTGATTTACAGTACTTAGGGAAAAAAGCTTACATTTCTGAATGTCTTTAAGGTTTTCCAAACAGTTTCTGATCTCAAGAGAATCATGAAGAAAGTGTTTCTAGAAACACCAACTTCTCTTTCTTTTAGTTTCTTCTCTTTCTTTTTAGTTTCTTCCCTAATTTGACAAGAGACTGGAGTCTCAAAAAATATTTTGAGTTGAAGAGTCAGGTCCATAATTTACAGAAGAAAAAATCAATTTTAACTATATTTAGTTTCTGTTTACAAGAAGAAATATTTACTTTGCTTTACTAAATTATATTTGTGCAAGTCAAACATCATTACATGGCTTTGAATAACTCAGAAAATTATTTCCACAGCCCTGACTGAATTAAGGCAATAATATCATCAGGACTTTCCAATTTTTTTTTCCTCTATTGATAAGGCTTTTTTATCCTGTCCTTGCTGAACTTTTTGGTCATTCTTTATGCAGGTCACATCAAATAAGAGAGCAGAATGGACTGGTGAGTAAAAGCACTCTAACAAGCAAGATAAGATGCTCCATCACTTTGTGATGAAATATTCAAACACATTGCCCACTGGTATCAACTTATTCATGACTGATTTAAATGATACACTGAAAAATGTGCTTTAATCTTCCATATAATAAGTCTTAAAAAATTAAAACTGAAATCACAGTTTAAAGAAAAAGCTAGCAGACATTTCAGTCATCATTTACTTGATTTTACATTTTCTGCTGTTAAAGTGGCTGGTTTCGTTAAATAATGTCATACAGCTGCAAGAGTAATGCAGTTTATGATCTAGAGTCAGTAATTTGTAAGCTATTGAATGTCTTGGTGGGTATTGATGTCATTATCCTTTACATTAAAAAAAATTGTTCTTCCCAGTTATTTTTTACCTGTGAAGAATCATAGAATGGTTTGGGTTGGACAGGATCTTATAGGTTATGCAGTTACAACCCTCCTCCCATGAGCAGGGACATCTTCCACTAGATCAGGTTTTTCGAAGCCTCATCCAACCTGGCCTTGAAGAATTCGAGGGATGGGGCATCCGCAGCTTGTCTGGACAACCTGTTCCAGTGCCTCACCGCTCTCACAGTGAAGAATCTTTTCTTTATATCTATCTGACCCAAATATGCCTTCTTTCAGTTTAAACCCATCACCTCCTGTCCTATGCCCATGTAAAAAATTCCCTCTCCAGCTTTCTTGTAGGCTGTCAACACCTTGCCAAAAAACCTGAAAAGAATATATATCCTTAGCCTGTTCTCTACCACTTAAAGCATTTTTCTTTAAAGTTCAAGGGAGACTATTTAAAATAAATACTGATTCGATATAATATCCCTGACTTATAATACCCTCTGCCCCTTTATTATTATTTTCTGTTGTGTATACTTAGCACTCAGAGTTACTGCTTTACCACAGGTTTAAACAACACCAATAAAAATATGAGCTTAAAGACTTAGAGCACACGGACAACAGAACTACATACAGAACTGATACATACAAAACACCCTTTTTTCTCTATGAAATATTTCCATTTCAATGAGAATTTTTGATTCTTCTTTTTCAATCAATTATTTTTCTCCCAAACTATAGTTAAAACAAAGAGAAGTTAACTGTGAAATTCACTATGATCCTGGGAGAAAATGGATAGACCTTGCTTGACAATTTATCAGTGAGTATGTTAGTTTTTCCTAAATTTCATTTTTTTTTTTTCATTTAGTTAGATGATCAGAATAATTTTTTTAAAAGCATTAATTTCTAGGGACAGCACAGGCAAACAATTAGCATTTACCTGCCTCCATCAGATCACTGGTATGTATACATTCTTCCTTCCTTGATGCAAATTAGGAGTCCTCTTCAACAACTAATCAAATAAAAATCATTAACATTTATTCAATCATGGAACTGTCAGACAGCAACTTGCAAGTTATGAGTAAATCCCATTATTTGTACCTGATCACTGATTTATTAAAATTTCATGGAAAGGACAATAAAAATCTTCCTATGCTAAGACCCACAAAGCTCAATACTGTCTTGCTTAGAAAATAAGTCCCAATCATTCATTTTGTACTTAGTATATATTACTACTAAGTAATACATATATAATATATAATAATAATATATAATACAAAAAGAGAAATTACAGTACAACTAGGAAAAACCATTTCAGAAACCAATAAAAGCAAGTGCATTAAAACTAAAGGAATCCTATAGGTTTACAGAGCTCTTCACTCCTACCTTTGCCAGCTAGTCTAAGGCAGCATTTACTGAAAGCTGTTTATCCAGAGCAATCACACCTACAAATGTGAAATCAACTGGAAGTCTCTTTCTCTTCTCTTTCTAATACTAAGAAATACTGCCATGTAGTTAATATCCATGCTAGTAATGGATGCAAACAGAGAAATCAAGGGCTGAATAGGTAAGAATCACACCTTACTGATTCCTGAGATGATACCGCAGATCCAAGGTAAAACAGGCTGTTTGAAAAGGTTAGTCTTCCAATCTTTTCAAGCAGCCCTGAACACATTAATTCTTCTTCAGGTTTAAATTACATAATCAGATTCTATGGTCTAGTCAGAAAGTTTTTGCATCTTTTCAATTATATGAGATTCTTTTTAAAAAACAGATACCATCTCCGCCTATAAATATTGCATCACTTACAATCCCAAATCATTAGAGTTACAATAACCTTACTACCTAAAATAGATTACAGTTACATTGTCAGAAAGTATATGAAGTTATTTGCCTTGGCAATACCATAATCTGTTAAGTGAAGTGGACTCTGTTTTCCAATTCTTAAACACTGAAGTTGGCTAAGGCATGACTAAGAAAATGCAGATCTACATCTTCATATAACTTCGTGGATTTCAGTTATACTTTCTGCCTGGAGGACAGTGATAGATACACATCTTGTGAAAGGCATAGAGATAACAACAGAAATTCTCCAACTTTGCCTTTCTGAAAACTCCACTGTGGAATTGAAACAAGGGGTTTACTTTCTTAGTTTATCTGACAGTCTGTCTTCTTTGTGTACTAAGTGCTCAACTACACTTAAAACTTTGTTTTCAATTATGTGATTATGGATTTGTGTAACCCCACTGAGCTTCATAGGATTACTCAAGCAGAGAAAAGTTTGCAGAATTACGGCTCAGGCTTGTCGATAAGGTTTTTTTCAGTGAAAAAAACCCCAGACTTTGTTTCACAGTTAATTCATTCATTGAGGAATATGTACTTGCAAGTATTTAAGTTTTTTTAATTACAGTACATTATAAATAGAAAAGATAATACTTCCCTAGAAACAGTGTTTATCTCCATTCTTAAATTTTACAAGGATAGAAATGTCACTGTCTCTGAATGGCCCTTTTGAATTGGTTTCCATGAAAATAATCATTGAACATTACTCTGAATCATAAATTGAAGTAAATCATGGATTAGAATGAATAAGCCCCAAAGTTTCTCAGAACGTAACACAGAAATACATAATGATTTTACAATTTCTGCAGAAACAAAAATAATTTCACTTTCAGGAACTTAATTTTCCTTTCCATGGAGAAAATGTACACTTTCATTGAAAAAAAGTCATCTTCTAAGTTTAAATTCAATTTTTTTTCAATTTGTGCCATTTTTTTCAACAGTCTTCACAGAAATAAGTCAACTAATGATCTGACAAAGGACTGTGTAATTTACAGTATTTTCTAATTTACTGATGAAACAAAAATATGCACAACAAAGAAAAAGGGACTATATCACAAGCATGAGCAATAAGTTGAAACAAAAGGAAAATGCCAGAATACATTGATTCCCTCAAAATAATTTGGGAAGCTAGGTAAATCTTTACCTACATCATTTTGTCCAAATCCTGTTTCACACTGAAGTCATATCATACTTTTTGTTCATGTAAGTAGGGTAATTTGATCCTGATAAAGAAGCATGAGAATTTCTTTGAGCTAAGTTCTTTCATAAGACATTAGCAAGATTGCTTTTGTGCCCCCATGCTTTCTTTCTACTTGCAGGTTTATACATCTGTGTTCCAGCATGAACTCTAACTGAATCGACCGTCCTGGTATTGTTAAAACCTGTTACAAATACTTCATTACACTGAAAATCACCCTTAAACCCATAAAGGAAGCATAGATGAAAAGTGGGAAGATCTTGTCTTGCAGTTGAAACACTGGACTGAAACTCAGAAGATTTGTGTTTATTTCTGGCTCTGGCAGACATCTTTTGAGTAATATAATCTTTCTGTAACTGAGGTCCCCAAGTGTAATACATTTGTTTATAGTTCTTATCAGGAAGGTAAAGTTCCCTAAGTCTAGGTTTGCTCCTTACTTTCTATATATACAAAAAATTTTAGACCAAATTCTTGTTTGGTCTTTCCAGATACCACCATAAGAAAAAACGGTGGTTTTGTTCTCAGAAACAACATGTAACAATCTTGTTTTCTTTACCTTCCACATGAACTGATGTTTTGGGCACTGAATAAAATGTTTTCTTCTCTGAAGTTAATGCTTAAGCTACTCCTGCCTTCAACAGAGTGCATGATTTCATTGATCATGTTTGAAAAACATCAATTAACTGGATTTTTCATGTTTTTCTCTTCTCATCTTAATTTGCCTGCAGTAGCTGTAGCACTGCTATTTCTGCATCAGAAGAGTTTGGACTTGCTCCTGCTTGCACTGAGCCAAGTCTCTGAAGTGTTCCAATGGGAACAAAGAAAATCCATTGTCAAATTCAAGCTATAAAATTAATGATGAATTGTTATTAAGTTCCACATGCAGACACACCAGCAGGAAAAAGCCAAGTCCATTTTCAGACTGATTAAAAGAATTGTGCCTATCACAACTACTCTAATGATTGACAATTCACTTTATCAATTAAAACCAAAATCAGAGTCATTATACCTGAGGGTGGTCATTATGTGACAGTGATCCTCAGACTGAGACAATGTCATCTTATCTGGATATACCTCTAGGGTGATTAGGCCGTATTGAATTGTATAATCCAGAGATTAGGCTCCTGGACTGATATTCAGCCAAACATTTTATTGTCAGGAAACCACCCTGGCAATCGAGCACCCAAGTTTTCAGGTGTCAGTTTATTCATATGAAGTACATATGAATACATATGAATACATATGAAGTCCAACTATATAACAGCCTTCACTTAGCATTCCTGAGGACCAGTGTATTCCAAACATCTTAGTAGAGGTTTTAATCTTTGTTTACTTTGGGAAAGTACGTAGAAGAGCAGCTTCCAGTATGTAGCTGCAATCTTTCTTTTAGCATTGCCCATACACAGGCTAGCAGAATCTGATTGCTACATTTCAAAGAAATAATTTTCCATAACAACAGATAAAGGTAGTCAATGTTTACTTCACAACTGGGTCTTGAATTCTAGTGTTTCATGACAGGTGTAAAGTTCATGTTATCTCTATGACTGACTTTCAAATTAGAGCCTGTAACTCTTTCACTCATATATAATTAAACAAGCCATATATGGGACTTGTTAGTGAATGCTGCTCTCAACAACATCCATTATAAGGAAGGCTAATTATTTTTAACACAGCGTGAATGTTAATGGGTATCTGCAGAAGTCCTATACACGTTAGTGAAAGATTACAGATAGATCTCACTGCATGGAGAAATAAAATCAATTGCAGAAAGGTGACATTAAGACAGAACACAACGGGGAAAGAACCTGGACTGTCCCCAAATCCTCCTTGGCCACACTGGTATATTTTGGTGGAAAATACCCTTAGAGATCTGCTGAAGGGCATGAAACTTCAAGTCTATGGGAAAAGCACCAGTACAGATTATTTTTCACAATTTCCCACTGATTGGAATTCCCATTAGAAAAGGTCAGGCTTAATTTGCCACAGCAGCATTCACCAGCCTGTGGTCCATCATAGCTCAGGTAAGATAAAGAAAAATAAATGCTGCTTAACTCAGTAGGAAATCATTCCGTTATATCATACATACAAAATATGTACTCAAGGGCATGTGGTTTTAGTACACAGCTACTGAATGTTAAGAGCATGTACTAATGTTGTTCCTAGGTCATGAAAAGAAGATATTTAAAAAATAAGACAGGTATTTTTGAGCTTATATGACAGAGGAAAGTTTAGCAAATCTTAACCATAGGTATTATTACTGCAGCTGCCACGTCAGGATTTCCAATTTTTTAAGATCCATTTTAAGTATTTCAGAGCTATTTTATGAATCCCTGGTTACACAATTAGCTTTAAAAATTACTCAAGTTAGCATTTTGTCTATAAGGTGCAATTGGAAGTTTAAAATAATGCTGCATATTCTTTACACAATTGAAAAGCTGTGCCAATACTATATTTTTTGTGGCAGCAACTGCTTGAAAATGCCTTTAGAACTGATTTAGGTCTCTCTATCATGTGCTAATGGAGTCAGACACAGGCTTTAACAGTGTGTATTCAACATACACAGTCCCTGGCTGATCCTACCAGAGCAGATAATTTCTAGCAGCAAACTGAGTGTGCAATTACAGCACCATCATATCTTCATGGAATTTTTTTCTTCACTGTGCATCTTACCCTGGCATTCAACCATATTGCCAGGCAGTTCCACAGGCTGTAATTCTCACTGCTGCAAAACCTCTGACCGACGTGGGTGTGAGAAGCCCAGAGTGCAGGGACAAGTAACCATTCGACCTGTGTTACAGCAGCAGAATGAAGGGAGGCAGGTTCTGAAGGCTGTGCTAAGGAATAGCACACTGCACCTACAGTGACTTTCAGAATAAATCAATCTAAGCAGTTCTTATTTTTTGATATGTGTTGCCACTACTTAATTGACTATGATTCACATATTCCTTACAAGTGGGAAACGACAAGGCAGATAAAATGACACAGGAAAGGAACTGAAATTTTAAATGTGTAGTAACTTGCAGAGCACAGGTATGTCTATCTAGGATTTGACAGAAATTGTTTCAAATTCTATCAAGTATATGTGTTTTATTCACAGACAGTCCTTTAAAAACATACCCATTTAAAAATAACATTTTATAAAAATAAAATCTATTGTCCAAAGAACGTTAAGACAAGTAGAAAATTCTTGTCACTCCAGACTGGCAGAATGAGAGCAAAGTGAAAACTGGAACATAGGAATAAATCAGATAGTCATTATTTTAAACAAATTCTGACATGGTTAAAGAAACTCTTTAAGGTAAATGAGGAGTAAGACTGGATGTGTCCTGTCTGTATGGTCATTATTAGCACCAGCAGAAGTTTCGTTCAGAAAGTGTTCCTGAATGGATTCTTATTGTCATAGGAATAACAACAAAGCATAAATGGTGTTGCTTCATACACCAGTCCTTTAAAGCATAGTATGTTGATGTCCACCATATTTAAAGCACTATGTTACACTACATGGAAAATTATTGTCCTGATTCAAAGAGCATGACATTTTTCATATATATATATATTTTCAGTTGACTCAACTGAAAAAACATCACAGTATGGTAGCTGAAGTGTAAAAGTACCAGCAGTTCTCTGGAAAAGTGATGACTCCACATGACAGCCCACCAGACCGCACTGCAAAATTGATGACCTTGTACAAGAGCTTAATGAAAACTCTTTTGCTCATATTGTAAAGATGGAGATTTAACACATTTTCCTGAATATAAGTCTAGTAAAATAGATACAAATAGGGCACATTCCTTGGAAATGAAATAACACTTGTGGTCAAGATTATAAAAAGTGCTGAGAGAGATTATGGAAAAAAAAAAAAAAACCACACATATAAGCAAACAGAAATAATCACCTACCTCAGGTAAATCAACTGAAGTTAGATGTCCAGTCTGCTTTAGTCTGATCATAAAAATCCTATTAGGTACCTCTAAGCGTCTAAATGTCTTTGAAAACTTATCCCTCTGTGCTTAACATTATTAGGAATCACTGGACTTCAAAGGCTGAAGGGACTCAACCTAATCTGCAATATACTGTAAATTTCAAGCAGAATTCATATGATTCAACAGTACAGATGTCCAATCAAAGATCTCTCCACCACCAACAGTGGAAGATAGACACCCATCATAAAATCTCCCCTAAAGAACAAAGCACCCTCTGGAAATACCTTTCTCAGGCTTGGTATAAATTGGCCTCTGGAAGACACTTTGAGGGAGTTTAAATGCTAGACACATAATTCATACCTGCAGTATAGGAACAGAATGGAGAAACTCTGCACTGCTGACTTCAAAAAGTCTTTCGTTGAGCTTTTGCTCTGCCCCAAACATTAATTAGGTTCATGTTTTAACCTGTATGATTGTGATGACTGTCACATTAGAACAAAGAGAATCAACCTAAAGGTAGGTTCCAGGCATCAATTTTTTCTACATCCTTGGGCTTGAATCCCCAAAAAATTGTGACATACTCACTGAATCACTAAGGAAATGTATCAGGTCATGTAAAGGCACAAAGATGCATGATGCAATCTGCATGCTTATTTAGTGACTCCTTTCAACACAGAGGGAGTAAAGTGGTCTCACCTTTCTCCTACTCAAGGATTACACGCTCTGCAAAGCTGGCCAGTGCAGTCTGCATGGGAGACCACAAGACTTGAGTTACTTAAATTTGACACTACAGTAATGAAATAAAATAAAAATGAGGCCTGTTGAACACAGGAGAAAATTTCAGAGTTCACAGGGTGAAAGACTTACACAGTGAATTCTCTGAAATACTGATAGATGGGAGGAACATGAAATTTTGACGTATGACAGTCCAGAGACAGTAGGAATACAAGCAGGAGGAAATGAAGGGAATTTTTGAATTGGCTTTAAGAAAATGGCAGAGATAATAAGGACATGACAGTAATTTCACAATGCTCCCTATGCTGTGAAGTTGGGGGACAGTTCATTCTGAAGGCACAAAATGTAGGAGGAGGAAAAAGAATAGGCATTCTCATTCTTCTCACACTTTCCATAAAATCATATTTATTCATTATCTACCTATTAATGGAGATCTCTTTTGCAGCCATTTGCTTTCATTGCAATGAGTTTTGTGCTGCTTTTAATCTTGGAAATGTGAGAAACCTGCAAGCAGAATAATGAGTCAGTTTCCTGAAGAACCCCACTTATTTTGTTATCAATTATCAATACAATAACTGTATTGCATTTGGCTGAAAAAATAATTTTACGTGGCATGAGCAACATTTTTAGTATCAAAATAAACATTTGAATTTTAAGAATTTCAGGAAAAATCCATCGACATTTGTTTCCAGTCATATATAGCGTGGTTCGACCTCTTTTAAATGGCATAATGTCCACCAAATTTAAGGGATATCTGAACAGACCTGTGTTATTCATCATACTTATCTTTCAGATTCATTGAAACCAGAAACAACAGAAGGAAAAGATTTCTAATGCAGGTTTCTTGAGTGTGTGGATTAGGACTTTTCACGTTCACAAAGAAACTCAGCAAAAACTTTTGATCTGAGAGACTGTAATGCTAATGATCAGAAAGAATGTCATGGAGGATTTGTTTATATTTCTAAAACTGTACATGAAAATTATTTATAAAGGAAACAAAATGCAGGCAAGAAATGAAAGACATTCTTTGATAAATTAAAAATGTTTGCTTTCTGCTATAACGTAAGAAATCTAGATGTAAGAGGAGTATATTGTGTGTATGTTCAAAGGCTTAACAGCATGAGGTATAGAAGTATTTAAAATGGTAAGCGCTCAGAAAATAGTATAGGTCTTGAAATCATCCTCATAAATAAATCATCAAATAAAGATAAAATGACAAATTGGTATTAGTCTAATACAAACTTAGCTGAAGTATTAATATCCTTTTTTCTCCCTCAGAAGGAAACTTGCTATAAAACCTGAGTTCAGATAAATGTCTTTAGTATGTCTAAGTATTTGTGGTGGAATTCTTTATTGCTTTTGGTCACTTGCAAAAATTCTAGTGACATCAAAGCACTGTTAACGTGTGAAACTACAGAGCACACATTATATGCATCTTTGAAATCTGCTCTACTATTTCTGAAAGTACAGGTTCCACAGTTCTCCTCTTACACTGCATCAATGTCCTTGGAAAAAGTTCCCCCTACTCCTCGGAACAGATTCACACTCTTAGTGGCAGCTGTGCATTTCCTCTATGTCTGAAGGACCATGTGCCACCCTACAATTGTGTGTAAATGCCTGGTAAGCCTGATACACATGAAGGAAAAGATGCCCTCTTTGTACAACTGACTGAACCCAAGATTTCACAGGAATTTTCCTATGAAAGACAGGTGAACCTCAGAATATAGGGCACAGCATTCAGAGAAATATCTCATCATAAAGAAGTCCTAAGAATAATGAAAATCCCAGCTGCCTAGTTCTTATCAGCAGATAATCCTCCTCACAGTGCGCTGCTGGAAGGAAATTTCACATCATTTGTCATTTTAGCATACTTCATACTAGCTACCTTTTTCACATTCATAAAACTCCTGTGACCCTTCTTGCTCCCACTGTCAGCCTTCTAATTGTTTGTACTGAAACCATCCTAATTAGATGGTGAGATTTGTAGCGTGTGGACCTTGTCTAATTGTTTGGTTCGTAACAGCGTGAGTGTACAGTGCTTACAATGATATTAAACTGCATCTATGTTTTATTGTGCTTGTTACAGAGAAACAGACATATTGTTTTCAGCTTCCTTTCTAAACTAAACAAGGCTTATATGATCAAGGCTACATATATCTCCATGTATGTTTTTATTCACAAAATTTCAGATTCCTCTGTCCAAGTTTTACTATATTTACATTCCCCCCAAAATGGGAGTAAGCTCAGAGATATTAAATACGTACTATGATTCATGAAAATAGGTGTGTTGAAGATATTACATTCCTGAGAAAAAAGCTGCAGAACATGCTCAATGCTTTTGAGATATTATAAAACAACAGATAAGCACACTATTTACAGTTCAAATCTCAGGGAAGAACATAAATTAGAGCTCATATCTTTCATTTGCTAGAATCAAACGTGTGTCAAACACCTATAGAAAAACAGATTCACCAGTTGTGATGCTCATACAGCTACTTAAGAACTTACAAGCAGACCTAGTGAGTCATGCCAAAGGTCTACCATGCCAAGGGTCTACCAGTAAGAGGGCAACCAGTAACAGGCTGTGGTTAACAGTGGGCTTGCAGTGAAAAGCAGAGCATGGGAGGTACACTGCAGTATGTCCCCAGAGTTCTGCTTCCAGCAATGTATGGATCACAGACATCCTGAGCTTGGCATTATGTCTGTGTTCTTAATAGCTCAGCCCCCTTACAAGGATTTGTTAAATTGCTTTTGGCACTTCTGTAAACATCTGGCACCTCCTACTTCCCATTGCAATGGAGTCTCACATCTTACCTAGATGATTCACAAAGAAATGTCTCCTTTTCCTTGCCTTGTACTGCCACCTGTTAGTCTTGCATGATACTCCCTGGAGTTTTTGTTGGGTTTTTTTTCAGGAAAACAGCTCTTCCTTGGTTATCCACAATGTATAACTTTCTAGTCTAATGACCTCGGTCATATTCTCTCTCAGTTACTTCTTTCCCAGCTGTTTAGGGGAAAGATTTAAAACCAATTAAAAAGCCATTGGAGCTTCACTGACTTAGTGGCCTTTGGATCGTTTTCAAAAGAGATATACAGTACACAGTACACTAACATATGATTGACTACCCTCTGTGCCAAAACCAAACACTACCTCTTGAGATATTTTTAATATTCCACATTATATTCATGGTGAAAAAGATATAGAAATATTTCCATATTTTTTACTTCTTCAATTGATATCAGTATGTTAGACATATTTCAGGTCTCGAAAAGAATGGGACAAACATTGCAATAAAATTATTTTTAACTGATTAAAACAGGCATCTGTTATTTACTACCTGAAGAACAAAAAGGAAAAAAAAGAGTAAATACCTTTCACCTTTTCATAGGGCTTAAGATGCAAAGGAAAAGAATTCAGTAAGATAAACAGAACAACGGGGATGGGTGGCTTAGCACCATTTCCAGGCTAAGTTCCAAGTCATTTCTATAATCAAGTTCCAATCCAAGTACATGTTTGCCTCATTTCCTTTGGATCTGACAAACTTAAGTATAGGAGAGTCAAGGGCTTTTTTTTTTCCATTTTCACTTTGATGAAAGCATTCTTGCTTTTCATGCAGTTTTCAGATCAGATCAATTGTTTTATTTTTCTAAAATGCCAAAAACAGCATAGCTAAGAGGAAACTTATGCAGGAAAAAATGAGCTGTTGCTTCTCTACTTTTTTGCACGATGTCACTTGCTTTTTTCATGTATTCTATTAGTTCCAGTAGATTCCACACTCTCTAAAGCTTTATTCCAGAAAGGAAAAACTGCCGTAATTACAGCGAAAGACATCAGGAAGCACAGCACAACTTTGCACCACACCTCAAGGAATACTTTTGTCACATACTCTTAAACATACGTGTTCTGCAGTTTGTCTTACATAAAAAACCACTTTTTAATGCAATGCAAAAAGACATTTAAAAGACAGTATCAGAAGCTGTGAGTCACTTAGTTTGGAAATAAATCTACAGTATTTTACCAGAGTAGCAGAAATAAAAAAAGCTTCTTTTGAATGCCAAGGCCAAACACACAATACTCTATAGGCATGGTGCTTGCTATGCCCTTTACTGGCAGATTGATTTTCATGTTCTGACTAAACTAGCAGTTAGCAACATTACACTGCTGGTTGGATAGCAATGACAGCCCAATTAGAAAGCACAGTCAATGAACAGGTCAGGCAGCCAGGGTCCAGATATCCTGAGCAAGACTAGGCCTTTCAGTTTGTAAAACTTTCTGTTGACCCTTTCCTCATCATAAGTGACCCACCACAGAAACATGTCAAAATTTTGTGAAGAAACAAAACAGAAAATAAACTATGACTTATCCAAATAAGCAAACAGTGTTAGAAAACTTTTTGAGAAATTGTCTGCATAGGAAAGAAAATAAAGGGGTAATAGGGTGATTTCTGACTTCCCCATAAATATGTGCACTGTACTGGTTGTTGGATTTTGGGAAATGTTTTTGGGTATCCTGCACTAATCAGACACATAACAATAAAACATATTTTGAAAGCTTAAAACCACCAAAACAAGGAAATGGTAGGGGTGTGTTATTTAGCCTACTTATCTTTCCATATAAACACAAACCATTTTGAATTTTTGCTTGATCCCACTTGAAACACATATATATGTAATTATAATATACAAATACTTCCATATGGATTTGAGGTTATGCAGCCTGAAAGCAGGCAGTAGAGATTTCTTGATATACGACATATAAAAAGCAGATGAACGTATGGATCAGGAAGGAAACTACATAAATTACTGTGATTTTAAACTTACAGAGGGGCAGCTAGGGTTTTTTTTGATCAAACTGAGAGTTCAACTCTGCAGACCCAGTATTAGCCCAAGGTCTGTGAAATCTAGTATTGATCACACATGAAACACATCTTTGGAGACAAAGTTCCCACCCCTTCCAAATAAACAACAAGGTCCCCTTGAACTTTCAAAATGGCCAGGATCTTTCCTGAAGTCTACTGATCTTTTTTTTTTTACTCAAGACAGATCTCTCTGTGATAGACCAGTGTGGGTTTTATTGTCATAAATACAGCTTTTCAATGTCACTGTTACTATCTTCATAAAAACACCTTGGCTATGCCTTTTTGCAAAATCCTCTTATGTTCAGAAATGCCTGTCCTTAACATCATTTAATGCTCTCCTCGCATGTCCTATCACTGTTTCTTATAGCATAATCTCACCTTTCAGTTTAACCTTGAACTTAGCTAGACTTAATGTTCCATGTGAGCAAGAACAGTTCCCAACTTTTATTCTATCACACATCCTCAGTTTCCAACTCCCATGGTTGACTAATTGTGTCTTTGCTATGCTGCAGCCTTTATAAGAGATAGATTTATTTGCCTCTAATCTCCATGGTGACTTAATGGTTTTACGTAAATAGCAAATGGAAACAATAACAGCATGTATTACTGCTCATTAAGCTCCTTTCAAAATTGTGTCAGTGATTTTTGTTGTATAAAAAGCAATGTCAGGGTACCATTACAAAATCTAGGAACAGCATTAAATAAAAAAGTACAAATGCATTGAAGGTATGTGCACGATGCTGTTTTCTGAACTGCAGTGTAGGCACATCTGAAATCTGCTTGCTCACACTACCGAAACTACCTATTAGCATCTGTATATAACACATCATCACCACAGGGAAAGCTAGTTTAAAATCATAAATGTCAAGACATAATTAACTTAAAGGTCAGGTTTAATTACAGTTGTTGAAACTGAAATATACTAATTACCATTACTATGTCAAAAAATTTCTTAAAAAGATTGAAATGTTTTGTTGGTGCATGTACTTTTCTATAATTGGCATCTTTTGTTCCATGATGGAGATGTTTCAACAGGCATTTTTTTACTAACTTTGAAGCAGAAAGAGAACAAAACAGAAAACTGAGGAACAAAGCACCACCACAAAGCGCAACAAAACCTGTTCTCTGCATTACGATATTATTAATTACTTTCTTGTAATTGGCACTTCAGATAATCATTTAGATAATGAAATTATTTTGAGAGTTTGGTGCATGGATGAAACAGATTTAAGTGTGTGGCTCTAAAACTAATCAATAAGTGAAACAGACTGGTAAGAAAATAACTCAATCACTGAAAAATTTTCTCTACCTGTAGGATTTTCCAAGGATTCTACTGGGAATAGCTATTGAGTCACATAAGTATTTTAGTTCTCTCTTTCCCCAAAGGTACAGAAAGTTTGAATGCTGTGATTTCATTTTCTCTTTTGTTATCTAGTGTTTATTCTCCCCTCCCCACCACAGCTGGGAGTTCCAGCTTACCTTTTACTATACTTTTTACAGAGTGATAGACATTTTTTTTTTCCCCTGCAGAAGCCATTCCAAGCTAGGTAGAATGCAGCAGAGAAAAGGTTAAGCTATATAAAGTTCATTTCCCCACGACAGCACGGATTTCGCTACTGTATAGACCCCATGTAAAAATTCAGAAGTCTAAAAGTGAATATAGCAGATGACTCTGGAGGAAAATATCCCCAGCTGATGAAGAGGCCATCAAACACGCTGATAAAAGAGACATACTTGTTTATTAAGTTTCATTCATCCTGCACCTGAGGTCCTGGGTTGTAACAGCTGCCCCATGCTGTGAAGGGTGCCAGTGCCCTCCAAAGTGCACTAATCACCTGAGATCAGCAAGAAATATTTTTACTACTTCTGGAGGAAATCTTTCTAGTCGGTAAGTGGGCAGCTCTCTGCCCCTTTCCCCCTCCTCTGTCACAAGCCACTTAGGGGGTTCACACAGAGCAATAGAAAAGAGCTCAAAAGTCTGAACATAAGGAATATAGACTTCAGCTGAAAGAGTGAAGGACGGTCTCAGGTACACAAGTATAGCAGAAAAGTGGCTGGCAGTTCAGAAACAACCAAAAGAAAAACCTTGACTGTGATACTGCCTTGTATCTCAATAAACAGGTAAGGAAGGCATTTAATTAAAGAGTGACTGCCTCCCAGGTACTGATGACATTGAAATCAGTGTGGACAGACAGTATTAAAGATGGCATAACCCAAAAATTCTCTTATTTAAGATTTACAGCTGACTGTTAGAGAAAAGTGAAATTTATTAAAGGCTTCCATCTGGCAGAATGTATCATTAGTATTCAAACTGATAGCAGCAGTGATTTAAATTTAATAATCTGAGTGGAGATATGCATCAAAAAAAGAATTCTTCTAAAATATGTCTAATAGCAATAACTGACTTCTTTATTATAGTCTGCCTGTGAAAAATGCCAGATATCAAAGAATAAGACATCAAATGTTAATTTCAGTGTGTTCTTCTAGTTGAAATTCACATTAAAATAATATAGTTGGTGTGAATCAAATAGCACAGACTGTACCTGCTTGTCCCTTCCTTGAGGGAGATTTGAAACATCGAGGCCCAGAAAAAGCAGGATATTGCCCTTATGGAAGGGAGGTTGGATGAGTGAGGTGGCCCAGCACCGGCCGTGGGGGCTGCAGGGGCGGCCACTGGGAGAAGCAGCTGGGGCTGCCCCAGGCACAGACGACTCCAGCTGTTCCAGCCCCTGGCCCCGATGCAGGACAGGTCGCTGCAGCCACAGGTGTGGCACCTCTGAGAAAATGTATTTAAGAAGTGGCAAAACTCTGTCCAATAAAGAGGGGCATGTTAAAAACTAGGAAGTGTGAGAAACAGCTCTGTGCATACCAAGGTCAGAGAAGGAGAAGGGGAAGAGTTGCTCCGAGTGGTGGAATCAGAGATTCGCCTGCAGCCCATGGAAGACAGAGCAGAGCGTGTGTTTCTCAAGAGGCAGTGGAGAAGAGCATGCCAGAGCAGATGTCCAGATGTCCACACTGCGGCCCAGGAGATCCCATAAAAGAGTAGCTGGATACTGCATAAAGGAATGGCAGCCTCTAGACAGCTCACGCTGGAGCAGGTTCTCCTGATGGGAGTGGCAGCCCATGGGAAGGGCCCACAGTGGAGCAAGGGAAAAGTGTGAGGAGGAAGGAACAGAAAAGAAGTGCTACAGACTGACTCCTGCCTGATTCCCCATCCCTCTGCACAGCTTGGTGGGTGGGGCAGATGAACAAATCAAGAGGGAAGGAGTAAAGCTGAGCCTGGGAAAAAAGGGTGGAGGCTTGTGGGGAACGTAGTTTAGTTTTTGTCTTTGTTTCTCACTATCCAACTCTATTTTAACTAGCAATAAATTCTAGTAATTTTTCCTCGGATAAGACTCTCTTGTCTCTGATGGCATTTGGTGATTTCCCTGTCCTTATCTCAACACATAAGCTTTTTCATCCTATTTTCTCCCCATGTCCTGTTTACAGGAAGAAGAGAGTGGCTGGATGGGTACTTGGGAGCTGGTCAGGATCTACCTAATCATGTATTTTTATGGGGAACACATGCTCTGAAGCTGTACTTACATACATGAGAATTATGCTGAGTAAAGTGCATGTAACACAGGAAGATAATCACACTTTTGATTTTATTACAATACCAAGTTGTATTCTGTCCTTGCTTTAATTAATTGTGTGAAGTTACCGCTCTGCTTTTGATTTATATGTCTGCGGTTTCATATTTAGGTAATATCCACGTCTCCGTCCCATATTAAAGAAACATTTTACACATCATTCTTTCAGCTCTGTCTTAACATGGGATTCAGGAATAGCTCACATGAACCTAAGGTGACAAAACAATGAACCTGCAGGACAGCTTTTCTGTTAATATTTACAAGGGATGATGAAAAAATACTCCAAAAGTTGCAGATAGTCATTGCTCTACTGTCTAGCAGGTGAACAAGGGAACAGACAATTTCTTGGGGGAAAAAAAGTAAACATGAAAATTAAGGCAAAGTGTAAGCATCACAAATTGAAGCGATTGAAGAAAAAATGTTGCATTCATTATAAGAACAAGTATAAAGTAACTACCCAGTGCACAGTTTATATCATGGGTGTTGCGCAAACAAGAATACCCACAAAATCTTACCCTTTTAATGCTTTTCTTTCTTAATTGCAGATTAATGGGTAGTTCATTACCAATAATTACAGGTTGGTAATTTGTCACTGTGATTCGCTTTTAAAACTTGAGCAAGAAAATATTTGAATGCTCCAAATATGCTGTTGGTAAGAAGCCAAGCTAGGGTGCCTTAAATGTCCCACAGCCTTCTTGCGGGAAGGAAGGCACTAGTTCTTACTGGAAGTGTCACTACAAGGGATAGATATCAAGACATTTACCCCTTTGTATTTCTTAGCTCAGCAAGGGTGAGGACAGCCAGAGTGTGAAGGAGGAAGGCTTTCATAGTCATCAGGCAGCTGTACAAAGGAACCTAGGCACACCTAACTGGGGCTGGGGTAGGGCGTGCATGTGTGATGGTGCCAAAGGCCCCCTTTGCCCCCCTCTTTCTCCTCCCTCTGAGAGCTGTTTATGTGCTGCAATAAAAAAAAAAAAAAAAAAAAAAAAAAAAGAAAAAAAAAAAAAAAAAAAAAAAAAAAAAAAAAAAAAAAAAAAAAGAAGAAACACCAAAAAAGAAAACACCTTTTTCCCCCAGCAATGAGTGTGCATTCCTATAAGCTAATCTGAAAGCCAGGTATATCAGAAAAACAAGTGTTGATTTTCATTTAAAAACTCTGAAAATGTACACTGATTTCAGGTTTTAAATTTCAGTTTTTGAAAGCCATTTTGATTTCATCCCATAATGTTTTCTTCCACTTGATGCATTCTCAGCACATCAGAAGAAAAGTTTTAATTTTTATTATAAATGAGAATGATTTGTTGTATACTTCACAAGAACTTGATAAACAGGCAAGTCTTTTTTGCTTTGCTGTATGTCAAATTTAGAGGAGAAAAAAAGGCAGTTCAGATTCTTCACCACTATTTATTCTACAATAAAGTACTATACACCAGCTCTGAAGGTGCTCATACTATTCCATGTATATGTCTCAGCTGACAAATCACAAAGTTTCCATGCAGTCTTTGAACTCAAAAGCTCATTATTTTATAGAAACTAGACATTGAAAACTGAGGCATTGTTAGGGAGATAATGGATGATGTCACATAGGGAAGAGCAAGTGCTTAAAGAACATTGGATTGCCAAGAATACATGGGGAATGCAGTCATTTTAGATGATGCGTCAGAGCTTTTTGGATTTTTTTAACTTTTGTAGATTTTAGAAGTAGTTGTGTAGTAAACATAGATTTTAACGTAGGTGTATTATATCCCTTACCCTTAGCATAATGTTTACATATACCCAACCCTATTATCCCATTCTGCATCAATCCCTCTAATTTCTGTTAGCAGGTTTAGTCTTCTTTTCAAGATAGAATTGTAGAAAAGCCTGGACCAGAAGATATCACACAGACACAGCAACCTTCCAGCCCAGAACTTTGGAGAAGCTCCGAGGACTCTACATGCTGTGAAGATGAGGAAGATGAGGAAGAAGGAGTCCCAAAGACCCCAAAACCAAGTCCCAGAGGGGCGTGCTGGGGGGCAGAACTGGGAAGAGCCAGCGGGTGGACAGATCTGGGATTGGATGGACCTTAATATAAAATCATAGAACCACTGTCTGGGAGGCGTGCAATATGTGTATTCCCCTGCCTGAGGCTTCATTAAAGGACCTACTCTCTTTATCTGATCTTATACACTAAATTGGCCTGGAGTCTTTTTGTCCGTGCTCTTTTTAGGCAACCAGATAATAATAACAAATTCTTAAAGTCACTGAAAGTGTTCCTCATTGAAAATGTTTCTCACAGTGGCAGATCTCGACTTTGCACAATTTAGAACTTCTCAGCCAGATCCCACACCACAGTATGAAAAGATCCTACTTTACAGCCAAGGAAGATGCACCCTAATTGACTCTGAGTCAATTATGGCATGATAATATTGGGCTATATTTGAATTCAATGGTAATTTGTAAAAAAAAAAAAAAAAAAAAAAATCACATTGGAAAGATTTTCTTATTCCCTATAAAAATAATTATGCAAAAAAATAATTATGTAAAACTGTAGGAATAAAGCTACATTGCTCCACCTAAACTCCACTTTGTAGAACTATAATTAATTCATATTCAACTAACCATCATGTTCCATACACAACTATGTATGTCTTTTTTTACAAAAATTCATTAAAAGAAAAAAGAATGGTGGTGGAAGTATAATGTTCATAAAAAGTAAGCCCATGGAGTTCAGCTCTGCTAACTGCTATGGTTTCTTCACAAACCTTTGTCAGCCTTTCATAAAATTTTATTGCACAATTTTTACCTTTTCTTTAAATCCCCCAAACTGATAGAATCAATAATAATCTCATCTTTTCTTGAAAAATAATATTGTTCATGACTAAGTAGAACAGCTATAGGGGAAAATTATCCTTTAACACACCAGAAATTGTAAGATAAATAAAATCAAGCATGTATTATGCTAAAATAAAGTCTCGAGATATTCATACCATATGTGTGGTTCCTAAACGCGTGACATCAGTCCCTGCCTCATACCAAAGCAGGGAATTTTTCTTTTTTAACATCAGAAGTGCAGAAATGCTCGCTTTATTTAAAACCGTTAAAAGAAAAACTCATGTAAAGAAAGACATTCCGTAGAGCTGGGGCAGGTGAAGATACCCACAGGTTTATAGTAGCGCCAAAATAATAATAATGAGATGCCCAATTTGAGTTCATGCTTCTGCTGTACGCTCATACAAATTGGATAAATCCTCTGCTGGACAAATTAGGACTGGACATAATCTGTTTACCCTTGACACTCAGTGGGACCTTATATAGTAACATAAACATAAGCAAGATATGTGCCGTCTGAAGTTCAGTGAATATGATACAACTCTGTATTACTATTAAATCCCTAGTCTAAGGAATCTTACATTTCTGCACTGGAAATTTTTGAAACATATGAAAGATTGTAACAAAGCAACCTAAAACACAACCATCTTTGGATTATTGGTTGCAGCTCAAATTTCAAGATAATATATATAGGAACACAGAGCCAGATTCATGAGAGCTTTATTGACTCATTAATGTAGCTCTGAATAAATGAGATTTTGTGTGTAGATTTAGCTCGAACGATAATTGCTAGGATCAACAGTGTGATACGTATTTAAACCTGGGACTACTGCCATTGAATAAATGAAGAAATCATTACTGGTTAATCTTTGTAGGACAGTGTGTTCCTGCTTGGACCACAAAGTATCAGCAATAATTTCTGCAGTGACTGGAAAAAACTCCATCATTTACAACCATAGGAAGATTTTACCATTTTGCTGAGCCAGAAATAGAGTAAAACTTTTGAAATATTTTCTGAGCATGCTATAGCTAAAAACAACAGCAGATAATGTAGAAGGACAGACTGCCCAAGTGCTTTCAAATGTAGACAACATTTTAGAGCTGTAATGCAAACAACAAACTCACTATTTTTAGAAGGATGTGTGTTTTATAGATTATTTCCATTCCTTTTACTGTCAGTCCCTAGAATAAGAGAAACTATCTGAAGGTTCTTATACAGGAATTGGTTTCTTTGGTCTGAAATCGGTAGTCACAATCTAAAAGACTTTTGTTAATCCTCTGCTCTGGAATATTTTTTGTAACATGTGTTATCTAGATTTGTGGGCTATAATGTCATTTATTCTTAATTTGTGGGTTATAATGTCATGTTTGCCCTCTCTTGTAGACAGCTGCAATTTGAAGTATCCAACATCAAGATAACACAAGTAATCTGATTAAATAGGGATTTTCTGAGAAACAGTTTTTACTGCAGCTTGAAAACTAAAATAAAATTGGAATAAAATGGCAGAGAACTTGTACACCATGCTTGAATGGTGGAAGTTATTGGGTCCAGACTAGATTTTCTGATGTGAAGGAGAGATATCTCCCCTGATTCAGGCCAGAGATGTTAGAGCTGTTTCCTATCCCTCTCTGTCTGAGGTGATTCACTTTCTGTTGCTGGCATGATTCCACCTTGTACAAAGAATTTATTGCTCATGAACTCTGGCTGCCCAGACCCCAGGTGACTTTCTGTCCACTAAGCTACAAAAAATAGTCTTTCCCCTTTTCTCCATAGCAAATGAAATTATGATGTAAAATAGAAAGATTTTGGTTTAGACTCAGTTCACAGTGAGAAATCATTTATTACCCAAACCAAACAAAATTACTATAAACCAATTATAAAATCCAAAATACTTTTTATACTTTAATCAAAATTACAAATTATCTACGTTAAAACAACTTCCAGTAGAATATTTATCTTTAGGCAGTTGCTACTTACATTCCACTGAGATGAACAAAGAGCCATCCTTAGATGACAAGTCAACAAAAGTTATTTTCAGAACTGCAAACCTCACTACAAGATTTTTGGGTTTACAGCCTTAAAATGACAAAAAAAATGTAATGGAGTTAGCTAGTAGCAAACCTGTACGACATTGATTGCTCACTTCCATAGGACCTAGGAGGGCTGATCACAAATATAAGGAACTTCACAACAGTAATTTCACCTTTCTTAATAGCTGCTTTAGGGTACAGTAATTTTTAGGCAAATGTAGAATGTTCAAACAACATCTGAATGCTTTTATATTTCAAACAATCAGAAATATTTGAACTTGAACTCTAAAATAAATAGAAATATACAGAGAAGACAAAAAAAAATGGGTTTCACTGAGTTATTCCAGAAAACAAAAGACCATTTAGACCATTTTCTTATTACAATCAGGCAAAAATTATGTGAAAAAGGAAGAGAGACAAAGAACTAACCCTGAGCATTGAAATAAATATGTGAAAAATTCTTATTCTAAATATACTTGAGTTTTCTGAACAAGCTAGAGAAGATTGTACTAGGTCAAAATAACAAAACTGAACACCTAAGCATGATTTGTATCATTGTGAAAGCATCCATCATGTCTAAATTACAGTCAGTCTGATTTTGCAATTATAATTAAATGTGTCCTGCTTGTCATTGTTGTTGTACATTTCAATAACATTTTTAACAGCTTCATTGTTTTGCCTGGATCATCCAGAAATACACAGGTCAAGCTATTTATAAAAGTATTCTCACTAAATACGTTGAAGGAAATAATTGGTGATGAAAAATACTGAATATATCAAACTAAGTTTACTGTCATTACGATTACGTGCCAAAAGTTAAAACTATAGCATTTTGCATTACATGTTAAATCTGGTTATAGCAAATTGAAAGAAAATACTGTACAAGCACTTCTGATGGGTTTTTTACTAAGTACAAAGTCATAATTTTATATTCCAGTAAATATAAGTGATTAACGTAGCTACAAAACACACTAGCATATATCTAATGCCCAAAATGTTACACAAGAGACATCATACAGTCACTGATGAATTGTGATTACCTTGATGAGGAGAAGGAACAAATAATCCATTAAAAAGAAAAATTGTCAGAATGACCTATTTCTTCTTGCTGTCCCTCCAACACCCTGTTATTCAGTGCTGCCCTGTATATGGAGTGACTATGTTTGGCAACATCCATGCAGCCATTTGCAGAATTTCGTATAAACTTGGGGATTAAAGTTATATTCTGGTTTTATTTTACCAAGTGCCATATTACTTCAGTTACCCTCCTTCATCATCAATGGTACTATACAAAAGTGAAAAAAATCTAAGCCTCCGTTCACTTCATATATTATATATCTCTCTATTTTGCTGTCATCAGATTTTGTCCATTTCTTATGTCTCCTGTGTCCAGAAAGGGTCATTTTACTCTTATTTGGTTTTCTGGTTTTGCATAATGAAGCTGAAATTTTACGATTCCAAATAAACTTTTTTTAATGTATTCAGCTTAGCACGTGTGCATATATACACATATATACATCTATAGATATTAAGAATGCTAAAAAGAGTTCAAAATTCAGTGAAACAACTTTTCCTAGTCTGATCAACTAATTTTAGCCTCTAATTATTACTATTAATATGTAATTATACTGTATTTCTTCCTAGCATCGTTGTGGTAGGATTTACATGGGATAAAAAAAGTAATTCCTGTCCTGGACACCTTACAAACAAGCAGTCTGTCAGTCTTTTCTGGAAGTCTCTACAGAGGCCCAACCTACAACCTGGTGATGTGAAAAGGAAAAGTTATGGAGTATCAAAAACTGTCCCTCCACCTTGCTGTTCTTTCCAGTGTTGCACTGGATTGTGTCATTTCCTGTAGTATCTCTAGAATCCCCTTTTTCCAGTGAATTATAGAGGTTTCATACAACATTTAAAGGCATATGGCAATACATATTTCACTTTCAAGATTAGATCTGTTTCTTTGCTTTTGTTTTTGCTCTTTTAAAATTTTTGTTGTGTAGAATGAATGCATTAACTGCACTCAAGCACAAGACATTGAACTGGTATCTTGCCAGGTACTGTGTTAAAAGTGAAGCCCAGGAAATGAGTCTGTGGAGCAATTATGCATGAAATGTCTTTTAAATATATTTATTCATTACTACTAATAAAAAAGCTTGTCTGTAGATGATTCTTTCATTTGTTTCAGATGCTAATATTTCTAACTGTCCAAACCATAAGCATCTCCTGTTGAAAATTATGTTCTTATGGTTATTTAGAGAAAATTATTTCAGAATATGAAGCTATGGCATTCTATTTAGATAGTTACATGTAATCTCTAACATAGTAAACTGCAACATTCATGTACCATTTTTTTCCAGCCTAATATTTGGCAGTCATTGACGTTAATGAGGCAGACCTTCCAATCACACAGTAAGTATTATTACTATTTTGCAGATGAGAGAACTGAGGTAAAGAGAAACAAAGAAAGACAAATAGCTCCAGGGTCTCCTTCCTCTAGAAAAATATTACAAGTTCAGGAGTTGCAGGCCTGAAATAAGATCACAGCTACACTATTTTTCTGTAGACTCCAAATTATTAGCAGGTCATTGTCATCAATGTACTAGGTCAATTGTACTATAAGGAAAATATGTCCATTGCACTGGATATTCACAGATAGTAACACACAATTTAGATTTCACTTGAGAACTATCTGAAAATTTCTATGGTAAAAACACAATCCCTATTAAGTGTTAAATTCCATCCTCATAATGAATTTGACCCTGATATAACACCATGTGAAAAAAAAAGAAGAAAGAAAAATCACAAAACCCAGCAAATAACAGACTCTACACTGTAGCAGCGCCTAGATGGCTATGTGATGGAGTTCACAGATTTACTCTCCATACATGTTAAAAGTCCAAAAGCTTGAGGTTCAAAAAGATGGAAAATTTGTAACTTAAAAATAAACGTGACCCACTGAAGGATTCTCTTACAGCCCGGTTCAGTGGTTTGAGACAGTGCACAATAAAATGTGTATATGCACCACAGATCATCCCCCATGTATTTGTACTGCTGTTTCTGTTGCTGGAGTAAGGCTGAAAATTTAAAGCCTGTGTGAAGAATATATGTTTAAAGAATATATATGTTTAAAGAATATATAATCTGTGAAGTCACAGGCAGGGAAGCACACCTGAACTCAGAGAATCCCAGGGAGGTGACGAAAATTTTCAAAGGTCCTGTTGGGGGTGTAGAAACACTCGTAAATAACAAGTACCATATATAGGTCTACTGGCTGCCAGAATGCACAAAGGGTTCCTCAGCCCTTGCTTGGAGAATGGCTTCAATACTCTGCCTAATGAGAACCTGCTGGCACAAGGTGCTGCCATTCTGGATTCTTTAAGGCCAATTTTTTACTTCACTTTTTCCCTCATGTTCATTTCCCTTCCCTTCTGTGTGAGCTGGAGTCAATATTAACAGGGATTTTTTTGGTTGTTTTTCTTCACTTTGGTAAACTACTATTTTAATCATGCTATCATTCAGTAGCTGCAAATATTTGTTTTATTTCTCATCTCTGTCTGCCTTCCAGTTGCCATAATCATCACATACATTTCTGAACAACATAGCTGGAAGCAAAATAATCATGTCAATAGTTGGCTAACTTCAGAGAAATCACAGGTATCTGGTATATACCTAAAGTTGCAGCATCAATCCACATTTACTGCAGAGAAATGAAATTAAAGCTGCTATTGCCTTTCAGCCCTTTCTGATCCTTTCCCAGTTGCCTCAAGGATTAATGGCACTGAGTTCCTAAAACATCTGAGTTCCTCTCTTTGAAGAGCTATGCAAATTGCTGTTTGTATGCAGACTAGAATTTACTCTCCTAATTTTAATTGGTACACCATCATACAGATGTCTGCTTATAGTAGCTTGATTTTTAGATTAGGGTCACCAGACCCAAACTGCACAGTGTTATTTGTTTCAACTAAAAAGATCAAAATCATTAAATAATAATAAAAAGTACAAAGTTCAAATCAGAGGATAGACTCATTCCTCATCTTCCTAAGGGTCCATAACCTCAGCTAAACATTAGTCTATAACAGGAGTTGGCTTAATTTTTTTCTGCTTGGTCAGAAAATTTCCAAGCAGCTGGCAAACTGAAATGATTTGCCATTTATATACAGATACTATTGACAGATCCTGGGATCTTGCTGAAAGATAAGCTTCCAAGTAATACTGTCAAAACTGATGGAACAGTTTCTAGTGCCGAGAAACAAATATTGGATCTGTTTCTGGAGTCAGTCAGTGTATCACGTAAGTGTTTTTCAAGGGACTTACAAGCTACTTTTTCACTTTTGTTCCTCACTGCAGTAATGATTCCCATGAAAATATCTCTATAGCAACAAATTTCCTTCCAAAATGTGTCAGTAAAACTGGCAAGAGATGCATATGGAAAAAGATATCCTTATGGACTTTAAAAAGCAAACTGTGAGAAAGAAATTAGCTCTGTATTAAACTGAAGGTTTAATAAAGACATTAAAATATATGACCCTTTTGGATTTTTTCTGATGTAAAGTTATTCATTGCCTATAATAACAAGGACAAAATCAGATTTTATGCCTGATTGCCTGATTTGATTAGACAAGTCATGACAACTAGAACACTGGTTCAAAAAGGTTTGAATCAGAAAGTCCTGAGTTTTTATCGCCTTTATTTCTAAAAGGCCATACAAAGAGAAAGAATGGAAACTAACCATTCTTGTTTCCACCTAATTGTATCTCTGTACCACCTAAAGAAAAATTAAACAATACAAAATACAACAGTGTGCTTCTGCAGGTCCTCAATTAAAACAAAACTTAAACTCCCTTCATCTCAGAAAAACTATTCAAGTTAAAAAGGGCACACAGTAAAGAGACCCTATTGTTTTGCCAAATAGAGCATGTAACAACATACTCACACCACACACATGAAGTGTACTTCAATCAGGAGAAGAGAATTCCTGAACAGAATGTAATTAATGTTACATGCCAAAACAATTAGTGAAGTGTCATTGGAGGCACAGCCGTTGCATCTACAGCTCCAAACTTCTGGGCCAAGATCCGGAAATTATACCACTTGAAAGCCCTTAACAGGAAATAATGAGCATTTTTATGGCACCATAACCATAATTCATATCAGCCATTTAATATGTGAACATAATTAAGCAGTCAATATACTTGGGTGTAATGTCTGGTTTCTAAGCTTTCCTCTCCCACTCTAAACATTGCAAAAATGAGTTGAAGAAATCATTAAGGAATTTAAGCATCATAGGGCCTAGTGAGTTCCTAGACACCAGGATATCCTCAGTCAAGTATCCAGGAGTGTGTTTTCAGGAGGATGCTATTAGGCAAAGCTCATAGAATCACAGAGTATCCTGAGTTAGAAGGAACCCATCAGGATCATCAGGTCCAACTCCTGGGCCTCCAAATGCAGAACACTCCAAGGATCACATCATGTGCCCAAGAGTACTGTCCAAACACTTCTTGAACCCAGGCAGGCTTCGTGCTGTGACCACTTTCATGGGGAGCCTGTTCCATTTCTCAGCCACACTCTCAGTGAAAAACCTTTTCCTGATATCTCATTTTAAACCTCCCCTGATTTGTTTCCTCAAGTTCTGTTGCTAGTCACCACAGAGAAGAGATCAGTGCCTGCCCCTCCTCTTCCCCTCGCAAGAAAGTTGTAACTGCAGTGAGGTCTCCCCTCAATCTCCTCTTCTCCAAGCTGAACTGACCAAGTGACCTCAGTCATTCCTCATAAGGCTTCACCTCCAGACCTTTCACCATCCTCATGGCCATCTTCTGGATGTTTTCTAATAGTTTAATGTCTTTTTTAGATTGTAGTCACGAAAACTGCACACAATATTGAAGGTGAGGCTGCACCAGTGCAGAGTAGAGTGGGCCAAACTCCTTTTGACCAGCCTCACCTCCTTTGACTGGCCATCTCATCGAAAAAGAGTTAAAACTGAGTTAGAAAATACAACAAAAGGAGGATAATTTTTAAAGGCCAAAAAAGAAAAGAAAAAAAGTGTGGAAGGTCTCCTTAACAGTCATTTAAAAAATTACCATTTTTTTGTTTGTGTGGTAGGTACTTAACTTAGACATCATCCACAGTATGCATATAATCGTATTCCTAAGACCATTTCTGTTCATATGGCTTTGTAATACAAACATGAGAAGACACTGTATGAGATTAAAACTAAGTAAATTTTATGTATAGAGAATAGATTTTATGCACCATATAATTACCATAACTTCCTCAGTCCTATAAGATATTACTAAAGAAATAAGATTAAATAAATTACAAAGGTCACCATGCCTCATGTTTATAGTACAAACTAATAACTAGCTGAAATAAGAATGAAATTATTCTTCCTCTACTGCTTTGTATACAAACCAAAAATAATATATAGGATTGTGCATGACTGTGCATGAGATGTGACTTACAACCTCTTATGCACATAAAATAAATAGACTAATGTAAGAGGAAAGAGCAGAGAAAATTTCCCATGCAACCTGTTTTGGAGTAGTGTCGTGGGTTAGCAGGTTTCCCCCTTCCTGGGGGACTGTGAGATGGTTTGTCCAGGTTGATTTCCGGGACAAAACCAATCAGAAGTTCTGGTAACGCCTTTTG
>JAWWES010000133.1:54105800-54257626 GCA_035583135.1 Lophotriccus pileatus
TCAGAGTGTCCTTCTCTTAGATGGATTGCCTTAAGGGCTAACGAGCACCATCTGCCCGGGGAGGTCCCTGACCAGGACTCAAACCTGGGTCTCAGCGGTAACAGCGCTGCGTCTTAACCACTAGACCACCGGGGGCTCCCACAGGTACTGATAAAGACTGATAAAGTAGGGCTTTTATAGGAAGTTAAAGGGAAACCGAAACCAAGCATCTAGAAGACTTTGCTATCCTGTCTTTACCAGTAAACTCTCAGGTTTTGCCATTGAATTCAGGACAAGCCAGAAATTTAAAAAAAAAAAAAATAAATAAAAAGTTATGCATTTATAGTAATATTAAGGCTCTTCTTTAAAAAGTGTATCTAGGCTCAGGTATCTAAATACAAAATACTTTAGTCAGTCCTTCTGCTGCATGATCATGTTCCTGTAATTCCATAATTTCTAGTACAGTACTGGACCATTCCATGTTTAACTTAAGCTGTCTGAAGAGCCTGCAGATAAAAAAAACCCACTCAGTGAAGAGGCACTAGTGGAAAAGTTGGAAGAACACAAATTCCATTCTCTGAATTATCAGAAGGTTTCTGTCTGTCTGGGGCCCAGATCTTTTATGGGACAGCACTGCTACAGAAAGTTGTTAAGGAACTTGTTCCAAGTCTGAATTCTGCACTAAAAAGCAAATAAAGACTTTTGTACTTCACATAGCTATCGGAAGAAAGATCACAGTGTATTTGGTTGCTCTGGTGACTGGTCCCATAAGTGTCACTAACTTGCAGAGTACTAAGATATGTTACCAGAAGAGCCCGTCTAAACTCTTCACTCTTTTCTTGCTGAAAAAAAGGGGTAAATGAATTCTCTCTACATAACTTCACTTTCCTTTCCAGTAAAAATTGTCAGGTCCTAGAAGCATAAAACCTCGGAAGTGCTCTCTGACAATATCTGTCATTCTTGATAATTTGGGAAATATAAGGAAGGTTTAATCAGGTCAACTTCAAATGTCTTGAAATTATATCCTGGCTTCAGTGAAGCTGGTCACCCTAAGAACATTAAGATACTTCAGAATCCCAAATTAATTTGATGCAACAGCCACTCAGCTCCTGTCCTAGTACTTTCTGTTTGCAAGGCACAACAAAGTAGCGTCAATTCAGACAGGGCAGAGATAAGGAACAATACATAATGTTCTTCTCAAGAAGTTTTTTTATTGCCTAAAGCATCATTAGGCTTGAACTTCTGAGTAGAAACGAAAAGTCACACCTTACATTTACCAGAAACACAAGCTGTGCTATATGATGTGTATGTAATTCCCACCTTGTAAAGACAGTATTTTTAACCTTAGAAACAATCATTACTGGTAGTAAACTTGCACTCTTGTACAGTCCATACAAAGGGTATTATTTTCCAACTACTTGGTATTTTCCTTTTTATCCCTCAGTAGTCAAAAATCTTATATTCTTGTACATCTCATCTTCAGGATACAAGCAACTCCCCTGAAGTATCTGTCATTAAAGGCTATAAAGCATGAACAACTGGATGCAGATTACCTAGTCTATCAACAACACTTGTGCATCTCCCCATTACCATGGTGCCTGAGCACTTCACAATTTTAAATGCAATTATTCCCATAAAACAAGAGAAACACTATCGTCAGCATTTTCTGGAGAGAGGCACAGAAAGTCTGTGGAACTTTCAGTGAAGTCAGTCACAGAGGCTAGCACTCAGACTAGAGAATTCACCTCCCCGTTGTTTTATTTTGCCCCAAGCAAAGCATTCAGACAAAAACAGTCTATATATAAAGTTCTCTGACATATTAATCTGTTTATGTGCATGTGTAATGCAGAGAGCCTAGCAAAATTGTGCCCTGACCTACTTAGGGGCTCCAGATGCTTCTGTAGGCTAAATAATTATGATAGCAATTATGTTAATTTAGAATAAAGTTACTGAATTCAATCAAGTTATTCCAGCATTACATCAATCCAAGATGAGAACTGAGTACTGAATGACACATCTACTAATGTTTTTGGACCTTTTTAGAGTGTTCATAGCCCACATAATGCATTCAATTGCCTCCTTAAATCTAACGTGTGTCCAGAGTAACAGGAAAGTGCTGCTCAAGCAGAAAGCCTCTCCTGTTCAATAAACTCTGTCCTCTGAAGTACTAGCATTACTAGAGGAGAAAAGCTCCTTTAAGCTTTCTTCTGTTATCTCAAATGTTCTAGAACTGTGTAAAATTGTTTAGAGGTTACAGCGGCATTTCTGCTTTTACAGCTCATTTAACTATGCAATTAGACATTACAATAGATATGGAAGATTTAAAATTAGATATGCTTATCTTCAGTGCATGGGTCAGTACTTTTAACTTTAAAACAAATTAACATTTTGCTTCTCATCCCCATTCCTCTCTACCACAAAAATGAGGGTGTTTATCTTAACTCAGCAATTCTTACTGCTTCCATCAGATGGTAGGAAGCAAAGGGATAAGTTTTCTAGATTTAAAAAGAAAGTGCTGCTGTAGAGCAATTGCAAGATAGCCAGACCAATAATGCATTTTGTAAATGTGGAGAAAAATGTGTGCGAATACAACATTTTCATGACAGGAAGGTGAACAGGCAGTCCAATGACTGGTAATTCAGTGCTGGAAATTACATCAGCCTGAACAGATATACAATATTATATTTCTATTTAAAATGGGGAAACTGAATGTCAGCACAGTGGGGGACGAAGTAGTGGAGGAATATTGCATCTTTAATAGGATTTTGAATTCAAATATGCTGAGCAAAACTGCCTAAAAATTGTATCTGAATAATAAACAGATAACATTTTAATTTAAAAAACAAACCAGCTGCTGGATCAACATGTAGCTATAAAATCCATTCTTTTATAAGGAGGATGAAAAAATATACCCTAGAAATAGAAATGAGAAGTGAAATCTCAACCATGTGGCCTTCTTCAGACTATGGAAGGAAAAATATAACAAGGTTAACTTTGTTCTTTTTTGTCTGCAGCCCAAAGAAAGGCTCAAAGCCACAATGTCGTTTCTCATCACAGTTTCTATTTCTAGCATAGAAGAGGGAGGTTTGGGGGTGGAGAGGGGAGAGATTCTTTCTTTTTTTCCAATTTTCTTTCACTCTCAGAATATCATTATTTGTATTTAACATTATACATAATGTTGGAGTGTTTTACATCAGAAATTATGCATATTAGTAAATGAGAAAAGAGTCACGGGCTACACAATATTCATATTTCTGTGAGATCAAGAAGTCTACTGAATGCAGAAAGAGTACTTCCAGGGACCAATGGCAAGTATGATTGTAACAGAATGGAATAGATCTTTCTTTCACTTGAGGCTTTGTCTAGGACACATAAAAATCAATAGAAAATGACTTTTTTTTAATTATTATTTCAAAGGTTGTAAAATTAGTTATTTATCTCCTATTCTCAACAGTTTCCAATGACATGTATGTCAATAATGAACCCCTTATCCTCACTGATGTTGAGGCACCATTGGAAACCAATCATCCTTTCTACACAGAAAACAATCTCCTAAAGCGTCTCAAACAATACAGAAAGTATAGCTCTAGGATTCAGAGCATTTGTGGAAGTAGACACCAATTTTCAAACAGCTAAAGAAAGTAAGGGCTGAATTCCCAGCCTCAAAGAGGCTACCTACAACTCTACAGCTACCTAAAAGGAGGTCAGTTTCCTCTCCCAGGTAACAGTGACAGGGCCAGAGTAAATGGCCTCAAGTGAAAAACAATGAGAAATGCAGAGAAACCTCAGGTTTTCCTCAGCACTTCCCTTTCCAAGGAAAGGAATTTTTAACCTTTTTTTTTTTTTTAATTAAAATCTGCAGCCGTTTGGCTGTAAATCATACCTGGTAAAAATGTTTGGAAGAAAAACTTAGTGAACACGCTGAAGGTAAACACACTTTCATAAGCACATTAAACTTTGTCCCACAGGGTTGCGGAGGCCCTGAACACAGAGAGCATTTTCATTTAAAGACTGGTAAAGCTCTTGGTGTTCTTGCTATCAGAGCTCACCTAGTTTAGCTAAGTTATTGAATTAAAATTTAATGAAGGACCAAGTTTGAAATTCTGCCCCACTGCACAAAGCTTATAAATACCCTACAACGATACTGCATCGTCATAATAAATTATGCATGTAATGGTGCTGAAAGTTATGTAAATTCGAGAAAACTTTAATAAAGTTGTACTCTAACTGACATTGATTGTGTACAGTTGCAGACACAAGTTAATCAACTGATTCTGAACTGCAGTAAAAGAGAAATATGTATTCTCTTCTCTTGTTTATTCCCTGGAAGAATAAACTGAAAATCACCAAATTATCCTCCCTTCACAACTGTCTGAATATTAATTGCAAGCTTGAAGGGCAACAAAACACATACAGCATTGCCTGGACTAGTAATTAATCTGAAAGTTTCAGACTCTGACATACTGTGTACACAGTGCTGAAGTGATAACCCAGAGAATGTATTCCTCCTTTGCTGCTGATGGTCTATGATCATTCTTGTAGGTACATTCAGAATTTAAATTTTTCAGACTACAGACAGAATAAAATGCAGACCTTTAGAAATTAACTCAAGGCAAAATGTTACTACAGAATGAAAATTCTATGCTATCAGTAAGTAAATTTGGTGCTAAAGTACTCATAAGAAGCACACATACTTTTTTTAATATAAAATTAAAAATCTGTGTTTCAAACCATTATGAAGAAAAATTGTGGTTAAACCATCACGCCAGTCAGTAAATTTCAGTGGTTTCACTATTACCCTTTACAATTAACTCTGACATAAACAAAATTTTGCAATGCACAGAGCTCACAGAATGCTGACAAGCAAGCTCTCCCACTTTGGGGAACATTTTTGCACTTGTTAATGTTACATTTACTGCAGCATCCCTTGATAAGAATCTTTTTTCCTTACTCTGATTATTTGCTCAAGGTTTAGTCCTTTACAAACACACTGTAAAGGCTTAAAGGAGTCTACTGACATTACTCTCTAAGGAAAGCACTTACTAAAGGGCTAGTAAGAGTCAATGAGGACAGAAATAAGTACTCCAGATTTCTCCAGACTTTCTAATTTCTTTAGAGATAGGAATCTATTCCTGTATAACTGGAGATTTGCTTCCTTCCGAAATCTCAGCCTCATGTGTAAATGACGCCCATACCTCAAAGTTTGTAAGGAGTCTGCAACAATAGCACTTAGACATCAGTTGCACTGTGGTGTTGGAGACTAGATCATTTTACTCATTAGAAAATATGTAAAGACAGAGAAAATAGATTGGGTTCAGAACAGAACAACTCCTAGGAAAAGAAATATTCAAAAACATTTTTTGTGTTGAGTCATTTGTCCTTCTAGAGGAAAATAGTAAAAGTGTGCACACATCACAGAAGTTCTTAAGTAAATGACAGTAAAGCTGTTATTGACAGCTTTATGCACAAACTCCACTTTCAGCAGGGTATTCTTTAATGTGATGTGTCAAAGAGTCTCTTTAGCAAAAACTTCTAAGGAGACTTTCCTTCTTGCTGGGTAATGGCACAGAGAAGCAATTATTCCCTTATTCTCTATGGTGGACAGCTGGGAGTTTCAGGCTAACACCTGCAGTTGCCCTTTCTTTGCCCCCTCCCATGGGCAAATGAATACAAGCCACTCAATCTTTTCATCCTTATCTTTAGCTTCTTAAGGAAAGCTAGTTTCACCTGATCCTCCCAAGACCCGAAGTCAGAGTGCATCATTTCAGCATTCAGGGCTGCTAAAGCAGAAATTCAAAGGGCATTCCTCCCACCTCTTCAAACCTAGCCACCAGCAACTCAGTAACCTCTGGCCCGAGATGCTTTATATAAAAGTACCAACACATCAGTATGACACCTCAGTAGTATAACGCCTCAGGTGATTGTTTCTAAGTTTTAAGATCAAAAGTGAGAAGAAACTTTTGATAATAGAGTGTCAAAAATAATCAAGTATGTTGTTTGTAGTCCTAAATGAGAAATGCTTGTCCATAAATGCTCAGCACCTGATTCAAATTCTCAGATGGTCAACAATACCCTAAACACTACACCAAGCCAAATGAAGTTCTCTCCCTGTGTACTCATTCCCGGAGAGCGTGGGTAACAAACACAATACTTCTGGCGGGTAGAAATATTCTCATTTCCTCTCTGTGTTTCCAGAAACTGTTTTAGTTTGTTTATAAATGTTCTCCCTTTCTCTCTGACGTGCATATTCATGTGTACCCATTGTGACTGTGAAAGCATCTTATAAAAGTGGAACTAAAGGAAGAGGCATTTCAGATACCTTAAAGATGTGGATAGTTGAGCAGACTCAAAATAAGGTGGAAAATGAGAAATAATCCCCCTTCCAAGCATAGATGTAGTACAATTCAGATCTGTAATGCTTTGTAGAGATAGTTCTGGTAACTTGTTTTGCAAAGGTAAGGCTTTTCCTCTATCAGCTTTTGACTCCAATCTTTCATTTTCTTTATTTTCTCACCAGTACCTTGTACAAAATACTTGATTTCACAGTGAATGGAACCTTTTTTGTCAAACTAAATTAAATGTTTCAGTCTTTCATTTCAGCAAGAAATATTCCATTCATTACTGTCTGAATAAGTCTCTCCCTTTCCCTTCCCCACCCCTTAATTTTATAGTCTGATTTGGCGAGGCAATATCTGACACAACTGCACAGGATGTCTCTCTCATTGACTAATTTCTATCACATTTGTCAGTCAGAATTCAAAGCTACTACGTGAGTATTGTGAAAATTGGTGTCTCACAAAATGGAGGAGACCATATTAGTTCTCCACTGAAGAAAAAGCAGAGAGAACTTAGTATTTGACAGCCACTGTTGGGCTGGTCAGTACATATTCACTATTTGATCAATTTGGATGTGTTGTGCTCCTAACTGGCCATAGGCCGTACATTGTTTCTCACCCAATGAGTAAATTAGAAAGCAGGTTGAGAATGACAGAAACTGACAACAGTGTGAGGATAGTCTTCAGGAACACAGACGAGATCAACAGACATCTCTGTGCCGAGTTTGTGGTTCTTGCAGTGGAATGGGAGGGTGTTGTATGAGACATAAACCCATCATGAACCAGGCCTCCATTGCTCCTTTGCCTGTAGGCTGGCTGCCAAAACAGAATTTACTGTTTATACAACTTTCAAATTCCAGCCACTTCAAATGTTGAAAAATGAACACTTACCAACTGAGAAACTGTCTCCGACTGACAATTTCTGTGGATGCTACCAGTAAGACAAGTAAGAACCCCTGTAGGATCATTTTGTCTGCAGAAGCAGTGAAAATCGTTTGCTGTCCCACAAGTCTCAGGCATAGGACTTCATACATACTAGGAAGCTTCCTAACCCAGTCAGTCCTCCTTCCCATGAAAACCTACTGCACTGATTTAGGCATTGGCCTGTATCCACTAGCTCCATCTCTTTATTTTCCTTTAATAAAAAATTGAGGCTGGCCATTGTTAAGGAGACCTCCAACTGCCAAGTGTGAAATATCTGCTTAGAGAGCACATGACTAAGGCCAAGTGAATAGCTCATGTAACATATTTAATTTTCACCTGATCCGACATGTCAGCTTACTAAGGAAAATTGTCTGTGTCTGTATCTGTATTCCAATTCCTCATGTGCAAGGGAGGAATTACAGGGACATATAAACTCTCTTTTCTGAAAATATTTTCAGGCTATGTATAAACCAAGGTGTAATGCAGGTTCCTCATTGATATGTTCTTGAACTTGTAATTCTGCTGGAAAGACAAAAAAGAAATATATCTCCTTCCTTCTCTGACTCCCAGCAGGAGTGGGATCCTTTAAAAAACTCCTGTTGCTCATGCTAATATTATCAAAGTCATCCCTTACACCTATGAACTATAAAAAATATAGATTCTCAGCGTACTTATGAACACAGTTGTGCTTCACTGTCTTCACTTGGCCTAAGCAACACAGCACATTACTGTATAGACAGTTATGCAATATTTAGAGTGCTACTCCATGCAAATAAGGTTAAAGACTTTTCAACCAGTATCTTTTGGGGGGGGTAAAAGCCAAGAACAAAACAATAATAAAAATAATTTTCATTATTTTGGCATATATTTATGGATTCAAGTGACTAATTTAAGAGCTAGCATACAAACATACTCATGATTGGAAATTGATTGTACTTTTTTCAAGCAGAGCTGGAGCTTTCCTGGGGTTTAACCTGTCATTTGCATAGGTTAATTTTAAATGGCAGTGCAAATTTAGCTTGAAAAGATAATTATAATATTTCACCTCCTTTCATCTCAGGTTATGCAAATGAGACTTTAATCTTTTTGCAGTTCATATTATTTTAATAAGTAAAAAAAATTTTGATTTATGTTATGCTGTCAATCACTTGATAGCACTGGACGCAAATGAAAGCATGTGGTTACAAATAAGGCTAATTTCCAACTATTCTGTTAAGTCTTTCTTTTTAATCTATAGGGTTATGGCACATATTCTAGATAAGGAAGTGAACAGAGAGATAGTTTTGACAGGTATCTTGTTAGATTGATATGTCGTTTTTATCAGTAGTAAATTAATTCATCTCTTTGATAAGCAAACAGTTTTTTAGATGGACAGTTCTTTATGCAGTATTTCATTGTCTAAGATTTCACAGTTCTGCTCAGGTTCAACCACCTCACACACACATATTCATGGTTTCTAAAAGTCTTCCTTACTCCAGTCTGTGGTGAGACTACAGTGAGAGTAAGGCTCTGGTTTGCTGTGGTTTCTCTCTTATGTTTTCATACAACTTGTGTGTTTTATTGCACACCTCAGAGCTCCTGCATATTGCAACATCCTTCACAATCTGTTCCAAGAGTAGTGCAAGTCAGCTGGAATCAGGATGGTCCAAGGCACTAAGGACTTGTCTTTGCTTTCAACTGACACTCTTATTCCAAGGATGTGAAATGGATGGAAAGAACTCCAGTTCCTAACCACTACCATCAGGTGACACTGTGTTTTACCTATTTGTAAACTTTGTTCTTCATTTCACAGCTGAAATAGTTTCTGTGTCTTGTCACAGCAAGAATCAATGCTGGGCAGTTACAAATTTTCTTACTGTCATTTGATTTCTTTGTTCTACAAAACACAGACAAGGCCTGTTTACTTCATGAGAAACTTTGTGGAAATTATTTCCTGCAGAGTCTAGAAAAGACCTTCTCCCTCTCTCTCCAGACCCCTCTAACAACTTCAAAGCAGATCCAGGCAGTGAAACACTTCTGCCCTACATTTAGTCCTAGGAAAAAGGATACTTGGTCAATATGACCTGTACAAGCTGTGTCTCCATGTGCATACAGGAGGCATAAAGACAAACTGATGAGATCTAACAATATGAAGAAATGTAAGTGATTTAATGAGCAAGACCAAGGCTTTTTTTTTGTATCCATCTTCTTTTCTGTAGAATTTCCACGTGCATTGGTATCATCAGCAGGCTAAGAATAATTTCTCATTTCACCATAAAATATTATCTTACAAGTTAAAATTCCAATTTTCAGGACTGTTGTCTCATGGTTTTAGTTTCATCAGGCCTTGACACACCCACCTGTCACCTGAGATGATCTTAACATGATTCTTACTGCATAAATGGCAATATTGGAGAGTTTAAATAATCCTCTGGCTGCCTACAAGTATCTAAATACAGGTCCTGTTCTTTTTTAAAATTTTCAAAAGTCTATTGTTCTCTGAAACTAGTTATTCACATTAAAGTACTCACATGTTATTATCTTCATCAGCTGAAGCCAAACCAACCAGAATTTTATTCCTTCTGATGTGTTATAAAATAGCCCTTTATAACCATTGTCCAGTCCTTGAAAAGTCTTTCTCAATAAAAGGAAATGGTGGACTTTCTACAGCTACGAAACACAACTGACACCTGAAGAAAGGGATCACATAAGAGAAGAAATTATACAGAGAGATTATCAGTTGCTGTAAATAAAAATTAGCTTTTATCAGTAGAAAATTTGGCTTATGATTTACGTTACTGAACATTACCTAAGCCAGCCTTCATCTCTCTGTTACACCAAACTGAATTTTTTTGCAGATTTCAAAGTGTTTTCTGCATCATTTTATAGATTTCAAGGAGAAAAGCAAGCAGAAATGCTGGACTGAGAATGTCTTTTTCCAGTATTCGATCTGGATTGAAAGAAAAATCACCAAGCACATTCTTCCACATTTTGAATCAAAAGTTTTCTGATTTCCATTAAACATTGTAGATGGCATATATCCATACTACATCTGTAGTTTGAAATTTGATTATTACAGTGCCCCTCTACATTGCGCTCTCTTAAAATTTTCAGAACGGTTTTCTAAACGATGTAATTTCATAAAATGTACCATGATATTGTGCTTCCCAACTGTCTGTGAGGAGGTTCCAACTAATTTCTTTTCCCTAGTGTTCTCCCACACATGTACAAATGCATGCACTGTGCCTCCCACGTTTTCATAAATGTGCTGTGTAAAATTACTGCACTGACAAGAAAATAGACATAATTAAGTCCTCTGCTTTATCACTAGATCATCCGGGTCACATTCCTTGTGACTTTCAGTGTAATAAAGTACTTTGACCCACTAAAATCAATAGGACTACTGCTGGACATAGTTGATATTACATTTGCAGAAAAGCATTTTTCCCCAGTCAGAATATGGATCGGATTCTTTTATTCTCCTCTTCCTACTCTTGTTTTCACTGCTACTTACATGAAAATAATGACAATTCTCAAAAATTAAAAAGGGCTTTCCTTCAAATAAGGTTGGTTTGGGGCTTTTTTCTGAAGGCTAAATGATGTTTCTTCACTAGACTTTGACTTTCAGCCATGCAAAACAGCCTAGTTTGTATGAAACATCTTCTAAGGCCTAAAATTCAGTGTAGTGAAAAAATCTCCTCTTGCCTTCTCTTACAAGGTGAAACAAAGTACAAAAAATTAGAAGTTCAGCTTTGGTAATGACACTAAAATATTCAGGAATGTAAAAAGGAGAGAGAGCACACACTAGAACTTTACTCCATGGCTTGAACTGAAAGTGTTTTACAGTAAAAGGTTCTTTTACCCTTGGGAATTCATCTGCTCTCTGGTTTTAATGTGTTACATAGTCTACTACAGAGTAGTAAAATAGTAATTCCAGTACTGAAAGCATTTTTGTTATTTGTTTTTTCTCCAAAGAACAAATTACCAGTTTTCACCTGGGAAAAGCTCCCAGCTAAAAGGCTCAAATATTGAGTGGATCAGTTTTGCAAAGCAATGTTTATTCTTACTTTATCTTTTTTTTTTTTTTAAGAAGAAATTCTTGTTGCTGAGAATTACATCAAAAGGTAATCCTGCAAAGTAAACAATCTTTTCTATAATACAGATTAGGAGCAAAAAAAAATCAAGGACCTCATTCATAAGAGCAGAGTCCCCTTTTTAAAATAAAAATCTATATCCTTTATGCTTATCAGACAAGTTCTTTTCTTGAAGCCAATCAGACAGGAGCTACTGTACTGAATAGTCACACAATAAGCAGCATCACTTTACTAAACTGACGCCCATTAAAGAAAATGGTCATAAGTGCATCAATCTAATGTAATAGCAGCAATGTCATTGAAATAGAAAGTTGTCACAGGATCAATGTCCCCTGCCTTGAAAATAAACATTGTGGTTTCGACTCAGCACTTATCAAGCAGCATGAGACCATTATCCTGTGATAACATCCTATTCTATTGACATTATCTGTTAACTAGAGATACTCAGTGAAATATCAGCTTTGCTCACTTCAGATAAAATAAGCACTCATTTTACATCTGCTCTACATAATTACTGGGCGTGTGCATTTTCCAAGACCTGGTTTTAAACATACAAAACTTATTAAAAATTGGTTTACAACATATACTATGGCTTTATTGCCATAGAATATTCTTAAATGCGCAAGAGGTATTGAAGCCATCAGAATTATAACTACCTGCACATTGGTTTCTACTTCTGCCAAACTCTTTCCTGGCAATTAATTATTCTGTCATTTGCTTGTCACATTGCTGAGCTATGATTTTTCCTTGGCTAACCCCATATCTGAACTATCTTTCCAGTATCCATTCTGACTATTGTACAGTCCATGGGCTTTTTCAGATAAGGAGGGTGGGGTGTGGGAAGCTTTTTTGGTATTTTTTTGAAGTAAAACTTTTCCCAGATCTGTTCTAAATAAGCAAGTACAGCAGGACCAGAAAACGTTTTGACTGATAAATAAAAGATTACTGATCCTAAGATGAAATCATCCTGCCGCTAAGACCCACATGCAACTCCCTTAGAAGTCAGCAAATTATTGGAGCACTGCCACCCCTTCTGCAGGCCCGTGATGGATTTGCTAATTTTATTTCCCCTTCACAATTTAGTTACTATCTTCATAGCTGAGGCTGCTATCAGGTACATGTATAACTGATTCGAGGCATTGTGTCATTCATAAACTAGGGCTTTGGCCCCCTCTATCCATCATCCTCTCACTCAAGTGTCTGGGGATATTCCCTGACAATCACTGCCTTATGAGGACTTTATTTTCCCCTTCTTTTGTGTGATTTTTACACTTAGAAAATAAAAACTCCTGCTGCCGGAAACTATGGATATTACTTGAACTGTCATATAGTTTTCAAGAAGAACATCTACCTAAGAAAGGTGATTAGTTTGCACATTCCAAAGAGAATTGTTCTTAGTTTATTGCAAAATTGCCACAATATTTCCATATTTGATGAAATAAGAAATAAAAAGGCCATATCTAATTATGGGCATATGGTAGCCCTGTTGTCTAGAAGGAATATCTACTACACAGATTTTTCCCATGGAGCTGAAGTAGCTGGTCTGCTACAAAATATGGTTTAGAATATTGAAGTGAAACTGTTTTCCTTGTTGAAAGTTTAATGTCGGCCGTATTCCTTTGCATACATAACGTGTTTCCTACATTACTTATCAATATCAGGGAAGAAACAGTTGCAGCAATGGTTAATGTGGGGGAATTAAATTTTTTTTAAAAAATTAAACAAAAAATAAGAAGACATATAATGAAGATGAAATTTATGCAGCTCTCTAAACATCCTTCTATTCTGCTATATGTGGACAAGTTCTCTCATGATAGCCCATCACAATGCCACATTGCCTTATGTGTTGCAGTTAAGCATGTTTGGCACAAGGATTTTTTCCTTAGCTTTCTTAGCACTAGACAGATTGGAGCTTTCCTGTGAACTGGTTTACAACGTGCTGTGAAAGTTTTTGCCTTTCCTTCAAATCTCCATGACTGCTTGACACTTTTTTTAAGCGTACTCCATTTTTCTGTCCTTTCCTGCTACCTACTCCTGTTCTTCAATTCCCATCTAAAACAAGCTATGTCATGGCCATGAGGCTCCGCAGAATGTTTTTCCTAGGATACTGATGTACCAGCCTAATTTCACCACAGAAGAGGTGTTGGCCTACCATCTGCATCTCACAAATCAACTGTGTCCACATTTAGATGTCTCCTTCTTGGACTGTTTCCACTAAAGCTCTCCAAGTATTTTCAAAGAGAGAGGGAAAACAATGCAGGAACAAGGAGAGTCCTCAGTGCCAATGGGTGAATGCTAATACTCCGTCCCTTAGAGACTCCACTGAAGCAATGCTCCATGGCCAAAACAGAAGCCAGAGGCAAATATGGAGTATACTGTTCATGCTGGAATCTCCACAAAAACAATTCAAATAGTATCTTGAATTTGCTCTTGCCTTTTTTTTGGCTTTCCTTGCTGATCTGACCTTACATCTGATCACAGCAATTTTACACTCTCACCAAAAACTATAGTTTATAGTCAGTTATAGTTATAGTAAGTAGATTCTACCTGAAGTTGAAGCTTTATCATCGGAGGTTAATTACTGAATATATTGTGGTACATTTCCAATTCTTCAGGATGGACAAGCCAAAGTAACAGATTTTGTTTCACATGGGAAGAAAACATGCTCTCTCACTAAGGCAGAGGGAATAGGGTGGGTGATGCTGGAATCAATCCACAAATCTCATAACCTGTGACTTACTCATTATTCTGTCATGTCCCAGTCTATTCACTCACCTCGGCAAGGCACTAAAGAAACCAGCCTGATTGTTATATAAAGCACAGAAGAACCAAACAGACATATGTGAGAAGAACACTGATGTTTCCCACTTCAGAATAACAAAGAAGGTAGAAATGGTAAGTTTCAACTGTTTCATACATTAGGATACCATAATGTACAAGCTAATTTTAGCATGTCTCCTGGGTCTTATTACCACATAGGTACTGCAGAGAAGGACAAAAGACTAGCTAAAATCTATCGCAATTACAAATAGGCAAGCAATTAGGGGCAAGTTCTGTTTGCCCTCTGCGGGAGCACACAGTGGGAGTTACAAGTACAAAAAATACCTATATTCTTTGCCATATTTTTGCTCAGTATCTCAGAGCTCACAGCAAAATTTAGCATATGAGCAGTTATTAATATACACTAATATATACTAAAAGAGGCCATGGCTGCATTTTTGTTGTACTTTTTTTTTTTTACTGATATTATTGTTTTGTAAAATTAGTAGAGAGCCATAAAAAAAACCTGAAATATTAATTAGGATTGTGGAGGAAGATCCCTGTGAAAATATTTTCATTTGGCTTAGAATGGGAGAGCAAAGGAAAAATGTTTTGGAGTTACTAAGTTTCACAGTGGTTCTAAAATGTTGAATGACATTGTTAATCATGCAATGTTGCTTCTTTCCCAGAAGGAATTGCTTCTTGGGAAGTCCAACTCTAAAATAGTCACTGGCTAAAAGACTTGGCCATTCTTGCCTGGCTGCAAGTCTCATATATATCTTCTTCAGACCAGGTATTTCAGCCAGGATTTCCCACATGATGTTAGTGCCTTTGCCAAATAGGCTGTTAGCTACTTTGGGGTAGATCTCTCAAACTCTTTCTTGGAACTGTTCTACTTTATAAAATTAAAAATTCATTTAACCACATCAAGAGGCAGCCTGAGTTTGTATGACAGTGATTAGAGCACTTTCAGATGCAAGAAATTGATGTTAGAGTACTTGTTCAATGGAAGTTTGATTAGTTATTCAAAATGGAACAGCCTCAACAAGGGAAATGTATCCCTGGAAACAGTGCATGGCAGTAAAGGCACTCGGATGAGTGCCTGAAGTCTGTAATTAGAATGAATTGAGACAAATTCATGTAGCATCATTTGCAGTGAATGCCCTAACGTCTCAAGCGTTTCCTATTGCTGTGTACAAATGTGGTTATCACTGCTTCTTCATGTGTAAGCTTGAAAGGTCACATCTTAACATTAAAAGGGAAACAAAACAATCAAAGAAAATTATACAGCTTCTAATCAAGATCTGTTAGTCACTAAAGTCTGCCCTAACTCCAGACCACACTCTTCAATATCGCACTGCTAACAGAACATGTACAGCAAAATTCTCCATTCTGTTCCAGCAAGTTTATCATATGGTTTCAGTGGTTCACAACAACTCTGTTCAGTAATCAATCATGATTACTAGCTATATACAGTACACACAGCAGAAGAGATTAATCTGGGAGAGTCTGAGGCAGCATGCTAATTAGTGATGTGCTGAAACAGCACTTGGGCATGGCTCCTTGAAATTGCAATTTTTCCATTGGCACAATTGCCTCACCCTAAGCATCTCACTTTACAAATGATGCACCATTTTATAAAATTAATTGGCCTGTTACATCAACACAGTCTGGAATGAGGCTGGTATTGTGTGTAAAATCTGAATAACTTTATTCTTCATATTGTATGCTGCACTGCACCATGTTTCTTAAAATATCCCAAGATACTTTTCACTTTTTAAATCCAAATGGAAGAGCAATAAGTTTTCCATGTGATTACTATACTTAATAAGGTAAGATACATAGTAGTATCCTAGCAGCCTTTTGCTGTAGTGTATATTAATCATATCTGTCCCAATACTGAGGAATTTTGTAACCCTATTTTGGATGACAGTGAGGCACTTTGAAAAAAGGAGATCGGACTAAGGATCAGAAATGAAAACTCCAGCACCATCAGCAGGTTTCAACATCTACCATCCCAGGAAATGGTAAAAACAAAATCCAACAATGCAAATATAGTAAATCCAACAGTGTAAATATAGCTGAGTTTGATTTGTCGTTTTGGTTTGTTTTCATTTATCATCTCCCAGGAACAAGGGCTAGTCTTTAAACTACTAAAGAGCACAGCACAAATAGTCATATCCCAGAGGTGCCTATGGACTGAAGAATCAAGAAGTAATAGCTCATTGTCTATGCAGCAAAAAGCAGTCCTTGTCCAAGGAGCGTTATATACACTAAAAATATTTTCCTTGAGATAAGGGCTATTGGCCTGGATTCTCAAAAAATGTCTAAATAGCACCAGAGCAGTCTTCCAGTAGGATTTCATGCAATATTTGACTGAACTGGTACCACTGGACTACCTCCTAAACTGCGCTGTGATATTCCAATACTCCTTCACCAGTGATCATAAATAGGCCATATTAAGGGCAGTGGATTTGAGCTTAGGATATTTTGGTCCTAAATAAGCATGCATTAACAAAAGAATTACACCTGATTAAAATATATCAAAAGATACAAGATTTGGAGCTTACAAATAAAAGTGTTTCACAAAAACTTTCTTAAAGGGTAGTTATTTTGCAGAAAGTGGTGTTGGATAAAAGTCATGCTAAGTAAGTTCTTTTCCTCAATGTTTTGCCCATTTTGTGCAAGGCAGAGTGAAAGAGGAGTCTTTAAATTTTAATTCCTTTCCTCAGATTCCTTCATTCTTTTCTCCAGAAGAACAAAATTTCAAAATCCTGAGAAATTAATTTCAATCTTCACACTGCCCCCTTTTTGTGGGGCAAAAATAAATTTCCCCTGGAATCATAAAGGTGTGAAAAATAAAGATGTTGAAAAAAATCTGAAAATTGAAATGGTTGAAATTCCATTTTTTTTCTAAAATTTTTAATTGCAACTATGTCAGTCTTCTCTACAGGAAATATAGCAAGAGAAGTCAACTACTGAGTTCAAAATAGCTTCTGCTATTTTTTTTTTGATAAATAAACAAAGCCTACTAAACTTCAAACTGAGTACTTCGGTGAAAGAGTCTTGCACATTTGAAGTCACGGTTCAACATTCATTGATACTTAATATAGGTATTGTCTGACCACTGGCAGAACAAATGTGATCTGGATCAAGTGCGAGCACACAATTACATATTTCTCCAGCACCCACACAGCAAACAATACAATGTGCCAAATCTATGCCTGCTGTGGGAGGACAGGCACTAAATGACTGAACAAGAACTGCTGAGACAGCAGAGTGAGGCTATACTGTTTCTGTTCTTTGCATTTGAGCAATTTTTTATTTGTTGCTCTCCATTCGAAAGCCCAACTTACCATTTTGTGAAGCGGCAGCCTGAGGCACTCTGCTCTTCACATCAGACAGCACACACATAGTCAACAAATTGTTGCACATCAGCATCTACTGAGATGACCACCTTTGGAAAGAAAAGATACCTAATCCTAAGGCACAGGATCATTATTAAGTCTCTTTTTATTAAGACTTAACAAGGGGAAAGCACACTCAGGTCTGAGAGTGCCTTTTGTGCTGCTGATGCCCTTCACAGCAAAGCCACTGACAGAATTCAAGCAGCTATTTGAGAACAGATAATTTTTTGAGTCTAATTTCATTTCAAGGTCAACCTGATATTTTTCCTATGTGATTTTTATACATAAACTTTGACACAGGTTTGTTCGGTTTTTAATGGCGAGTTCTGCAGTACCTGCCCATTTTTCATCATACTGAAGGAAAAAATTAACCTAGTATTTATATACATCTCCCCCATTTTCCCTTAAAGACAACTGATGTAGTTGACTGAAGAAATCCTGCCATTTTGCAGGTCGTCTGCTAAGTAACTGTACTGTAGGCATTCACTTGTACACAAGTTAACTTATTCAAAGGGTCTTTCAACGTGGTTCACTGTGCATGAAAGACACAGCTTCAGCAGCTATGCACTTGATACAGAATTCGAGCAACAGCCCACGGATTAAAGTTCCCTCAATTCATTATCTCTGCTCAGAAATACCCAGTTACCTCCAGAAAGTGTCTGCCTACTGAACTGGAAACATGACCATCACGGCATTCTGAAAAGATAACCAAATACAATAGAAAGTACAGAGAATGGCTTCAGTTATACAATATGAGGCACTTAAGCAAAATTGGAGGTGCAAATACATGTCTTTTAAAATTTAATGGTCGAAGAATACAAAAAACACCTTTTTTTGAGGGTTTCTGTAATATTGAATTAATTATAGCTAAATAATTTTCATGTAGTAGTTGCTAGTTTTCTGCTAAGTGGCTATTCTAACATAAAAGTATATATCAGGTACAAAAGATGACTTTTGGGGAAAAAAAAACAGACAAGCAGTACACAGAGAGGTGAAGTACACAACTCCTAATGCTTAGAGTGTCACTGCTTCACTCAACAGCATGCCAAACTTATGATGGGCAAATCCTACTAAGTGACTAACTCCCATCTACATTTCCACAATATCAGGAAAGCACAGAAAGCATCCATTCCCTTGAGAAAGCAGGGAAAAACTCCATTTATTATGAGAGACATGAAAAACACCTTGAGTAAAGAAAACCAAAATAGTAACACTAAAGCAGAGCAACTTAACAGTCTGTTTCTGCTTTATAACTAACTAACCTCAGCATGAAATGGTAAGATTCAGAGGACCATGTTATTTTTCTAAATTAAATGTGATATTTTTATAACTCTTTCATGAAAGCATTTAAAAACAAACAAACAAAAAAAAGCCAGCAAACAGGATTTCCCTGGTCTGTGGCTGTCAGAAGACTGACTACTGAATTGATACAGTTTATTTTCAGTTTATTCCAATGAAGAGGTTTTAGATGCTATATTAAAACCATGTTGGAGACTTTTTCCAAAGGTGCATGTTAAAATGTGCTACTCACTTTTCCATGAAAGTCCATTTTATTTTAATATCTAAGACCTATTTGCTTATGTAGTCTATTTACACTGAACATAATGGTCTGTAGGAGAGGGCATTTTGCCTTATCTTCCTCTAACAGATTTTTTTCCCCACTTTTTATAATTTAATAATGTATTGTGTTCCAAGTAGTCTTTCTTCTATCAAAAAAAGTGTCCAAAAGCAGTGGTGTTATTTATTGGCTTATATCCCAGTGTTTGAAAGTGTTCTCACCTGTATTAAAAATGTAGAAGTCTGAACTAATTTAATAAGAATTGATTATGAGTCACTTCAAGGTTTTGAAAATCCCTACCTACCTACCTAGCAATTTAGGAGTCTAATTTTAGACTCTCCTTTGGGCAGGGAGGATGTAAAATGCTTGTAAAAATATATTGTGTAACAGAGAATGACGAAGTAGGCTCAGGTTTGCTGGATGCCGAGATATATTCAGAACACAGCTGACACTTTGCTACATTGAAGTTATTGATGAAGTTAATAAAAGCACGTGGACAAACAAGAATTTCAATATTACTAGCATATTTATTGACTTCTGAATTTTAGAAGAACCCAATCCTGACTGAACATGCAGAACAGTTTGCTTTTATTCACAGAGAACATTCTCTAACATTCACCCTATTGCCTCTCCAAAGATGAGCATGAAAAAAAAAACAAATATTTTTTCAAATCTGGAATAATATCTTGGTTCATAACCATGGAGACACAAATAACCTTCCATCCCAAAGACACTTGGAGATTTAGGGTTAGAGTCACTACTTATGATGTGAGAAATGGAGATTTGGGCTGTTGCCGGATGGCTGGAATTTCTTACATCCCCACTAAAATCCAAGTATGAATAACAGGGGATTCCATTGTACATATATTTCTTTATACATTAAAATCATGTCAAACACACTTGATCAACAGAGACAAAAGAGAACACAAGAATAAATAATTTCTAATCCAGGACTAATGGCAGATAACAATACTCTTGTTTTCCAGACGTGCACAGAAATGCCTTCAGGCTCCAAAACAACACCTATTTACTGTGAAATTTGGAGCTAGACTTAATTAAAACTAGGTACAGATCCAAAACATGAACCTGTTTGGGTATGTGCATTGCACTGACAGCAATGTTAGTTGGATGTTACATTTAAACTAGCACTAGATGTTTCACTTGGCACTAGATTTTACACAGTTATATCTCTATAAAAATAAGATGTTTCCAAATATTTTTATAAAGCTTTTATTGCTGTGATAGAATTTTTGTAACCTGCAACAAGTCTTTATTATCTTGAGGAAGGGAGCTATAAAACTGCTGGATTTAAAATCGATTTATTCTCAAGTCATCTTCCACTAGCAATTGCAACCTTGCTCACTGCTACCTTCAGTTTGGTACTTACATTTCTATAGGGGTTCCTGCAAAATGCTCTTTTTTCCCCCTCCATTCTCAATTACAGGTTTCAGAAAGAAAACTATGCTGACAAACTGACACTAGAGAGACCTTTCAGCAAGTTATCCCAGAAGAGGTCAGCTTTAGTCTCTGAAGTACTTAGAAATGTATTGTATATGCCTCTACCATCACAGTAGCTGAGAATATTGCTGCTGGGTATAAAATCCATGGTCTTCTCTGATATTAGCCTTCACAGTGCCCAAAACATAATATATTGAAAACCATTTGTGATGAAGTGACAGCTGGAAATGGAAGGAACAGGAATAGCAGTGTTGAGGATCTTATGAAACATTCCAGAGAGGTTTCTCATAGATACATAGGTAAAATGGAAGATGCAAAAACATGGTATTCTACCCAGATGATATCTACAGCACTTTGATAATAATAGGCAGGAAGATCCCAGAGGTCCCTGTCATACACAAAGAAAACGCTTCTGCACATTTTACAACAACAGCTGCCATGCTCTTCGTTTGAGGGCAGAGCCTTTCACCCATTGCGGTACTCGTGCAATTGATTGAGATGATATGCAAAGAAAAGTCTACATTTGGCAGTTCATCCTTCTGCAGTTTTACAGTCACATTTTAAGAAACACAAGAAAGTCTATGGCAGAAAAATAAAAAGATGACTCAAAGTTTAGTTTGTAAACCTGTTCTAAGGCTCAAATTTGAAGCAAGATCCTCAATCCCAAAGGTCAGTGACCTTTCCACTAGGCTGATAGATATTCTGTGACAAATGCTTCTTTCTTCCTGCTCCTTCTCACTCCATTTGAAACCTGAGATCGTTTCCTGGCAATATTTTTGACAAAACCTACCACTCTGTTCTCTGTGTCTTCCATTCAGAATGTCTGCACATAATACTAGCTATGCTTTGAACCACAGAGTTGAGCTCACATGTAAGCATTTTGTTGACAGAGACATAATAAGCAGTTTAGAAGAATTTGTTTAAGAAGTAAGGTACACATTTAATTTTCATACTCAAATACTATCTTCTTAAAAAGTCATTCCAAAGATTTCAGATTGTCTCCAGAATAGCAAATAACCTTCCTAAACTTGTAAAAAGTATCAACTTTGTTGTGAAAGACAAAGTGAGATATAAACAGAAAGGGCACAGCAGATGAAGTGGGATCCATTTCCTATGGAGTTCTATTCCCTCATGCTGGGGAGATGTGTTTTGGTTTTTGGATGAGCATCTTGCCAAATCCACCAATAAGAGAAAATAAAATGCAAGAGGCTATCCCATCAAAATGTTAAACATCTTGCAAAATTTGTCAAGAGACAATGACAACAATTCATTCTTACCTGTATAGTGTAGCACAAAGTTCCACTGATATTCAAGAGTGTAATTTCAAGCCATTACTTCTGAGCATGAGTTCACCACAGCCAGATATTTACTTTGGTTTTTTATATCTTAAGTGCCTTTGGGGAAAGAAAATTTTGACACCAAATTCAAGACAGTTGGATTTTTTCAGCTCAGATTTCTTTCCATTTTTTGATTATCCCTCCCTCTCTATTATGTATTTTTATAACAAAAAAACACAACAAAACAAAAACCCACAGACTAAACCCCACAAACTGGAATGTTAAATGGCTTTCACATGATACAACTTAATGAATTTGAAAAGATGACTGTGTTTAATAGACTTATATGAAGAATTAAGTAAAGTAGTTGTCTCATTTTTCCTTTCATACTCACTGCATACTGAGACAACATATTCTTATCTTCTTTTTCGCCTTAACAAATTTCTCTAGCAAGAGGAACAAACACAGAGAGGCCTGGAAAACAATTCTGGATTAGCGATTTAAATCCTTTCTCAATAACTCTTCTTGCACAATTATATTTGGTGAAAGCTGGTGAAAAGTAAGAGAAGCAAGAAAAAAATGTGGATTGTTTCACTGTGGGCACTACCTGATGAGACAGAAAAGTCAGTGACTACTTAGAAAGCAGTGAGGAGAGGAAGGAAATTATGTCTCAAATAGAAAGTTTTTGTTTGATTTGTTTTCTGTTAGCTGTGAGGAAAAAAGAAGAAACTTACTTGATGTGAAATGGCAAAATTCTTAGTAAGCAGCAGATTTGCACTTCTGACCAATTACAACTTGTAAAATCATTCATTACCTTTGCTTGCAACGCCCTAGCAACCTGATAGCCCATGACAGATCCAGTGCATCCTTTTACTCCACTGCAGAAAACCATCTCTCTCCTATGCAAATGCAAAGATGCAAAATATAAAATCAATCTACACAATAAGTGCGGAATCTTTACTTACACAGAGAGAGAAAAAGATTCAGTCAAGGCTCATTGATCCTGCATATGTAATGCTGCCATTCAGAATTACCCCTTACTGCTGACAAGCTTACTTCCTGAAATGTTATGAGCTGCATTCTCACAGGTCCCATTTGTGGGGACCATAAGGTCAGTACTCAGAATCTGGATTCTCTCATTACCTCTTAACCACCCAATGCCTAATTATTTTCTGAATGCAGGCTGCTCTTGCTTTGGAGGCTTTTGACTTGTTCTTTTTAATGACTGATTTTGTCATGGGGCAGGGGCAGGTGCTTCAAGAAAAATCCACATTTAGGGAACTCCTTGGCCAAATGGGAGAGCCTACTGGGGTGTGTCATGCTTGTTCTCTGCCCAAGACCACTTCCTTTCCTCCAATGTAAGATCAAAAGACAGCCTCTGTGTATTCCCAGGACACATTGTAACCATACATATTCAGCAGCATAAAAATAGGTTAAAATAGATGACAACTATATCTAAAGGTACTCTCACACCCACTTTCTCAATTTATTCGTCAAGTCCCTCTATCATAGATAATTTCTTGAAGTTCCACTTGTTTGTGCATTTTAACACTTTTCTCCCAATTAAGGATCAGGTACTTATCTGCCCTTGAGATTAAATAAATCAAACTTTTCTCAAAAATTTTTAAAATGTCCAAAGTTTGCCAGCATAGTGTTTCTGGTTGAGTTACAGACTGTATGAAATTCATGGTGCAAGCTACTAGTCACAGAGGATCATACATCTTAAATGTGTGTATCAGTGGAAAGACACAGCATTTTATTCTGTATTTCTAAATGACAAAGCTTAAGCACAGTAAAATAAGTGACTGAGCAATACGATTAAAGTAATTTCTCACTTCAGCTATTTTTGTTTTGATATTTAATTCAGTAATTTTTGACTGGCTGGCAACCTCCACCTCTAAAAGCAAGATCTGACCTCTGAGATTATTCTAATGATTATAACCTCCCAGACCCACCAAACACACTTCCCATACACTCATGAGTAGCTGCCCTCCTATAGCAATAACAGGCTACATCCTGTAAAGTGAAATGCTGGTCACGCTTCTCATGTCCTAAATCCTCTCTGTGAAGGACAGTGCCCTCAACCAGGACAGGGCAAAGTTATGGAAACAAACTCAAGGTTTAGTGCCTCAAGCAGATGAATGACAGTACTTGGAGAAATCTCATTAAAGAGGAAAACTTATATCCACAACCATAAACATAACAGCAATTAGATACCTATATGTGCTGTGGCTGTTGTCATGAGCCAAGCTTGTAAAAAGCTGGAGTAGTCTACAGAGACCAGCAGCAATTTCAGTGAAGTCTGTGTAGAAAAAAACAAATGCACCCATTTTCTCTGATGGAGCTTTATTTTTGTTCTTCTTTTGTTGTCCTTAATTTAAAATGAGAGTAATTCCAACAGAAAATGTCTGGTTGTTCTTTGACTGCAGAGAAACAAAATGGAACAGATTAACAAGGTGAATTGCTGGTACTGATGCCTGTTGCTGGAATCTTTTGTCACAGAAGTATTCTCAGAAAGCAAGCAGAATCTGACAAGTCATCAACATTAGTCTCTTTCTCTCTAACAGTATTTCCACAGATTAATTAACTCAAATGTCATTCTCTTATAGCTGCATGCACTCTACAGAAGAGTACTTGGTAGCTGCTGTGTGTTTTGGATCAAACAAAGCTCTGCAGGGATACAATCATAACTCCTGTAAATTACTAATTGCAGTGGAATGCTACAAAGTAGCTTTTCAGATATATTCTGGGAAGAGTCTTAACTGAAAAGCATTTTCAGAGCAAAAGATTCATCATAGTCCTTTCTTCACCATTAGAAGCAATCTGTTATTCCTATCTACATGCACTTTGAGAACAAAAGATGTTATCTTTCAGTAGACATGGGACCCTTACTTGGGTCATTATACCTCAGTGGAAATACTTTATTCCAGAACGTTCATACCTAAGGTACAGTTGTATAACTTATTTAGTAACCTGGTGTGATGTCCCACCCTTTCAAGGAAGGGAGCACTCAAGAGTCATAGATGCTTGTGGTCAAATGGAAGGACAGAAGTCAGAGGGTCCATAAAAAACCAGAGAGTTTTATTAGTAAATTATACACTTGGCATGGAAATTGGTATGGTAGTTCGTTGTCTGCTAGAATAAGCCCACGCCAGTGTGTTTTGGATAAAGGGGGAGAGAGACAGAGAGAGAGAGAGAGAGAGAGGAGTGAGAGATTAAAGAGAAGAAGAGAGAAAGAAAGGAAGGGAGATCACCAGTCCTGCCTCCAGCATCAATCCAGCTAGTGGGGTGTCCAGGATCCTAGGGCACAGTAGTCAGGGTTCCTTTTTAATAGATAAGTTTTCTCCACCCTGGAGATAAGTTTCTTGCTTTCTGTACAGATTAGTTATCATGTGCAGTCTGTTCTTCTAGATCTTCCTGGAAATGGGTCTGTCTGTTCTTCTAGATCTTCCTGGAAATGGGTCTGTGGGCTTTTGGGTGTCGTCAGTGGTCTTGATTCCCCCCCACAGTCCACGTCCACTTCTCAGTGATATTTCTGTGTTTGCACTGTACTGCATTGTGCTCATCTGCTCCCCAGCTACCCAGCTATCAGTATTTGAGACATACACATTAGGCCCCTTATGTTCTACACATGTGGAGTTTTTATTAGTAACTCCTGCTTGTCTGTTTTGGTAACTTGCATCACATAAACAGCACATGCATCACATCCTGTTGTGCAATCTTGCAGGTTCAGTCCTGGCATGAAACCTCAAAAATCAACCCAAAATTAATCTCTACATTCAAAATATCTGAAAGTCATTCAGTAACTTATATAAAACTTGCTTTTAAGGCAAATCCCCTTGTATTTTCAAAAACATAAATGTGTCTTCATCTTAAGACAATAAAGCAGAGCAGAAATAACATGGCTGTGCTGGTCAGGATGAACATAAGTACTAGAGAACAGTTCACCAGGCTCAAATGCTGCAAGTGACTTCACACAAACTTTCATTGCCGCTTACTGACTTTGGTAAATCTGAGTCTTTCTTTGCCCTCATCAATGGATCTCTCCTCCTCAATGTCCATCCTCAGTGACAAAAGATCACAGTCACTCTTTCAAAGACTTTTCCTCTGTTTTTTCTTTTTTTTTTCCCTATTCCTTGCCCTTCTTAAAATAAGTCCAAGAGATGGTGTAGCTGTAATTATCTCCTTCCAAACAATATCATGATTTCCCCTTTACAACTTTTCCTACTACAGTCAGAATGCAAAGCAATTATCCACTGGCATTTGAGGGTAAATGATGCCTAGCATAAAACCTAATAGATAAATTGGGAAATATACTAACAGGTAGCAAAGCCACATTGGAATAAAGTATTTCATATTTAAACCTCACACAAAGGAAGTCTGAATATTAGACTGATTTTACTAAAAAAAAAAAAAAAAGAAAGAAAAAACACCTACCCAGTATGATAAAATTACTGTAGAAGCCAGAGGGATAAAAAAATCCTCTGAATTATCACCATTTTTTGAGCAACTACTAAACTAACAGTTAAAAGGGGCTGAATGCTTTCTAGGCTAATATAGGGAAGCATTATGACAATCCTGCTCCTGAGCTTTTCTGAGCTTAAATCAGCATGGGTATATTAGAATAATGTCACGTAATTTTCCTCATGAAACTATCATTTTGCTGTTACCTGGAGGGACACTGTAAGATACACTATAGTACTATAAATGTAAATATTCTGTACACCAAGTGTTCCATGAGAATGGAAACTTAATGATGTATATATTACAACATCACTGCTGGAGTTAGGGTTGTATTAGCATTTCTGTGATAACCCACTCTACCATTTCCCAGAGGTTTATAACTCAACTGTAAAAATTTACTACAGGTTGAAATTTAACATACCAAGTCCCTCCCAGGAGCAATTTTTTTTTTTTTTAAGGAGACAGCCACCTGCATATTTTAAGATTGAGAATGTATATATAAATGTTGAACATACTTTTTAGTGTATGGTTTTTAAAAAAAGTGGTTTTAAGAAAAAAAATCATAACAACAGCCTAATCTGATGGTGTCAATGTGTCAAAGTAACAGTCAGGAATAAAACCTGATGAAAAATGCCATAATCCTGAATTTCTTTAATGTATGTTTATTTTTCTGCCTTTTAAAGACTTAATTTTCATCCTGTTCCGTTTGAGGACACAGCATTGATTTTGTTAGTACAGCTACAGATTCACTCCTCAAGTTATTGGATTTAAAATACAGGATGCACTCTAAAGTAAGCTTAGGTAAAAAAGAGTTTCTTCTCCTCAAGCATACTTTCTCCCCAGAGCTCAGCATTTCCATACCACAGATTTAGCTCACCCTGGTAGCCACCATGTCCAGCTCAAATCCCAAGCAGCTCTGTAGGAATCAAAGCTTTCGCTTCCTTGTTCTTAAACCTATAGTTTTTGAGGTTAGTTCTCAAGAGACCTTTTGTCATACCTAATATGACTAAGGTAGACACAGTTCTTCCTGTGTTTGCACCTGTATTGTGAAGCTTTGATACTCACTTTTATTTCCATTGATTTTTCTCTCTTATTGCTGCTGTATACATTTTACCTTCTTGTATATCAATCAGGATTTCTGCGTTATTGCCATAAACTGTTATTAAAACAAATATACAAACAAACAAACAAAAAACAACCCTGTTCTTTCTTCTGTAAGTCTCTGGGAATGATCTGAGCCCAAACTCAATATATATTTTTCCTCAGGATAACCATGGAGTTGTGTAGCCTGGCCCAAAAATGGTGAAACAGGGTTGGGGTGGGTGAACACACACAAGTTTTGAAACTAGGATTTCAGAACCACCTTACAATTTGTTTTCAGAAATCAAGTTAGCTCTGTGTAGCTTTATTTTTTGGGGCATAAAAATTTAAAGGGAATCCTGGTATTTTCTCATCAGCTAAAAGTACTTGCACTACAATTGGGTGTAAAATGGAATTTGGAGTAGAATTTGAAAGACAAACACCAGAAATGGCTGATTAATCAAAACTTTGTTGTTTGAGAAGTATTAGAGACTTTAAGTGTGAGGACACTGTTAGCTGTTTCTCACTGACAAGTACCTTAAGAGAGGCTCCAGTTTCACTAGGGCATGTAGTGATAGAACAAGGGGGAATGGCCATAAGCTGAAGGAGGATAGGCTTAGTTTAGGTTTTAGGAAGAAATTCTTTGTTGTGAGGGTGGTGAGGCACTGAAACAGATTGCCCAGAGAAGCTGTGGATGCCCCATCCCTGGAGGTGTTCATGGCCAGGCTGAATGGGGCACCTGGTCTAGTGTAAGATTCCCTGCCCATGACAGGGGGGCTGGAGCTGGGTGTTGTTTAAGCTTCCTTCCAACTCAAACCATTCTATCATAACACCTCTGCATTGTACAATGGCAGATAGCCCACAAACTGAAGAGCGTACATGTAAAATGCATGAGATACACAAGAGAGTAGTGAAGAACACAAAACTTTCTAAATTAAGTATTTAATTCTTCAGCATTCTCTGTTTACACTGGAGAAAGAGACCAAAGCAGTGCAACACTTAAGAGTCTTCAGGATGGATCCAAGTGAGAAAAAATTCAACTGCAAAAATCAATTGTCATGGCAACAGTATGCAATGACGTTCAGGAAAACAAATCACAAGTTCTTGACCAGAAATATGAAAATCAGGGTAAGAAGTAGTTATTTACTTGAAGCTGTCTAAATCCTTTCAAGCAAAAAGCAGATACTTGAGTAACCATGTAGCTGGGAGCAACAAAAGCACAACAGCTTTGAAGATCATGATCAGACTATCAAATAATGATGTCTACTCACTTAAAAAATTTATTTGTACTTTGCAATCAGGCACATCTAATTTCCCTCTGTAATAATTTCTAGTTCTAGCACTCAAAAACCACGACTCTTTATTTTTCTGTAACTGAAACCACTGCCTATAAGTCAGTTACAGAAGTGTCAAGAAGTGTTTGCCCTGGAGACATTCAAAGGTAGCCAGAACAGACCTTAAAACATCAGGACATACGCATCAGCATTATAGACACATCTTTGCCAAGAGTGGTCTTAAGACCCTTCTCCAGCAGTCCCTTCCTGGCCACCAGGTGACACTGAGCCCAACAACTAGCCTTAGCCAGGTGACTAGCCCATCTGTAGGAGAGAAGGAAGACCAGAGCTCCAAGTCAAGCATAAATTCAAATTCTGACCTTCCCACCAGACACTTATTTCCAGACAACATGGATATTGGATCTCCAGTCTCATGTCTTGCCAGCTTTCATAAAATTGCTGCTTCCAGGTTCCCAGAGAATATTTTTTCAGTAGTTCTCATTTTTATCTCTTCCCTCCATCTCCCCCTTTGAAGATGCACTGAATGATAGTTCAGTGCAAGTCAGCCTGGAGAACTCTCATGAAAATCAATTTGACTAATACACACACAGCATAAAAGAGGGTATTTAACCACAAAGAGTATGTTTTTTAACCCTGAACTAGAGAACAAGAGCAATCATTTCAGCAAAAGTTTCTGTATGGCAGTTGGATAGAAGTGATGGTTTCCCCATGGATTAACATTTCCTGACTTTGCTCTTCACACAAAGGTTACAACTACTTATGTTATATGCAAGCTATGCATAATAATTAGAAACAGGGCACATTGTCTAAATCATCATACTTGTTAGCATTTCAATGCAGATATCATTTTAATCCTTGCATTTCTAATGTCAACAGTAGCTGCTTAGAGCTGTCATTGAAATCTTTAATTTCTCTCCTCTTCATATTGCATCTATGTGCACACATTTTTCATTGATTATGGTTTGGCATTTCTTCTAGGTTTTTATAACCTTGCGGTAGATTTATGCACACAAGAACTTAAACTGTCAACCTAGGACACGTTACACAAGAGAGAAGTAATATTTGAATGAAAAGTAGTGAAGTTAGTATCCTATTCAGCAGGATTATATAGCATAATAAAGGTCAGCTGTGATACATACTATTATGTTAACATGCTAAAGGATGTGTAGTAGTAGTAGTAGCAGATGATAGGAAGGGTTTATTTATTATAAAAGCAGGTCATGCTTTAGGAATAAGTTTAGGATACCAATAGACACACAGTGGTAGTGGATTATTGTAGGCTTATAGGAAAAACCATTTTCATGTCAGATGAAACAATCAATTTAAAACTGGAGTCAGGATCTCAAATCCTTACAAAGCAAAGAAAAATATCTGAGGAGCTTTAGAAAGAAGCTTTCGTAAGGGCTTTGAGCTGGTGTGGCTGTTGACATCAGCAGGTTTCTTGGTAGTGGATCTATCCAGTCATATTAAACACATACTGAAAAGTCCTGGCAGTAACAGTGACTTTTGCACAACATGCATCAAGAATACAAGTGTTTTCTGTGATGTGCCATAAATCAGGACATTCCCTGACAATTAAAAAATAAACATTTTGACTTTTTTTGACCAATGATTACCACCAAAGGGGGAAGAATTTCTCTTCTCTGCAGTTTCCTTATGGAAGGTGCTGAGTGTTACAAGGTACTTAAGGCCCTGTACAAGTCAGTTCTGAAACACAGTTCATGCATTACTTATGAGATTTCACTGAAATGTAAATCTGAGCAATTTTCATTTGTTCCCTTGGTCTTAAATGAAGCAACATTTACTAAGTCCAAGGAATCTTTCTCAGAGTTCAAATTCTAAAGGAAAATGTGTAGTATGGTAAAAATTATTAATAAAAAATAAATACATGTCCAAGCAAATAAAGCTTCTGCACTAAAAAACTTCACATTTGTCTGTATTAATGTTTAATGCATTTGTAAAAAGCAGTCCTGTTTTGCAGAATATAGCCACAAAAGTGTCCTGCAATCTACTAGCACTTATGATCACAGCATGGGTCCAAAGAGGATTGTCAGAAATGCATCATCCATGTTTGATAGATCAGAGGGACTGTACAGAGTATATTAAAGCCATATTATAGTTACTAAAAGGAATACAACAATATTTCTGGATTAGGTCCAAAATTAGAGGCTAACTTATCATTTGATTGGCTTAAGCATATAGTATATTAGCAGTAAGTGTTGGAGCTTGCTAAGAAAACTCAATTATTACCTACAGAAACCAATTGCACAACAGAGACATAAAAAAAAAATTTTACATTATGCTAATCATAATGTTTTATAAATGGCATGTCTTTATTCCAATAAAACAAAAATATACCTTGGAATACTATGATGGGCTCTACCATAACCAGTTTACGTCCATGGTATTGAGAACAAAGCACAGCATATAGTTTCTTAGGCATTTTTAAAAAATGTTTAATAATTTAGCTGGAAATTTTTTTCCGTCTCTGAGTTAATAAGATATGTAGCATTTAAAAACAATATGAATTTAGCACACAGACAGAATATACTTGCTCTAGCATTCAGATGATTTTGCAAAGGGTTATTTCAATGATATTGCTGCTGTTCCTGCATTTGTGCCCAGGTAGGCGCATCATGATTTGCCAGTGCAATGGAAAATATTTCCAATCATGTTTAGAATACATTTCAATTTCAACTGAAAAAGACATTTAAAAGGTGGTTTTTTAACTAAAGACTACAGATATCAGTAAAAATTAAAACATGGAATTTGCACAGAATTTTAAAGTGTTAATATTTGCAGTAAATGTAACCCCAAATAAACATGTTAGATTCAGACACCTTTTGGAAATACAAGCTCAAGTTATTCTCCCTTGAAAGATAAAACAGAGCAGGGGATCTGAGCACAGTCTCAAGCTTGTTATACATACTCACACGTGTCTAGTTATAATCTGAGAAATTAATTCTTTGTTATTGAACAAAAGCTTAATCCTCCAAACTCCTCAGGGAAATCGCCTTAAACAGGTGAAAATAAAATACAACTAACAAAGAAATGAAAGAATATGAAGAGCCATTTGAGACAGTAGAGAAAAAAAAAGGCAAAACAAATTAAATTTTCCAACCTGAATAAATCTTTGTGGGTAATACTAAAATAAAAAAGGGTAAGAGGAAAACATTAAATAGATTCAAAATTATGAGCGTACTAGAAAACATAGTACAATAAACTTCAAGCCAGCCTCTTGGGGAAAGATTAAAAATAAAAATTGTAAACTATACGAGAAGTATTTTGTAGAAACTGTATGTTGTTCAAAAATAAAGCAATCTAACTTATCTTCCCAGATGCAATTTTCTACAATTTAATTTGGTAGGATAAGTATTGGGTTTGGTCTTTAACCAATTTCTGTCTAACTAGCTTTAATTGTAATGTTTACTTCTAATTGACATTCAGCAATTCTGAGTTCTTCACTATCTAAAGAGCCTCAAAAATATCTTAAGTCAGAGCAACCAATTCAAATGCTGTTCAAAAATTCTCAAGATACTAAAGAAGAGGTTCCAAAGTGGTTACAAACTTTTCTTCTCAAAGGAGTCCAGGATAACTTACAATCCACTCTTGTAGTTAATGGCTCCCACACAGGAGAAGCAGAGCATACCACCACATCTCCAAAAGTGACTGTGGCTGAACTGTAGTTTGTAAGAAAAGAGGGTTTCCTAATATGTCATATGATTAGGAATGTGCTTTTGTGCATTGTGCAAAATTCACCTCTGTGTGTACAGCAATTGGTCTTAAAGGGCCAAGGGACAAACCGCACGTGAGCATTTCCAAAAAAAATTGTTGTGAAGTATGTCAGACGAAGATTCCTTCCTATCAAATTACCTAGGATTATAGTCTTCATAATGGCAAATTCCTATGTACAGGACAGAATGGGTAGAACCTTGAACCACTTGAATATCAAATCCTCTATCATTAATTTGACAGCAAGGAAAAGTTAAGGCAAGGTCTCCAGTTTCATAGGATACTTTACATCAGAGTATATGGGTGTCTTTGTGCTGGCTTCAATGTGCACACTAATACAGCAATGGAGATACAGTCACAGACTGGCAGCCATGTACTTCAACACCCAGCTTGAATTTTAGTTAATAGTCCCTGTGTTATTGCATATGTAGAAAGAGAGATACAAATATATGCATTTTATTCTTAGTGTGCTATAATCACACCTATATTTTACTTTGCAGTTATACCTTCAGAGAATGGCTTTCAGGATTATTATTCTGGGAAACTTCCCAGGAAAATGTCATTCAACCTCTATATCTTCTCTTCTATCCCTCTCTGCTGTATCCACCTCTCTTCCTCCTGAAATTTTCTCCTTCACACCAAAAGTTTACTATTACTTTGAAGTAATAGGAATCAAGGACAAGGGAGAGAGCTGGCTCTATCAGAGACAGTGTTGAAAAGTTCCTGAGGATGTGGGAGAGAGGGAAAAAAATTGGAATTGTTGCAGTCAAAGACAAAGAAGTTGGAGGCTGGAATGCAAGGAATTTTGGACAAGCCAGAGGAAAGATGAGAGGAGGTATACATATACTTACACACATATTTGAGGGACAAAAGGAAGTAAGATTGCATATCTACTGCCATAGGTTATTCATTAAATCCTCAACTTGCCTCCATTCAGTCAACTTCTTGGTACCATTTCAAAATGTACCCAAGCTTAAATAAAAGAGTTATAGAAAATATCTGCAAAGCTCTTCAGAGTACAATAAATGGCAATATTCTGGAATGAGAGAAAGACAATGTTGATATGTCTCATCCATTTAAAACCTTTCTTCCTTTTATCAAGTATATTTCAAGCTTTATCAGGTCCTAGAGCTAAAAAGAGGCTTCTTAAATTATAAATGTGGAAAAAAAATACAACTCTTTAGCTTGCAACATTTTCAGGTTTAAGAAATGTGATTTAGAATATTCCTTTATTGCATATAAGTTTTTAGTAACTGGAGGTCAAAGTCAAAGTCAGTGCACACTGAAAGAGCAATGTATCCAGTTTGTCTCTGAGAAATTCAGGGCAGCTGAAAGGCTCCTCTCAGACAAACACACAACAGACAGATGTCGTAAAAATGGGGGTTTTTCTGCTTACAGTTTGCAAAATCTTCTCATTGCAAACCTATAAATATCCCTTTAAATAAAAAAGCAGTGTAATTGCTAATATCAAGACTGATATCCCATCTTTGAAGAATCTCAGAGGAGAGAAGACTTTATTCCTTTTCTCTTCATCACTACATTAACAAAGATGACAAAGGACCACAACAATAAAGCTTCAGTTGTGTCTCCAAATATATGTGGGAGATTCCACACGCCAAATTCAACAGCCCAGGCTTCAACCAGAAATGAAAACAGCAAGGCAGAGATTACATTTCGTTGATAGGAACAGACTGCAGATCTGCCAGTCATCTCACCATCTTGTATAGAGCAATGAAATACAGTCTGGAACCCAAGCTATTTCTCTTAGCCACAAAAGCAACAGCTTCTCTTAGACCATGCACAGTGGTAGATGCTAGGTACCGTTTAAATAAAATAAATGCATTCATCACAGCAGAGGAGAGGGAGTGGAACTGGTACTTTTGTGCTAACCCTTCTCCTCTTAAAAACAGCAACTCCGATTTCTCTGAACAACTTAGTCCGGAAATAGATTGAAAATCAAGAAGGTAAGTTGAAGATCAGCTGTTCAATGATTCAAAGTGATTCCAGAAGATTCTTAGCTGACCAAGTATTGACTGTGCACATCTGCAAGCCAAAGTCAGCAACAACAGCATGAAAATTCAGTGTTTTGCTGACATGTAACAAGGGGAACAAGTATGGAGCAGTGAGAGTAAAGAAAGCAGGGCGAGAGTTCAAATTATGCATAATCCTTGATCATGCATGATTGCTGCACATTTTTGCACCTTTATTCAGATTCTATGGAATTTCATCTTCAGGGCAGGGTGGGGAGCAGGGGGAGGCAAAAAAAGCACAGGTCTAGCCATCACAGTTATAGAGAAATCCTTTAAGTTTGAATTATTTTCAAAAAGCAAGAAAGAAATTCACAGATGCAGGAAGATCAGAAACAAAAAGCAATGATACTAATTATTCCTTTCATGAGCAACACTAACCTGAAAGTGTGAGTTACACCCTCTTCCTCTCACCACAGCCTGATGCAAAATACCCAATTAAAAATTAAACTGAGAAACCATACCATCAAAAGTTGAGAGGTCTGTTCTAGTTAGGGCCAAAAGAGGTAACCATCATCAACTGCCTTGAATTCATCAACTGGAATCCTTCCTTCCATTGGATTCTCTTCACAAACTTCCGATGACATCACTACATAGATTACAATGGTTCCTCTCGCAACCAGGGGGGCAAGAAATATGACAGCCAAAGATTCAAGCCTAATTAAAATCATATTATTGCTGGGTTTAAAAAATAAACAAACAAACAACAACAAAAAAAATACTGAGTCCTGAGCCATATATATATATATATATAAAATTGTCAAGGTGGATGCTAAGACTTAATAGGTTTAATATTTCATAGTGAGAATTATGATTGTCTTCTGAACACATGTAGAGCCCGTTATGTGATGATCATAGGGTAATTCAGTTTGGAAGGCATCTCAGCATGTCTCTAGTCTAACCTCCTGCTCAAAGCAGAGCCAACTCGGAAGACAGACTCCTGGAACTTGACTCCATCTTCCTGATGACCTCCTCCTCCTCCTGCAAGCTGCTGTTAAGTGTCCTCAAAGCCATCTCTTCTCCAGGTTGAACAAACCCAGTTCCCTCAGTCTCTCCTCACAGAACAAGTGCTACAGCCCCCTCACCATCTTTAAAGTAGTTTCTAGACAGAAATAGAACATATCACAAATTCTTTCATTCATCCAGTAACAATTTATGGAAGAAATACAATAGAAAGGTTAGAAATTAGGTAAGATACAATTTTTAGTGGTGGTGCTAAGATCTACACTGGTGCAGTCAAATACCAAACTGCTATACTGAAAAATATTGCTATAGCATCTTATGTGTAGAAGATAATTCATAAAATCACAAAAAAATTCCAGTTAGGAGGAGACAATCTAGTTCAACTTCCTTCCAAAAGCAAGGTCAGCTATGAAGTCAAGGGTTTAATTCTTCAGTCATCTATTATCAAGGTCAGCTATGAAGTCAAGGGTTTAATTCTTCAGTCATCTATTATCACTGATGGCAGATGAAGAATTCAACCTTATATTCAAAATTCCATTTCTTGCTAACTCACATTTTATTATAGGATTCTAAGGAACAAAAATATTTTATTATCAACTTGGAAATTATAAGGCAAGAGGGAGGGGTAGCCATCTGTAGTAGAATACATTGCTTCTGTTTACACTCATCCCATCATTTTGTTTACAGTGAACCCTCCTGAACCTCTCCTTGTTAGATAGAATGCCTTCCCTTTGTGTTAAGCAGGCTTATGCTTGAAGTCAAAATGAGCAGATGGAAAGAAAACTTTTAACAACAAGAGCGCTTCTCCATTGTACTTATGATGACAAAACAGTACAAAGTGTCAGCAGTAGGCAGAGTCTCCTGCCATCTACAATATTAGGTATATGGCTGGTTTTCTTAAGTCCCGAGTAGGCTGCTTCTGAGCAACTTGAAACATGCAGAAAATTATTAAAAACCTAGTCAACTGAGGACAAAATTCAAGGGTAGTCTTTCATTCCACATCCTATCCTTTTGTGTATAATAAATACAAAAGAAGCAGTCAACCTACAGCCTTGGATCAGAGATAGTGCACAAGTACAATTCATCCACCTCTCCACTTGCTGTTTTGCAGTCAGGGCACCTCAGGCACAAGCAGGAGGGGAAATTAATGCCTCAAACAGGCAATTACAACCTGTTTCTAGCTGACGTCCTCAGGATTGAATTCAGACACAGCAGTTTGCACAGCAGTTTCTGGACTCTGCTTCTAGATCCTCCTGAACACATGGGATTGCTGGAGAATTCCTGCGTACTCTGAGGGTCATCAAGGTTCCTGCTGCTGCCAGAAGAGGATAGCTAGAGACTGAAGTCCCTAGCAAGTTCTAGCAGCCTCTAAGCAGATCTCATAGCTGTTCTTGATCAAAGGGTGTTATAGACCTAGTCAGGATGTTAGGAAGGGTCAAACATCCTTTCAGCAGGTACTACAGAGAGACCTAAAGTGCATTCGTTTCCACATAAGGGAGCCTAAAAATTTTTTGTATGTGCCTAGCCAGCAGTAGTGACATGACATAAGGCACAATTCCCACCAGTGACTGGAGCAACTAGTTCTGGCATCCTCTTTGAGGACTGAGAAGTGCTTGGAAGAAACAGGATCCACTCAACCAAGCGGAGCAAAAGCATCTTCACCAATAGGCTGTACAGCCTAGTGAGGAGAGCTTTAAACCAGGAAAAGGGGACCAAGAGAGATGGCAACACCCAATACAGAAAGGAAGTGATGGATGGAGTTTGCAAGTCAAGTGTGCAATGTGATGTAGACAGAAAACACCTCAGTCTCAGCTAAAGAGGTTGCCCCAAGTATATGCAAAAAAATGAAATGCCAAAAGGACAGCAGATTGCACATGTTTTCTCTGAAATCAGTAAACTTATATCTCTCTGAAATGTCTGTACACCAGAATTTGCAGCACAGGGAACGACAACAGAAGTAACTAGATATCTATATGCAGTTGCAGGGCTACAACCTCATTTGGCTGGAGATGTGGGGAAATACACTCAGGTGCTGCAATGGGTGGACACAGGCTTATTAGGAAGCCTTATTAGGAATAGTGGATCAAGATGGATCCACCATTTGGAAGGCGAGGATGGTGAGGAGGTAGAGTTGCCCTTGATGTGAGAACAGCAGATGGGTGATGAGCCATCTGACAGCTTATGGGTCAAAATCATTGGGCAGACCAAAATCAATAATGTTGAGGTGAATGTCTGCTACCAACCACCTGATCAAGAGGAAATACTGGATTTTGTGGCCTTCTTCAGACAGCTGTACCAAGCCTCCCTTGCACAGGCCCTGGTCCTCATGCAGACTCTGACCACTCCAATATCTGCTGAAGGGACAACACAGCAGAGTACAGGTGATTCATGGTGTTTCAGGAGTGCCTTAATGCTGACTTTCTGACACCTGTGGTCAAGCAGCCAACAAAGATGATCTGTTGGACCTTATACTTACAAACAAGAAAGAGTTGATCAAGGGTGTGAAGATTAGGGACAGCCTTGGCTACAGTGACCATGAGATGTGGAGCTCAGGATTCATGAAGGAGGAAGAAGACAAATAGAAGGATCACAGCCCTGGAACTCAGGAGAGCAGACTATGGGCTTGTTCAGGGACCTGCTTAGAGCAATCACATGGGCTATGACACTGAAGAGTCCAGAAGAACTGTTTGATTTTTCAGGGATCGCTTACTCCATGTTAAAGAATGGTCTATCCTGATGTGCAGAAAGTCAAGCATAGGTGGCAGGGAACTCCTGAAAATCTCAACTATAAAAAAAAGAAGAAGAGATGCCAGCAGGGACAGTTGACCCAAGGGGAATACACAGACACTGTACAAGGGCTGAGTGATAGTGTTAGATACACCAAAACCCAACTGGAGATGAATTTGGCAGAGAATCTACAGGGCAGTCAGCCTCACCTCAGTCCCTGGGAGGGTAATGGAGCAAATAACCTTGGAAGCAATTTCCAAAAATATGAAAGAAAAGGAGAGAGTAGTCAATATGCATTTATGAAGCAGATACCTAAGAGCATTTTATGATGACATTTTTTTTCTTGACTTTAGCAAGGATTTTGACACTTTCTCCTGTAACTTTCTCATATATTGGTGAAACACAGAGTAGATGAGTGGATAGTAAGGTGGATTGAAAACTGGCTGAACTTCCAGCCTCAGAGGGCTGTGATCTGTAGTAGCACAAGGTCTGTCAGAGACCAATCCTTAAGAGGGGACCCCTGGGGTTGATTCTGCGGCCAGTGTTGGTTAACATGTTCATTAATGATCTGGCACATGATCCTGCGTGCACACGAATGGGAAGAATGGCCAGTACACTAGATGGTTGTGTTGCCATTTCAGAGCCACCTCAACTGCCTGGAAAATTGAGCCAACAGGGAGGTCACGAAGAGAGAAAGACAGAAGTCCTGCACCTGGGAAGGAATAATCCCATCCACCAGCACAGCCTGGGGGGCCAACTAGCTTGAAAGTAGCTCTGCAGAGACTTTGCAAAAAGGAGGGAATAAATAAGTTGACCATGAAACAGCAACATGCAACCAGCAGTCTCATGGTTTGTTTAAGAAGAGTATTGCCAGAAAGCTGAGAGAGGTGATCTTTCTCTTTCTTTCTCCACTGGTGAAGCCACTGAATGCATTCCTGGAATCCCCAGTACAAGACAGACACAGACATAGTGGAGCAACTCCATTTATGGGCCATGAGGACAATTAAGAGAAAATATCTATCCTATGAGGAAAAGCTGGGAGCTGGGACTCTAGAAAAAGAAGGCTCACACCTGATCCTGTCAGTAAAGAAGATGGAGACAGACTTATGGTACCAACCATAAATTCAAATAAACAAAATTCTGTCTAATCATGAAAAAAAAAAAAAAAAAGGAATAAACCCCACATTTTTAGGGTGAAGGGGATTAAGCATTGGAAAAAAGTTTCCCAGAGAGGTTGTGGAGTCTAGGCCCTTGGAGATATTTAAAATCGGATTTAACACAGCCTTGAGAAACCTGTTCTAGTTGACCCCTTCTTGGAGAAATGGAACTGGGTGGTGTCCAGATGTCCCTTTCCACATCAATGAATCTGTGGTTCCATGATCAGTTTGGTTGCCTTTCCAAACACGTGACCAAAATGCAGGGACCTTTCATTGTGTCGTGTGTACATCTGTGTTCACTTGATGGGAGCCATCTTCTGTTTTAGCCATATTACAAGAATGCATTCATGTCCGTAACAGAAGAGGATCATGACCTATAAGCCCTGGAGTGCTGTAGGAACATGTGTATGCCGCACTGCACCGGAAACACTGGGAACTGCTGACGGAGTAGATTCTTTTAGTTAAAAAGCCTAAGCAGAGATGTTATAATTAGCTATGGATTCAAAGCTATATTTGCTGATAGTAGAACTCCCAGGAAGAATTACTCTGATTTACAGTAATTCTCCACAGAGGATTTCAAACTTTACAAAAAAAAAAAATCTTATGAATTCATAATATAACAGCAGAGATGAGGAAAGTTTTCTGTGTTGGAATGTTTTTGTAATATTTTTCATCTTTTTTCTACTCTGATTACATGCAAGACTGTTTTTGCTAACAAAAGAATTAGGAAGACTGAAAACACATTCACTAAAACCAACTATGAACAAAAATAACCTATCTAGTTTGCAAAATATTTCTATTTTTCAGATTTATTTTTTTTATTATTTTCACTGCTTTGAACCAGAAATCACTGGGAGGGAAGGGAAAAAAAAAAAAAAAACCCCAGAAAAAGAAAATCCGACTTCAGTCTATCCTATTGACTCTGGCACCTGCAAAAGAAAGTAGAGGTGAAGGTTCACCCTACTGCTCTGAATTAAACAAAGTAGGGACGTGAATTTGGTCTTCAGAATCCCAGTTAATGCGTTATGGGTTAATTCATTGGAATATGTTAGGCAAAGGAAAAGTCTCTGGGGCTAATATCACTTTACTATTCCTTTACAGTATCAAGCACTAAAATAAATCAGTTCTAAGATTTGCACACTTTAACTTCTTAGCAGAAAATAACTATTATAATTTTTAAACGTTTTATGGAAAACAGAAAAATAAGCAAAAAAAGTTGAAGTCTAAAGAGATGTATTTCTAGATGAGGGTTTGGTTTTTTACAAAGGATTTTTTTCTACCACCAAGGACATTGCAGAGAATCATTACAATGTTAACAGAAGTCCTTTTCAGGATAGCAAAGCACTCTGTGGGATAAACTAGGTTAATTTTAAGAACAAAAGCCAGCAAGATAAAATAAGCACCTACAACATCAGAAAGGTAGAGCATATGATTCCTGATATAATAGCTGTTTGTGAATCTTACACCGCCACATACTACAGCTATGTGATATACATACACTTACCCACACAGATGCACAGTGACATGCAGTATCACTCCTGTTTGCATAGACACACCAAAGCTAGCTTTAAGCTAACTAGGTAATTGTCAGCATAATCACAGCATCTCAATGCAGACTGGGAGACCTACTTGAGAAATTTACTCAAGACCCTTCGGTAATACCTACCAAGACCTACACTTCCAAAGCAATAATAATAACAACTGTGTTTGAAACAGAATGTGTAAAACTAACCTCATATATTGTCACAAGGAGGCATACTTATTCAATATCACTGAAAGATATTCTCTAACATGCAAATCATCCATGGGCAAAGAGAAGGAGCAGATTATAGAGCTGCCAAAGAGGCAGCGACCTTGTAAATTTGTACCACTTTTACTATCACCTAAGAAACATCTATCTGCATCTTTGTTCAAAAGTTCACGTCACAATATTTCAGAAGATGAAGTCTCACCTGGCTAAGAAGCAGTCACAGTGAGGTATGGGGAGCCTATAAGAGCAAGATATTAATTTCAATCAACCAAGGCCCGTTAACTAGACATCCTCTGGGATCCCTTCTTATGCCAACTGTCTGATTAGTCTCTGTCTCTTTCCCAAGTCCAGCATACCCAAAGCCCAAAATATTTTTAAGGATCCCAGGATGTGACAGGAGCTATGAAATTCAAGCTCTTTAACCTAGCTTTCCTCCAGAAAGGAGAGAGGTAAATGGATTGGTATCTAATTGTTTCAACCACCGTGTTGTTTAATCACCAATTAGACTTCATTTCTCATCTGCCAAGTTCAACCTATTGATTTCCACTCTTCTTGTTTACTGTAAAGACATACCTCCTCCCTGATCAGAGGAAGCAGTAACTGTGACCCCACATGTGCCCCAGGACAGCTGGCTGTGAGCCCGCTCCAGCTCAGCCCTGGCATCCCCATGAGCACACAGCTCTTCCTGTGCCTGTGCCTATGCCCACAAGTCCACGTGAGGAGCAGGGCATTTTATTGCAGGCACAGCTGCACACTAACAGGTCTGACAGCTTCAGGCTGAAGTTGGCTCAGAGCAAACACCTGACTATGCAGATACTACAGCAGAGAGCAGCCCTCGGGTCGTGCCTGCAGAGCTCTCTGTTCGCATTACTTTTCTGACTTTTTCAGACTTTTCTTAGAATAATTCTACATAACAGGTTGGGATGGCACTTGGGTAGCTATAGCTACATAACGCCTCATATAGGGCTTGTATAGGTGCCTCTGCACCGTATAAGTACCAAACTCAAAGCAACAGTCATCCTCAGTGACTGCCTGTCAGCTGTTCTTGGGTGAATATATTTTTAGCAATACCTCAGTATTCTGATGCTAAGACACCTTCCTGACAAAGTTTTAAAGTCATTGTTTCCACGAAATGTTTCAGCTTCTACAAAATAGTATTTTCTGACAAAAAAATGGTGCATCCAGTAATGCTGAACAGTTCTACCAGTTTCTTAAAATAAGCAAAAGCATCAGTACCAGAAACAATGAACTGCAGTCAAATGCACAGCAGAGGCAGGAAAAAAGGCAAAAAGTGACAATTTAGCCCCCAAATTAAACTCAAAAAAGGTTTGCATTTATTGCCTGGCTATTTTATCTGTTAACCAGTGTAAACCTATTATTGTTGCAAGACATTGAGTCACCACAGCTACTACTGTACATTTTCTTGTTGCTGTGATCTGAATGGGTTACTATTATCTACCTTTTCACAGTTCATATATCTTATCGATACTACAAAATCAAATTTTTAACAAAAGGATGGTCTATCATTTTGTGGAAAGTAATCTATCACAAAACTATGCTTCTTTATCTGCATCTATCAAAATAATCTGATTACTTCTAAGCTTTCCTAAAATATTCAGAAGGAAAAAACTGTTAGAATTAGGATTTACGGTTATTATGTCATTCTAATGTGCTTAACAAGACAAATCATTACGGAATTGAAACACTTTTGCAACACATATCCGTTGCAGGGGAATGGACATTAACATGGCAGCAAAACCAATTTCTCCTATTCAGGAGACACCCTAGAGGGCTGTCCTGGAACAGAACTTCAGTTCTGGATGGGCTTAAATCAGATAAAACCAGTTGAAGGAAATAAAATAAACTAGAATTCTGAAGAATAGAAACTTCAGCAGTTCCTATGAAGAAATGAAAAAATTGCAAACCTACCATCACAGATAGCTGTAGAGACACAGGCTGATTAACAAAAAAAATATAGCATCTGATCCTGTGTTTGGCTAGATGCTGAAAAGCAAAGTCCATTTATTTATAAGAACAAGACGACAAAGATACAATCTGTTTAGAACAAGAATGTAATTTTCAGTTGCATGTCCACTTTCAGCAAGTGCAGTTGCTGTGGGAAAAACAGAAATCGAATCACACTTGCTGCTAAATACATATTTAATTGCTTATGTTTTTTTTATATTTTGTTTTGCACCAGACTGTTTACTCTGCTCATGATGATGTGGAATTAGTGTTGCAAAGTTTTCTGCTTCTCTTAGACAGTCTTAAAGTGCCTCCTAGTGCATGTTTAAGGCAATATCCCAGCCTAACACAGCAATGCCAGGGCCGAGCATACAGAATATTCTGGCAGACTTTATTTCATGTAAAAACATTTCATTATCTCCCTCCAGTCAATTTCATCAAATTTTAGTGGTTGAAGTGGATTTTGCATCTCTGGGAATGTGTATTAGTAGAAGTTAATCCAATAAGGCTTTGGATTGATGTAAAGTAAGAAGAGGTACTAGTCCTTTTTAACCTGCACAGCTGTGACAGAGGAGGGAGAGCTTGTCAGGAAGGCTGGAGCACTCTGGGACCAGCTCTTGGCACTGGGTCCCACCCACCAGAATGCTTGCAGTGACCCAACAGGGCAGGCTGGACCCTGCCCACGGGCCATCAGCCCCACAGAGAATATCCGGGCCCCAGATCTTCTCTCCCCTACTCAGCAAGAAAGGATAAAACCCTATGGTTCTGTTTGGATTTAAGAAAACAAAACTTACAGAATGGATTGAACTCTTCTGAGGCTGTGGAACAGAGTGACAGGGCCTGATACCATCCATAGAGTCACAGCTGCTTGCATCAAAGTAAGCAGCTACAGCAATAGGTACTGCTAAAAACTGCAGTTATTTAACCGCATGCAGACATAGCATTTCACATCATCCTAACTGCTCATGTTTTCCTCAGGAGTGAGCAAATCACTAGTGCTCTGTGACACAGTAAGGGAAAACAACCAGGGATTATCCCTTTTTTTAATCACAAAAATAAAGAGATGTGGCTTAAAATCCTGTCAAGAATTACATGAAAAAATCTGAAATTCCCTGTGCTTTTAGCTACCTGACTTTTGCTTTAACCACAGACTTCTCCCTCCCTTACAAAATCAAGTATACCCAAAATGATCTCTGCTTTTCATTCACTGATAATCTTAACACTGCAGTGGTATGAAAGAGATTGTTTCTCAAATGCTGAAATATTACTCTTGATGTATAGGGATCTACTTGTCTTTTATGATACATTGTGATAAGCTAATTTCTTCTGCAGAGCTTTCATAGAAATAAATTATACTGCAGTACGGAAGTCAAATGGAAATAAACTGTTACAACATTTTCAGCTGCATAATAAAAAAGAAGAGAGTCCTTCGGACATCACTATCACATATAAACCCAAAACCAGTTGAGAATCAATAAATACATCCAGCTGGCAAATCTCAGTGAAAAGATGTCCTTTTAATTAGGGCAGCAGCATCTGCTTTCCCCATCCCTCCCTCACAGTAATCACTTCGATCTTGCCTGTTTAGATATTTAGCATTTACACCGATGAGAAGAATATAAATTCCCAGACAACAGCCTCTGCACATATACATCAAGAATACTTTAATTCCTCACAGTTTTCTCTTTTCTTTGGGATTAAATCAGAGTTCATACTATGACTCTACCTTTTGCGCTTTTATTAATTTGTACCTAATTACTCATAGAGCTCTTTTGGCTTGACATTGTTCCTACTTGGGTTCTGTTAAAATATCTTCAACAGCTGTTCCAGATCAGTGTAAGAATTGATTTCACATCCATTTTATCATTAGAAGTAATGAAGAGAAAGAAGCACCTGACTTGCTGTGTGGTCCATGGCAAGTGGTTTTGTCTCTGCATTTGAGTTTCTGTATCAGTACTACCTTCTCAAAAACTTATCAGCAATCACCTTTTTACATTCACATAGCATTAATCACACCCAAAAAAATGCCAGGAAAAATTACCAACAGCAGTTTTATATGTGTCTTTTAGTGGTATATTTAAAATTGGTCTAGTGCAGAATCCAGTGTCATCAGACCACAGGTAATAGGACCCAAAAGATTGTTAGTCCATCTGGTCAAGACAATAAGACTTTGTACTACAAGGTTTGAAAACACCCTATAATGTCACAGCAAGAAGTGCTATGCAGTAATGAATTAATTTATTTATATTTGCCACAAGCAGCTTGTTCTCTCATTCTCTTCCCTGTAACCAAATTACATATGCAAAGTAGGATCTGGTAAGATTGTTTTTCTCTGCATAAACATATACATGCTGCTGTGTGCTTATATTAGAAAAGTCAAGGTCAAAAAAGTGTACTTTCAATTTGAAACAGCAGCTCCCACTGAGTTTCCTATAGGAGATCGTTTAAAAACCTCTGCTGAAATAGACCTTAGATGCCAGAGGAGCCAAAGTGTCTGTGTCTGAATGCTTTCTTCTTAAACTTGTGCTGGGTGGAGTGCTGCATGGACTCAGCCTTTAATCACCTTCAAGTTCTCAAGGGGTTCAAATTTGGTAAAGAAGACTGAGAACAGAATCACTGAAGAGTTGTCTGTAAGAGACCGCTGAAGCTCTACAGTCCAGTCTCACCCTCCAAGCAGAATTATCAGCAGAACTGAATCAAGTAATCAATAGAAACTCCCCAAAATGTGGTCACCTAGCTGGGTGCTGCACTGCACTCTTGGGAAGAAAGGATGGCCAACTTGACCCTGCCCATGCAGAAATTGTGGCATTACCCCTGATATATCATCTGCACCTTCTGAGGAATATTTGGTTCTCTCATTTTCATAAGTCTCCCTCTTAAAGTAGTTGTCGAAATCTACTAGATCACTCCTGAGACTCTATGTGACTGTATGCAAGCCCAGCTCCCTCAAAGGGCATATGCTTTGTACTCCATCTTGATGGCCCACTTACAGATTCTCACTGAATAAATTACATTTTTACCTAATTGAAACATGGCTGTGCTATGAGTTAAAACTTCCTAAGTCACTGAGGTTCATGTTTAAACACACTGTAATGCTGTAGACTCCTAAGCTGCAGCTAAGGCATCATCTGCTGGGCAGGACAGTACAGAGAACGCTAGAGGGTTTTTCAAATGCTATTATGCAGGAGCTCACACAGAGAAATTCATCCTCCCCACAGAGAATACTGTATTGTGGCTGATATTACCTCTAAGTACAGTTTAGGTCTAAACTAAAATCCTTGCATGTATCTTGTTAACATGCCATATAGTTGTGTTTTGCACCCACCCCTGGATCATTTTGATGGGAGCCATATCACATTACACAACTGAACGCCATATGCCATGCATTAATTAAATTGATCATATCTTAGCTCAGCTCTTTCTTGATACTCTGCGGTTGCATAATGTCACAGTCAACTACGTCATTCTAACGGATCTTCATAATAACTCCAGGTAAACTTTCAGTAGATCTAGAAGAGGATTGACCCTCTTGAGAGGATTGAGCCATGTGAAAGATCAGTCAGCAGAAGCATACTGCTCTTCATACTACTATTATTTGTCTTGGACCAAATATATACAAGTTCAGCATTTACAACTAAAATCTGAAGTGAACACATCAGCAGAATAACCGCAGTCAAAATTTCATTATCAAATGAAGGGCTAGAAATTAGAATTTGGGATGTATTTTCAATATACAATCTACTGTTTAGCTCAAAGCAAGAGCAGCAGTGTCTGGCCTGGAAAGTACTCCCTGAATACCGCCTAATGCTTAGGCTAACAGAAGATCTCCTTCTGGCGGCTCTTGTGTCAGTCACTTTCTTTCCAGTCACTGGTCTAAAAATTGTCTTTTTATCCCTGAAAATTTTTACTTCAGAAAACCACTTAAGTAACTTTAGTTCAGAAGTGTGTCAGCTCCACTCTAGCCTGAGCTATATCATATTTTCCTCAGTCAGACCTGTTTGATCCAATGCATCCAGTTCACTGGTTGTTTTGACATCTGCGTTCAGAGAGCCATGCTATTCCAATATGGCAACAAACAAACAAACAAACAAAATCACAGACTCTGAAAAATAACAAATTTTGAAAAACGGAGAAAAGCTGCAACAAGATTTATGATAGACACTATATCTCAAAATTCCATTTTAAGCACTGAAAGATGGACTTCTATTTGTAGGTTGTATGGTCCAATTTATAGTGGCTCTTCTGTAATTTTGCACATGCATGTAAACAAGTGAGAAAACAACATTTTAATTTTCTCTCCCAAAAGGAAAACAGTTTAATCCTGGATCTGAAAGTTTTCTGGCTGCCTAAAGGCAGTGATAAAAACCTAACATCTACCCTACCTGCCAATATCTGCGTGCAGATAACTCATCTAGAATCACAAAGGTTTTGGCTTAGTTTTAGTCTAGCAACTGTTCCTGAGGACTTCCATCACTTTTACACAAATGTGAATGTTTTCCATGCATCATTGCACACCAGCAACATTTTCCAATGTTTTTTTCCAATAAATTTTTACAGAAGACCACAGCAGGAAATTTTACATGCCCCATTGGGCTAGCAATCATTAAATATACAACATCCTAATGAAAGGCAGTTTACAATACCAGGAAAGAACTTTTCACACATTGACAACCAGTTTCTCAGCTTTTGAAAGCTGCATAAAAAGGCTTCCAGCTGCCATACAGTATTTGCAACCAAACAAAAACTAATCCCTGGCAAATGTCTTTGCAAAAAATAACTACAGAGGATAATAAAGTAGTTTAAAATGGAGTCACACCAACAAGAAAAACAAATACTAAAACAATCCTTTTTAGCCTCCTTTCCTATTTCAAATTGATATGGCTCACTCTTCCACATCATTCTCCCACCTGTGCAAACTTTGAGGCAATATACCAATTTCTAGTCCTTCAGCACAGACAAATGTGATAAGAACTGTCCTGGACTCAGCCAAATTTCACACATCTCAGCATGCACTAGTACAGAACCCCAATTTAGTTCAGCAGAAGCTTAGTACAGGCTGACATAGTGGTATTTTGGCATTCAACTACGTTTTTCGTAAAATCATGATCCATTCATGAGTAAATCTCATTTCAAAAATCTGAGCAAGACAAAGAAGTACAGGTTCTCAAGGCTCTTGCCTTCCCTTCCCCCTTGGCTGCACATGGACCTGTGACAGCCCTCAGGGCAGCAAGACCATGGTTATGGTCTGGACATTAACAGTAGAGAGCAGAAGCCTTTCAGAAAGGCTTGCATGTCACTCTTTTTGGACTGCAGGAGCCAGTCAGCAAGGCACACAACAGTGTTAACCCCCTCCAACACTGCTAGAGGAATGGATGAGACCTATTCTCAGAGGAGGAATGCCAAGGGGTCAGGGAGGCCAGTGAAGCCAAACGGAGAGCATTTGGGGTTGTTATGGGCTGAGCACCAGCAGGGCAGCTGGAGCCGTGCTTGGCAATCTACCAAGGTACAAATCCAGCCTGGCAAGAGTAATGAAAGAGTCAGATGATTTGACTCAACATCAAAGGCTTTATCACAACCCCCTATCCAAATCCTACACAAAAAGTATCTTGGTATTTGGGAACTTTAAATGATACTTGTGGAAGAAGTCCTTGTGGGAGTGGAACCATCATGCTGTGCTCCCGGTAAGAATCAATCCTCCCAGCCAAAGCCTGTATTCTCAGACAGCAAACTGCAACTTTCTCAGAAAAGATGGTGAGTTTGCAGCTATGTGATATGACTCAATGCAGAGCCAAAGGCAATGGCATGCATCTGACCTATTTTAAACCACAAAATGTGGAAATAACTCTCAGCAAGAAAATATGAGCTTTACTTGCAAGTGCAGGGAGGCCAAAGTAGTTCAATTATTTACCACCCAAGATGTTAAGGAGGAAAATAAGTCTCTGAGCTTCCAGTGTTGCTATAGAATCTCAGAAATATTCATGTCTCTAATTACTAGATGATGTTCTTAATATCCTTCACTAATGCTCTCCTCTCATTTTTTTCCCTGGTCACCAGCAAGTGTGATGATGTATCATGAACCAACTCCATTTAATACAGGAATGGAGGTTTTTTTCTAGATTGCGTTACATTATTTTCTTATTTACTTGAGAAGTAATATATTATTTAAACATAAATTAGTTGGGATCAGAAAAATGCAATGTCAGAAACAAATAATAAAGGGAAAAATGTGTATTTAACTTTCAACTAATTTATAATTTTGTAGTTCCACAAAAGAAAAATAGGCTTTTCCTGCTCTCTACATCAAAGCAAGCAAAAATATCACTAATGTGGAAACAGTACATAGGAAATGTATAGAGATTATTTCCCTATTTCTTTCAGCCAAGAACTCCACATTAAAAAAAAAACCAAAAAACCTCAATCAGAGGCTTGTTTTAAGTATTTTTTACTTAAACATCTCTTTTTCCATGCTGCACTTTTAAACACAGGGAACAAAATTTTTATGTGCTGCATTTGTAACTCGCACTTCAAAAAAAAAAAATCAATGGCAACGTGTTTTTTCTTTTCTCTCTCTCTCTCCAAGGAACTTGTGCAAGAATCATCTTTCAGCATATCTGTTAAGCTTATTGGCCTGCTCAAAAAAGAAAAAGTAAAATAAAATCACAGATGTCTAATGCTAGAATTACCTAAGGTAGCAAGAGCCAGCCAGGAGCCTGCCTCCAGTGACATCTATGAAGATGTCCTTTCAAAAAAAGGAAATGTTTGCTCCCTCTCATCACTGATTTTAATAAGATTCATTGGCTGAGACAGCTATTCATGCACAGCAGTTATGATCCCCTCAGACTTTCACTGACCTTCAGGGAATTAGAAAAGAAGGAACCAATTTCAATTCCTGGAAAGGAGGAGGGAGAAAGGCAAGCTCCCTCTCACGGTGTAAAGGTAAATACTTCAACAGAAAGAGCTCTGATGTTATAAAAGAATTCCTAACAGCAGGGAAGAAGGCATCAAATCAACTGCTGTCATTTTAAATATTTCCTACAAAGGAGGAAATATGCTTCAGTGCAATGAGATATCCAGCAGCGGATTTTTATGTAGCATGCTCAAGAATTAATCTCCACGCTCAACCCTGCACTACTACAGCTGAGTCAGCACCATTCTTTTAAATGACCTGATTCTGCAATCGCATTATTAATATCATGAAAATTACTTTCCTCTTTGCTGTTTTGTGCTATCAATGGAAAGTCACAGAACTAAAATGCATTAGCTCTCACAGGTCTCCTCTAGGATTATTTGCATCAATACAAACTGAATTAATCACGGAGACGCTGGAATAATCACCAGTCTCATGCTAGTGCCAGAGCTATGTCAGGGGCTGTGGTTCACTTTTGTAAAATGTTGCATTTTATTTGTGTTATTGTCATCTGAACCATGCATATTTTATCATTCTCCACCACGATGATATCTTGTAATCTACACCGTTATTCTATTTTTATTTCTTGGCATATTTTATATATGCTGTCTGCTTTATGTTTCCTAATCTGTAAGCCTAAGTTTTTAAGTGGCACATGCTTAAATTTATGCATCTGAAGACAGGAATTCATTACAAGAAATACCAACATAATGGAGACCCCCTTTGTTTTTGCAAGACATTGATTCAACCTTTGATTTGTATAGCTGTGTTTTATATAGCTACAGCTTTTAAATGCAAAGAGGAGAGAAACTAACAGGGTTTCAGAGGATTGCTCTGATGGTGTAGTAAAGTTTAACTCTTATTTCAGAGCAGTTCTATAATTCAAGTGGACTGCAAACATGAAGAGTGAAGTGCTTTAGAAAAAACACTCATGACAAAATTGATCAGTTCAAATCAAACTGAGCTGGTAGCCAGTGGGTTAAAGGCAATTTGTGGAGTCGGTTTAGCAACCTAAATTCTAAACAGTTCAGCATTTGTAGCAACATATCAGCAATCATTTTAAATGTAAAAGTGCCTTGGATCACCAGGGTCAGAACTCAGATAAAAGTGTTGTATGGTTTGTCAACATGTTTAATCTGCAAAAGGAATTTAAAAAGGTACTTCATAAAACAAAAGTAACCAGACTTCTCAGAAGACAAAGAACATACTAGGAACACATTGTACATTGTGATATACTGCCTTTAAAAATTACATCTACCTGAAAAATAATGTATAAATACACATGAAAGAGGTCAAACAGATACAATAGTGACAACAAACATTCTTACACACTTATACACAAAAGCAGGAGCCAAACAAATTACTTGTACTGAAAATGGTCAAGAAACATACGTTTATGTCACTGCTAAACATGGTTCACGCAAGTTTTCAGCTACGAAAGAAAGATATTCTTATCAAAGAGAATTCAAAATAACCAAAGTGGCACATGGTTGTCACAGGCTTTGGAAGAAGGATGGAGGGAGCAGCCATTGTCTTGCCCACCACTTTTCTGAGTCCTTCTGATTTCCAGGCCCCTGTTGCAGTGTTATGGCAACACAAGCATGATTTCCCAGAGACACAAAATTTCATGATATAAAAACACCCTCTAAGCAAACTATGGAAACAGTAAATGAACCACCATAGCAGAAATAATAAAACTGGAATAGCAGAAAACGACAGTGTACTAAAAACATACAATTGAAACAAACATTGACTTTTAGTGGAGTAAATACATTCATCTCTGCCTGAAAAGAGGCAAGACCTATCATTTATGAGAGGCAAGGCCTTTCATGAAAGTACAACAGCCAATTTACCCAAACATTTAACTGGCCTATTTTCTCATTCATTTTCTTCTGAAATGCTTTTTCTTCCTTGTATGTGGAAAACAATGCTTCACAGAAGTCCACATGGGGGGGAAAAAAAGTCAAGTATTTAATCCTACCCTGTTACTGTACAGATCCAGTTACCATAACAACTTGCTGTAGCCCTTCTCATAATAGGCTTAGTGTAGCTTGTCCACAAAACCATTTTGTGACTGGAGGTACAATTAGTACACTATTCCACATCCATGCAACCCCTCTGTTGCCAAAAATCAAATTTATTTCATTTTAAGTGTAAATATAGTTCACAATATTTGAGATTTTATGGAACTCTCTCAGAATGCATGTGCAAGTGGGAACCAGGAGGAAGACATGAAGTGGCCCTGACTTACAGATGAAAAATCCCCACAATTCCACTGGTTTGACATCTAATTTTCTATGTTCTTCATTAGACATTTTAACTACCTTGTCAATTGTTACAGCAAAATGAGAGTCCATTTTCTGGGGTTTGTAATTTCTTTGTTTCTTTTTTAAAGGCATTTCCTATTTTAAATTCTCCCCCACTGACATTTAATTCTATCTAAATCATTTGTATCTGCAAAGTTCTTTGAGTTCTTCAGATTTGATGTGTGTTATTTTATGAAGCTTGAACTTTAAATCATTCCTAAATCAAAGTAAACAGCATGGCATATTTGGACTTAATTTGATGTGCAGATACCATTATTATCTAGTTGGCAATCTCCTCTCAATTTTAAGTATTTTAAAAAGATCACTAAGAGAAAAAATCTGCAGTATTTCAGTCAGTGTATACAAGTCATTAGTTAAAACAATATCTAACCTTAACTATGGATAGAATTTTGTCTCTTTAATTAATGAGTGATAAAGAACAGCCAGAACTTTCGCATGTAGGCATCCTAAGTGGTTCTAGTCTGACTGATTAGCACTTCCTGAGCAGAAGTGGCAGGCTAGCAAACACTACTTTGGTGATGTCAGCTCAACCCTGACATCAGTAGATTCCCTACTACAAACTCACTTTTGGACCCATTAAAATGCTGGAAATTGCGCTGTCAATAAAACCAGTAAAATGAATATGAAAAGCAATAATTTTCAACTTTAAATAAAATTGCACTTGAATCTTCCTTGAAAAAACAGCAGTATCAAATTCTTGGAAAATCATTACTTTGTTCAACTTAACACTGCAAATTCCTCAATATGCAAAACTAAACAGTCTTTTGTGGAGGGAAATTCAATGTGAAAGACAAAGAGCTACTTAAATAACAGTACAAACTGAAGGTTATCAGAATCCTTACAATTATAGCAAACTCCATGGTCAAGTTAGGAGGTTTTTACTGTATACAAACTAATGCCATGTTTCTCTTAAAAAGGTATATATGTTATCTATGGCAATCACTAGCCAATCCATTTAGATGAGGGATACACACTCCTTTGAGAACACGTTGCAAAACCCAAAGCTGTTGTGCAAGACGCCGATTTGTAAAACACAGTCTAAACACAACTCGTAGGCAAGGTGAGAATGAACCCCCCAGGTATTTAGTGCAAATGGAGTGTTTGGAAAAATAAGTGGGATTGTGAGGTTCTGACACAAGGAATGGTGGAAGCCCAAGAGAATTTTAGTTAGCAATAGACTTAGAAGGTTTAGAATACACAAACACAGAAACTGCTTCCTGCCCAGTAAAGCCAGACTTTCATACACCTTTTTCATACATTTGTCAAACATGTGTACAGGATTGTGCCAGAAAAATGCTGCTTCATCTCAACCCTCCTCTGAACAAGCTTCAGTGTGGTCAACTGTTTCAAAGAGCCAGAATGCTAAAGACACTGATGTCCTGAGATGATGTGACAGCTGTGCGTCTACAAAACACATGGAGAAACAGGTGCAAAGCCACATTCAAGTTTACATGCAAAGCCTGCTCTATTGTCAAAACATGACAAATGAGTTTGACCAAGTGAGCCTATCCTTTATGCTCTTCTAAACACAGGTTCTTCACTGCATCTCTTAACAAGCGGCTGAATGTTGCACCAATTCATAATACCCTGAGTATCACCGTTTGCAAATTGCTTCCAAGGAAATGAGTACTCAAAAATTTGTCAGAGACCTGATTAGACGGTGAAATGAATCAGTGTTAAAACAGCAATAGACTCTGATCAGTTTAAAAATGGCTTGTTTGAACATTTGAAATCATTAGCAAGGTGCAAATGGGAGTGATATAATATAGTGTTGAGAGCAATTAGATTGGAGTTCATTTTGTAGTATCTATTGAGTACATTATTTTTGTCTGGCTTAGAAACACTATGATACTTGCATAATAGATGCAACACCCATTCTCCTTGAACATTATTATAGATGTCTTTTCAGTAGTATTCATACATGTGAAAGCAGAAGTGAAAGTAGTATTTGCTCATAACTTGATCTTTTTCAGGGAGAAAGCTGAAGATTTCAGTGGATCAAATACTTATTCTGCTTTCCAAGCTCTTTAGACATTTATCCAAAGACCTACTAAAGTAGTCAGTGCAGGTGGAAATGAAACTTTAAGACCTAGATCTACGTGGTATTTTGAATTGCTTTAGAAATATCCAGCTACACATATTAAATAGAATGCAACTTCCTTATGAAGTGCCATTAATCTATGGCTATAACTCCAGTTCCTCCCAAAATTTACAGTATTGCTTTGGAAATAAAGCCAAGTAAAATGAACAAGCTCCAGAGAGATTCTATTCAGAAAATATAGTGATCAAAGTCCCAGAATTTTCCCTTATTTATCAAATTGATTTCATATTTTCTATGTGAAATTCTGATGGTTGTCTCTCTGTCCTCTTCCCAGTAGCTCTGCCTTTGTCTCCAATAAAAAAAAATTAGAAATGAAAGCTCTTTCTTATATCACTTTGCAGTAAAAAATATTTGGGAAATACAGCTGATTTAATGGTAGCCTGTAGAAAAATATATGTATTTACTGCAGTGATCTGAAAATCAAGATATATAGCTCAAAAGGGACCTACTGACAGACAACAGGGTTTTTAAAATATCATTGCTCCACATGGATTTAAATCTACTTCCATTAGAGTATATCACATTAAGGGCCTGATCCAAAGCAGTTTAAACTCAACAGGTTATTAGTAAGCTTTGCATCAGACAGCTAAGCCTGGAAATCTATACACATGAAATAAAAAGTGCCATTTAGAAACCAATAGTAGGACTGCCTCCATGTGATTTATGTGCAAAAACAAACACATGCAGAAACAGACTAGTAAATGGAGGGCTTGTTTAGTTTTTTTCCTAGTGGTTTTGTTCACCATGAGTCATTTCTAATGCACAACAGTTACTGATAAATGGACCACATCAGTCATTCATGTAGTTTTCCTCATAGTACCTGCATGTGATGTGTAGAATTAAACTTCATTTATATACAGAAATTTGAGGCCTTAAATACGCTCACAAACAGAAATTCTGCCACAGTAAAGGAAGCTACTGAGCCAAAACACCAAGTTCATATAACCAGCTTTTTCATCCCCAGCTCTTAAGTCTCCTACGTACTCAAGCACTACTGAGATGTTTGTCTCTGTACCATTCCTAGATAAAAAGCTACAGCTTGCTTCAAGGAAACATCAGTAGTTCAGATCAGTGGCACCAGTGTGTTCCACAGTGGCTCTGGATGGGGATTCATCCTAAATCAGAGGGTAATTGCCTGTTTCTCAAAGTCCTATTCTAGGTTCCACAAGTAGAGTTTGTTTTTTCTAGGGCATGACTGACGTGGGAATCGGCTTTGGCACATTAACCTTCATTATTTAATGTTGCAAATGCTCCTCATCTGCCAAATAATTTATGCCTTTTACTGAAGCTAAATCCTCAGAACAAACATATTAACTATATACAGAATCAGTTTCAAATAAATCACAATTTCTGCCCCAATGCCAAGTTTTCACTTGGGAGCTTAAATTTTTTGCCAGGCAAATAAAAAACTGCTGTTCCCCTCATTATTAGCACTCTACAGCTATCAAACTATTACTTCTCATTCAAATGTTTCCTAAAAACTCACCTTGCTGAAACATGTGATTGTAGGGGACTAAGTCCATGCACTAAGCTTCATTCATCCTGGTTTTTCAGTCAAGTATTTTGCAGAAGCCACACAGGGTAGTCTTTGTCATATGTTTATAAAGCACAGTGTACACCAATAATCAATAAAAGATGTAATAAAAGGTTAAGAAGCAGAGACAATTTAATCAGAAAAAGAGTTTTTCCCAGTGTCATAGGGATTTCCAATTTCTTTTTATTGGTTTTCCCTCCTGCAGGACGTGATGCCATGGAAGACAGAACAAAGCAAGGCAATCCAGATAGTGACTTCCATCTAGTCCCCATCTGGAAGCTGATAAGAATAAGATTAAGTAGAATCCCAAAACATTTCAACTATGAATTATTTTTCTAAAGCAAAATGTTTCATTGTGCCTGAGCAAAACACCGAATTGTATGTATTAAAAAAATTCTGTAGAAAACTAATCATGTTCAAAAAGTAACAAGAATTACATTTTTGTTCTGCAGATGGCCAGATAGAAAATAAAAAAACAAGCTTTTGATTCAATTTGTCCCTCCTAAAGAATTTAATTGTTTTAGGGAGAGAGGGGGTTTTGATATTGTTTAATTTTAAACAATCGGCACTAATTTCTGCCCTTGCCAGAAGATGGGTAATTAAATAAAACCCAACAACAGTGAAAGCAAGATGATTACACAGAGAGTTAAATAGAGAGAAGATCCCAGAGGACCTTACTAACAGATGTGGATGGTATACTACGCCATTGTTATCAGGCAAAACTATTCTCTTTGCTTGTAAATTAAGTTAATGTGTTAGTATTAATTCTTAGGGATTTGAAAAATAAACCAGATTTCAATTACCATCATATTTCTATATGTGGTGAGGATCAAGTCCCTTATGTCAGGATGCATCCTGCAAAATATTAGCTACTTAGAAGTTATTCTCCTGCTCATCTATCTCCACATCTTGCAGGATAACAGGACAAGAGCAGGGGAGGGAGGGGAGGCTGACATGGGTGGCAGCAACACTAATTCTGACTAATTCTGGCTCCTCACTGAGCCTCCATGTAGGCTCCCAGTGCCACCCACCCACCCAACAGGGCTAAAGACAAGCAAAATTACAGCAGTCTGTTCAAAATATCCCTGGGACTGGTCTGAATTGGCAGTGCAGAGCTAACGGCTGTGCCATGTGCACCAGTGGGGAGAAGCAGCACCCAAGGGCCCCAAGTCTGACCCAGTCAAGTGAGAGGGAATCAAAACATTTCCTCACCTCCCCTACTGCAGCCTCACAGTTCATTTGTGTTCTCCAGTTTGACCCCCACTCCACACCCCATGGGCTTTGCCAGGGGTTTGTCTTTGCGTTTGGGCAACAATCCCCACCCTTTATATCCATTTCACCCTGAGCAGCTCCACAGAGAACCTCCCTGTGTCAGATCCAAGTGATACAAACAAGGGCAGGAGGCTCCTCAGTACAACAAGGAGCCTTCCTCCCACCTTTGCAGTGAGAAATAGGAAACATGCATAATTAGTTAATTTAAACCCTCTAATGAGTGTTGTTTTATGTTCTGACATTAAAAGATGTAAGAATCATTTAAAACCTGGAAAGCAAATTCACTGTTGGTGCAAACAGCTGACTCCAGTGACATTCAGCTTGTTTATGCAAGCAGTGAATTTGGCCTGCATGTAGTTTTTGCTCAATGCTTCTGTCAGACAATGCAGAACAAACAATATTTGGCTTCATCTCACTCTGGGCAGATCAACTATTTGCACCCAGGACTTTTTTCTTTGTTTGCCAGTTTGAATTTTCCCCCAGTCCAGGCTTTGATGTACCTTTATAACAGCTGCAAAACACATTTCATGCCAAGGAGCAATTTGCAGGCACAGCACTAGACATTTCAGAGCATTGCTAGTTATTCATACAGTATTTTTTTGGCAGCTTTTCGAAATATAATACCATAGAACTGTCGTCTCTCACAGTAACAAGTATTTTCATGCGTTTTTCTTTTCTGTGAAAATAATTTATAATTTTTTACCACAACAGAGAACTCATTCTAGCAACATAGAAATTTTAAATCCAATAGTTTGCTTTTAATAGTGCTAATTCTAAAGCAGTCTTAAAGAAAGCTATCTTGATGCGTATGTACAAAGCATCTCTTGAAGGTAACAGAAATGAGGCAAAAAAAAAAAAAAAAACAGCCCCATAAAAACACCTTACATCCCCCACTGCATGCTTCAGCTGACCTACCTTTCCCCGGGGAAAGAATGCAATGCATGATAAATCATATGCATGCTGTGAAAGCAAAGGCTCATCTCTCTGTTTTTGCTTTTTCTGTACAAAATGTACATAGAAGTATTTTAACTTAGATAATAATTCCGCATGAGAAAGGGTTTCTGTTAAGCAGAGCTAGGTCTTATGCACTTCATTTACTTAAAACCAGGCTAGGAAGGCCCCTAACTTTGCCATTTTTTGAGTGATTGCACCACAAAGACATGGTAAAAAATTTTTGTTACAAAAAAAACAAAACAAAACAAAAAAAAGAACCACACCATACCTTGCACACATTCTTTACTATCAGCAAAAAAATAAAGCTGCTCATGTTAGCTTTGCTCAATAAAAAGAGTTAGCTTCTGGAATATGAGAGGATGATTTAGTTTAGCTGCCTTTTAAGACCCAAATGTATTTTCTACGAAGTTGTCCAAGGACATTTCATCAGAGAATTTAAATTCCATTGATAGTTAACTACTAATAATCCATTCCTACAAGTCAGCAGCCCCAGGGCACCATTTCTAGCCTACTATCTTTCCTCAGTTCAGCAGGCACATCACTGTTTTCTTACTTTGTGTTTCACATCACAGGCAGACTGAGCCATCACCCTGAGCTACATTTTCAATGTAGAAATCAGACATCCAAATCTCACGTTCTGGAAGACATCCATCTCTACTCATCGAACCCTCCCCATCTCATTCACCTTGTCAAGAACTCATCAGACTTAAAGGCATCCTGATATTCTGGCTTATAGGAAAATACTAATTCATCCCTGGGATCTGGGCTTCAGGCACTTCCAGAAGAACCTCCTGAGAAGTGCCACCTGCAGGAAATTTCAGCTCACCAGCACAAGACCCCTCTGTCCTGGAAGGCAGGTCAGCCCTGCATGTGCAGGAAGGAGCATCCTTCTCCCATCTGCTCCAGGCCCAGAACCTCTCTGGGAAACAGAGAAAAGGAAAACTGCTGCCAACTCACCACTCCGCTCCTGCCCCCTCATGCGCCGTCCCCAGCTGCCAGGCAATTTGATATTCAGTTGGCAGCAAGCATCTTGTTCTCTCAGAGAAAGTAAACTAATTGCCATCATTATTACTGTTGTTTCTCATCCCATTTCTGCTTTGTGCCACTTGGCTCTTTTGATCATTCATCTTAAATATACACACACTTCAATCCATTTGATTTATCAGTGTTGTATTCCGCAGGTTATTACTCTTTTCAGAAAGTATGTTTTCTCATAGTTTGATAGCATTTGGATAAGTAAGGAGTGAGTGTCTCCCGCTGCACCTTATTTATTTTTCCCCTCCCTCCATGTATCAGTTAATAAAAAAATATGGATGCAAAGTATAAGAAAATCTTATGGGATAAGAGTGGCTGCAGAAACATACAGAGAAGTTAAACATTATCACCTAGGAAATCAATAGCAAAGTTGGGAAAACTTCCAATCTCTTGATCTAAATCCAACAGTCTCAAAAAGTGCTTTATTTTTAACATCACCTTGGTTTCATTTATGACATATTTCTCATTTCAGTTGTTTGAAATACTTTCAACATGAAATTAAAAATAAGTGACAAGCTGTCCTTTATTTTTCTGGTTGAGTTTTAAATTAAAAAGAAGAACCTAGCATCATCCCTACATTCTGTATTTCAAAATTTAAGTTTGATTAAAAAAGAAGAGATCAAATGAATAGCAGAAATTGTGGATATATTTTGTTTTAAATGAGGAAGCTTTTATTAAAAAAGAAAGGAAAATACCAGGAAAATATCTACAGGTATTTCTCAACAATAACTTGCTGGAGATAGATACAAACATTTTAGTTCAATTTGGTGTACATAATATTAATTACATAAGAACCACAGTTAAATCCTAAGGATTCATTTCTCAGGATCTTCTAATATTTAAAACTTTACTTAGAAGCATTTTTGGCTAACTAGGTTGTAGGTGAAAGAGATACATGTACTCAAAATGATCAGAGCAGGTAGTGCAGCAACTGGGTAGCTTTCGAGTTGTCATTTAAGAGACCCAAGTAGCAAAAAAATACAGCCAGCAAGGCAGCTGGATGCACAATTTATTTCCAGTCTCTTTTCTCCTAATAAAGACTACTTCTCTGTCATAGCAGCAACATTCATTATATTTGCAGCAGTGAAACAATGAAAACATCATCATGCTGTAATTGGCCTGAGGGATGCTGACATGTCAGTTCTTTCAGTCAGAGGAAGATTGTGGCTCATTCCTTCAGTGATTCCCAACCAGAAACAGCTCTGCAGCTGAGAGTCCCTACACCTTTGTTATAGCTATTAGTCTGTCCCATCAGGCTGAGACATCCTAAAATGCAGTAAGCAAACTCAAAACTAATAATCAGTCATCCCTACTGGATTCCACTTTGGCTTGTAACAAATTGTGGGGTTTATGAGCAATTACAATTAAATAATTTTGTGATGAATTGTTATTGGGAGGCATCATAGAACAAAATCAGCAGCATAATTCAATTGGTTTTCTCAGTAAAGATACATTGTTGATCAGTATTCTTCAAATCAAGGCCTTCTACCCTTGTGTCTTGTAAAAGACAAAGGACATTTCTCTAACCTCATTAAGTTCACAACAAAGACCAGAAGGAATATTCTCTTCAGTTTTCAAAAGATGACATATGGTGTGTTCCACAGGATTGTCAGAACTAATCTCTGAAATCTTCACCTTAAATTGGCTGACAACTGTGCTAAGCTAAAGTTATTTTTGTATTAACCCTTAGGAATACAAGCTCTTTCCAGATTGCCAGCAAGTAGCAAAGCTAGTAACCTTTGCAATTCCATTTTGCTGTCGATCTGAAAGGCTCAAGGCAGTATACATGTGCCAACCTTCAAAACATCCAGCAGGAGAGATAGTAAACCACTTTAAAGGTAGAAGCATAGAGTAACAAAAAGAATAAATAGATGGCAAGATAAGATTGCAATTCAAGGACAGAGCTAACGTCCCAAGTCCTAGCTCATAGCTGCAGACAGTCTTGCTGTTAAATGAAGTATTTCCTAAATATTTGCCAGATACACCACAACATCTGCAACAGCCAGCTTGAAAACTTCTGAAAACTAACATTTTCACATTCACAGAAAAACACCCACATAAGGCACTCCAATTTTGTTGGATTTATGAAAACAGTTCTGGTTGGGACGCAGAAAAATATTAATTCCAACACTTCCATTCATGTACATCAAGAATTTTATGAAACCAGGGAGATCTCTCTAAACAGAGAATCAAATTGCTATTATCTTGAGCAAAGAACCTGAGCAAGATGCTCAAATATATTAAGTAACTTGTTTACCCTCTCCCACAAATCTATAAATAGATATTCACAGATTCCATGAAGAAAGCTGATTAAACACTAACATACTCAGTTATTACAGCCAGCAGTCATGTAGACAGGACAGGACTTTAGTAAAAAGGGAAGTTTTTTTCATTAAGTGCAAGAGTCACCAGGTTCAGCTTCTCCCTCCATCATTTCTGATGGTCTCTTCTAGCTTTTGCCGAAGGCTGTTTCTACCATTACTCTGTACCCTATCTAAAAAGATCAATAAGATCAGTGAACACTAGCAAAATCTGTTTTAACAACACATCCAGACTTATATTTCTCAGAAACTAGACAATTTAGGCATTCTTTGGCTTAGTAGCAGAGAAAAGGAAAGCTCACATCTCTAGAAATCATTTCCCTTTGATCATTTCTTGATCAGACACAACAGCTTCCCTCAACTTCATCTAGAGAAGTTGCTTTAACCCTTCCTAGATTTTCGTTGCACTAAGGAATATTACAACATATTACTGCTCCAAGGTGAGGTATTTTTCTCATAAAATATTTGACTAGAATAAAAGCCTTTTTGGAAGTAAGGAATATCTATTATCCCCAAGATATTTTTGTGCCCTCAACCACAAGTTGGATTCCTACACATTTTTATCTCTAAACTTTGCTCCTCACAGCTTCTTCCTAGCTTTATTTCCATAAACAGCTACAAGCCATGCTTATTTTTGATCTGCATGTTCATTGTGCTTGACTGTAGTGTTAGCAATCACAGCCCATCTGGGTATGTCCTTTTTCTTTATCTGACTACTGTTTACAGTAATTTGCCTCTGCATACTCCCCAAGCTGTGAACGTGGTTATTCAATCATGATACATAAATATCATTTCAGAGACAATTTCAGATTCAACAAAAAGCATGGGCAAAAAGATAGGCATTCCTTTCATGAAAAACAACAAAAAAATCTTCAGTTGGTGTTGTTCAGGCAACAACATCAACTTACATGCAGTCTTCGGGACACATCACTCAGATTCTTGTGAATAAAGAGTCATCAGAGTCCGAGACTCTCTGGCATGCACCAAGAATTAAGCTTGCAAGTTCCTCTAGGCAGAAGAAAAGAAACAAAGAAAGCATTCAAGTCCCTTTTATATCACATACACAAACATTCAAGTCCCTTCTATATCACATACACACGTGAAGGAGCAAAAACCAGTATAAACCCTTCATCTGGCAGCTCATCACCTCCATGGGAACTGCTATAGCAAATATTTCGCATCAGCTTCATATTGATCACAGACGAAAACTGGTTAACCATTTTCCCCCTCACAAAGATCCTTGTCCTGAAACTGCTAGCATCTTTATCATATAGGAGTTTCTTGTTTGACAACAGAAGGGAAGCTTTAACTTCAATAGTCCTGAAAATTAAGCCTCTAACTCTACCGTGTTGCAGCCTATTTGCAAAACTCACTGCATTCAAAGGAATTATAAATATCTATCTACTGCTCAAGATCATACCCATTGATTTTATGAAGGGGTTTTTTTGCATCTGTACGGTCGTAATAACATAGGTATGTCTAGATTTTTGAAAACCTTATCTCAATTATCCCCTAAAAATTAATGGTGGTCTTTTGCAGTAGGCTAGTAAAAATTCAGAACCTGTAGACTTTCATATAGAGCTTTGAGGCATTATGTCGGAAAGAAATACAGACATTACTGCAGAAATCCACATCAACAGAACCCAGAAAGCGTTACACCTGAGAGTACTACAAGGCTGAAGAATCAGTCAGCCACAGTCAGCCTATAATTAATAGCATTGCACTGACAAGCATATGCATGTGTATATATACTGAAAATTATTTATATGCATAAAATTATTTTGTCTTGTATAATATTCATTACATATAAATTAATATGTAATATAAATAATTCTCTCCTACAACAATAATGGTTTCCAGTTAGACCTCACACACAGTAAAAGCTTAAGCCTGTGCCAAACCATGTATCAGCACTTTTAAGCTAAGTCACTGTATCCATGAAGCACTGGCAGCAAGCAGGCCCTAGATTTGCAAACATCTAAAAATCGAAGCTTGTTTTACACCAGCTTTATTGGCAAAAGTATTTTGCTTTTAAACTGAAGTCTTAACCTTTCCAGGGCAAAAACACTTTCTACTGCACGTTGCCATTTCCAAATATAGGCAGAAATAGCTCTTTCCATAGCAGGTTCACAGAAAGGTGTTCAGTACATTTCCAAGTGAAATACAAATCTATTTTCCCAAGCAAAGCAGTGAAATACCAAGGGTAGGGGAAATGGTTACTGCTAGCCTGCAGTGAGATGATGTCTACTATGTGAACCTACATAGCTGGCCAGGATCTGTGTCCCAAGATGTGTTTGTGACAGCCTCCAAAAATCATAGAGTGATAAGATACTGTTTCAACACCATCTGTAGGTCCTAGCTCACACAACCTTTCCTACTGGTTTCAGTGGTCCAATTGCTTTTACAGTGCAAGTCTTCTGGCCACATTCTGGTAGGCTCAGACTCCCCAGGTGTATCCAGCCCCTTCTCTTTAGGTGGGGAAGCAGCTCTCTAAAACAACAGTGCACTCTTGTATGAACGTGTAAGTGCTGCAAACAGACAGCCCAGCACAAGGGGACACTCTCGTCCCTTCCTCACCACATTTCTACACTGCAATGTTTTATCAAAAGGTTTGTCTTCATAACCATAACATATTTAGAATTCTTCTTGATGACTACAGAAGAGCAGGACCCCACACACCCCCACCTTCTCTTGAATTGGTTCAGCAAAACTTCAATAAATCCTATCATTTAAATAACCGTGACATTAAAATGAACACTTGCCACCACTGTGTTACTTACTCTCCTTGTACCTCCACCAGGTCTTTTTAACATAGAGCATCTCTGAGATGAGGACTAATTATTGCTTTGTGTTTGCACTCCAACATGATTGAGCCCTACTTGCAAGTATTTAAAATAATAATTGCATATTTGTATGAATTGCCACGGAGACAATTCAGGCACAACTGCTTTTGCTCAGTGCATGTAAAAAAACAACCTCACTTTACTGTCATTTGGAATACAAGATGTAGCACTGAGGACAATAGGAATTAGCAAATTTAGAGACAGATATAGATAGATACACACATACATATATATATATATTTTAGTCACTGTCTAAAAACTTCAGGACCTAGGATGAACTTTTCATGCCTAAATCTGTTCATATCTGAACCAGTTCTCTAGTGAAGAGAGAAAACAATTAAATAAAGCTCATGAAATAGGTATCCTTGAAATTTGACTTGAATGGAATTTCTTTTCCATTACTTGGGGTTGAATTAGCCTAACATTTGCAAGATGTAACATCACTGGCTCTAAACTAGACGCTACATCTGATCTGGCCTCAAGTATCAGACACAACCAAAGCCATCGGGTTTTTCTAGAGGAGCAGATTTTTGCCTGGAAAATAATTGTTAGTAGCTCCAGGTTTACCCAATACTTCGTATAAATGATGGCATACATTAATGTGACATGAGCTTTCCAATGAGTTCATGATAGAAACAGTGTTCATGAATCAGTGTGCCAGACTGATTTCTAATAGTATCAACAACTCTCCATCAGACTATGAATTGTGCTGGGTTAGTATTGGGTTTTCAGAAATCAAAGAACCTGAGAAAAAGTGGATATTTTGATCTATGTAAATATTAAACTACATAAAATGACGATGAGACAGTCAAGATGATATAGATTATTACATTAACCTGCCTCAACAACCCATGAGGAAGGAAAGCTGGGCCATGAAAATCATCCGTAATTGTTTAATGTGGATGAAAACCAACAATTTAGAACTGATCACGTAATTCACAATTAGTGTGCAGTGTTAATGTGCAATGTACCTATATGAGACCGGCTTTACTCGTACAAGATCCAAAATCTATTTTTGGATTTAGCAATTGTTTAGAGAGATGGAGTTTAAATACGAATTTAGCATCTTAAAAAAGCCAACTTAGAATTTGAGCAGTCTAACACATTACTGTACTAAATACCCCAGTATGTTCAGAGAACAGGAGTATGTTTGCTTAATTTCCTGAGATGTTATTAAGACATTAAAATTGCACGGGGAAGCATAACTGTGCCCACTTGTACACATTAGTAACGTCATCATCATATGACAGACCTTGCACCTGCCACACACTTCTCTGCCAGCTCAGTTTTCAGTTTATGAAACTTTTCATGGAATTTAGTTAACTCTGGGAATAAGTCCATAATGAGTAGCAGAAATGTGACAGATCAGAGGCAGCAGAGGGAGATGCACCGTAGGCCAGCCCTCCATCCCTACAGCTCATGAGCGCTGTTTGTCCACAGTATCCTCCAACACCCCTCACAGGCAGAGGAAATTATAAAGTTGAACTTTAGCTGGAGGGAAGAACAAAGTACAATACGCCTGCAGCACATGACTCATTCAATATCACTACCCCCAGGCCCGCAGTGTTGGGGAACATTGCTACAGGCAGTGTTTAATGCCATCTTTAGTATTCTTAGCGTAAGTGTTTTTTTTTAATTGGCTATAGGGGTGAGAATTTTTTTTCTAATTAACAATAATGGAGCACAGTCTCCAGAACTCCAAAGAGTCTTTCCAAATAAAAAGTAGTTCTAGTGACAATCTCTGAGCTTTTCTAACAGAGTGAAATAAGGTAACTCTGGCGTCACTGGAAAATGACACTGGCTTCAGAACCCTGCTCTATCCACAGGCTGACATACCCCCTCAGAAGGGACTTATTGAAGATCTTCAGGCAAATTCGTTCCCCATTCAGAGTCACATGACTAAACATCACTTAGATTAAGTCAAAACCAAAAGTTATTGATTCTCTCTGCTTTTCAACAAGTTAATTTTGAGGTGTCACATGGATGAATAGAGTACACGAGAGTCTGGCTGGATACAGCACTGGAGTTCTCTTTGTAGATGAGTTAGATTCCCTTCTCACAAATAATTAAAAAAAAATTTGGATTTTTAACAAAATAGTACAGTTTAATTTTCAAAAAACAGTATAGTTTAATTGCATTAAAATTTTATGTCCAATAGGAACCAAAAGAAAAGAAGAAACCAAAACACCACAACAACAAATTTTAGGAAGTTTTCAATGTGTAGAACAGGAAATAAGTTTTTTGTTCCCTTCCTGTTCCCAGCAGAGTATTTACACTTTTGACAGAGCGTGACAGAACCGTATCTTAATAAGTAGGATATAATTGCTTTAAAATATATTTCAGTACTGAATAGGTATGACTAGGGTACAAATTCACCACAAGTGGTGGTGTCCAAATTACTGCTCGACAGCAGAAGGGAATCTTTACAGATGATTGCTTGACTTTTATTGGATCTTAAAGAACATGTTAGACCCTTTTCCCATCCATATATTTTGTTCTCCCTATTGCTGTTCTTCAGCTGTCATAGCTGATAAAAAGTTAAACAGTGTTCCCAGTTATAGAAGTAACATTGCATGTATTGGGATTAAGGCAATTAATACAAACTTGCAGTCAACAAAATTTTCAAAAACAGTACCTAGAAATTATGAGAATTTGTGTAATTATATTCTCATATAGAGAGATATGCACACAAGAGAGTGCAGGTGATACTTAAAACACCACAGGATTTCATGAAGTAATAGGAGTTGACCTTTAAAAAGATAGAAAAAAATTCTGAAAAAAATACGTGTGACAATAAAAATATAATACCAAGCTACAACCACAGTAGCAGCACTAGATATTATATTATTATATTCTCTTTTCTGTGTATCTGACCTGTATAGTCTCTCCAGAGACACTCATCTCCCTGTGGGCATAAGCTGTCCCACAGACTATACAGACACCGCTGCTCTGTGCGAGCGGCCACATGTGCTGCTTCAGGAGCTTCACTGGAGACACACAGACCCAGTGAAACCAGAGGTGAATATGCCAGGTGAGCTGCTTTAGGGGCTTACACTGGCTGCTTTTACCTTCCCCATTTGAGCAACCATCAAAAAAAGAGGAAGAATGCAAAATGACAAAATCCCTGAAGCCTACAAAAGAAAAATTAACAAAATAGCAAAACTAGATCTGCAGCAAAGCAAGCAGAGCCTAATTGCCAGAAGTGAAAGAACCTGAGACAAGTTCAGGCATCCTCAATATTAAGAAGGATACGTTTCTTTGCTGTCTAAAATCCTTCTACTCCAAATACTATCAATAAATATTGTATTTTAAGAATCTGTGCAGATGAAATGCATAAAATTATTTTTGCAATTATATCTTGAAATGTTTAGGGGTTTTTTCCACACTGATTCAAGAACTAACATAGGTCTTTTCAAGTAAAACATCAAGTATTCACATGTATTACTAAGCAGTCATTAGAAAAGATAACTACCAAAATACAAGCAAATTGGTATGGAGCTACATCAAGAGCAGCTTAAAAACCCATTTCAACATGAGATGGAGAGTTTTAGCATACTGCACAAACTTTAAAAATCCCATTTTTGTATGGTTGGCAGAAAAAACACAAACTACACCCTGCAGCCACAGTCTGCTCCGATAAGAGTTTTATGAGACTAAGCATGATTTAAAATGGAGTAGTCTTTTTTTTCACACATAATTTTCTGTTTCTCCCCATTCTATATCTATCCCAGAAGTTCATTTTTTAGAAGTAGTTTTCCCTTGAATTGGATTTTAAATACTCATCATTACAATTTTGTTAAGTAAGACTGCAAGCACAAACGCCTCTCTCAGTCAGAAAAAACATGTTGTGAGAAATAAAATTTTAAAGTTGTTTAGTTTTCAGGTAGTATCTTTGCTTGGATTGCTTTTTTTTTTAATAAAAAAAAAAATAGCCTAAAAAAATTCCATAACTCCTGAAAATCCACCCTGTAAATGGATCCAGTTTTTTCAAGGATCTCCAATCCCCTGTTGACACAATAATCCTTTGTGATCCTTCAGCTTCCAGCTGAACCTGCGCCACCTAACCAATCACGACTTTGCCATTTTTATTCATTTATAACATTCTAATATTAATCATTTTTCAACAATAGATGAAAGATGCATCTGCATGGATTTTGAAGTAGTAGGTTGAGTCTTTATTAGCTGCAAGGTGATTCCCCTCTTCCAAAAACATGTCACCTTACTGGGTCTAGTCTGAATTAAATTATTTCTTTCATCAGTCAAGGAATCACAGTTAGCACTTCTAAAGCAAATCCCTTGGCTCCTCTCCTCCTTATGAGGATAAGAACACATCAGCTATACCCTAAGACTCTGTTCATTATTTATCCCTGAAAGCTGATTTTCTCAGTTTTACTTTCTTTAAAACAGTTGTAAATTGATAAACTACGTCCCTGCAATATGACCAATACAACAAATCCTACTTTTACTTCCCTTTAAAACAGAACTGTCCCTTAAAATGAAAGTAATGACACAGGCACATACTCTCTTTTCTTCCAGACAGAGAAAAACAATTCAGGTCAAACATACATAGGCAAACCAGACATAAAATCCTGAGATTAGCTCAGTTGGTTAGAGCACAGTGCTAATAATGCTAAGGTTGTGGGTTTGATCCCTGTCTGATCACTTGCAAGTTGGACTCAACAATCAGAATACTGTGTGATTCTGGGTTATCTCCATTGTATGGGAGAAGGGCAGGCAACGATTGCCAGTGGCTGCAGAAAGAAGACCAGAGCCTCTCCTTCAAAATGTAAGGAGAGTTACTATCCCATAAACAGCATTTTTAAGGGCAAGGCTATAAGGTAAACTTTAGCTAGGGACATGTTTTAGGTACTCTAACAATTATTAAATGTGTCAATTAATAACTAAGCAGTATTCCAGCATGCATCAAACTCCATTGAAACATGTTTTAATCCCAAAATATTTATCTTTGTTTTGATCAACCCCCATTAATGCATGACAGGGTCAGTATTTACTTCATTTTCAGAATTTACTGTGTTGTAATGCTCCCTTTTAATAACTGGATTTGAGATGCAACATAGACTACCTATCTTTCTTCAGATAATATTTTGAAAATTATTTTTTCTCTCTGTCTGGGCTCTTTGTAGGTCCAAAAACCATCAGAACTACAATTTGTTATATTGCATTGTTATGCAGTCACAGATTTCTCACACCTCTCTTTCCTTTGCAGGTCATCCCACAAACAACCACTACCTAAAACAGCCTATGCTTCTGTTAAAATGGGTTTTCCCTAGAGAAAGCCTCAAACTGAGAATAAAAAATAAAAAAAAAAATTAAAAAAAAAAAAAAAAACAACAAAAAAAACACAAACCAAGAAAAAAAAAAACCCAACTCTGAAAACCATCTTCTCTCTTTTGATTAAAAGGCAAAATATTTGAGCAAATATTTATTATTAAGTTGTCTTCAGATTTTCTCAGTGAAATTACAGCAGCCACACCAGACACCAGCTTTAGGTTCTGGATTTTTCCCTCATGGGCTCCGCAGAAGCAGAGAGGCTCACCCAGGTGGGCAGTCACCAGCACAGCACATTGCTTTCAAGAGGCCAGGCAAATCATTTCAATGACTGTGTTTGAGTACTACAACATCGAAACAATATTGCTGAAGGAAAATAAGGGGAACATTGATACAAATGAAGGTCAAAGAGCACAAACTGACATCTCAGGGAGAAGCTGAGACAATTTTATTTAATGCTATGTTAATAAGGGTGGAATAGACACCAATATTGTTTGCAGCTCACATAAACAACACTGTGTGCAGTAGTTGGTGGAGTGGTGGGTGTTAAGGTTTTGCTGATGCATTTTCTCCCAGAGAAAGCAAAGTCAAAAACCTTTTGTACGATAGCTTCATACAACACAGTCAAAAGGCTTTCATAAGAGATGGCTTCATTAACATTAAAAAGATGTAAAAGTATGACATTCTTCTTGTACAGAGAACAGCTACAAAGGTAGTAACCCTCACCTCCTGAACATCACTTTACGTTACTTGATAGCAAACCCCTGTGGAAAACACATTAAACAATATTAGCATAGAGCTTCCTGCTTCACAGAGAACAGAATCTTCTCATGGTGACTAGAGCAAGATAGAAGAAAAATGATGTCGCAAAAGGTGACCTCTGAATAGTTTTACAGAGAACTGATAATATAAACCTATTCTCCCAAAATAGAACAGCACAAGAATTGCAGTGACTAGCTAAGGAGGATTAGTTCAAGTCTATAGCAAGGAGAAAGTATTTTGTTTAAATTTAAGAAACTACAAATTAAGAAATATGATTACATTAGGAAGAATTCAGTTTTGTATGACCTTTCCCATTGACAACAGGGTATGAGTAATCTATAGAAACACCACTCTTGTCATATCAAGCAGTGCATAGCAGCATTAATGCTGAAGACCTTCAAGACTCCCTAATGATAAATGGTTGCGCTGCGGTAGCACTAGTTAGCATGCAGAGTGCCCAAATCCCTTGAGAGACAAAATATTCCCACAAATATATATCACTGATTTTGGAAAGTTTTGGAAAGTAAACACAACAAATTTCCTACAAACAAACTAAGCAATTGAAGGCAGTCCTCAATTTTATTTAGTAATGGGGTTGATTTTTTTTTTTAGAAGCAGTAAGAGTACAAATTCATACAAGTTTTAGTCAATAAAATGCTGCTTTTATAGTCTATAGAAATGCTAAACTTATAAGCTTTGTGGATTTACACATAAATAAAGATGAAGCTCAGAAATAGGCACGGCATTCTTTCAGTCCTGTTTAAAAATATTTAAGAGTCTTTGAGCCAAGTTGAATGATGGATTTTTCATAAATTCAAGTATTCTTTTTTTCCTGAAACTTTTACATTAAAATTTTTAGTTATTTATAATTCCTTTCGCTTTTCACTGTTGAACAATCAAACAAAAAAAAAAAAACCCTCATCAGTATGGTTCTCCTACTTTTTTCTTTTAAAAAAGAGCTTTGTTAAGGGATGTTAAGAGCTGCAGATACCTCCAGAATCTGTCCTGGTTGCTGGAGCCCAGCCCAGTGCCTGGGAACCCACAGCTCTGCCCAGCCCGAGGGCCACGGCTGCTGCTTTCCCAGTTGCAGGTTCAACCAGTAGTGAAGCTACACATGTGTCCCAGACACACATGCACACACACACACAGACATGGAGGACACTGACACGGCCGGTCACACAGGCTGCCACAGACAAGGTGCTGCCTTCAACAGCACCTACTTACAGAGCTCATAAAACACAAGCCAGACAGCCAGGTCTTCTCCTCCCTCCTCCTCCTCAGCAGGTAGAGACAGGAGGTCACTAGTGAAATCACATAAACACACCCCTTTGAGGATCGCAGAAGTACTGATGCAGCTTCTCTGTCCAACTGCCCTGCCCAGGTCCTGTGCCCTGCTACCCACCCCACAGGTGGGTACTCGCCGGCTGGTCCTGCATGAGGTTTGCCAGCGAACACGCACTCACAGCTGATCTGGGGGACATACACTCACCCCATTAGCAGCAGCCAGCACCAGGCACACAGGCTCTGACCCACACTCCCGCTCCAGTTGTGGGCACTGAGCCCCTCACTTGCCTCGCTCACACTGCTCCCGGCCCACTGGTGGGAGATGAGACCTCCCCGCCTGCTCCAGTGGGTGGCACAAAGATGCCAATGGCTCCAGGGGGTGACATCACAGGCCAGGGGTGCCCACTTCCCCAGTCTGACGCCAGCTGCCCCAAATCCATTCATACAGGACCTCAGCAGCTGTCAGATGCTCCTTACAATGCTCACACACAACGAGATTACGGAGAGAGATCTTTAAAATAGGATTTAATCAGAAGACTGGACAGACTGCAGTGATCAGGTGCAGGGCTCAGTCAGGCAAACATACTGACCAGCTCTGTTTTACAAGTGACCCTTCCACACACTTTTCTGTCTACACCCACATTGTTCCTCCCTGACCCTCCTCCCCTGCACATTCCCCCACCACTTTGGGCAGTAACACCAAACCCCTGCAATATCCTGGACCCTCAGGTTTTACAACTTTATCAGTTGCAATGTCCCAGTTTTCTTAAAAATAGCTCATTAATATTTGTTTCTTGTCTTTGTACCATTATGTTTGTCTGCCAGGTCTGTCTCTCTATTTCAGTTATTGCTTCCCCCTTCTTTACATCACATTTGAGAAGGTCCTTGACCAGATAATCTTACAGAAATAAGTGTTCCCATGTTCCCCACACTCTTTATCAGTTAGTGTGACATACCACCACATACTCCCACATAGCCTTACGAACTGCCGATTGAAGTGAAATCAAGAAAGAAATACACTTCAAAAGTATGCATGGATAAATTGTCATGGGAGTCTTCCACCTTCTATTCTTGCTTCTGCTGTGCTAAGGCAAGGACTGCATTCACACTCATGTAGAGACTTTATACTCCCTGCATTTTCAAAGCAGCTCCATTTTATTCTAATGGATCCTCCAGGAAGGAAAGTAACACTCAGCATGAGTAAAGGGTGCTTTAAACTCAAAATACAAGGCAGATTATACAGCAACAGACATTCAGAGGAGGAGAAAAAGCCTACGTAGTCCACAAACCAAAGACAAGCATGTAGCCAACAATTCTATTTTCCATGAGAAGGTCAGGAAAAAACTATTACATTTTCTCCAACTTTAAGCAAGCCAATGCTATAACAGCTTCACTCTCTTTTTAAACCCCTAAAATGTAGAAAGCTTTTGGTAAACCATAGCATAATTTTGAAAGAAAGTGTATTGTTTCTTTTGCCCATGTTCCAATATTTGCCCAGCTAACTCTCTGTTCAATACGTGCCCAGCTCACTCTCCTCACCTTGCAAAGAAGGGCAATATCAGTTTCAGAAGTAGCACTACCCAACAGTGCTTGTAACCCCCATAACAGCAACCCTGCTACAAAATCCAGAGCAAATGGTAAGCACACTGAGAAGATTTCTTTTCTAAATAGTTTTCATTTAGGAGTAGCAATAACATACTCACCAAGGATGGACCAGGAGTCTAACAACATGGTCAGGGAAAACACACAGTAAACAAAAGTAGCATCATTAAAGCTGGGGAAGGAAGAACATGACATCTTTGGAGTTCTCTACCCTGCCCCACAGTTCCAGAAAGAGTTTCCAGACTTCAAATGTCTGATCTCCTAAAGAGGCTTATTTAATCCTCCCTTCTCCTGAAAGCTTTTATTGCCATTTTTTAAATTTATTTTATTTTCTCTGTAACCTAAAGTTCAGAAACACTGTCAGGAGGACACAAGAGATTACGCTTAAAATATATTATACTGGCTAAAGAAATTGTATCCAATATCTCAAAACAAAATTCTTGGAATTAGAGGATTCAGCGTGGGGCTTTTGTCAAAGTGTAAATCTAGGTAACCATTAGGCTCTTACAATGCACAGAACAGACAGAGCCCATACTCACTCAGTTTATGCACATGTATTTAAGGCTGAAAGAACAGTTTCCTTACAGTGTCTAAAGTGCCCCATCTCCCTGTTTAGCATGCATTTTGCGTTAGAATTTAATTCCTTCATATGCACAGAATTTGACACAAACACTGTTAGAAAGATTAACTCTTCCCCCAACCTCAACCCCTCCTAGGAAGCTATATATACGTGGCAGTTCATACACATTACCTCAAAAGTGGCTTCAAGTATCAGCGTTTCATAGCAATTATACTTTACAAAAAATTCTGCAGCTTCCAATTGAGCCAGGCAGTTTTTAGGAAGAAAAGCGCTTTATTATTTTTTCCCCCTCTTAAAAAACACAGCTTATGAATTCTACCTGCTTAGTGATACATTTGACACTATTGGAAAAATAAGGCAGCTGATTTAGGAAACAAGAATTATTCACACTAGGGAGATATATATCATTAACCATTTTTTGTTTCTTAATCTGTTCTTCATGTACTGTAGGTAGAGCAATTCTGCCACCTAGAGTAAAATCCAGGTCCAAGATAAAAATATTTTGGTGAGCATGCACTATCTGCTTAACCAATTTGAAACGGAAAAGGTACCTTCTGTGGCAGATAATTACATGCAAATATTATGGGTTTATTCACCTACAAATATTTAGTCAGCAGCTTGCTATCAAAATCAGCAGCATTGCCAGAGAACCAGGTGAAATATATAATAAATACAGTTGAGATAATTTACATTTTTATTGGCCCTTTCATTACATACATCTCCAAATATTTCCACAATTTCACAAAGTAGTTATCCATTTCCCCATATAAATGGGATAGAATTCCTTTAACAAGGTTTTAAATTAGGAATTAGCCTACCTGGGTGAATCAGAAAATTATAACCCAACTGAACAGAAAAATAGCTCCAGTTCACTAATATATATATATATGTATGTATATGTATATATGTGCGTGTGTGTGTGTTATATTTCTAAAGATTCCTATTTCAGAGGCCAAAAACTGCTACCATTTGATATGTAAAACACTGTCTGTTAGCTGGGAAAGGAAAAGTGAGGCAATGACAAGGCAAAGCAATTCCTTACAAAGCACTGATGATCTTCAGTTTAATTTATATAAAAGCTATGATTTTAACTTCTTATTTGTATGAATTAATGCATCTACACACAGTTTTCTAGCTCACAAGGATGAAGAACTTATGTCTCCTTGGATATCAATCTGTGCTTTTAAAGATTCTGATAAATGTAAAGCAATAAATCATCCTATTCTGAGGGCTGAAAGGACATATGCTGAGCTCTTCCATGAGCAGTTATGTCAAAGTACCAAATAGCACATAATTTTTCCACTAGTGACTCAAATACATTTGTCATCATGGTAGACGGAGATTTGCTTGCAACTAAAGAGGCTAAAAGTATTATTTTCTTCCTCCAGGTTCTCCATCTCAGAGAGGGGAGAACATCCTATAGAGGCTATACAGAGTTAATCCCACACATTTGTTGAAAAGGCATGGACAAGAATTCCCTTCAGAGGCAGGTATTGGATGTAATCTTCAGATCACAAAGTCTTTAAAAAATTGTTGCTAGAAGCCAGGAGAGTTTGCCAGATAAAGCATCTGTCTTTTTTGCAGTTTTCTTCCTTAAAACACCTGCTACTCCTGAAGCTGAGATAGTGAGATAGCTGAACCTTGGCACGACCCTTCCTAGCCATCCTCATGTGGTTGCTTTTGTGATAAAAAAGCACCAAAAATTAGTTGTTGCTGGAATTAAAAAAAGCCTGTGCTTATTGGCAATAATATGTTGCACCAAATGCACATAGCACACTTCATCTGAGGATCTAAGTGTTTTGCAAACATTAATTAAGCTCTGCACTGCTAATATGATTCACAGAATGCCATTATCACACCCAAGGGATGCAGGAAAGAAAGCCATTGAATCAAAGTAAAGGGAAGCAAGCCCTTGAAAGCACAATGACTCCATTACAGTTCACATCAACCTACAGGACAAAGAAAGTAAAGTCAAGGATTACTCAGAACAGAGCAGTTGATTTTTATGTGATTTATGAAGCACAGATACTTTTAAAAAGTACTGGTTTCTTCCGACCTTTCTTTCTTTTCTTGTCACTTGCAGAATTATATATTATTAGCATTTCCCAGCCCTATTATTATTTCTGTATATTCTGTTATCTTCCTAATCCTGAATGCATTCACATCTCTTTTCAAATCTGCTAGTCTTGACCTACTTCCAATCATTTGACCTTTGAGTATCACATTTCTTCCAAACATCCTATACCTCAAATTCTTTCACTTGACATTTCTCTCCAGAAGTCAGAGAACATGTTTCCTTTCTCAACCTTTACCACTTTTTTCAATACTGCATTGATCATTCCTGACTCCCTGGGGAGCAAATCATTTGCTATTGCTAGGAACAGGGAGTAAATAGACATAGTGGATCTTGGGAGCAAAGAGCAGTGAGCATTCATTGTCCATTCCTACTCCCTTTCTTCTCATCTCCATTACAGCAGAAACACACTGAAGAATGTGTTCTGAGTTATTCAATAACTGGTGTGTTCTGTGTTGTGATAGATCCTTATCAAGTCACGTTATCAACAAGAAGCCAGGATGACCGAGTGCCTCTCTGGATCGCCTGTACACCAACACTCACAGCGTGCAGACATGAAGACAGAGGTCTGCACGAAGCTGGCAGGGCTACAATCTCACTAGGACCATGGAGACATGGCGGGGTAGCTCACACAGCTCAGCTGCTGAAAGGAGTGGATGATGATAAGGGCATGATGGTGAGGAGGTGGAGCTGCCCTTGATGTGAGAGCACTGTAGGGGTTTGGATAAGAGCTCTGCCTGGGCATGAATGATAAACCAGCTGGCAGATTAGGGATCAGAATCACTGGGCAGACCAAAACTGGCAGTGCTGTAGTGAATGTTTGCTATCAACTACCTGATTCAAAGTATTAGATATTTGTGACTTTCTCCAGACAACTGTAGAAGTCTCACATGCACAGGCCCTGGTGCTCATGCAGACTTTGACCACCCCAGTATGAGGTGGAGAAGCAGAGCACAAAAGATTGAGGATGTTTCAGGAGTACATTAATGATGATTTTCTAATACTAGTCATCAAGCAGATAACAAGGGGAGATGCTCTGATGGACTTCATACTTACAAAGAAAGAAAAAATAATTAGGGGTGTTGTGATTTAACCATGAACAGGCATCTCAGCCCCATACAGCCTTTCACTCAGTACCCCCCCAGAGGGATGAGGGAGAGAATTAGAAGAGTAGCAAACGTAAGAAAAGTGGTAGGTTGACATAAAAACAGGGTTGAGATAAAAATTAGCAAAAGCAATTGTTTGCTAACGTCTCTGAGCAACAGAAATTCCCTGGAAAACTCCTTCCCAGTTTTACTGCTGAGAACAATGTCATATGTTATGGTCAGTTGTCCCATCTGTGTGCTGTCCCAGCCTCTTGTTCATCTCCAGCCTACTCACTGCAGCAGGCAGAGTGAGAAATGAAGAAGGCCTTGATACTGTTTTAGCACTGTTCATCAATAGTGAAAATATTGGCATGTAATCAGCATCACTTCGGACACCAACCCAAAACACACCACCCTATAGTCTGCCATAAACAAAATTAACTACATCCCAGCCAGACCTAGTACAGGAGGTATGAAGGCTGGAAGCAATCATTTGGCATGGAGTTCAAGATCTAGAAAGGAGGGAACAAGGCAAATAGCAAGACCCTGTACTCCAGGAAAAATTACTTTTGCTTACCTTAGGGACCTGTTTGGAGGAGCCACGTGGAGTACAGTTCTGAAGAAAAGAGGGGTTCATAGCAACTGTTTGATTTTTGTTCAAGGATCACATCTCCAAGCTCAGTAATTGTCTATCTCAATGTGCAAAAACTCATCTATCAAAAAGGAAACAAAACAAGGGATGGCAGCAGGGACAAGTGACCCAGAATGAATACAGAGACACTGTCCAAGTGTTTAGTGGTGGAGTTAGGTACATCAAAGCCCATCTGAAGCTGAACCCAGTGAGAGACACAAAAGACAATAAAAAAAAGGCTTCTACATGCACATCAGCAACTTAAGGAAGACATGGGCTAATGTGGACCTGCTGAATAGGGAACACAGTCTATGGTGGCTGTCAACACAGATAAGGCTGAGGTACTCAATGCCTCTTTGGTCCTTACTAGCAAAATCTGCCTTTCAGAAATCTCAGCTTCTTGAAATCAGCAGAAAAGTCAAGAGCAGGGAAAACAGTGTCATAGGGAAGGGATGCACCCACAAGTGCTGAGAAGGCTGGCCAATATCATTGTGAGACCACAAACAATGATCTTTTGGGGGAAAATAACCCCATATACCAGCACAGGCTCGGAGGAACAACTTGAAGGAAAGCAGCTCTGCAGGGAAGGGCAGAGGATCCTGGTGGATGAGAAATTGAACTTGAGTCACCACTGTACCCTTGAAACATTCATGGTGCACTAGGCAGAGCCATGCCAGCATGTAAGAGATACTTCCACTCTTGATATATGTTGTAGATGCTGTCACCAACCCTGCACTCCATAGTACAAAGGAGAGATGGACAAACTGGAGCAAATCCAGTGCGGAGACATTGTAGAGTCTCCATCTGTGGAGACGTACAAAACCAAACTGAACAACCTGCTGTAGGTAACCCTGCGTTCAGCAGCAGTGTTAGATTAGACAGTTTCCAGTAGTTCCTTCTGATCCTAAAGATTCTGTGCTTCTGTGATCTATGTTCTGGTAACCAAATAAGATGAAAATAAAATGGTTTTTTTTTAAAAAAAAGAAAACTGACTGTTCCTCAGTATGTTTCAAATTCAACATACAGTAAGAGATCAGAGATTGTTAGACATTCGCATACAGTAACTGCAATCCACCAGGAGGTTAAGCCATCAGACGTCTTATCCACAAAAGGTCAGAACACTTTTGAAACACTAGGTGGGCTCACTGGGCACATTGAATTCCAATTAAGTCAAGCTGCAAGACTTTCAAAACTGGAAATACAAACTACAGAAACAGGGACTATGCTTTAGCAAAGTCCTTAATGTTAATGTCATCAGCTAATGAGCAGAAATGACAGGGAAGCTTGAGCATTCCTCTCTCCTATTTCTGTGTACTCCATTAATATACAGAGGTTTTTAGACTAACTACAAACACAGATGTGAAATACATAGAGAGCACTACTGAAAGTCTTTTTGATGGTCTCGTACCACTTATGCTTTACATCCTCAATACTTTTGTGTCTTTTCCATTCTCCCATCATGCCACTATGAAAGTCCCTGGTTTAAGATGAAGGAAGGTGAAACCTGCTTTTTATATTATACTCCTTTCCGGCTTTTCATTTTACTTTCCGATCACTTCCCCCTACTCCCTCCCTGAATATGAATAGGTTAGAGCATTCTGAAAGACAGAAGAGAGTTTAATGTAGCTTTGAAAATCAACATTTCTCTTTGCAAAGGAAAATGCTTAGCTCTCAGAAGAGTTTTATCCCTTAATCTGGTGAATTCAGAACAGTACTTTTAATTAACAGAAGCTTAACATTCATTCAACCCCTTGCAATAAGCCAGTCACTATTGCATTTACGTTACAGAACAATTGAACTGTCAAATTAAAAGTCACAAAACAAATAAGTGACAATAAGAACTAGATTTCAACTTCTGAAGTTTAACCAAATGTGTTATGTTATCTATTTATATTCATTAGAGCAAAGATCTAAAGGCACTACCTTTGCCGATACTCACCTTTGAAGGCCCAGAAGACAAAAGAAATCTTTCACTTCAAAGTGACAGTAGACAAAACAACAAAATTTTTCACTTGAAAGATTCATTGCTCTAAGGTATTAGTGGGAATTTATATGGATACTTAGTCATATATTTATTTTATACATACATATGTATGTGTGTATATATATATATATAAAATACATACACACACATTAGATGGAGTTTGAAGTAGACAATGTCAATTTTTAAGGAAGCTTTTGGAGTTTGGTTTCTTTTTTTCCTATCATGTTACTGTGAAGATTGCCATGTTAGGCAGTAGCTATTTCATCTAGACTAAACCTGGTTGATCTGCTCAGGGTTGAGTCCTATCAGGTACAGCTCACAAACCATACAAAGCATAGCCAGCAGCAGCCTAGGCAGAGTGATCAAATGCTAAGCTGGAATGCACTGGGAAACCTCCGCTGGGACTGCTTTATGTGGCTCCTCAAACAGAAAAGAACAAGGTCCTGCCAGTTCATTAAAAGCAGCTTTGAAAGACCTGTACTTTTGTCAAGTATGTCCAGAGCAGCCAACACCACATAAGATGAAGAGAGCTGTGTAAAGAAAGTTCATGAAGCAAACTTCTTCCCAGTTGTGAGCAAGGCATTACTGCTGTGTTATTACTGGGAAAAAACAAACAAACAAACAAAAAACAAACACCACTCTACCTCATTTTCACTAAAGACAGGGGAATGACTTGCAATAGTGTAGAATACATGTAATAGTAAATTATACTCTTATCTTACACTGTGAGACTGAACTTTGTGTCTTCATACACAAGTGATGTTTCCTGTGTATTTCTACAGTGCAGTTCTACAGTCTTGCAGAAAGAAAGTGTAAATAAAGTAATTAAGGTTTTAGTTGCACTTCCAGCAGGACTTAGCAAGAATTTGTTGATTTCAGCTGACCATATGGGGGGTAGAAATGAATAGAAACATTAGTAATAATCTTATTGGAAAACACTTTATTTGGAAGAAACTCACGAGTTAAATTACATAAGCTATAATTTCAAGTCAGAAAGTTGATGGAGCACTATTCAAGTGTTTCCAATTTATAGAATAATATTTTAAACCAACTTAAAAATGACAGGCATTGGTAAATCTTTCTGGTGTCTACACCAGTAAATTATAAAAAAAAAAAAAATCAAGGAGACTTCCAACTATAGTTTCACAATCTAACAGTATTTTCCTAAAAAGTGATATCAAAGTGACCTTTGAATTCCTGCCATTTCTATTCTCTCTCCCCAAAATTCTTCATTGCTCCAAGTACACCCTACAGCAGAGTACTGATCAAAGCAGGTATCTCTTACTGCTACAATCCTCTTTTCTTATCTAGAAAAGCATCTATAGGTAGGACATTTGTCTTCAGCAGGCAAATTATGAATGTGCTATATCATGAGCACAGCACTAAAACAGTCATTCACCAGTGCAAGGCCCTGAAGAAAAAAAGAGGAAATAGCTAATGTTTTAGCAGAGTTCAGGCTGCATTTAAAGTGAGGGAACTATTTGTTTAATTTCTAAGCCTTTCTGTTCAAATGAATGTTTGACTTCTCCCAGGCAGGGAATACAGTAAGAAGTAAATGGCTTTTTCACAAACAGCTAAGAAATGGAGCCGCCTGCCTAGTTTATGTGATTCTTTGCAGAGAAGTCATCCTCTAATGTGCATGCTAATTTTCCCTTGTGAAAAGGAGCACCAATAATAACCAACAAGTTGAACGTTAGCATATTTGCAACCTAACTGTCAAATCAAAATGTGTGAATTACAGTGCTTCTTTCTCCACTGATGTTTGAAATTTAACATATGCCAGCTTACACAGTGCTGGGAGATGGAGAGCGTCTTTAAAGACATGGAAAACATACGCCCCCTTCTCCCTCCGGAACAAAAGAAGAAAATTAATGTTTGGTTGTAATGCAAAAAAAAAAAAAAAAAAAAAAAAAAAAAAAATCAATCATAGCTCTTTGATGATAGGTTTGTCTGAGCTCCCCTGGAAAATAGGACACTTGAGAATACTTAACTACAGTAGATACAAATCCAAAATAGCCTTTGCAGTTGCAGCAAATTAGTAGCTAGGAGGGCTGAATTATTTCCATACAAATCTCAGAACACTTTGGTTCCACAGGAATACTGAAAGATCTGGCAGAAGCCAAAAAAGACAGCAGATGATCATCTGAACCAAAAGACACCACCTTTATCTACAGATGTGTATGGCAAGTAGGCAGCATGGGGCAAATATTCTTCCCGATTTTGGCAAAGGACATTTCTAAGAGAATCTAGATAAAGGACTGAATGAGTATGTGTTATTGGGAACCTTACACTTAATTTCAATAGCTCTAGATAAAAAGGGAAGCATGAGCAGCAGAACTGTATTTCTGCTACACACCCAAGAACAAGGTATTGAAAAGTATACAGTCTTTAAGCTGCAAAAATGCCAGCTGGAGTTTCTGCTTTTGTTCAGCTCTCCTTCACAGGACTCCTGCAGGACCTTTGTTTTTTAATTACAGAATCTCCAGATAATTCTCAAATTATTACCATTCAATGTTACTAATGAGGCTCTGAAAGCAGGAAAAGTGGAGGAGTCCCCTTTGTTTTTTCCTTTAGCTTGCTTAAATGCTGAGGAATACATTACATCTCTCAATATGATTGATTCGAAATGAGCAAAGTTAACTCTTACAAGAGAAATTAGTATCACAGCAGCTAATCATTGCCTTGCACAACTGGCCACACTATAATTGTCCTCATCATATTTTCTACGCACCCAATTCCAATCCCGACATCGGGCAAGTTCAAGTTGATTAGCAGCTCAACACCAAATCCTACATGAGGCGGTCACGATTCTGAGATCTAAATGACATCTAGAGCATTCTGGGGAATAAAGTAGTTGACATTAGCAAAACTGATCATCTAATTAGTCTTCAGCACTTTATGCAAATTCCACCTTTCCTATCTTTAATGAAATTAAAGACTGGTAAATCTATCAAAGTGCCTTCACTGTTCCTATGAGTTATGCAAGCATATTACTCCTTTCAGTTTCTTAATTGCCAGCTGCTATGTCACAAGCACAGACCTTACAGACCTCTCAGAAGAACTAACATGTTTCCTTTTGCTCACACTACTTTGGCATGTTGAAGAACAATAATACTATTTTTTTTCTTTTCAAGAAAATAACCTAATTCAAGACTGCAATAACTAGAACTCCTTCAAGGCTTTTCCTTAATTTACATTGGCATAATTTGAAATTAGAGAATTTTTTCCACTGCCTGCAGAGCCTCAACTCATATACTTGCCTATGGCTAATATTAGCAATGGCACCGAGTAGCTACAGCAGTTGACTCAGATCACTAGCAATGCCCAGGAGCTCTGGCTAGACCTCCCTGACTGAAGTATTCCAGGCTCAGCAAAACAAAATTCCAACAAAAAAAAAATCTGAACTTTCCACAAAACCTGGGTTTGCTTGTAAGATGAGGAGATACATTGCCAACAGCAAAGCAGCAGAGGTGTGTGTCCCAGACCTGATTTAGACACTGGAGAATGCAGAGGTAACCGGAGGGCCTAGACTGCACTGCAGAAACTTTTATTACACAAGACAAAAGTCAAATTCACTACAAAACATAACTTCATGCTGAGGGGAGGGAGATGGTGGGACAGAGGGATGAGCCACTTACTGAAAGAAATCAAGATCACTGATACACAACTAATTGTCGTATTTAGTTAGTCAACACCAGCAAACTTAAGAGGATGTGCTCTTCTCAATTCAAAGTTTCTAAACCGAGTTTTTTGGAATTGCCTTTTTTCTTTCTTTTTTTTTTTTTTTACATCTACATATTAAATTTAGAGCTTTTACTGTTTACAGTTCAGATGTCATACATCAAAGCAGAAACTACACAGCTTAAGCACCCCTCTGGCTGAACAATTCAGCAAGGCCTAGATGTATCAATGCAAGGACTTTTTAAAGCGACAGGAATCTTATTAGAAAAAGTCCACATTCAGAAGCCCTTTGCTTGTTAGGTACTGGTGATACACTAACTTCATTAACTTTCATCAAAACTCAGTGTGTGTTTCTTACGTCTCTGCTGCTTTTTCCACCCTGAATAGAAATTAGTCTAAGTCTCTGACAAGGTCAACTGCAATTATCCAGGCTGTTATATGCTCTAACTAGGCAGCAGCAATCTAAAAGAGAGAAAACACTAAAAGCACCACAGGGTTCGGGGGGTTTTTGCTTTGTATTTTGGTTTGGGATTTTTGTTTGTTTGAGTTTGTTGTGTGTTTTTTGTTGTTGTTGCCTTTTTTTGTTTGGTTGGTTTTGGGTTTTTTGGGTTTTTGGGTTTTTTGTTTGTTTGTTTGTTTTTGGTTGGTTTGCTGGTTTGGTTTTTTTTTTTTTTGGTAGATAATGAGGGTAGTTATCTATCTTGGAGTGTTCCTGGTAGATAATATTTTCTCTCCAGTGATACGTCAGATGCTATTTCTGATGTTTTGTTTATCTTTCTCAAAATATTTTATCTAAAATTGCTACAAAAAGATTTATACAAACTATAGGCTGAGCAGAAAGCAGAATGGACCTTTTTTTTCCCCACAAAGCAGTATTTCCATTCACAATCCTCCTTAGGATTTTGTATCTACACCTTAAAAATGGGTGTATTTTATGAAAGCAGGAGTAAGGCAGAGGAAAAAGAAAGAAGAGCTGCAATTACATAGTCTGTGTTCCCTTATACAAACCTTATCCCTTCAATCGTTCTTCCAGACTCCTGCATTTCAGAGTACAAACAATGGAAACTGTTTCTTCTGTCCCCAGTCTCTTTCTTCACCTGAACACATATTCACATGCCTTCACCCCCATGTCATAATTGTCAAATACAATTTCTGGAATATTTCTCTATTGCTCAGAGTCCTCTTTCCATAAAAGCAATGGAAAAAACTGGAGAGTGAGTAGCTGAGTAGTATACAGAACAAACAGGAAATCCAACACGAGGTTCAGAAATCACTTCCAGATTATGACCAGCCACCAGCTGAAAGAGAAGGTCTCTTAGAATATAGACAAAATGTGGCTTTCGGAACTCAACTATTTAACTTCCTCTTACAAACACTGGTGAATAGGTGATAATGTTAAGTACAGAAGTAGGAGAGAAAAGATTGAAGCACACAAGTAATGCAGCATTAAGCTGACAGAAAATTCAGCTAAACTTCAAATATAGGTAACTCCATTGAATAAAGAAATATTTTCCACTGTATCGCTATGTTTGCTTATAAGCACATCCTTACAAGGCATTCAAAACAACAGGAAGTATTGGAAGACCTTTCTGAAACTGCTCCAGAACTGACTTAATCGGGACCACTCTGTGCCTAGGAACAGCTAAATGCCCAAAGGACTTTTGAGGAGATTACCTGTCCCATTTCAACCCTCTTCCACATTCTCCATCTCACAGAGGGCAAGCAGGGTGCTATAGAATTTCACAAGTGATGCCATCACCCAATGGAGTTGAAAACACTATCATTTAAAAGTCTAGTTTTGGCAGAGTAAGGCGAGACTTTGACCCAATAGTAATCAAAAGCAGTTCATCTAGGAAAAAAAAAATCCCAAGAAATCAAACCCTGGCTTCAGTGACTGCATACCAGCTTGCTAAAGCTGTTAATTAACCAAAACTCAGTAACGTCCTATGGGATTAGAATGCTCTGTGTTCTACTTGCTTGGGTGCCAAGTCTTGCAGTAAAATAAGACATTCAATAGAAGCTATGCTATAATAGCTCAATCAAAATTTGCAGAAGAAATTAACAGCAGGTCCCCAACAGAAAGGCATTTAGCTCTCTGATGATGCTGAGCTGATTTAGGCTTTGCCAGCCTATATGATTTTCCCACTGATAAAGAGCTAACACTGTTTAATCAAGAACACTAAGGACAAATTGAAGTGAAAGGAGTGACCAACTCACACACATCAAGTTATTGCTTCTGAAGTGGGCTGTATTAGACAACTACAGCTGAAAATAATTTATTTACAGATTCAACTGTCAATATCCTTTCTTTTTATCCAGGAAAAAATAATTTATTTTGCACTGTAAGTTCTCTAAACATGGCTCACATTGATCCCATGGTCCACACCTGTGTTGTCACTCACTCATTTACCTCAGTATAATCTTGTCCCCTCCACATAGGTGGGATTTTTGCTTACAAGAGAAGGCACTTTTAAAAAGCTCTTCTTGAGCTTCTTCCTTCTCAGAGCCACTATAAGTTAACAGGAATATTGAACAACAACAAAGATGTTGGGTTTTTTTGGTAGAGAGCCACAGGCTCTCAAACTAATCCTCATGCTCAAAATCACAAGGCTACACATTATTCCAGCAGTCACTTGGAAAGGCTTTTCAGCTTGTTCAGGGGAATAAAAAAAAAAAAAGCAATCCACAAAACCAAAAGCCCAAATCTTCAAAATGTTAAGCAACTTACTCAGAAAGGCTCTTTCCAGCAAAAGCAGTAAGACAGGATTTCTAAACCTAACTGTAGCACCCTGGTTGCCAAACAACTGTCTCCACCTTTCCCTTCCCAGTAATACTGCTGTCAAGCTTTAATAATAGCATCAAGCAAAGAAATATTGGCCAGAATCTTAAGCAGAACAAAGAAAATTTATCTCAAGATAAAAAAGAAAAAAAAATTAAATAAAATCGAAGTTTTATACTTAGGGAACAGTCTAAGATTAACACTACATAACACTTTCACTAACACAGTTTCACTTTTCAAAATGGAAGTCAGATTTATTCAACATTAAGGGTAACAACACATCAGAAATCAATAAAATCAATTTCCACTTATAAAATAAAGTAAAGTAACATGAATAAACACAGGAAAATACTGTCTGAGACTCTCCAAGCAGGACATTTCTCATAAGACTCACAGAAAAGAAAAAAAAATATTTCTGTATGCAAACAGACTCAATTCCCAAAAACTCAGTTTTTTTCCAGTTGTAAAGCAATATATAGCTAATGGGAGGTAAACTAGTAAAAGGAATGAAATGCATCATGCTGTACAACACCAAAGAAATACTCCAAATGCATTTGTGTACAGCATTAACAACATGCAGTAAATGAGGTTAAAAGCAAGTACAGTGTATATATTAGAGACAGAAACTAGTCAGTCTGAGGGTTTTCTTTCCTATTTTAGTTCAACTAACGAAAACAAACAGAAGCCAAGAGCAAGCAGAGGAAGAACAGAACCTGCATGGAGAACATCTCTTCCCCAAACAGTAAAGCATCACAGGATTCAAACTGTGCATATATTTACTTGTCTTGGTCCTCTTCTTGCTATGTCACTGAAACATATTTAGATCCAATGATGGGCTTTATGCAAGTATCTACATTTTTATAAAGCAATAATTAAACAAAACAATGCAAGTCATTCAAATTCTGTTAATCTTTTAAGTCAGGCATTAATATGCTGAACACTCACTAGAACTGAATGTTATTTAAATTAAAAATAAAAACAGGGCAAGACATCTCCCAAATAGCCTTGCTGAAGTCTAGGGTATTTTAATTACGTTTGTTGCTTGGAGGAGAGCAATGTGAAAATACACGTGCTACCCAATTCACTTCATTAAGAATTACTTAAATAGTACTTTTTGACAAACAGCTGGGATCTCTGCTGGTTCTAGGTTCTATTCAGTTCACAGCCTGACAGATTTCTCTTGCCAGTCTTTATTTTTTTTCCCACAGCAATTTTTTAAAACAAACCCCCAAGATCTCCTATAGCTTTTGTCAGCTATTGATAAGCAAGCAAGCACAGCGCACATGCAAGTTATTAGAGAGCCAAATATAATTAACTACAAAGTTCCAAGCAGTACGTACATCTACATTCCCCTGGGGAGACTCCATCTTACTGGGAAACGGATTTGAAAGCTGATAAAGAACACAGGTTACCTGGTTCACTTCAGAACTTCTCTGCCTTCTACCTAAAGACTTACAGGAATCCATTCTACCACTAACAAGCTAGTACAAATATTCAAGATTGTAATTAATTTCTGTAAGAATGGAGCGATGACTGACAACTGAAGACTGACTTCTGTAAGGTTGGACATACTGACCTTAATTTTAAATGAATTCAAGTCTGAAATAATTGTGCAGCATTAACTTTAGACCCATATAAACAAAGGATAATGTAAGAAAGATAAATTTACCATTCATTCACAAATTGCACCAGTCAATGCTCTACCTAGTTCAACTAAAGTACTCAAGTATCCAACCATGATTTAGTCTTTAGAAGGCAACTTTTACCATTTATCTATTAGTAATTCCCAACTGAAAAAAGATTATACTACTCTAAAATATAAACAACTATCAGTACCTGTTTATTTTTTTAACAGTAGAGAGATCACAAAGAACTGATTTGAATTAAAGTAAAAGGAATGTGAAGGAAAAAGTTCTAATTTAGATGTCTTTAGCACATACTAAAACAAAATTGACACTAAGACATGCTACTGAAATTTATCTGAAACTGCTCTGAGGTCTGGCAATCACCTAAGTTAGTTCTGTGACTACCAAACTTAATGCTAGATCAAAAATAGAATAGAAATTAGAAATACAAAGGTAATGCCCTGAAGAGTACACCTAAAGAAGAAAGTGGAGTTTTTTTCTTGGATAAAGAGTTACTGATCTGAAAGGTTGAGATTGAGTGTACCTTTTACCTCCAGCAATCTAAGTTGTGAGTGTTCCTTAGTCTTCTCACTTTGGAGCAGATAAAATACCGCTGAACTCTTTTTCTTCCTCTGCAATGAGCAAGAGGAATTTTTTTTTGCCTTGCTCAAATGTTCTTTCCCTAACGTCTAAACTGAGAACAACCTTCCCACTTTCATTTCAGTGAAGCATTAAATACACAGAACACACACACACACACAATTGAGTAAACTTGAGAATCAAAGTTGCAGAGAAAATCAAAAAGTAACAGAAATCTACTGTGTTTCTGAACACCTGAAGTGGACCTGTGAGTACTGCCATCTTGCTTAAGCAATGTCAGATGCAAGAGCACCTAGGAATAATAGTTTAAAGGTTAATATTGTTACCATTGTTACCAGTGGTGCATTCTGTTTATGCAATAGAGGACTAAGTGGAGTGTCAGATAAACACCATCTGTGCTGGGCTGGAGAAAAACATATGTATGACACCTTTGAACAGGTACTGAAGCCTCAAAGAATGGTTACCTAAACATTTACACGCTGTCAGGCAGTCAAACGCTACAGGCAAAAGCCTTTTTTGGTTATTAGTTATCCCAACATCTCTGCCACTGGTAGAAAATTTTAGCAGCACTTAGAATTAAACAGCCATGGTGAGCTTAACCATTAATCAATGAAGATGCAACATCCAGGATTAAAATGCCTATGAGCAATTTAGAGCAGTGTTTCAAACATGATAGCAAGGCACCCACACACCCCTTTAGTGAGAGCAAGTGGAACAGATTAGAAAAGTGTGTTCACCCTACTTAACATATTGTACAAGGAGATAAGCAAATAGACAAGGGGTCCAAGAACTAGTAATTCCTCTATTTGATTTTAAAAAAAATGTATTTTATTACATTCTCCACTGCTTGTAAATATGCTTTTAAGTAAATGAAAAACAAATATTTTATTGTATACGTTATGTAAGGTAGTAATCCCTCTCCAGCAATGTATCTTGGAAATGGAATGAAATTATCCTGAAGCTCTAAAAGTTGGTGGTATGAGAAATGCTAATTAGCTCATTTCCTTCTTGTGCATGCCATGTTCCTATATACTGGGAAGCAAAAGGGCAAAATCTTGACTGCTTTAATTTCTAATTAATTTTATCTTTTTAGACAATCAGTCATAAATTAATGCCTAACTGCAGTTGGCATCCATAAATATCATAAGAAAACTGAAGTCACATATACTTGGCTTCAGCATCTTCAAGGCTTCCAAAAGAGGAACTGTATTCTTACTACAACATCACAACCTAAGGTAGACTATGATGGAGAATCTTCCCTCTTTCAGCAAATTATCCATCAGGAAGTAATCTGCTACATAGGTACCAATGGGGAAAGAAAAGTTGACATAGGTCTGGAACTGTCAATGATCTATTTTAAATTCATTGACCAAGCAGTGAAAAACAAAACCAAAACAAAAACAAACAAACAAAAAAAATCAACCGTTTTAATCTTTAAGTTCACTGTAAATTGGTCAAAAGTATTTCCCATGGCAACTAGAAATGCCTTTCCTAAAAATCTTTACGCTTTTAGTAAACAGTTGTCATACAGCTTTAGTAAGAACTGTGGAAAGGTTTTTCTTCTCCTTCTTTGTATAGAACCACACTCCCAACACGTCTTCATTTTACAGGTAAAAGACTTAAAGGGTAACCTCTTCAAGGAGAAGCCTTTTAGGCAATTTCCACAAAGGGACTGCTGTCTGTTATTAACAAAGTACTCTAACAAAATATTGAAGAAAGCAAAGATGAAATACTGGAGAGTTTAAAATAAATCATGGATTTTAGCTATAAAAGCTAAACAAAACAAAACAAAATAACAAACACAAAAACCAAATCAAGACAAAAAAATCTCTCATGACACTAGATGATTGTCTAGAATGACTGATGTGTCTTATAAAATCCTAGTGGTTGGAATGCCAGCTAGACTCATTGACTGCCAGTTACATTGCTAAGTTACATTGGTAAGCAAATAGTCAGAACAGAGGACCTTTGAAGCACATTGTCTCACTACTGATGTGTTGATACATGCCAGGTACTTCAACATCAGGACTGGATTTGACGTTTGCCAGTGAGGATCTACCTTAGAGTCAGTGCTCTCAACATCCCCATACTAAAAGGACACTAACTGGTTCAAGACAGGAATTTCTGCATTAGCCACAGTAGGAGCAATGGAAGCCACTTACACTGCGGACAAATTCGGGCAGCAAGAAACAAAAGTGGTCTATTAAAATAATAAAAAATAATTTAAAATTAGTTTGTGCTCCAACATACAATACTCACCACTTCTGATTGTATTAATTTAAGCTTTTAGATATCTAATATTTATTATGAAGCAGCTATAAAGTTAGAGGACAGCTGGTAATAAACTGAGTGTTGAGAGTAGTCTGTTCTCCAAAGGTTTGCCATTTTGAAGCCAAAATCTATCACTATGATATTCTCATCTGATTTGTTTGTACAACATCATATTTTTTTCTTGAAGATAGTTAAATTGTTTATTTTAAAAAGAGACTTAACACTTAAACTCACAGCCAGTGATGAGTTCAACACCACCTCCATTTCATTTTTTAGTTATACTTACTACAGAAAACTGGATTTTCTTATTTAGGCTTCCAAGTACTTGAGTTTGCCTGACTTTGATATCAGAATTAAGAAGAGCTGACCTCCCGCTCCTTGGTACCAGATTTTTTTTTTCATGTGTAAATATTTACTCTCCAGTATCTAAATGCCACTTCATCTTTTTGGTAATGATAGAGACAGAGTTCCTCAAATCTTACACCAAGATCTACTACTCAGCCCCAGATCTTACTTTAAACTCAATTATTGCTATAGCCTTCTCAATTGCATCAACATTTTTTTGGTAGTAGCCTTCTCTACATTGTCTGGGAGGCACAATAAGTTCCCTACTTTTATAAAAGTAATTTTTCCCTTTGTAGATGTTGAAGTACTTCATCAGACTTTAACTAGAACTCTGAAGGCTTAGCATTGAAGTGGTTCTCTGGCACAAGTCTTTTTGCATCGCTGCTTTTTTTCCTCTGCCATGTACAAGGTGCACAATCTTTGTTCTAAGGGACCATTGTTACCTTGTGATGACTTTTTTTTGAAGTTACAGCTGTTGAATCTGATGATTCAGAGAATAATGGAACAATACTTTGCTCTCATTACTTTCTATTCCCCCAATTTTTAATTCTCCAAACTCTACCAAACAGTTGATTCTTCCTATGCATTTCTGTATAGATGGCATACAATCATTTTTTATTAGACAGTACAATTCTGGATTCACTGTGCTCTCTTAAGGAATCAGTCAATGTACCAGGACTTTTAAGGTACTTGCACATGTAAGGTCTCCATCCTGTTTTATAACCGTCCTCTTCCAACCATTTCACTAACCACAGTAAATGCTTCTGTTAAAATCACCACCACTTCAAGGACAGAACTAACACATTGGTTATGTACAGTGGAACCTAAACAGAGAATGGTAGAAAATACACATATCACTTGATTTTGATTAGTTACAAGTTTTGAAGGCTCCATACTAGAAAAAAATTAGGCATTCAGTGAATTAATCCTTTCATACAGTACATTACATACATATTGGCAAGAAGTGAGGCCCTAATCACAGGTCCCCTGGCAATGGCACCTGCTACTGAGGCAACTTTAACACCCCTATGGAAGAGCTGGAACTGTTTAGTCATCACTGGGTAAATTGCTTGTGTTGACTAGAGCAGGGAATATTTCTTTGGAATGTGCCTCAAAAGAAATTCCTGCTCGGTATTAATATTTTCAAACTGAATAAAAGGCACTGTTGCTTAAGCAGTACATTTCTTGTCTCCAACTGTTAAAAAAAAAAAAAATGTTTTTGAACAACTGCTACCCTAAGAAGGCTTCCTTATTACCTCACAGTCATTTCATCTCTCCCTATAAAAGCTTAACAAAAATTGCTTTTATCTGAAGTATTTCAAGTCTCACCTTTATATCTATCTTTATATCTGAAATTATGAGTTAGTATGACAGTATGCATTATAAAATTATACCATTTACTTCAGACGTGTCTGAACAGCTAGATCTTCAAACTATACAAAAATAAAGTGTATGAAATCTTACAAAAGGAGGACATTAAGACAATAATAGCTAATTCAAAAAATATAATAACTTATACACAGCAGTAAGCATAAGCAATGTAGCCTACGACAGCTTTCAATTAACAGGGCCTCTGAAACATGTCTGAAACAAGCATCAGCTAAAATTGGAACATTCCCAAGCACAATAATGTTTCCAATTTATTATCTTTACCACAGTACAAACTTTCACAATCCAAATGTTCGTTGTCTCTCAGTCTGTAAACAAAAGCTACTATTTCCTCTCCTCACTTTAGGAGAGTGAATATTTTCAGTCTTCAGTCAAGTTTCACAACCATCACTTGCATAAGGAATCAAGAGCCTTTTCTCTTGATAAATTACCTTTTTTTTTTTTTTTGTCATACAGCCTGCAGTGAAGTAAAATCACAGTGAAAGTCCTGGGAAAAAAAAATGATCTTTACAGCAGGACTTGAACCATTCTAATAATAAATGCATCTAACAAAGCTTCCCATAATAAAAGCGTGACATTTCCATTTCCAGAAATCAAGTCAATTAGAAATGCTAAATTCTACTTAAAAACCCCAAAAGATCTAAAAGTGAAAAGGTTCATCTTCTCAGTCAGATACAAGTCTTTCAGTTTCACTTGCAGAGACTGTTCCAGTCTGTAAAACAGTAGTGCAATTCATTTAGTTCTACTTCTTTTATTTTTGTTAAAGTCCGGTAGATAAATGTCCTAGTTCTATGGAAAGATAGGAAGATGCTCCAGTAAACAAGAAACTTTGGCAAGCCCAGGAAGGCTTACTAGTCCATTAAAGCTTAGGAGTCCAAAGTGGCTTAAAAATGGTTTATGAATAAACTTAACCAAAAAAAAAAAAAAAAAAAAAAACAAAAAAAAAAACAGAAAAAGACAAACAAAAAAAAAAAACAAAGAAATAAATAGGCCGAAATTAATTTAAACTGTCTGAACTTTTTAATAATTTCTCATTGACAGCTGGCACGACCGTTACAGTCAGTTAAATACAGGTGACCTACAGTGCATTCCATTAGGGCATCCAGTCCAGAATGCTCAAATGGAATTACATTCCTAAAGGTGTAAAAAATAGAGTTCTCATAACATTACTGTAGGTTCTCTTCTGCCCATTTCACTTACACTTCTTCTTAAAGAGGTTTTTTATTTTTGATGGCTTTTTATTTTTTTCACCATTTTGGTAGAGGTCCTGTGGGATGCTACTTATCCTGGGGACAGAAGCAGTTTCATGGCTGGGTTTACTATCACTGCCGGTTGACGAACACGAGGTGTGCCGAGGCTTTGGGACTGGGATCCCAGTTGAAAGCTGGTTCATGCTGCAGGACTTCTCCAGGATTCCATTATAAACTTTGCTTGCAGGACTAAAGATCATGCTCTTAGTTTCTGCCATGCCTACACAGTCAGGAGAGCCCCTAGAAATATCTGCAGTTAAAGAAGAGGAGTCTCCTGTAGATGATTCCTCCAGTGAGAATTCTTCTGGGGATACTTTCTGAGGAGAAATTGTCTGGTATATCTCAAGACTTGCTGGAGGAGACTGCTTCCTTCCAATGGATGAATTTAAGGAGTCACATTCCGAACCGGTTTCCTGTACTTCCCTGAGTCAGAGCAAAGAGAAGAGAAAACATAATGAAACTACTTCCTTCATACAGTTGAAAAGGAAATTAATTTAGAATCAATAACATTATTCTAAAAGCACCACCCACACTTTTCCTTAGTAGTTAATTAAAGAAAAAACAAAGTTAAACGTTAAGTTAAAACTTGCATTACATCATTTTATTATCTAAACTTAAGGTAATTAATTTGTGTAATCTTGCTTTTGTGGGCAGCAGCATCTGCCCAAAAATCAGTCATTTGTACCTCACTTCAAAGAACAAAACTATCTTTCTGTCAAATGAAGTCAGAAAAGTTATGAAATGAAAGAAGGAGATTTAAGCCTATCATATATAAAAAGTTTCTTCAGGACAAGTGTCCCTACCTTTCAACAAGCTCATTTGCTCCTTCCAAAAGGAATTTAACCTTTTCCTATGAGGCCATGTAACAAGAGTAGGTACACGCTCAACATGCTGTAAGAATTGTGTTACCATCCATCTTCTCTTCGCCCAGTAGCTGACATTGCTTTTGATCCTAGTTTCAGATGTAAAAGCCAGTAACATATTGTAATGGAGAATCAGGGTTAGTTCAGTGCACCCTGGATTGTAACATTACTTAACTGTATATGACAAGCTAGCTATTTACACACACATACCAGACAAGAACTCTCTGTTCCATGTAGACTATATTAGTTTATATTATCCTATAGATTACTTTAACTTTTGGCTTGGTTTAACCTCTAATTCTAAACTGTTAGTCTCAATAGTCCTATCATCAGAGTTCCGAGTGCTGTTTGCTAATCTCCGTACCATTGTTTATCAGCAGAGAAGTAAATGGCTTCCTCCTCCTCTTCAGTTCGATAAAGAGCTGGGCAGCTCGACACAGAAAGGATGTCAGGGTCAGGGGAGTGCAAAGCGTGCTGAGATTGCGGAGATGATGGCACAACATTGCGTCTTGATCGACACAAGCTACTGCTTCTTGCCAGTGTGCTACTGGGAGGTTTCACAATGGACCCTGAGGCAGAAAAAAGCAACCCAAAACCCTCCAAGTTACATTGATGTTAACAATATCTACTCTGAAGACTGAATGATTTTTAAACAACACTGACATTGTCTGACTGTTTCAGAGCAAGAAAGACTGAACACCTTATGCAATTCTATAGTTAGATGCAGTAGCTAACCAAGATGCAACTGCAGAGATTTTGTGCTGGCCAAATACTACACTAGCCACATACACCAAAGCTCTGGCTCATTATCCTCTCTCAAGAAAAAAAAAAAAAAAGGGAGAAAGATTTTACTGAAACTTACAACCCCTTATACACTAAAAATAGCAGTTCTGAAATTAATATGTTACACAATATTCTGTATTTTACTTGTGTGGTGATTTGGAATTTAAAAAAAATATGTAGAAGTTTTGCAATGTAGGCATGCCTACAAACAGCCAACTGAAATACACTGCACTAGTTGAAAAGTAGGCTAGACATGGAAGACCACTTTCATTTATGTAACAGGATAGAAAATATATAATTCAGCCTCATTTTAAGCTCAAGAACTTCCTTTTAGATAACACTTTCTTTTGCCAGGCTAACTACGAACTTCCGGAAACAAAAATACTAAGAATGGGGGAAACAGCAACACAAGACTTGACCAGGAAAGTCCCAACAGGAAGAGACAAACTCAAATGTTCCTAATTCAATTCCTCCTTCAAAAGGTTATTAGGCAGCAATACTTGTACAGAAATAAAGCTGCAGACCTGTTTTCAGGCTAGCTGTTATGAGTCTCAGGATTTTTCATACCTCTCCTCAAACTGTGCCACAGAATGCATCACTGCTTATGTTAGACACACCAGACCCTTACTTATGTTCAAAATGTTTAACAAACACTACACAATAAAAAAATCAACTATTTCTGTCTAGCCCGACAAAATACATTTTATTTTTTTGCAATACCAGTTTAGCATCAGGTAAGTTATAAATTCACTTCCTAGAGTCTCAGAAAAGGTTGTCATTCTGTTTTGGTACAGGAAATCACAACTTTTAGAAAAGAGCAAGTAACTGCACCTTTGCCAACACATAAATTTATTTCCATTCCTGACCAGAAAAGAAAGGTTTATAAGCCCTAACATGAGAGTTGTCATGTAACTCAAACTTTTCACTTTGCTTTCGATGAACTCCCTACTGACCTTAAAAGCAGGTGCTAGGAGCTCAGAAATCATCTTGTGTCATTATAAAAGTACTCCTAAAAGAGCAAATGTGAACTGAGATAAGAATAAGAACCCCTTTAGTAAATTTGTGCTACATGCCCAGGCAAATCAGATGCCATCCTACTCACTGTTAAAAAAAAAAAAAACAAGACTGCACCATCAGTGAATTTTGAGAGGAGTTACAAGCATTTTGATTCCTTGTAGGTGTACATACCCATGAATATGAAGGGTTCAGCTATGACAATTTAACATCTAGAATTTTCTAGTGCAAATGAAATTCACTAAATCCAGGAACCAGCTGAATCCTAATCAGTCATGGAAAAGTAGAAGTTTCACTATCACCCTCCCATAAGGACTTTGTTCCAGTGTCCTACATCTATTTCTTATGGCCTTTTGTTCTTCAGCCTGAGATTGATCAAACCGCTCTATTACCTGACACCATTTCAGCCTATGAACCCAATTGGCCTGGCACAAAGAAGCCTGTCCAACAGACTTAAAATGTTGTCAATCTTATGAGATCAAAGGGCGGGGGGCAAGTTAACAGCCTGGTTCATTTTAGATCCGGAGACTATAATAGTCTCACTCTTAGCTGACCTTCTGCATGCTGCATTTGCCTGAACCCTCATGAGCATGACAATCCATTTTGCTTCTGTCCTTCCTTGCGTGCATTTGTTATTTTTCTCTAAAGGATGGGAGTAACTCAGCAGCTACCAAACTAACCTACAATAATTTGACTCCAGAACTAGATTCAACAACAGAACACTTAGCATATTTTCCTTCTCCTTCCCCACTCCCACGTGTTTACAGGTTTTTTTTTACTGAGTAGAAATTTTTAAAGCTAGTAAATTAAGGATAAACTACTTCCTTCATCTGGCCACTTTAACAACATCAGGCTCTTGGGTCTTACTAAAATTAAAGTTTTTGTAGTGTTATTAAGATTTAGAAAACTTTCATCACTGAGACAGAAATACTGCCAAATGAACTGACCTTTAACAAACAGAAATTAAATCATAACAGAAAAAGCATACAGTAAAGTTTCAGCTAAGTATGCTCTTACAAACTACAGTCCTTTTCTAATTGTGGTTGCTCTGACCCAACTGCACTCTCTTCTCTGGCCTCATTTCTAAGCAAGAGCTGAATGAGAAGAGTGACTAAAAAAACCCACAAGTCTGATATCTTATGTACATATCCAAGAGTTATTTTAGACCATCTGGAAAATCATGCTAATAAATGGATCTCTTAATTTTGAAATCAGACCAGAGCTTTCTCTCTATGGAATTAGAAGTTTAACTCTAGGCATCCATATTGTATTGGGCCACCCAATAAATTTGTTACTAGGGTTTAAAATCAAAGCCTTCATAGTAAAGACAAGTAGAGAACAGCATGCTTTAAAAGTGATCAGAATTTGAGTAAGCAGTGTTGCAAGGGGATCAATGAACTTTTCAGTGTGGTCTGTAGAAAACAGGTTGGTACATTTAGACTAAAAACATGTGCCCAAGGCACACTAAATGAAGTCAGCAAAGTGGTGACCTAAGGCTATTTTAAAATACAGTTTGAACTTCTTCTGAGAATCCCAACCCTGGAAGAAAAATGTACGCATATGACAGCTTTTTTCCCTACTTATTCCTCAGCTTGATATTGCTTGTTTGAATAGCTACATGGGAGCTCATCTTTTTTATTTGCCTCTAGAGTCCAGTTAATCAAAGCTTCCACAAAATAGGCTCTTGTACTGACACAATGACTCATGATACCAGGGTGGCCTGTGTCCCCAGTGTATATCTTCTGATCATAGTTTAACGAAAGCTGAACTGCCCACCCTCCAGCACTTGGCTTCTTTGCCTTGCACTCAAAACAACCCACTGTATCCAAACACAAACATTCTGCCTGAAAGCTTTCCTTGGACAACAGGATTTTGCTCCAGCCACCAAAAAATGTTTGCAAATCTATGTAACATAGATTTGCCTCTCAAAGGGTGTCATCTTCCTAGTAGTTCAAAGGACTCTAAATTAACACCATCCCTCCCATCTGAAAGAATAAATGTGCAAATAGAAATTCAGCACTATTCATTACAAATTTTTGTAAGTAGCAATCCAAGCTTGACAAGTGCTTTCAAAACCTTAGCTGGATTTGCCCCACTCCCCCACTGAAACAGAATAAAAGCTTTTTCTTCATGTTAAGTTTACTGCAAAACTCAGTTTTGAGTTCATTAAATCACACATGACCTAGCATCTGAAATGCTAGACAGAGTTTTGCTCCTTTTGACTTTGAACTAAACCTGCTTGATTTCAGCAGTCTCCTCCTACCCAACTGGAAACTCCCATGTCCCCACAACTTTTCCCCTTCTTTTTACTGATCACACCACTCACCATGAAACTGTGAGACTATTGGAGGAGTATCTTCATCTAAGTCATCAACTCCCCCTGCGATTGGGTAAGGAGGAATGGAGACTCGAGGCATAACTACCCAGCTGTGATCAGAGTAGAGAGAGGAGGTCAAGCTCGGTAGTCCAGAATTGTGTGCGATTTGAAAGCCGCAAATCTTCTCAATCTGTTGCCATCGATAAAGACGCTCTCGCAAACATGTCGTCAACTCAGAGAGCGCTTTCCTGAAGAAAAGCACATATTAAAATTATACACACTGTTCTTAATGATAAAGCAAAGCAACACAAGTGCATCCATTTCAGTATACTAGAAGATAGGACTGTTCAAATATTCACATTTTAATATATTTTAAACTGCTTTTCTTAAAATGCAAAACCACTATGACACTCAATTCCATAACTTTCAAAAATGTCATTGTTTCAGGAATAAGTAAGCACAAAAAACGATGCAACCTGTCCTGGTAACCCTCTTACTTTGCTTCAAGAATTTTATGGTCCACTTCATCCAGGGAGGAGCTGTGTGCAACATGTAATGTTCCAAATACAGTGCTTCTCTTCTTTTTTATCTTTTCTGCCTAAAAGGTAAGATAAAATGAAATGCATAAAACTAGGAGTAATATACTTAACAGATGACAAAACATCAGCAATATTGACAGGTAGCAAACAACAACTCAGAGAAGAAAAAACCGCTCAAATGCTTATCTGCTTTGCATTTAATATTTCATATATCTAGCAAAAGATCAGAAAAGTCTTTAAGTAGCTGAAGAATAAGTTATTACCTCATCTTTGGCAATTGCTAATTGCATTTCTGCATGCTGTCTTTTGATGTTGTAATATTGTACTTCAACTTCATGCGTTAACTGAAGCCACTTCTGCAAAGCTTCAGGAACAGACCAATTACTTCTCAACTCAAACTCCTTCTCAGCCTTTTTTAAAGCCATGCGAACCTAGCAATCAATAAGAAATAAGGGTGTCACCAAGAGAATCATTAGAACTGACAGCAGAAGAGAGCTAAGTATAAACACCTTTATACCAGGAAGGCAGATCTGGCATTTCTGAAATCTGGCATAGGACCTTCCATATACTGTACTGCACTCAGATTTATTTTTTTTTCCTTGTGATATATGGTTCCTAATTTGAAGCTTTTTATTTTTTTTAGTATAATAAATCCAAATTTATTGCTTTCCAGAAGAGACAAAGCTACTACCTCTGTCCTGATAACAAGATAAAAAAAAGCTTTTGTGTATATTTTTGTTCAGTGAATCAAAAAACATTATGATGAGCTAATATACAAAGTTTACAGCTTCTTATAGTTTCAGGATTATTTTACTAGATAAAATCATACTTTTATCTAGTATGACTGAAAGACAGTCATTAAGCACGCTTAGAATTTTTCCATTAAAATCTAGCATTTCAGGAATGCTGCTTTAAACACTCCTAAGGACCTAATAAAACAACCAATCCAAAGTCAACACTGAAGTTATAAACTGTTTGTAGATACCTGTACTAATTCTTCCTCTGCATATTTAAGCCTGCTGAGCTCACATTCAGCTCCCTCCCTCAATTCCCTTAGGCGATGAGCTTCCCGTTTTGCATCATTGATCTCATCCATCATTTTGCGCTCCAGATTTTGCTTTTCCACAGCAACATTTCTGTTCTCTTCTTGTGCCTTCTCAAGCCTTCACAATTGAACATAAAATATAAGAAAATACACAGCATATTTGTTAAAAGTTGTAGTCCTCAGAAAAAGAAAATGCATCCAGCAACAGGGCAAGCGGCAATGGGCACAAACCAAAGCATGACGTTCCGTCTGAACATCAGGAAACACTTTCACCATGAGAGTGACTGAGCACTGGCACAGGTTGCCCAGAGCGGTGGTAGAGTCTCCATCCTTGGACATAATCAGAAGCCACCTGGACATGGTCCTAGGCAACCTGTTCCAGATGATCCTGCTTGAGCAGGAAGGGCCGGACAAGATGAATTCCAGAAGTTTCTTCCAACCTCAACCACTCTGTGACAATAAAGACTCTGCAAGCTTCATGAATCAGCAGCAATTGCATTACACAATGTAATACCCCCATCAGGCAAAATACACAAGCTTTTAAGTGAACCATCATTAAAGGTGTAATATCAAAATACAAAAGTCTAAGTACAACTGAGTTACAGGTGCACCAGAGAAGACTTTCAACTCTCACACTGCTATATAAGCAATAAAAAGTAATCAGTCCTGCTCTGTTTCAATCTTAAGAGCTTAAAAACAGGAGAAATGTTCTCATTTCCCTGTATGTAGATATTCCAAAGTACACTGTAATTATATGAAAATAACAATACCTACTTGTAAATCTGTAGGTAAAAAAGACAACCTCTACTCTTTACCTTCATCCACAAGTTCATACTGCCTGCTAAAACATCCAGGTGCAATTTCTACCCATAATACCAGGATCAATGAAATCACAATTTCCATGCAAAGGGAAAATGAACAAAATCCAAAGGGAGATTAATGAAAATAATTTATGACTGTAAAGGATCTGTGTTGGTATTTCACCACAAAACAAAAGGACAACTAGACATTAACTTTTTTTTTCATTTTTAGGTTTTATACCTTTCCTGCAAGTCAAGAAGACTTTGCTCTGCTGTTTGAAGACTTTCTAAGTCCTTCATCATTTTTGTGATATGTTCTCTTGAGGTTCTGTTCTGTGTATATGCAAACCAGCAGCCTCCAAAACCAATAACTATAGAAACTGTTAATATAAAATCCTTCATCCAGTTGTGAGGGGGACCTGTGCAGAGAATAACACTGTCATTAACTAGTTCACTGATACAGACAACAGACCAAGGCCTTCTCCCTTTTCCCCAGCCTAAAAGGTGACAGGACCTGATGCTAAACACAATTACTTCAAACCACCCCCAACAACTACCTTTCAAATGTATTCCAGAGCATTTTCCATACAACATAAGCAGCTCTGCTCCAATACAATTTACTTAATCTACACTAAAACATTCATTAGATTGAGGAAAGCTTATCAAACCTTTACAGTACATACTCTGTATCTTTATTTTTACTCATTTAAATAGAGTTCCCCAATTACACTTTATCAGGCCAGTAAGACCTTTAATTATGTTTGAGCAAATTCTCCCCAGTTTGCACCCTCTGGAATAACCTATGGTGGGTTAAAAATGCACTTGGAAAAAATAAAGTACCTTTTAAAATGGTGAGTGGCTAACAGCAGCCCTTCTTGAAACCAAAACTTCGATTGTCAAACTATCATATCCAAGATTCACATACACATCTTTGTTAGTACAATTTTTATAGTCATTTGCATCTTTGTAAGACAGTTTCTGCTAGCATTACACAGATCTGGCCTGACTGATTCAGGAACACTGGACATGCACAGCACCACAACAAATCTGTAACTGTGTACAAGCAAGAATGCAGAGCATTGGTGATGTGGTATGGACATGTCTGCATATGGTAAAATGGGTCAGATGTGGAACTGCTGCATCAAGTTCAACTGCACTTAAACTGAGGAGATGCAGTTATTGGCACAAGAGATGCAGTTACTGGATTTGCACCACTATCTCCTTTTTTATTCTTTTGAAGGAAGAATAAAATTCTTTTGACCTTTGAGGAAGGTTATCCCCTCCTCATTTAAACATCCCAGTTGCACTGTCCAAGCTAACTGGAAAGTGAATGTAACAGTAGCTATAAGTGTAATTTAAACACTCAAACATTTAGAGGACGCTGCTTGTGACACAAAAGCCAACTTGCATCTTTGAAGTTGGGTTATACTGAAATTTTTACATGATCTTACACACAGAACCGAACCCTTGTCCTGGTCACAGCACCTCAATGACCTTTTTTAATTCACTGCAGACTTACACAACACATGCCAAGCAGTCCATCAGTACACCCACAACATAGATAAGCTGTCCTATCTACAGTATCAAGTGCCACTGAAAATATGCTCTGCTGAATTCTTATAATTAAGAGATAAGAAAAAACTCCAAAAAGTTACTAACGAGTAAGAGGTCCAAATAAAACCACGTCCAAGGCTTTAAGCTGAAGTTTCTGTCTATGGCTCCGGTCAATTATTTTCAAGTGAGAGATCATGAAAGCATGTTCATTTACTGCTATCCTGTTAATGATAAGACAAAACATTACCTATATCATAAATTATATTCAAAAATAGGTCTATGCAAAAAAAAGATATCAATGACATTTCTCACAATTCTACAGATTACAGATAAGCAATTAGGAGTGAGAAATATAACAGTATGGCTAGAAAAAAAAGCATATCAGAATGTGGCAAAAAGGTACATAAAATCATTTACCTATTCTTTTCTTTCTGGAAAACTTCATGAAATAAATCCATTTAGCAAAGTTAAAGGTAAAGATACTTTTGCAGACTTGTGACACCAACTCTGTAATATATACAATATACTCAGACGTGGTAGTCACGCTCCAGGACAGGGAGTTTATTACATATACCCATACAATAGACTGGAAGATGTTTAAAAGAAAGTTTGCTACCACATAGAATTATGCGACCTTGGCTAAAAGCTTTCATAGCAAAAAACGAAACTTTTATGAAAGTCATATTTTAAAATATTTTGGCAGGAAAAAAAAATGCAGCCACCTCTTCAAAACTGCATTCTTCTTTTCTAGAATTTGACCATATCTTGTTATACTTCAGGTTCACATCGTTGTTCCCACACAGAGACTAAAGCAGAAACCTACAAGGAATTATTTGAAATTAATCCCGAAGAAACATTCACCTGGGAAGTGTTGTTCCATTGACATTGCTGTCTCTGAAATTCTTTTCATATTGGGGCAGTTCAACAAATTCTGACAGCCACTGAAGAGTGTCCTCTTGAGTCCAGTTATGAACTGGAAGAAAACTTCAGTTTAATTACCTTACATTTTTGTAAAAATCAACAGCAAGACAGAGAAAACAAGCAATAGAAAAACAGGCTACAGTGACCAAGAGAGTTTAGTCAAATATAATTGCAGAAAAATTAGCATTAACATTCACCAAGGTGTTTCTGGCATTTTGCCTTTTTCATTATATGCTTCTCAGTGAAAGCTTAGGCAAACTATAAAAAAAACAAGCATGGAACCAATAGAAACATTTCTTTATTAAAAATTCCACAGAATAATTTAGTCTTTCGCTTTAGTTTAAATCAGGACAGCGTTTTGTGATCTCTTGTGACTTTGATCTACTTAAACTGATCTCAGCTTCAATCCCTTTGTCCTTGCTACCCTTGCAGAACTAAACACACATCAGCTGGTGCTGTAGTCATTTGAGGCAACATACCAAGATCTTTCCCTGGATGGTGGCTTAAGAACTTGTTTTCACAAGAATTTTCTTACAGGCTCATGCCTACCAACCACGAAATGGGAGCCGATGAGAGATGAAGAGAGGAGATTGAAAGAAAACACCAAAAGACAGTAACAATTTAACAGGAAAACATTTAAATCTCTCTCAACATGCCCCAAAAAGCTGAACTAAATGTAAGATTTTATGCAAAATGTCTGGGCTCTCTTTGTGAACAGATCATGTTCCCATTGCAAGAATTCTTAACTCTTTTGTGAATAATAAGCAATTAGACTTACATGTCATTCAAAGTTATTCAAGACTGGTCATTACAAGTCTCAAAAGAGTGATAAAATAGTCCCGAAAAATAGTACCTTAACTGCATTCTAGAAATACTTCATAGACTGATCCAAAGCAAAAGCATTGCTTTGATGTGACATGTGAAAAAACCCTACCTAACATAGCCACTACACACTACAGACTCTCACTGACAGTAAACACACCATTTCAGAAGCCACACAATTCACTGAGTTTATAAATTTTGGTGATGGGGAAAAAAATACCATTGAGACATTTCACTTCTCTTGCTGAAAGTATTTTGTAGACACTACATCAAGTTTTACAGAAATTCGTAGGTTTTTTATAAGTCAGTAGTAATTTCGAACATATCGTTTTGTAAGAAATTAGCTACATATTTAAATGGTTTACCATAGAGCCAATCGTACCTTTTCTACTGCCTGGACCGCTGTGATATCGTCTTCATAGAACATAAAGGAAATTTTCCCAAACAAGTCAGTATATTCAGGAAAACTTTATTACTCATTATCTACCACTGTATCAGATAACTCCATTAGTACAGAGAAACTGCAAAATGAAGCAACTAAGATCTATCCCAAAATAGAATCAGAACTTGTACTTCCTTCCTGTATTCTTCTTACACTGTTACCTATTTACCTAAAAATTAGTATCAATTGCTTTTTTGATTATGTTGTGTCTTTTTAAATGACCACTCACCATTTAAGCTATCAATACTTAGTCATTTCTTATTCTGAGACTTCGCAGTCTGAATCTCTGCTCATGCACATATTTTACAAGAAATTTAGATTTATTATGTAAACTAATACTTCATTCACAGAAGTTCAGAGTAGTGTCTGCAAATCCCCAAATCTTCCAGGTTGACTCAGACTGAACTACACTGTTCTCCCCTTACCACTCTGTCAGTAAAAACATTCAGTTTCTTTTTGTTGGTATCTTCTATATGCTATATGTTGGTAAGTATTGCTTCACTTATCTCGAATAAGACCTTATGAAAGGCACACTTGTTTATTCTACAGCAGTATACAGTACTGAAAAGCACACTTCAGTAGAAGCTGTTCCAGCCCACTGAAACAGGACCCAAGGCAAGTGTGATATGCACCAGGTGTACTGAAGGGCAAGCAGGCCAGCTGAAACTTATCTTAATCAACACTGCCAGTTAGAATGTGCCAACTCCTACTAATTAGCTGGGGTTGTAACTTTTCCTTAGTCACCAAAAAAGAATATAGTGCTTCAGACAGTGGAGTAGCAAGTCACAATTACTCCTAGTTAAATGCATACAGCATTACAGAGTAATTATCCTTCCCTCTCACACCTCTTTTCACAAATAGATATCTTGAGAGAGGATGTCAACAACATGCCTTGGGAAGGCAAGTGTAGAAACAGTGTTTACACCTCAGAGCATCACTTGGTCTCTAGACTTGCATCAGCTGTTCTATTTCAGATCACAAGTTATTGGGTTGGTTTTCTTCCTACTTTTTTTTAACTGCCCTATCACCATGCTGAAGGTGAAGACAGCAAAAGTAGCTTTAAACTGGCCCTGAATGGAAGTCGGTCCTTGCTAACCCACATTAATGGCCAATTAGAAGATCATTTTATAATATTTAATTTATCACATAGCACAGTGCTTCCAGGCAGGGAGGCTTGAAGTAAAATAACATTGCAGTGTCAGCCTCAGTATTCTTATGGTCCTTCTACTCCCTTTCAGAAATCAAATTACATTTTAGAGGAGTATTTCATGGCAAGGAGTGAATGACAGCCATATATTAGGCTTAAAGTTGAGAACAGGCTGACCAGACACACAAGATTGTTCTGTATTAAGCACACAAAAGCATTCAAACCTTAGTTTTCAGGACCTTCAGCAGTAACATCAGCAGCACACAGCATTATGTAACCCATCCCTTAGCCAACCCCTGCTTGCATACATTTCTAACCTTCAGACATTTGAAGCCTGAGACACCAAATGAGTAAAGTGTAAGGCAACCATAACACCTTTGTGGTATGCAGTTTAGTCCCAGTTGCTGCAACACTTGTACAACAGTACATCAGAACACAACAGGTGATCACACAAACATAAAACCATTTTTTATCTTTTTACCCTAATGAATAAGGTACCAGACTGTAGTTCACCATCTGTTTTTCCACAGAGAAGGAAAGAGAGCTAAAGAAAATAAAAAGGTACACATACAAGGCAAGGGAAAAGCATTTTTTGTATTATAGGGCAGTCTGCAGGATATACTATACATTAAAGGTCAACTATGCCATAATGGTAAAGAAAGTTACTTTTTTCTAAGTCAGTTGGTAACAAGTAGGTTTGGTAGGATTCAAATTAGTCTGACAACAGCTGGCCATTCATGAACTCCAGGTTTGATCATGACAGTTTTACTTCATTACAAAATCAAGTCCCAAGGGGCAACGCTACATCACCAAGAATGCAGCACCATATCCTACTCACAGAGACATGTCGGAGAACTACCTAGCTGAAGGCCCTGCACTGATTTTACAGTTTCCCTTGCTACTGAGACTAAATACCTACCCACCTCTCCACAGACAGAAGATTGATATGACCATAGCCCATTACAGGGGCAAAAAGAGAAAGTAGGCACCTTGAGTGAGAAGATACCGTACAAAGATACTGGTACAAAGACCGGTATTGAGACATCAAAACAAATGCTCCTCTGTCCCCTTTTCCACACTTAAAACCTCTACCTCTTCAAGGCTCTTGTAGAAAAAACACTGAAGATGCTCCTTTGATTTTAACCTTTCAGTAGCTACTAAGCTGATTATTTCTGAATAGCTGAAAGGCTCTGTAGTGCATGTATAAACAAATACTGCTTAGTTAGAAGACAAGGCAGTCAAAGAATACAACAAGCATATACTGGCACTTACATTTAAAGAGCAGTAACACACAGTAAGTCAGAAGACTCAGAGAGCAGTGTTCTCTGTTTTAAACAGGTATGCTAGTTCATAGTCACTCCCCTAAACAGAGCACTCTGTAGAATCAGACTATGAGATTAAAAAATTTCAAAGGTCACAAAAAGCATATTATAACTAAACTAAATTAAAGTCTTATTTGGTACTGAAGGACTTATTTAAACTGTGTGGCAACACAGCAACAAAACGCTGGATGCTGATTCGAGCTATGATTCCTTCCATGCAGGTAAAACCCATAGCAGCCTTGAAATGCCTTTAATTTGCACCAGCAAATACCCTGAAGATTCTGCACCAGGCAGGGACATGAAAAGCCTGCCCAGAGTCAGGAATATTAAAAAGCAATATTCTGAAGCTCCTTCTTTCATTAGGCAATTTTTAAAACTCTGAATGAAGCCAATCCTCAAGGTCCTACTCACTGTGTAAGATCCTTCTGAAGCAATTACTTAAAAGCAACCTCTGTTTTCCTTAATGCTAAAGAGAGACAAACAGCAATGGCATGTTTTCACTTTCTTATCTGTCAAATCTTATCTGTCTTGCATCACCAGTGTCTTAAACAGAAAGCACCTTTAAGCTATTTGACAAATACTTAAGACAAACATTCACATAAAGCAAGCTTTATGGCATGGAATGTGCAATTCTACTCAACATAAAATAGGCAGCAATAGATCCAGAAGATGTTTCTGCATACAGTGTCAAGAGCACTATTTAGAGCTTGTAATTCTCACACAGTCTCAATAGAGTACTCAAAAGTTTCAAATTACTGATACTGTCATTTACACTACCTTCCATCCTCTTGTTTAATGTTGTCAAATTGCGTTAAGCTGGCACTATAAACTAGCAGCACATAAGAAAACAAATCAATCAAAATTCCTAAAACATTTAGAAAGGAAAAACAGTATTTTCCATGTCACCTAAAATCAAACGAAGGTAGTTCATTTTCTGAGGGGCTTCCTGCTTTCTAACAGTCAGAACATCATTGGTAACACTGCTCAGGAGTCTCATTCTGAAGGTCTCCCTGTGGTGCAACTTAAGTTCTCTCAACAGCATGTCCAGTGTATGCAGACACTATGAGACATGACATTCCTCTCAAAGTCTTTTGAGTCTTACTCACACTACTCACTATAGTCAAGAAACATTAAGTATTTTTCTCCTAACAATTCTAACGTTCCAGATATCTAGAATTTTTTTTTAAATCACTATATCCTGGAACATGTTTAGCAGTGAACACTGTACTGTACATTAAATATTGTCTTTTGATACTTGAAATATTTGGCTCAAATTATTTCATTTAAAACAGCACAAGGGAGGGCTGGTGGTGTTGTCAGTCCATTTTACTGTGTCCCAAGTTTAATAGGATTTTCAAAAATGCTTTGAACTAAGAATTTTAGCTCTTCATAACCCAAATAAAAATTACATTGAAGTGGAAGTACATTGAACCTTCAACTCAATACAACATGTAATAAATATTTAAAAATAGCTTGAGAGCAACCCTTAGGGTTTATTAAATTAAAAATATGCTAATCTGGAAATCAGCACTTGCACCAGTCACCTTCATAAATTAGAACCTTATATAGATGAGTGTGTAAGCTATCTTAGTTTACTTGCAATGCACCAAGCACATGCAGAGGAAATTAACAATAGCTGTACTAAATAAGTTTTTTGGTTTACATATACCTATAAATAACAGTATCAAAATGGATTCATGAAAATGCTTCAAGTCATTCCTTTACTATTCTATATCTGGTGGAAAAATTCTTGAATTATGTCTGTGTCAATAACCACCATAATTTTTAGCTATACTTCTTTACCTACCTTCAGATGTTTTCCAGCGTTTCCACAGATCCTCAATGGTGATATGTTTGTCTTCTCTGTGCAGGTGACTATGTTTATTAGAGGCATCCTTGTACTGCATATCTTCCCTTAGAAACTGAAGAAAAAGGAAAAACATCATCTTAAATACCAAAATAACAATTTCTGAAGAGAAACCACAAGGATATCAGATAGATAAGAGTTCTTTGCTAGCTCTTCCCCATGCAAGCAACACAGAATTCATCTAAGTTCTCTCAAAAGACTCAGAAAGCACGTTAAATACTCTTACAAGATTTGTTTTTCACCATGATTATATCCTAGAAAAACTGAAGGTTCAATTGCTTGTATACTAGATTTAACAACATTATCAGTATGCCTTAGATTTACAGTGATTACAAGAATTCACCACACAAGTCATACTGCATACTTTTGTACTCCAAAGACATTTAACCAACTTCATCTACCTGAAAATAAGACCATGTAAGATTTGAAAGTGCAACAGTCCTTTATGGATGAGGAATACTTGAATCCTGCTAACCAGTTAAATGAAACTGCCTGAGGATGAGAGTAAGCTTCTGACTAAGTATTAATGAAATTTTTTGATTAGGCAACAAAACTTTGACTTTATCTCATCAAATTAAACAACAAAAGTCATCTGAGGGGCAATTGTCTTCTCACTAATCATTCCTTAGTGGTTACACTCCAAGCACAGAAGCATTATACAAAGCTGCTTCATTCTCAGTAATTAACAGGAAGTCTTTTAGTAAACATGATAAAAGAAATTCATGCAATCATGTCAAACATAATGGGTGGTGAGGCACTGGAACAGGTTGCCCAGGGGAGTTGTGAATGCCCCATCCCTGGAAGTATTTGAGGCCAGGTTGGATGGGACTTTGAACAATCCGATCTAGTGGAAGGTGTCCCTGCCTACAACACGGGGATTGAGACTAAATGATCTTTAAGGTCCCTTCCAACCCAAACCGTTCTATGATTTTATGACAGCAGTGTTGTACTAGTACTTCACAAGTCACTACAAACAGATTCTCCAAATACATGCAAAAAAGATCCACATGGAACTGTAAAACCCATTCTATTTTTATTTCATACAGACCTAGAAAAGATGGAATGGTGGTTGGCAAACAACCTCCCAATAATAGTGGAAACCTTCCATAGGTATCAGTCCCTAAAATCACAGTATAAGCAATCTCTGTGGGTGAAGACCTTAGTATTTGTATCAGAAAACTAGAATTTGATACAAACAGTACCAGAAAACTAAGTAATCTTCCACAGCAGAGAGCTTGCTTTCTTCTGTTCCTGAAGGATGAAGCTGCTCAAACAAAACCAGCTATAGACAGTCATAACAGCTAAATAAAAACCAGCTTTTTATGTGGCTGGTCATACGTTATCACCACTTCAAGCAGAGGTAAGGAAAAAGGCCAAGCTAGTGATGCATTGCAAAAGAGCCCAATTCTTTAACTTTAGTCCAAGTAATAATTTATGTGCAGAGCTTCCTGCATAGGCCCCATTTCTAACAAATCATTCAAGAAACTGCAGGAGAGACTGAAAAGTAGCCGATGCTAAGCCATAATATTAACTCTTTATAACAAGAAACAGAGTATGACAGCACAACTATGCAAGCAAAAGCTAACACCAATTTTCCCTAAAATATTTTTACTAGGATGTAAGAAAATCTAAAACTATGTGAAAGGATTTAAGTTTCTCCTCTAACTTGGGATACAATACTAGTTGCTTTCTCTAAGCCAACCATAGAGCCATAGTATCCAAATATAGATTGGATGCAAATCCTCTCTCATTTACCTATTACTTCAAAACTTTTTTTGATTGTCAGACATATAGCTTTCTAAAGCCTTTTGATTCCTAAAATAGCTCCATTTAGACATACAAACTGCACAAGCATTTTTAACTCCTCTTCCCCATGTGAATGAGAATGGCATAAATTCAAATATAGAAAAAAATATATGCACACACATGCACATATACATGAGAAATATAGGAGAAATTTATGAAATATATGAGCACTGAAAAGAGCAGCCTTTTGGGGCAAGGGCTATTACAGAACTTCTGAAACATTATGGATCAACATCAGTAAAAATGTTTAATAAACACAGAGCTGTATGCTGTAAATGTATGCAAATGTAAAAATATCGGCTGCAAATTCCATAGTCCAAGCAGGAACCCTGAATCCTTTCCACATGGACAATACTACAGTGAAACTGGAAAATTCTACAACTATCATTCAATGTGCAACCAAAGACAGATTATCTTATTCATTCCCATACCGTGTTTATTAAAGGGTAAACTGAAAAGCAGGAACTAAACAATTCAAAACAAGCATAATATTCTTATCCACTTGTGTCTCGAAGCCTTTCCAGATTAAAATAGTCTCACAGCTGGAACAGCAGGAAAGAATTGATGTTTGCCTAACTCACCTTTTCCCTCCAGACTGCAAATACCTACTACCAACTGGCATCCTCAGCATATCTTGGAAAAAATATACTAAAAATTCAGCAAAAATATATTATATTTCCGTCCCTGTAAAAACTGTCTCTCTTCATATGGGGGCTAAGGTAAATGGTAACACTCCTCAGCTTTCTAGTGACTGATGATAAGACTGCCCTTGGTGACTCTAAATGTCAGGTATGGACATTTATTTTAAAAATAAATTGTCGTTGTAGGGTGATGAAGCTTCTGAAGAGGAACAGGATGTATACATGTACATATGTTGTATGTACAGGCTTAAGCCTATTTTGCATCTTCTCAGCTAAAACTCAGATCAGTTTTGTTTATACAAACTTGCTCCTATCTTTACTGCTAGTTGTCAGCAAAGGCTGTAAAACAGTGAAGGATGAGAACACTTGTGCAGTCAGAGATGCTGTCAAGGAAAAATCTGATTTGCTGTTAACAATACCACATACGTGGTCAGAAGTAAAGCAGAGATGGAAGACGGCCAATGATAAACAGAAAAGCTTCAAGGTGCTACATCTCACCCCAACCCAAGCACTACAAGGAACTCAAAGAGAGCGCTGCGATGTAAGAACGGGACGCAGAGCGGCTGCCGCGGCAGCAGCAGCGGCGGGGGCGCAGACTCGGAGCCGCTCCTGCCGCTCGGCCCCGCGCCCGCAGAGGGCGCAGCTGCCCCCGCGCCGCCGGGTCCTGCACGGATCCAAGTCCGCAGCACGGGATCTCCCGGGAGGAGGGGGTGATAGTGGACCTCGTTTACACCGAGAGACGGGCTAGAATATTTGGCTAACGTCCTTTTTTAAACAGGGACTGTCAGCACTCAGACTTGTGAGCAGCTTGTAGTCAGTAATCAGTACAGTTACTGCTCAGGCGGAGAGGTTCTACACCCGTGACAACTTCTGCTAAGTGAAAATCCTGTCTTTTGTTCTATCCTGTCCACACTGCTCCCAGATCCTGTGAAAATAATCACGATGGCTTCCTCAGCGAGGTTCTCTAGCAACACATGGTCCCAGCACTAAAGTTAAGAGTACACATAGCTAGGAAGAGGCCATCATGTTCCAAGAATGAATGCATTTACTAAAGAAGAGGTATATAACAACATCAAATATCTTTCTTTAGTTTAAAGCATCTTCATTTCAAAACTGGCCTAATATGGAAGTGCTTCTTCACAAAAAAGAACCGTGTCCTAAATTGAAGGAAGACAAAAACAGAAAAACTCTAGTAAAAAGAGGATTTTTCTGTTCCTTGTCATGGTAGCTAATCTCTCTTCTGTTGCCCTGGTCATTAAGTATACAAAGGAAAGGTTAAAAAAATAACTCTAAATAGGGCGGTTAAAAGAATAAGCTCTAACAAAAACACATCTAGGGATTATCTTAGCCAACATAATTACTCAGGAAGGAGAAGTCCTTTTAAGACTACAAAGTTGAAACCGAGAAAGCAACAGATAAGTTACCTAAAAACTCCACGTGAAACAAAAAAAAAATCACTTGCCAATATAGTTACTTCAAAAACAAGTAGACAGTAAAAAAACCACCACACCTAGACTTGAAATGGAGTCTTGATCCCAAAACTCTTAACAACTGTACCTCTACAAAGATTAACACCCCAAAGTCCAAGGTTTGGCAGTGTAATAGATAGAGAGGAAACTTTTTCCTGCCTGGAGGGGACAGGACTTGTGGAGCCCTGGAAAAGTTCCAGGGTCAGGTACACACCACCTTCCTTGCTCTTCAGAAAGCCTTTAGTACTGTAACTTTCACCAAAATCCAGTCAACTCATAAACAAAGACCAACCTGAAGCAAGAACCACCGAAAAAAAAAAAATCTGACCATTGTAAAAGAGGTAAAAAGACCCCCCAAAATCCAATACAAGTTTGACTGGTATTGGAGACACTGCTTGCAAACTAAACTTAAAATATGGAAGCTGCAAGAGACACTTGCTCCTTGAAGAGCAAATGAGAAACTGCATATTTTTGCAAATGCCAGCGGAAAAGTAAAATTAACCACACTCACTAACTGCAGCAGGAAGCATTCATATGCTGTTTATATTTTGTTCTGGGTGAGGGCTCAAGTTTATGATTTTCAGTTTCATCAACTTAAAATAGACCCTCTAACTGACAAGTTTACTTTAAGAGCAATTAATAACATTTCCTGGCTAAGTATTACTCTCTTCCTCAAGCAGTGTTATTTCCGTCAAGTTTATTCCTTCAAAGGGAGACCTGCAAACATTACAACTTCATTTTTACTATAAACCTTCAGATACACCCAAGTCATTGCTAGATAGCCTTCCCATCTATTGCTACCAGACTTGTTGCAGCTATGTCACATGTACTGAATAAATTATAATGGCAAATGTGCTTTTAAAAGGCAACATTATATTATATTATAATTCAGGTATGACAGCTTTTGCAACTGCCTACCCTACAGAAATGGCTTCTAAAGATGTTACACAGTAAAATAAGAAAATGTATTTAAGCATAATAAAAACATTACTAGAAAAACATGGGACATAATAAGGAAAGTGTTACCAAGTATATCTTAAGTAATCTACACATTCTACTGAAAAAAGATTATTGCAGTTCAAAACAAAACTGCAGCTCTTCTACTGCGAAGTAAACTTTGCAATCCTTCAAAACCAAAGAATTTCCAAGGGGGCATTCCATTGTAGCAGGACTACATGCCTGCAATGCTACATAAGCAGGTGCAGACAGCTACATATTATTAGCTTAAGTACCTCCAAGGAGGCAAGGCATGAAGTAGGTCTGATCCAAATCACGTTGGAACAGGTTTCCATGCAACTGTACCCATGATAACACACACTGCTTCCCTATAGGACTTTGCACAACTTAACTGTCAACTAACATGCTCATAATGTTTTCAGACAAGTCCTGGCTCCTTATCCTGCTCTGAAAAAACAAACTGTGTGGACACATTCAGAATTGCTCACAAAACTTCAGGAGTTAAAAGACACTCTGCCCAGGGACAAATACATTAGCAGTTGAATTAAAAAAATTAATGCACAAAAGGCCTCTATTAAGAGAGCCACAATAAATTAAGGAAATCAAAGTAACCAAAAAGCTTTTGGGGAAAAGGTTTGTGACACTGGTTAGGATGTTCAAAATACTTGTTTGAATGATCAGTGTTCGTAACAATGTTCTTGCACAGTGAGATGTAAAACATGCTCAAGAGCCACCCCAGTATCATGAAAAAAACAGTTGTAATGTTTTCAGTTCCTGAACCACTGCCATGGTTCAGAAACATCGGCATGTATTTCTCCACATGCAGAATTTTGCCTAACCAGCTGACACTGAAATACAAAGTAGTTTACAGAAATATGAACACCAGTTTAAGGACCTTTTTTATACATAAATGACAAGAACAAAACCAGAATACTAACGGAATTTTAAAGGACATTTAACATCTTGATTAGAATAGATTTGCAGAGAACAAAATGATCTAAGAGCTTGGTCTATAGCAGAACCTCTCCCAGCTGAAATTATAACACCCGAGGAAGGCTCCTGAAGTTTAACTAGGGCCGAAGATGCACTAAAGAAATGGAAATCAAGCTTCTGAGCTATATCATCTGTTACTTTTTAACATCTGTTCCATACACAGCAGTACTTCCCCCTCTTCAAAATCTTCTGCTGAATCTTTACTCCCCCCAAGACAAAAAGAAAGACAAATTTTGCACAAAAATTTGCTTTTGTTCAGTAAGACAGAAGGGCCATTCTATTACTGTCATTCCAAGTTTAATGTTAAATTCTCAAAGTTTTTCACCTCACACTTTATGCTCCTAATATCTAAAATATACATAGTTAAAATAGGAGCACCACACTGTCTCAGCATCTAGTTCTTCAAGATTTCCTGTCACAGAATTTCTTGCAATTTTGTCCTAAGTGTTTAGTGCTCACTACTGTCCAGAGCAGATTATTCAAATAAATAGGTCTCTGGTCCAAAGTAGTAATTCATGTCTCATTCACTTTTTGTATCTCTTAAGGAACTACATGAAGAACAAAGATATCTACAGACTTCTTTCACCAATTCATCGTCATACAAATTGAATAGGCAGATTTGTTTCAGTAGTAATTCAGAAAATAATTTCACATTGTGAAGTTAGATGTTAAATGTTATTTCTCCAAGTTGTCCTAAACTATTATTGCTGGTGCAAAATAATTTAATTTAGTAAGCTTATAAAATAGATTGTGATGTAGTGGTACCATTTTAACTACTAAAAGAACAGATGCATAAACAACCAAAAATATGACTAGCAAATTAATTACATAATAAAAGTAAGTATTAGGAGCATGGACTGATTCTCCTCTATTATAAAACTTTGCATCACAAATTAGCACTAAAGGCAGGATACACTGAAGTATATGCTTCCAAACTCACCCCAGTTCTATAAATTGTTAATTTTTAACTGAGTTGTTTACACTTGACCTCTGTATTTTATCCATTTCTATTTCCTTCTGGATTCTTCCTTTGACCTTTTTCCTTCTCTCAAAAAACACAGCATACTCTCTCTCAAGACATCATGTTTGTTGAACCTCTCAGATTATTTGCATCATGGATGCAAATATGAACGCAAATCCTCAAACAATATCTTCAGAGCCCATCCATTCAGAAAGGGTCACTTCAAATGGAAGACCTTGGGTTATCAAACATTCTGCCCCTGTTAAAGTTACTAAAGCCAAAGTGTTATGTTACTATTACTGTTCCATATCAGATCATTCTAGCTAATTTTCCTGCTTTAATCACTGTATAGAAGACAATCATCTTCCCTAGTTTAGGCCACTAAAGCTAGATTCTATTTGATTCTTGTCTCTAGATAACATTTTTAAGTCAGGCATTTCTGCATATCATCTCTGCAGTTTGAACTTGGACCATCCTGTTAAAAGCCATTCATTGCTTTCAATTCTGCAGTCTTTTCCTCTCCGTACCGTACTTAGTCTTTTGTTTGTTTGTTTCATGTGGGGTTTGTTTGGTTTGTTGTTTGATTTTTTTTTTGTTAAGTAATATTGCAAATTCTCTCATTAAAAAAACTTAAACAAAATATGAATACATTAAGTGGCCTATCCAAATATGCCATGCAAAGCTGTAAATTTGTGTCATTAGCTTGGTGTGGCATTAGACACACAGTAAGATACTTATATTTCAAAAACTTCAATTTATTATAGTACTAAAGAGAGATTCCTTGAGGAAATTATTTCATGTAGGAAGACCTACATATGGAGGTTCTTTGGAAACAGGAAGAACCTATGCAAATAGTGAACATATGATAGGTCTGACTCCTCATCATTAAAACAAGTCACGTTCACATGGTGCAACAGATGCTTCCTGAGGCAGATAACCTCCCACAACACAACTAAAACCTCAGTTCATAATATTACATTCTCCTTTTCAGTTACCCATTTACAGCCTATCTCTCGAAACATGTTTAAACAATTGCAATCTTGTATATATTAATAATAAAGTAAAAATAGCAGGACCTAGATCTGATAGAAAAATTCATATTAGACTGCCCTAACAATAAGCATAGGTTTGGGTTTTTTTCATATCCTTCCTTTTCCTTTTTCTCTGCTGTACCATACCAAAAAATAAAGAAGAAAAAAAAAATCTAACTAGTCTATGCTCAGACTAGAGCCCTTCTAACTTCCTTACAAGGCTTCAACAAATCCCTCATGTGTTTCCATAACTATTAAATCCCGTGCTAAAAATTTAGATCAGGTTTCCCCACATTAATGTCGTCAAGGTCAAATACAAGCTTCTTTCCAGCCCATATAAAGTAGGTCCAACGGGCTTCCAGTATCAGACCATTTTTGAGAAAATAAGAAATTTCTTATAACAAGTTCAAATTTTCTTATATCCTAAAAAAATCTCCTTCTCTACAGAATGATTTTATGTGAGCCTTCATTTTAAAGAGGAAAAACAAACTACAACATAAAACAGAGCACAAAATCCTTAGGAAAAATAAACTGTGTGCAGATGAAATATCTGATATCATTGTTGGGAGTTAACTGAATTAGCAAATGAAAATAGTTAAAATAAATAGTTCACCTTTAGCTCTTTTTACCTTCCCCTCTCAAAATAACTTATTTACAAGAACTTCCTTCCTTGGTGTAAATATACACTTGTAACAGTGTTGTAGTTGCTGGTAAAACAGCAGAAAGTTATTCTACTTTGTGACATTCTTCCTGCCAAATAAAAAGCTGATGTGTATCTCATTAACACCCTCAATATGCTGCTCTTCCAGGAGTCTTGCAAGTAAAAACCATGCAGCATAAAACAGAAAATCCATTCCCTGCTGTTAAGTAAAATCCCTGTATTTCATGTAAGCTTTACTTCTAATAAAGATTTTTTAATTATCAGTCCTCATTTTTAATCAAGGCAAGCAGCACTACCCACTGTGACAGAAACAAAAAAAATCTGGTTCTGAAATAGGGTATATTAGAAAATATTTAGCATATATTCAGACCTACTGTAATCAGGCAACTATGTAACTATGTTGCTGAAATGGAGATCTTTTAAGACTATTGCAAAGATCCAGTAAAAGCACTACTAAGTAAAAGAAGAACATACAAATTACTAGCTGAACTTGCAATTAAACTGCATTTCTCATTATTTTCAGATTTGCATTTAATGTCTCAGAAGAAAACACCCTATGCAAATACATATTCACCACTGATTTGCACGGAAAACACATGTAGATCTAATTTGCAGGGAGGGGATTATTAAATATTTCTTCAATAGTTTAAAATGAACGAGCAGAAACAAGGGCTACATTTCAGTCATCTTATTTTATGTACAATGAGTAGTTTGAAGATACAGTTTCACTCATCTGTCACTACCCCAGCTGAAACAGCATCTCTCATCAACTGTTCTAATTTCAGCCACTTAAATGGATCTTAAGAGTAGCTTCTGCTGCTTCCTCTGGAACAGGAAGAAACTTAAGGTCAGATATAAAGAGGGTCCACTGAAGACCAGGACAGATCTTCTGAATACTAATAAAAAGTTTCCAATGTATAAATATTTCTATATTTTCTTGTAACTTTCTCAACTTCCATGTATAACAAATGCAGTACAAGTCAAGAGAATCAATCAAAGTGCTGGGAACATACAATGGGGGGCCAATGCCAGACGTAAGCACAGACTGAGAGAACTCACTGAAGCAGCCCTGCAGAGAAGGACTTAGAGGTTCTTATGGATGAAAACCTGGACATGAGCCAACAGTTTGCACTCACAGCCAGAAAGCCAATTGTATCCTGGGCTGCATCACAAGAGAAGTGGCCAGCAGGTCAAGGGAGTTGATTTTTCCCTTCCATTATGTTCTTATGAGACCCCACCTGGAGTACTGCATCTGGTTCTGGGGTCCTCAGCACACCTGCTGGAGGAGGAAGCCACCAAGATGCTTAGAGGGCCGGAGCACCTTTCCTATGAAGACAGAGAGCTGCGATTGTTCAGCCTGGAGAAGGCTCCAGGGAGATCTTATTGTGACCTTCAGTACTTAAAGGAAGGGTATAAAAAAGAGGTAGAACAACCTTTTACACAGGCAAGTAGTGATAGGACAAGGAAGAAAGGCTTTAAACTAAAACAGGAGAGGTTTTGATTACATGTTATGAATAAATTCTTTACTCAGAGGACACTGAGGAACCAGAACAGGTTGCTCAGAGAAGTTTTGGATGTCCCATCCCTGGAAGAACTCAAGGTCAGGTTGGATGTGGCCTGTTGATGCTGTTTGCACACGGGCACACAGAAAAGTAAGTAGCATCATATTAAACTTGACAAATGATAATTCATAACCTAACTCATTCAGGGAGAGCAATCTTCTCCTAGATGTCATATAAAAGGATGACAAAGCGGGGCAAGATTCTTCTCTCATTCATCTACAGTGAGAATGGGTATCAGAGCCACATGATAATACCTTCATTTTTAGGGGGCATCTTCACTCCCCTTCCTTTCTCAAACCTGTGTCTAGCAACTGCCAGAATGCAAAGCAAAGACAACGAAACTGCATAGATATTTCCATTCCTACTAGTAATTTTGAGAATCCTGATGGTAAAGTTGAGTAAGTGCAAACATGTCCTTTGCCAGGACCACCAGGAGCCTGACTACCAAACTCATTTGAACACAGATACAATAAACTTCAGGCAGGTGTGTATAACCTTCCTTAGTTCATAGGTCTTAATCTACATTAACCTACAGCAGGAGGTGATTACTACTTGCCAGTAAAATGTAAGCAAACCAGAAACCTTTCTAAACTGCTGTCTGTAAAAGGTATGGCTTTGCACCATGAAGTACTTGCAATAGATCAAAGGCAAATAGGAAAGCCAGTGATGCCTTAAGCAAGAAAACTTTGAGTAAAGAAACTGTAATACTAGGTGATAGATCACATCAACCTCACCGCAAGCTAAGTCAGCACCATTTGCCTACTTGTTACATCAATCACAAAAATAACAGCTTTTATACATAGTCCTACAAAACTTACCTTTAGGCTAGAACAATGGACAGTAATATCCCATTTCAGACAATTACAGAAATTAGAGTTTCCTTCCATATTTGGCTGAGGGAAGGGCTGAATTAAGAAAAACAGCAACAACTACTCAAGCGCTAGAAGATAAAAAGCAGCTATACAAAACAGTGGGGGGAAAAAAAGACCTCATGCATGCACAAGTGAAGTTTTTTTTACTCCTACCTCATCACTTTCATCTACTTCAATACCACCATCTTTGTCATCATCCATTTGTTTATGGATCATGCGGAGAGCTTCTAGGCTGAATCGGTCCTCCTCAGTGAAGCATGGTGGGCTGAGTGAACTGCAGGGATCTAAAGTGGGGAAAAAAACAAAAACAAACCAGAAACTTTAGTTAGTGTCACTCCAGAATATAATGCTCCCAAAAAAAAGAAAGGGGTTACATTTCTGTATTGTGTACCTGTACTTCATTGCCATAATCACCAGGTAATAGATGTCAAATTTAACTGTAAAATAATAATTATTACCAAAAAAAGTGAAGTGGGTGTGTGTAAATCAACTCTTTTTTTTTTATCCAGGAAGGAATCCCCAAAAATAAGCTGGAATAGTTTTGACACTTTGTTTTTTCCACCCCAGTAACTTACTATTCCCACTTTTTCTTCTATCATCCACCCTCAGTAATATGTCACTACAATAGCAAATAGAGTCACTGCACTTCCCAACCTCCTTTCTGAACATCTGGGCAACACAGAGAGCAGTGGAGGAGAAGGAAAAGAACTGTCATGTCATACAATCATAGCTTCATAAACAGATAACAAAGGGATGGTAATCGCATTGCAAATAAAAATCTAACTCAGTAGTACTACTGAACACAAAATATTCAAGGAGGACTGCGAGAAAGTTTCAGCTGATATATTTATATGACTGTGTAGTACATGATATATCACTCCCGTACCCTCTGATTACAAACGGCAGTTGCCGTGGAGCAGGTTTCCAAGTCAAAAATAGTATGTTTTCATTTGCATTCATTACTGAAGGCTTATGATTTGTGCACATCTTATGGCTCAGCTTGCACCATATCAGCCTGTTAAATCTCTGTTCTTTCCCTTCTACAAGGCATATGCCAAATGCTCTAAAATTCTACAACGTATAATGATCAACCATCATTGGTCTTTCACAGTCCTAGGCATTAACTAATAGCTAACTATTTCATTAATTCTGATGTATCCAACACCATCAAAAAACAGAATGTGGAGAAGGATACAGAAACCTTTTTTTGAAAGTTCAGCTTTAATAAGATAGTGAATTCCCACTGTAATAGCCCTTATAAAAATGCAGTGACTAGTCTCCCATAAACTGGTACACTACACTTTAATCAATGCAAATACAAATTGAGGCAACATATGAGCAATTTTTGCTTCTAGTCTATCAGAGGATTAAGCTTTCATATTGCTACAGAATTTATTAAAAGGTTCATTTATATAAGTAATAATGTAAAGGAAGCACATACAGAAATAGAATCAAGAGTTTGCATAGAAAAATAAATTTATTGTTTTATAATTTCATATTAGTTGGATTAACATGATTCTGCTTTTCTATTATAAATTTTAAAACAATCAAAAATCAAAAATAATTGAATGCAAAAGGCTACAAAGTAAACAAAGATAACAACTACAACAGAGTTGGAATCTCAAATGCATATTTAACATAACTGATTCCCAAGACTAGATGCAAGTCAGTGCTTTCTTACTTAATTTCTGTATAATAAAACTTGACCATAAACAGAAATCTGTCCTCTACGTCCCTGAACCAAAAAGAAAAACAAAACCAAACGAAACAAACAAGAAAAGCAAACAAAAACCCCAACATTAAGAAAACCTCATTGACACTGTTCCCGAAAAAAGATGCTGCTTTTAGAAATACTTCATATAATTCAGAAAGACAAATTTCTAAATCTCTTCTTTACTAAATTACTAAGAATTAAATGAATTACTAAATATTAAACCAGGCCAATCACAAACTATAATTTTCAACTTTGGAATGCAACTAATAATTTATTAAGAGAAACCAAGTAACTTTTTTTTTTACATTTAAAAAAGTCTATTTTATTTTGCCATCTTTGTTTTATTATGAAAGGTTTAATTTCACAACACTCAGCCTTTGGATTTTTGCCCTGCAATTAAAACATTAATATGACAGGGGGCATTAAAGGACTCAGCCCTGCAATACAGGGCTATGCAGAAATGCCGTAGAAAGGTTTCCCTTGAAACAGTAATAAATCACCTCTGCTAGTAATTAAATTCCAGTGGCCATGAACAAGGGATATGAATCTACTTGAATACAACCACATATAAGGAGAACCATCTTTGTGTTACATGTTTAGATCTAGACTGTATTTTAAGTTAGAAGAAAGCATAAACATCAAAAACTGATAAACAGGTCCCCCAAACACACCCAACTTGCTTAATTTGTACTTAGCTCTATTCCTACATAGAAGAAAATGTCAGATAGTGTTCACAATTTGCAAGCACCCACTCAAATGTTCTTCCATTTTGTTCAGCTGAAAGCCCAGCTTTTCAAATCAAAAAGGTTTTCTCAAAGTACATTTTCACACAGTTCATGTTGATCAGTTCCTTAATCAGAGTACTTATCCTAAATATGCCTTTTTAGGATATTTAAGCATGAAGGCACTTTAAGGAGCTACGGTTCTTCTTGAGAGAAGTAAACAGGCTGCTAGTGCTTCAAATGTCCCACGCACTGGCTCCAAGAACACTTGATCTCTCTCTTAAGAAACGATAGAGTGCCAATTGCTCTTTTTGGGACTGAGAAATAGAGTAGGACCACATGTTGACTTTAATAAAAATTAACCCACTCTAAACAGAATCCAGATTTACTTTGAAGCTACTTACTATTATGAAGCTGGTAAAATTAAACACTGCCAGACTGACAACACGGGTCATCATCCCATTCTTCACAGAACAGTCTCAAAACAAAAACAAATTAGAAGGCCAATCCAATCTAAAGAACAAGTGAAAAGCATTTCACAAGCACACCTATGGAGCCCTACCAAATCCCCAAAACAGCTGACAGAAATTTAATCATCTGCAGCTCTGCAGAATATTCTATCATGCGATATTTTGCTTCAATTGCACGGTAAAAACAATTCAGATTACTGCTAGGTGAAGTATGGTTGGTTAATTGGATATCTGGGAAGTTTCCAAGACAAAAGCCAAGAGGAAAAGTCTTAAGATACAGCAAATACCATAGATACAGCACTGAGGCCCCACAATGAGTCCAAGTCATAAGACTAGTTGATAATTTATTTTTCACTTTGAATCCACTCTATTGAAGGTGTTCTGGGATTTCAAACCTTCTACTGTACTTTAAGGACAAACCTAATTTCATGTCTGGACCAATTTCTCTGTCCTAATCTGGTGTGTTGTCATAAATATACTTAGTCCAAAATGACCATCACAAGAAAAAGCAGAGATTATAAATTCAACCATGGAATGAACTGATAGTTTGGAATTTGTGCCTTCCTTTAACAAAAAGCACAGAAGAATCAGCAAAGCAAACAAAAGAGAAGGTGGACAAGAAGCATAAATGCACAACATATGTCACTCCAGGCACCAGTTATTATACTGCCCAGTTTTTCATGCTGGTCAGAAGTGAGGAAGTTTCAGAACCACTGTTCATAATAAAGAAGCAATTTATTACTAAAAACTAAATGCCAAACTCATGGCTCAACAATCTTGGCAGAGGATTTTGAAACAAACCCCTCTCCTGCCTTGAGGCAGTAACTGCCTCTCAGCTATAAGGCAAGGGGACAAAGTCTTCACCAGTCCACAGGAGTCTCTCATGACAGACATTCTGAAAATGAACAAAGAACAGTTATCCAACCCAAGACACAGCAAACTTTGTATTTACAGGCAAGGGGAAAATAACACTTCACACCCTTATCCTCAACCCTCCTTTCCCTACCCCTTTCTCTCTTTTTCAATGAGGTTAAAATAAGGTGAGATTCTGGGAAAAACTTCAGTTTAAAATTCCCCTCAACTTTAGATTCACAGCCTTTTATTCCATTTCCTGAATATAACAGAAGTTCAACTTAGAAAGTGACACTGTCAACAGAAGACCTTAAGGAAAATTAATTTCACTGATATCTTCAAGAGCTCATATCAGCACAGCCCTTGAAATTTATTTAGGAATACACCATTAGAAAAAGTTCCAAAGCAATAGAGTACATGCATCTTAGAGTCTTTCATCTATCCTGCATTTACTTTTTCCTATTCTGCTGCAAGTGTAACAGACTTCAGAACGAAAAGGACTGACAGACCAACAAACAGCAGTTCTTTCTCAGACACTTCCTTTGCACGTGGACCCAGAACCACAAAAGCTATGGCTGTGCCAAAGCCTGTGACAGTGACCCCAACCAGGTGTTTGCAGTTCCAATCCGGCCCCAAAGTGCCTGAGCCTTTAAGTGCTTTCAATGCCTAAAAGTGCCTTTTTAAGAAAGAATGGATACACAAAACCTTCATGATTTTTCAGGGCTACCTGGAATCAGGTATACACCTCCACATTTAAGATTTAAATGCCTTTAAATTTTTCCATTAGTTCACTCAGAGCAACTTAGCAGGTGGAAGTTATTTGAAGAGACTGACTACTACACATGCCTTTTGTTCTGTGAGGACGTTCAGCATTCACGGAGAAGGAAGAGCACTTTCTTTACGCTAACATATGGCTCTCCTATGGAAACTCACAGTGCTTCCATGACTGCCTTTTACTGGTGAATTAAGCACTGTTGTGCTAGGTTTATGATTCCTCATTCCTAAAAAGCCATCTGGAATAAAGGGAAGCCTCATAGAAAAGGCAAGCACTATACAGCGTCAGTTTCCTAAGCACAAACTCTCAGCTTAAAATAACCATATTCCAGCATGCCATGATGACAGAAGTGGATTTCTTTGCATTTTCCAGAGACAAAGCAGGTATCTGCAACACCCCCAACCCCCTACCAAATGCATCTTCACCTAACCAGGATTTCTGTTTCCTTATATTTCTGTTGTGCTTTAGTTTTACATGTACTTCAATACATTACAGTTTCCTCACCAATTCAAAATATGATTCCTTTCAATGCACGAAACCTGTATGAGAACATCAGTTTTTGAAGACTTGAGCACAAATCTGAGTGTCAGATACAAGAGGGATTAATGACATTACTGAAAAAAAACCCAAGTGTTTTCAATAATTTTGATGTTCAAACACTAAAGGCAATAAACATGTTTTTATCTTAAACCCTTACATAACTGTCAATAAAAATCTTCAAATGCTTGAGACACAGCCTCACAGCGAGCTTCATTTAATCTTTCAATTAGAAGCTCCCAAAGCAAATCACTCCTCCTCTTAATAATTAAACTCCTCCATATGGTAAGTAGGCTGAGCAGGATCTAACAGTTAACTTGACAAAGTAATTTGTGGCATTATTTTTCACTCCAATTATTTCAATAAAAGTTCATCACTGCAACACATCTTTCCACTAAAAACATTTTAAAAACAGACAAAATTTTGACAAAAAGCACGGAGTACCTTGTCTTCTAATCACAATACTGATGTTACTTAACTGAGCTTCCAGAAGAGGAAAATGTAATAACACTAATGGCAGCAGGGCAAGGGGAAGGAGTGCAACAGGAAAGGAGATTCAGAACAATGTTGTCTCCAAAAAATTTGAAAGTGTTAAGTTTCACCTTACGTTTTTCTGCTGCTCTGTATTAGAAATTCAACTAACTTCTAAAACTGTTTATAAACTCGTTCAATAACAGCAGATTAGACTCCTAAATTAAACTCCTGACTGCAAAGTCTGGTATATGGAGCACGTATTTCTGAATACAGATGTAATGCTTAGTGAGTGGTAATACTGCAGTTTAACAAAAACAACTACATATATATACACACACCACCAAAAAATCCCACCTATTTACAGTCAGGCTCCATGAAAGCTGACATGATTCTTTTAAAATTCACTAAACATTCTTTATTTTAAAAAAATGACATCTCAACCAATCTTAAAATAAATCATTACAACTTCACTATGTATACAAGTGATCTTCGCACGAGGGAGCCAAACCTGGTTTTGTTGCTACTGAAAAGTGTCCATTTTTTCTGCTACTTCAGTATCTTTTAATATATACAAATCAATTATATTCTTTCCCCCGCATGGAAACTTGATGAGGCAAGCAATGCTTTGATTTTTTCTTAAATCACCACTAGCTCATCTCTGCTTTCTCCACACCCACAAAAAATCTGTCTAATTCTGAACTTCAACTTCATTTTCTATACACAGGGAAGGGGGAGGGAGGGGAAATCAGTAAGATCAGTTTATTTAAAGCAGAAATTCAGTCAAATAATGTCATTAGCAAAATCAAGTGTTAAGACAGGTTTAGATTAAAGCTTTTCTAATCTTTCCTAGATAGAAAGCCTCAAAACAAATTGCAGAACAACAACACCTAACTTTCTGATCACCTGTTAAAGACATTCAAAACATCTTACACTATCTTAGATAACTATTTAAGAACTTTGTAGCCAGAAAAAACCATTTACTCAAAGGAAAAGATGCAAAAGGAATTCTCCAGAAAATTATACTTGATGGCAAATCTAATTTTCCTTTAATTTAGCTGCATTAAAAGCACTCCAAATCAGCAATGCTTGTTTTAAAAGGAAATTGCAAAAAGAGTTTTGAATATGTTAATCATGCCAAGGATTATTCTGACAAGATAAAAATATCAATATAAACACTTCATTTAGACTGATAAGGAATTAATTATAAAATTACAACACTGTTCTGACTAAATAAAAATCGAGAAGATGGATTCATGGCTTTTCCATGTCTTTCCCACACCCTCCCTGAGCAATGACACAGTTTGAAGGGAAGAGGAAGTTGGACAATTATTGTATACAATGGTCAAAGTAGACTGATCTAGAAAAGGAACTCCTGCCAACCATAACAAAGCAGGATGAGAGGAAACTGGGAGATGCATCTTATGTAAGCCCTCTAAAATGCTGTTTTTTCCTCCTTCCAACCTTACCTGTATTTCTATGATACTTCCTATACAAAGCTGCAGACACATACGAATATTCAGTTCAAAAAAAAAAAAGTTCCAGATGTCTCATTCTTATTCTCAGCAATAGTAAAGTCTGTTTCACTTTACTTATATTTATTAGTACAAGACCGAGAAAGGAAGTATTTAACGTAGTTTAAATCTAAGTTTTCATGATTTGGTAGTGAAGACTACCTAATGCATCATTAAAAATGTAGGATGTACTCTTTGCACATTATAGCAATTATCAACAGCCAAAATTATAATAGCTCCAAGAAAAAAAAAATTCAGGGGTTTGAATATGACCTAAATTTCTAACTTCACCTGGAATAAACACACATCCTTAACTCGGACAAAATTAAAAAGGACAGTCAAGTATTTCTGCCTTATATTCCATACGTGTTCAGAAGTTACAGCTATTTGAGAAATACAACTGCGAATTTTGAGTTCATTTGTCAATAGCACATTCATTAAGCTGATGAAATAAGTTACAGATGTGTATTCATATAAATTCTGTGACAATGCACAACATGCATCTAAGCACATATAAAAACACACATCTAAGTTTTTATATATTTTAGGTCTGACTTGTTCTTTACTGGTGTTCTAACATATTCCTCCCGTTTCTAACAGCAGGAAGCTGGAAAAGATGCAGTATATCCCTGATGGTATACTCTAATCTGCCCAAGAACTTGTCAGCTTTTAAGAAAGAACAGCAGCATAGCATTTAAGCCACTTTCTTAATTTGGCCAGGAAATCAGAAGACTGATACACAGGTGATCTCCAAATGACCGATAATATGTCCATGTGATTTCCAAAGCAAACTTGCTAGTAATAATTTTCTAGCTAAAACCTCATTTTCTTGCTTAGAATTTCATCCTTGTTAACATCTTAATCTGAAAGACAGATCTTCAGCCTCCTGGTGAAAGCCTATAGTCAATATTCAATGGACTAATTTCTATTCAGATATGGCTCAAGAGCTGAAAAGAGCACGAGGCACTAAATTCCTTTCTGAAAGGCAGTGATCTGCAGAACAAAGCAATGATGATAGTATGACTGATGATTTAAAAATTTACAATTTTTTTTATTCATACTGAAAAGGTAGTTCACAACTTCTAAGGCTGAAAAAGAGGAAGGGGAGAAGCACTGGAAAAGGATTTTATCATGTTTTAAATTTTAGTAAAAAGTGTAGTAAAAGGCATAAAAAGTTTTACAGATGTGTTTTTAAGATTTAAATACCATTTTACACTTTCAGACAAATAAACTGAAATTTGCTAAAATTAGAAGAGTGTAATAAAGTCAAATTATTTTCATATAAAATGTTATATATATATATTTAACTTTAAGTTTAAAGTTTTAATCATGTCAGTGTTTCCTTTGATATATTTGTTTTCACATGTGATTCATAATCATATCCTATATCCATGAATCAGGCATGTAAGCATGACATTGCTGGCATTACTGAATTACTTCACTCTTCTACACCATCTGATCTAGTGCGCATACTATTAACTGTTCCAACCAAGGAATCAAATTTAATCCTCTGTGAGCACCATCTGTAGCATCATCAGTTCCCTCAAAGTTCCTGTAACAACATGTTGTCAGGATGTATTTATACTTTAAGAGATCATATCAGAATTATACAACTGAAACCTGCATTAAAAAGATGTAACATAGTACTAACAATAAAGGAAGATTGAAATAAAGTATCAGGGCCCTTTTTTTTAAAGACACAATCTGTTAGGATTCTAGCATTTGAGTATTAAATTACCAGCCTATGCTTATACTTTCAGAAATACAGAAGCACTGAGTGCATAGATTCATTTTATTTAATCAATAACAGCATAATGAAACACTTCCTTTTAGCACCATTCAATATATCAGTAATTGTAAGTATGTATAAATATCAGTTTCTTTAAATAGTCCTATTAGCTTACGTGAAAATTTAGTGGTACAGATTGCTGGCTAGTTAAGGACTATCCTACTTCCAGAAGCTTACGTGAACTTCTCTGCTGTTAGCACTCCATCTCCAGATTGCATAACTGGCAGTTTTGCTCCTACTAATATGCTGCTAAATATTTTTCTCATGATGAATTTCACCAAGTGATAAACCAGGCTGACAAATCTACTTATGGTGTTTCAGTTCACCTTGGTTTATTTGATGCAAATTAGATTTAAAGAGCCTTTTAAAAAAAAAAATCTTTTAAAGAAGCAAAAAAAATTTAAGAATTAGATATTCACACATCTCTGGAGATAACACATTATCATTACGCTCGGGCTCAAACTTAGCACAGATAGTAAGATTTACAATTATCAGAATGTTAGAATAAGCCATAGTTGTACGTATCTCAGATACATCATGGTTGATACCATTCCAACAAATGTATTTCTGGGCCCATAAAAACAGTAGGAAATGCTGTAGTTTTCCAACACGTGTTTTGAAGCTGTTAAAGCGGTGAATAAAACAGAAGGCAATTCTTACACAATGAGCACACACCGAGCACATACTCTGTGCATAAAGTCATGGACTGGAATCACTCAGAGCAGAAAAAGAGAAACTCAATTCAATTAAACAAGAACTCCAAAATCTAGAATAAGTCCTATCATGTTAGAGATTTAGCTCAGACTGTTTTTAAAAAAGTTCATACAAGTTCACACATGGCTCTGCCCATTAACACTAGTTAGATACAATTGGATACAAGTTTAAAGTAGTAGTATTCCAACTCTAGACAAACATCAAGTCATTGTATACAGAAGGAAACAGTAAGGTCCCCAAAAACTCTGCATTTGCTCTAACAACACACATCACCAAATACCACTTGTACAGCTTCAAACACCGTCAGCTGCTCCCCAACAGCACAACCATATTCAGGATGCAAGAAAAGCTAAGGCAATAATTTCACATATACTCTAAGGCAGAATAAACCAAAAACTAATGCTAAAAGGATTCCTAATTGTCCGTGCCCCCACCATTCATTCCTGTCCCTGTACTGTCTCCTTTCTTGTACCAATACAAGCACATTTGTGCAGTCATGCTGCAGGAAGGATCAGGAAACTGATTCTGTCTGAATTTGTTCTCTGTGCGCCTGCACAAACACTTGTGACAGCAACGGTGCAGGGGAGGAGGAGGAAATCCATGCAGAAGAAGAGGGAAATGCACTTTACAGCCAGTGCTGCTGCCAAACCCTGGTCCTGATGTGCCCCATGTTACAACTGAATCTAACCAGCGACATGCTAGGTGACCAATAAACTGAAAAAAATTGAATTAATGTAGTGTAACAACATCTACATTACTTGAGTGAAAAACACCACCTCATTTTTTAGATCCTGGTTTTTGCTACTAGGAGGCATAGGACAATGCTGTGTCCAAGACAACTTGTTGCAACTATCAAGTGTTTTTCCAAGTTTTTTTCAAGGATCTTGTGGCCTTATAAAATCTAAAACATATTTGTGTAATGTTATAGGAGATGTAGTAATAGCAAACGCAAATAAAACTTCACAACATTTGACATAACAGCTTCTACCACCACTGCCAGCAAAATCAGAGTTTGTCCTTTTTCCAAGGCTCTCCCCCAGAGCCTGGGAAAGTCACAAGCTCCAGGCATAGCAGGCTTTGGCGGCAGTCAGTCCCACATCATAAACAGTAGGTCTTGAGAGACACCACATTTCTACAAACATATACCAGCAAGCTCAAGGTGGCTGCTAAGTGCATGTCTGCCCCAAATACTGCTGTAATTTACAGTGTGCCTCCATTCAAGATCCATTTTCCAAAACCTTGGCGCCTTGGCCACGCATTAAGAATTAAATACACAGGACTGTAAAAAAAGCAGCATAGTAGAATCCATCCCAAAGCTGACAAACTATGACACTTGGCTACACAAAGCCAAATGAGTTTATGTTTGGGGATTTTTTTTGCTTTCTTCAGAGGCTTTTTTAAATTTTTATTACTGGCAGCAGGAGATGACAGCTTGCTCAAGATAAGAAACAGCCAGAAGTATACTTAGGGAAAGGTCAAAGGGAAGAACAAGAAAGTATAAAGACCTTTATAATTTAACACTGTGATAAGTGAGGTTACAACCAACTGCAAAAGAATATTGGTATTGGTATAAGATATCTTTAAAGGTAGCCAATAACAGTAAGTGATATATCATCTACTCTTAAGTCTTATGTCTTATGTTCCTGACATACACTGGGAAAAGTCAAGATGAAATGAAGGGTAGTATGCTTTTTCCAGATGATGACTACTTTTATTTCCTAGAGTCATTACAAGTACTTTATGACATATATACATATAATTTATTTAAACATAAAATTTCAGTCTGTATTTTAGACTCTTACATAAGAGTTTAAACAGTACTACTGATTTGTATCTATCACATTCGAAAATAATAAAGCATGAAAATCAACATCCTAATTTTTTTTTTTTAACTCTGCTGGACACATACTGTGAACAGAGCTGAGCTGTGTGATTCATGCACAGCATTAGCAATGCTTCTGTTGCTATTTGCTCTCCGTAACAGACAGCAGTAGGAAAACAGGCACAGAGTCAAACTGCAACAAACAAGTGTTTCCACTACATTACCTCGTCTTAATATATCAAATATCAACACATATAGGCAGTCCATCATTTTCCATATCAAAAGCCAAGTGACTTCCCAAAGTAAAAAAAGCCATTTGCCTGTCATTAAACATAAATGAAAACAAACCAAAACCATGTAAGATTAATTCTACTTCAATACGTTCAATTATATTCCATTTTCAGAAACCCCAGGAAGTTAATTTCACACAACACTTTCTGCTTCCCACTGAAAACACATTACAAATAGACCATACAGAAAATACACTTTTCCTAAACCAGGACTGTTTTCAAATGTGTTGGGGTTTCTGTCTGGTTTTGTTAGGTGTCCTGTTGCTGGTTTATAGCTTTCATAGACAGTAAAGTGCATTGAAATTCTTCATTCAGATCTCAGAGAGGCACATTTTGTAATACTATTCTGCTTTGTAATTTCACTTTGGTTTACTCAAATACAAGGAACATATATACTCCAGGCTTTATCTCCAAGGCCTACTCTCATGCCCTAAATGCAATACCTGACAAAGTTGACATCCAAAAATCAAGTATTCCATGTCAGTCATATCTATCAACCTGCACAAATGTTTTAATATTTTCTATACTAACACAGTGATTTGTTATAAAACTTTGCTTTAAATCTTTTCTTGTCTGTAACAATTTTAAAGCAATTTTTATAGCAAGTCATCACTGGGGGCAGGGGGACAGTGTTTTTCTATTCTGTAGTTCTGAGGAATACCAAGCACAACAGACGTTGATACCACAAAATGGGTAGCATACTTATGCCTTACCCTCCAAAACAAAATACTACATTCTCTATTTGTTCTTTTAAAACACAAAGGAAATAGTTTCCCCCTTTCATTAAATTTCATTACTTTACTAACATTTAAATTAACACCTAAAAGGTATGACTTGTAAAAGTTTCCAGTTACCATGAAAAGAGAGAAACATAAAAAAAAACCCTCTTCTGACATTTAAAACATTTGCTGAAGTTCTCTTCATGTAAATGCTGACCCAGCATAGTTACATCCCAAAGTACGAAGTAAATACCTAATGATAACAAACAGAAGGAAGAACAAGGCAAGGCTGAAGAAGCCCTTGGAAAATCCTGATTAAATCCCAAATAGTGGGATTTAAAACCTGTGCACAGGGTTTATTTCCTTTCAACATGTATATGTATTCCTCATGTCAATAGGAAGTATTCATGCATACAAATGAACTTCTAAGTAATGCCTTCATAAAATCTGTATGTATCAGCTATAACCAATACATTGTACATGAGGAAGTGAGACAAGTTTCAGCTGAACTTAAGGCATGCTAGGAGAACAGAGTGTCAAGAATTGTTATGCCCACAGAAGCCCAGAGCTTGAAAATAGGACAGCAACCATTCAGAAGAAAGGATTTATCTCAACAAGAACAGGCACATTCGTTCCAAGAATGAGGTTTTGTTTTAAAGCTACACTATGTTGTATAAAATTGCTTTGCATCTTGTAGTTCCGTAAGAAGTACTTGTCACATTAAGAGACATTTTGTACACACAATCTTATAAAGGCAAAAGGTAAGAAATCTACTTTATATGGCCATGTCTAGCCATAAACAAATGACAACCCACACTTTTAAGGGAGATCTATTGCAAAAGTCTACACATTTGTGCCATGGCTAGAGCAAAGAAACATCCTGACATGGTTAGTTTTCTAAAGCTCTGGTAAGATTCCATGTTGTTTTGGTAAGAAGCCTCACCTTTCCTTTCAGTGATTTAAAAATTGAGACATCTGAGATTCTCTAGGGACTAATACATTAAAAAAGTTTTAATGGCTGTATGCCATTTACAAAGTCTAAAGGTAAATATTTTGAGAACGATTAGCAATTTTCATATGCAGAAGAAGGGAAGAAAAGACAGGGTTGTTTCAAAATGCTTTTGCTGGTTTTATAAGCTGCAAAAGTAATTAATGAAAAAGTGTTACGTAAGTTACTGCACTACAACTGCAATCTTGATCAAAAATAAGATTCAAGATGCTGTTAGCGAAGTTGCAGTTAAGAGCAGTGGGAAGGGAAAGAGAAGGTGTGGAAATGGTCGAAAAAGAGATAAGACAGTAAATCATCAGTTTTACTGATCAACTTAGAGCAGTGTAAAAAAACCACATCACAAAAAACATTTAATATATTTACAAAAAATAATTATTTGCAATTTTACATAACAGATTTTAGCCATATTTTAACTGGAAAGCTGTAGAAACTATTGCATTTATTATTGCACTAATAAAGAGAAACAATCAAAATCAGATATACTGAAGTGAAATTAAGGTAATAGGCAGAATTAATGCAACCAACACCCTGAAAAGGTATTCAAATCTACTCCAATAGATCAGTTCTTAAGCTGAAACAAGTTCTACCTTAACATAAAAAATACTGAGCTCAGTAGTGTGTAACTACCCACAGCAGCATCTTAGAGAAGGTGAAAACTCTGAAACACATTCAGGGCTTAAACAGAATACCAACAAGAATTCATTCCAACCTTTTCTGAACAGCATCAGCTGCTCCATGTAACTGCACACTGAACTTGGGCATTACTTAAGGGTCGGCTTTAATGCAATCAATTAAAACCTTTTCTCTAACACTTGCCAGCAATAGCTTACCTAGTAAGCAGAGTAAAGCTATTAACATTTTTAAGTAACAATATTTAATCAGTCTCAAGTAGCGAACTAACATGGAGAAATCAGTGCAGCAAACATTGCTTAAGTTTACTAAACGTAATGGTGTGAACAATTGCAAGTTTCACTGGGCTTTTAAATCTAAAGGTCTGGAGAATATGGAAGTCAGTAGGTAATATAAATTATTCACAGCAAAATTTAATCTCTGCACTAAAGGGTTTCTTTGTTGGTTTTGGGCTTGTTTTTTTTTTCCCTAGAAGTGTAATTATTTCAACAGAAGTTTTAACAAACAAACTTAAACACTTGGGTTCTTTAAATTCCCTTGTTTCATACAAGATCACATGGTTATTGATTTACTGATCCCTTAAAAGGGATTATCTGTTGTAGTAAAACCTGATTATTAGAATTCCTTTGGCTTGGCAATTAAAATAAATATTATACCACTACTTAAATCCATAGACAGGACTGCAAGAGTACCAGATTGTGGCAAAAAGTAAATATATACTATCACAAGTATAGACTCCAAAACCTTACAGAAACTGTCAAACAAGTTAAAAAAAAAAAAAAAAAAAAAAAAAAAAAAAAAAAAAAAAACCCTAACTTTAATAACAGGAAAGTTGAGAGCCAAGTACAACTTTTCAAATTACAACAAAATTCTGCCAATACCTGCAGAGATAATAAAAAAATCTACTTAACTAAAAATACAATCCTATGTTGCTACCAAAGCACTGCTTTGAAAAAAATCATTCCTTTTGCCATCACTTACATGTACTTTTCCAGAACAGGCCAAACAAATACAGGAAATTCCATAAATGCAGACCAGTGAGGTGACAAATGAAATAACCAGCTCCAGAACATGGATTTTTACATCCTTTTATTTTAAAAGCAAGTATTCCATTTATTCTAAAAACAAGTAACAAGTAATTCCTGCCCACACTCCATCACATGCAACATCATATATTCACTTTAAAGAAAAACTCCTTAAATGAATCCAAGAACACGTTTTTCTTATCTGAAAGGGCTTTCTACCTGCAGGCCTATTTGAAATGGCTCCAAAAAAGAGACAGCACGAGGGTGAGGGCTGTCATAAAAGGAGATAAGCTTTTATATGCTCAAACACCCACTTGCACTTTTCAAATTAGATCAGCATTTGTCAGAATAATATAATTCTATGTATGCACAAAAACCCCAGCATACCCATCAGGACAAGTAAGAGTGTAGACAATTGCTAAATAAAAGATATCAAAGTAACAGAACACAAGCAACAGCATAAAATTAAGACAAGCAGGATTTTAGCTGCAATTTTTCAAAGGGACATTTGGTACAAATGGGGTCTGAAGACTTAGGCTTCCTCAAAATGTTTTATTTTTATTCCTGTAGGTATTGCTACGTAATAAACTACATCAGTACATGCCAAATTCATATAACAATAACCAAGCACAGGCCCACTGACCTACATATGAACAACACCTGCAGTCGCACAGTAAAACACAGAAAGGAGAATGGTTTTCCACCTTATTGAAATTAGGCCAAATGGCAACTTAAAAAGAACAAACCTAGGCAACAGTTTCATTTGACATTTTTCCTCCAAAAAATGCCAGTTAGAATCAGTTCAGTTATCCCCGTGATCTTGACCCACACCTAAAAATGCCACCCCAGCTCTGGGGTTTAATCTGTTTCTGCAGTGTAGCGAGTTACGCACCCACACGAAGATGTGGCTGATAGAAGCCACACCTCAGAGAGGCTTCAAGCAGAAACAAGGAAATCAGGCCAAACATACAGCTATGTCTGCTGCATTGTGTCTTCCTGTCACCTCTGAGACTGCAAAAACTCAAAAACCCCTCTCTTCTCATTAGCATCTTCCCTGCTCTGGCCAAAGCCCCACTGCCAAGACACTCCCAGGTCCCTGGCACAAGCAGGAGACAGGAGAACAAACTGCAGCACAAGCCCAATGCAAGCTGAAGCTGCAGCCTCTGGTGCGTCAGTAACTAATCAGGAAGATAACAGAAAGATGATTTCATAAGTCAGTCTTGAGATTTTCTGTATGGGTGCAAGTATTTAACTCAGCTTGCACACGCCTCAGGCAGGACTTACGAAGTGAACATAATCACTTTTAGCACGTCGCTGAGCAGTCTACAGCTAGAACCACCAGCCTGTGGTTTTGCACAGTGCTCAATTTACAGCCAGGAAAATACTTTCTCTTCTGTTAGGGGACAAGAGAGACAAGAGATGTGCTGAAACTAAAGAAAACAATATTCCCATAATTACATACTCAGTTGGAGATACTGTAACTCACTAGAATCCAAGCAACACTACCAAAGAAGGTTTGTGCAAAAGTGTGCATAATATGTAAATAAAATGTTGTTTCTTAATACGAGTTAGTAAAGAAAAAAAATCATACCATTCCTTATTTGGCATGTAAAATGTTTTAAAATATCAGAAATCAAGAAAATTTTATCTTGTTTCAGCTTGAATCCACAGGAATTCTTGGACACACAGAGCCACAGATTCCTGATACAACGTCCTCCACTTGTCTGCTATTGAACACGTTCGCTAAATATGGGAAATTACCTCTCCCTTTAATGCCTCTTTTTACTCAGCCTACCAGAGTGCCTTGAGTTTTTCTCTTCCCTCATCAATACAATAAATACTGCATAAATATATTCAAGGAGAAAAACAGCTACATTCAACTCTGCCTGAAAAGCTTTCACTTTGTTTCTTCAAGGTGAGATAGTATTTTACCTGAAGACAAACTCAACAGCCAGTAAATTTTCATAAGCTGTTGTACTCCACAGAAGAGAGAGTACAACATATAAAACAAAACAAAAGACAATTTTCAGAGACAGGATATAAATGCAGAAGAGAAATATTGAACACAATATATGGAACATATCGTTTGTACTCAGAGGCTTAGAACCACGCAGTTTATACCTGAAACAAACACTGAGACCTTTCTCCCTGTAAGTTCTGGAAAGCTACAAGTTCAGTTGCAGAAATGACACATAATGATCTTCTTCCTTCCTACTGAGTTTTGCTGTTGACAAAGGAAAGCATATTAACACCAAATGCCATCTATGACAATTTGCAGAGAAATCCAAGCCTGAGCTGAGAGACGTGGAGGGGAAGGGACAGAACAGCTGACCACTGCTGATCTCCACACTAAGTCACCCAAGGTAATTAAACATATTGGAATGTTTTAGAGAACTTCTTACCAGAAAGACTGCTAATTGGTGTTAACTACATTAAGTTATTTGCTTAATAAGCAGCTATTAAAAGTTGCTAAACAGAGAAAAGCAGAGGTAATTACACCTTCCTTGCTTGAGTACTGTGTGCTGTTCTGCTCATCTCTAAACAGAATGAGCAGAATTCCAAAGGAAGAAAGAGATCTTCATATGCAGAAAAACTACGATAGAAAACAAAGTAAAGGAAAGTAAACCAAATAGTGAGGTTTTTTTCCAATTGATAGTATTTTCAAAAGCTACTAGTTAAAAAAAAAAAAAAAAGAGAGAGACGAACTGCCTTTACATAGTATAATACACTGTTATGACAATAAGTTCTATTGATCATCATGTCCAAGACATCAAACTTTTTTCCAAGTGAGAGCTACATGCTGGAACATAAAGCCATGTTTATTTTAGATAAGATAAAAATCAAGCAGTCTGGAACAAGTCTTCACACTTCAGGACACAAGGCAACTAATAGTTGTTTTTTGTTAGGAAGAGTTATACTAAATTGCTGTGCTGCAACTATGAGATAGACTTCCTGCAATATCTTTTCTCAAGCTCCAGGGAGAGGTAATTTCAAGATATTAGATAAGCTATTTATTTTTCTGAATTTGTAAGGTAATTATTAGGTTCTTAAACAAAGTTTTAACCAGTTACTTCTGGATCAGCAAGGGCGGAGAAGCACACAATAATATGCCTTAAAAGTCTATTTGTGAATAGCATCAATTATTGTCTGCAAGAGCAGTCTTTGGAAAAAAATACAACTTCCTAAGAAGTCTCCATGGATTTCTACATTACACCATCATGGATAATATACATGACTTTTAGCTTAAAGAAGTAGACAACAATGTTTTAGTTAAAGTTGATCCCACAGGAATTGAATCCGCTCTCCTATCAGGAAGTGAAATTTTAGCAATATGGTTCTGAATAACAGACAGTGATAGATGCTCTGCACAAATGCAAGTAGGTTTGGTCTTCTATGAATGCAGCAAAAATACTGCCCAAGACCACTTTGTTCTGAATACAATATTTTGATAGTCTGTGAAGATCTACAATCACATCCAAAATTTGACTCCATTAATACTTTTTAAAAAACAAGGTAACAGAAGAATGTGATACATGCATCCTCCTTGTCTGTTATCCAAGTCTTTGAAAGTAAACAAATAGTCAAAAGTAAAGCTAAATTATGTAGAGAAAAGTGAAAAAAGCGTTTAGAGTTTTTTGCAGTGTATTTTCAGTACTAGTAATTTTTGGACAATCCATTCTTGTGCATACACTAACACGAATTCTGCTAAACGAAGTTTTTTTTAAGAAAGTAAACCTACCCTAAAAACAAAGGTGCTTTGTCAGTGAATTAGCTAAGAGCTTTCAGTCACATAACAAAAGTATGCAAGACTATGCCATGAGTGGAATAAAGAATACACAATGTAACCTGCCAGGCGCCCTCAGAGTGGAAAGTTTCAGAATCACCACATTTCTCATATAAAAATAAACCACAAAATTAAAGATGTTTCTTAATTTAGCATTTCTGTTTTGCTTTATAATTGTTTCTTATACAGTTATAAACTTCATACAGCTAGAAAAATATTATTTAACTATACCAGCAAACACCAAAAGAATGAGAGACAAGGAATAATCCCGAGCAACCTTTCACAGCCTCCTGACTTGCTTACTGCTGTGAACTGCACATGCAACCCTTTAAACCCTACACAAAACAGATTTGTCACCACTGCTATCCTAAAGACCTGTATGTCTCTAGGATAGCATGCTGTTAATGCCAAGAGGGTTTTTTTTTCTAAACAAATGCAGCCTTTTTACAATAGACTGTGCATCATGGACAACCTTTGCTACCCACCCTTTACAGAGCTTTTTCTGACCCATCCCTTATTCCACTACCAACTTTTACTTACTTTCTCTATCCATGCTCAGTCAGTATCCACCTTCTGTTGAACATTCATAAGGCCAGACTGGCAACCTCTCCTTAGTTAATCTCTTCTACAGCTGCTTGGGACATCACATATTGGACCAAGCACGTGCATGGACAGAATGGAAGAGTTAACTTTGACATATTTTTTTCTGAAAGTTGACTATGCTACTTTTAATTACAGAATATTTAATATTCATGGAATATTCAGTTATTTACAAGCATTACTATCCAAGTATCTATGTAGGTAGACCTTATCTAAGAAAGGTCCCAGTTCAGAGGAGATATTAACACTGCCACACAACATATAAAGGTCCTTTTGCATATATTGTGTTAGACTGAACACAAAAATAATTTCCAACATTAAATGTTGGGTCAATCATCAACTCTGACTGCAATAATACAGGCATTCATAATTGGGTAGAAATCACAAAAAGTTAAAATAAATTCAGACAGTAATGAAGCCTTAACTAATCTAAATTGCTTTGCATCATATTTATTAAGAACAAGCTCTGGATTTCTCAAGTACTTGCCCTCACATCATTTACCCCCTATCTGAACTGAACTACCTCAAAAACAACATGAAGCAAAAGCTGCATAGAAATTTACTCCGTGAATGTTTTTTGAACACCTCACTTAGCAAGTTCCATTCAACTGAAGAAGTAAATAACAAGAGGCCAAAAGTGAAGGTCATGTTGGACAGGCATCCAAAGACAGAGTTTTGCCCAAGGAAAAAAAAAAAAAAGACATTAGGTTAAAAAGTTACGTGACAGAATAAGTCATGCTATACTAGAAAAAACAGTACTTCTAAATATATTATTTAGTTATTAAAATATTTGCATACAGAGAGTTACCCTGTAGATTTCTAGAAGTCTTAATTACATGAAAAACATTCAGCTGTACTCAAAATTACAGTACAGAACTTAAGCATAAGTGTTCATTTATTACATCTTGCACTAATCAGAGATAACAGATAAGACTTCTCTGCAGGTTCCAAACATTCAGGAGAGTCCTATAAGATATTCCCAACAACTTCTAAAAGACCCTCAAACGCAGAACACCGGTAGCCTCCTAACAAACTGCAGATTATATGTCACCAAACATTCTTGAAGATTACAGGTTTTCTCTGTCTCTCTGATCTCTTTTAAAGACAAGTCTATGCCATCAGAAAAAAAAGACATTGCCCACAGCTCTCATCCTTCCAACTGCAAAACACCTTTGAACAATAATGAAACACTAAGAGCAACTCCAGGGCTATGGTAGCTTCAAAAGCAGGGTAGGCAGCCCAGCATTCTGCTTGTGACTAAACCAATCACACTTGCACAGTACTGAACAATTGTGGGCGAGGATATCACTACTTCTGATTTAGCACAACATTCTGCTACGAAGTACAAAGCGTTTCTTGAAGTTCCCTGATGCAATTAATGCAGAGGTGGAATTGTTCTTTCCTTTTTCCATAGCTGTGCTTCAGTCTTATCTACACATCAAAAATATTTCTGTTAAGGGTTTTCAGAACCACATTAGCTGATGGCTACTCTTTACTTCTGATATTCCTTATGAACACAGGCAGAAAGATCTAAAACCAGCTGTGCATCCTACATCCACCAAAAAAATAAATTCAGCAAAACAGGCAAATTCTCTCTGGAACCTACACAGCATTTTCAGTTATGTACTACTGCACCCAGCATCTTACAAGACCCACACAACTCCTGCAGCAGAAGTTTAGCAATAGAGAAATGCTGTATTTAGTTTTTCAATATTCCTTTTCCATTCTTAACTTCGAGTAAAAAATAAGGGGTAAATAGAATGAATTGAGAAGGCCTGTTAAGGAGGGTTGGGGTACACAATCAGAACATAAAAAACATGCACAGGATTTGGGGGGGGGGGGGGAAGGAGGCAAGGCAAATGCAACAGATAAACCTTTTTTTAAAAATTTTACCAAATATATTATGAAACATTAAATCCGAAAAAATTTCCTTACGCTGCAACTAAAACGTTCAGATGAAGTCAGTAAAACAATTCAAAAGGTGAAGTGAATGCAAACATAGATAATCTTCTCTAGTAAATAAGTCATCTACTAAGAAGTCTCAAACCTTCTGAAAGGGATAAATTATTTCTAACAAGGCTATCAAAGATGGGGAGAAGGAGTTAACACCACCTCCCTTTCCCTGAGTAAGGTATTAATTATAGCTTCCTAGGTAGTATTACTGATTGGCTGAAACCTTATCCTGCAGCATTTTAAAGCTAAATCACATAGAAAACAAAGCTTAAGTGCACTTAAGAAGCACTGCAAACATAAATACCAAATTAATATCCAACCTGAGCAGTAATTATTCATTCTGTAGCATTCAAAAAAACTTAAAAGACATGAAAGAAATATGACAAAAATACCTGGCTAAACAGGGTTTAAGTTTACCTACAAACCTAAACAGATTAGGGGTTCCTTATAACAGAATAAGGCACTGCTTCTAAAACAGTTCTCATATAAAGCCAGGAGAGCAATATTTTTCACTGTAACTGAACTAAGTGTCCTCTTCACATTCAACAGAAATCTAACAGTGAGCAGACTTACTGACTAGGTCCCTATGTCCAAACAGGGCTTTGTACCTCATGACAAAAAAAGTTTACTCTGCTAGAGAAGGAGCCCAGATGGTGACACCTCAAGAGAAGTGAAATGAATCCCATCCTTAAAGTTCTGATCAAGTAACACCATGGGTATGGGCTTCAACACCTCTGGGCCTTACAAACTCAACATCAAACACCAAATCAAAGTAATATGAACTGGTGAAACAGAAAGTGTGCATAATAATGGCTACCCAAGTATGTTTTCCTGACCACATCTTGAAGTTTGCATGGTCTGAAACACCAGCTCCCAAATGATGCTGCTTTCTCAAAATCTAGTATAACAACAAAAGCCTTGGCTTGAGCAACAGCCATTCAGAAAAGCCAAGGAGAAGGAAGCAGGCTCGCTGCTGGATGTATCCAGTGTGGGCAGTAACAGGTGCAGCCGGGCTGGCTGCTTTCCTCCACACTGGGCCCTGTACCTCACCAGTAACCACCACAAATGCTTCACCCAGCACTGAGGCCAACAGCAAAACTTTCAGCCTACCCTGCCAAATGCACACTATTATTTCCCTCTTTCCTCTGAAAGGAACAAGTGGACAAGAGCTGGAGGAGGCATGAAAGCCATCCTTTGGATGATGACACTTTAACAAAAATAAAATTTCTCATAGAAATATTTAACCAATATTCAGATATCTGGGTATACCCATTGTCTTTAAAATCTTCCAGGTTAAGAAGTAAATAAATGAAGTTGCTTTCATTACAATTAAACTTCATATCCATTTTAATTGCTAAACAAAAAATTACAATCAGTAAAATCAAGGGATTTCTCCTACTGAACAAACCAACTAACTCAGACTTGTACTTTGAAGTATTCTCTACATAACAACAGTTCAAGATAGCCCAAAGAGAAAGAAAGTTTCAAAATATTTATAAGCGAGAAATCCAAAACCATCAGGTGAGGCTATTTCATAAAACACGTGAACGTGTCAGAGCCAATGGCTCAGGGTTTCTGCAAATATTACAGGCTGCTTACAGCTCTTGGACAATACGCACAAGGCACATACAGCACTTACCTTGCCCTAGCACTTACAACTGCAATACTTTGAGAACTTCGTGACTGGTGTTGGCAGCTCTACTTGACACCAGTACGAACATCCTAATTCACCCTTTACGGCATCTCTAACTTACACTTATTTCACATACCAACACTAAGAAAATACTCAGGAACTATGCTCTCCACTAGGTGACCAACAACCCTGGGGTTAAGTAAAATACTTCAAGAAATGCTTTATATGCTTTAGCTCCACACAATACTGAATGCTCTGTAGTCAAGTTCTGATGTCAAATTCACTACCTAGCCAACCAAAAGGAGCTCTTTGAAACATTCAAGCAGTTGCAGAAATGGCAGCCTCTGTGTTGACCACAGGACATAAGCTGTTGTTTTCATCTGTGTGCAGAAAGCACCAAAGAATTTTATATATAAGTCAGTGTTCTTCAAAGTTGTGAATGCAAAACTTGCCAAGGAAAATATAATTATAGCTCTGTCTTGATCGTGACAGAGCTATATGCTATATGCTCCTTCCCAGCCACTAACCAGTTTCTTACTACACTCCCAGTAAACATACAAGAATAAAGCTTGTCCTTTACGATCATTAAAAATACAGCACGGACCTGAAAAAGCACACTCAATTTGCACTCCTTCTAACACCATACTTTTCTTAATTTTCATGTGCAACACGTCCTTGTTACCAGCAGAGTGTTTCACTTGCACTTTCGTTTTAATTGTGTACCAAAAAAATTTGAGAAAGGCAAACTAAACATAGACATTCATGAAACATTTCTGCAGTTGGTTTTGAGAGCAGAACCCAAGGCAAGATCAGACAGTTTCACTTCAAGTATTGACAATCATACAAGAAGCAGTGAAACAATTAATTTTGTTCCAAGAAGACTTTTACCCTTTTGGGTTTTTTTTTGGGGGGGGGGGGGGTGGGAATAAAAGATACAAGAGACCACAGAGTCTCAAAATTTAGTGATTTTCCCTCAAAACCCTGCAAATACGAGTGGGCTGATAGGAACTACAGAGCGAATGCCCATTTACCAAAGCAAATTGAATGAATGATCTTCAAAAATGGGTTGATCAACCTCTAAAATTGTCACACTACTATCTAAAACACTGCAGCTGTCTAAAATCTTCACCTACAATCAGATCAGAAGGTGAAAGACCAGAGACTGGTTCTCCCATCACAGATAGCAAGGCACGATATCTAGTCTTTAAGCAGGTATTCTGAAAATTACAGTATTATTACAGTATTCTGAAAAGTCAGTGTATTCAGTTGGTAAGTTTAGTCCTCTGCCTAAAGCCTTCTCAAACACTTCACAGATCCCAAAAATACAATACCAAACAACATATTACTAGAACTAAAGAAGCATTTATTAAAACATTTGCACTAAAGCATAAAAAAAATTAATTCAAATGAATAATCACTATTATATTTATATTTAAAGAATAAAAGCAATAATTTGGGTAACAAGACAATGGCTGTCTTGTTCTTTGGATTCTGTAAGAATGTTAATCTGCTGCTGACCACCTTTTGGCCAGAGACAACTAAGTGTGATAAAAAAATCAAAACCAAAAAAGTCATTGTAATTTGGTAACTCCTGGCAGGAAAGGAATTTCAGTCTTAAGAGACTGCAAACCAATACAAATCAACAGAACAAACACAGTTCAGTAAAATCAATTTAAAAAGTGAGTCAGTGCCAGCAAAAATTTTGCCAGTCCTCAAACTGAAAACACCCACCTAGTTACACCTCCCAAAACCTAACAACATAAATTATGATGTAGCTTACTACAACATTGTGACATCCTCCTTTAAGCATTTTATCCTTATTCTTTCCACTTTAGCAGTCAATTTAAACAGTTGCACAAAAACAAAACTGAAGTGCTAATGGAAAGAGCAACACTTTTGTCAAAGTGTCTTGTCTCAAACAACACAACCATATCTTACAGTTTCACAGAAGACTAGCACAAATATAGGAATTGGCCACACTGACTCAAAGGTGTCCATCCAGTTCAGCCTTGCAGAGGACCGGTTAGCAGTACAAAGGGTGATGAAATCTTTCCCCAAAACAACACAATTTTATTTTGCAAAACAATCTGCTGTAATGAGTTTTCTAGCTCAATTCTATCTGTTCATGCAGGTGTGTTCTGCCCCTTTGCCCTGGAAACTGGGAAGTGCGGTGGGGATATATCTATTTTTAAACATTCTCCTTATTTTCAATTAATGCTTCCAGGCCTCATAGCATGAAAATAAGTACCAGTCTTCCTATAGTTGCCTCCTTTACAATACTCAAGATCTCAAAGGGGTCTACCACATCTTCGCAATCACCTCCTAAGACCCAAAACCCATCTTAGCTGCCACAGTACTTTTCCATCTCCCCCCTCTACCTCCTTGGCCTTCCTTGCTTCCAGTCCACTGTTCATTCAACCTTTGTTTAGCTAATTTCAGCATATTATTCCAGCAAAAAATGAACCCAACAACTAAACTGAAATAGCTCAGCATGAGGAAGAGGACAGGCTGAAGGCCTAAACCACAGCTGTCAACACATAATGTCTTCTAGCTTTTGAAGAACTACAGCCACAGGGCAGGTCTTCTAACACCAAGAAGTCCTATTTTCTTTTCTTAACAAAAACATATATATAAAAGCACTGACTGGCAAGCATTATTCAAACATTTTCTAGTTTTACATACCCTTTCAAGTGACAATGATTAGTATTTTGTTTCCCTGTCTTCATAATTTGTAGTATTTCTACCTGAGCAAAAACCAGGCTTTTTCCAAAGAACAATCCACTATTACTCCCAAAAAATCTCAAGTATAACAGCCAATCAGAGATCCAATTAATCAGTTAAATCCAGTCCAAGTATACACTTAATGGTTTGAAAGTACTGATTAAAGTACACTCTTTCCTCTCTTCTCTCCCTGCACCACTTTTTTGCACTTCAGTACTACCATCTCATCACCCTGTCACAGTCACACATACTGTGAAATACCAGAGACCTCTGCAAGCAACAGAGTCTTGTTGAGTCCCACTTCAACATCTTGCTACACACCAAACTTCCACTCCCCTCTAATGCTCCACTGGTAACCAACTAATTGTGTGAAGATGCATCCTTTCTCTTTCTGTTAAGATAACACTGTACCTGTGATCGCTCATCGCTCTTTGGTAAGGAAATTGCGATTTCTGTGCCACTGATCACAAGCCAGGTTGCACACAGAGGTTCCGTTCTGTTGGAATAAGGAAGCCTTACCACTCATCAACATCAAGAGAAATTAGAGCCTTGACTACTGTTCATAGGATACTATAAACAGACATGAGGCAACATAAAACAAGCTTCCCAATGCTTCTGAGACAAAAGAGAAACACATCACAGATGCATAGTTTCTTGGGATGTTTACTTCATGGAGGAAACAAACCAGTTTTACTTGGATTCTTTCATAACAGTGTTTAAAAGTAGTCAGTTGGATGCATTTAGAGTTCAGATAGGTGGAGGGGGTTTTTTTTTTCAAACATCTACAGCTGAATCAGAATGGGACGTGTTTTTATTATCCTGTATTAATAAAATCATGTTTCATCAGTTTTACTTTATAGAAATAAAGTTATGCCAGACATGCAATTTTAGCTTTAAGAATGACCTCTAATACAATAATTCAACTGGCAAAAACCAAATTAATTCTTGAAACAAATGTTTTATTCCAAAGCATGTATTTTTATTTAAGCTTACTACCTACTATCATCTAACATCAGTTACTATCATCCAGAATGACTAATCTTTTTAAGAAGCCCTACTAAAATCACGGCTCTACTGCTAATCTAAAAGTCTCCCTCTGCAAACACTATGGATAGGTCAGTATTTCTTTATCAACTTTGAATGTTATTTTTCAGATTCACAGTTGGTAAGACCTGTGTAAAACTGCTTTTTGTGAGTACCTAAGTCTCCCTTACCCACCTTTCTCAGTCACTATTTACTTGCCATGAGTGGGCTTCTACTCAAATGGTTAATAATACCTTCCTCCAGCCCTGTTACCTTCTGTCAGATGCTGGTCTGCAGCTGTGCCCTGAACTGAGGCAAAGACCTGATAGTGATGGGAAAAAAAAAAACAAAACACCTAACAAAAAAAATCAGTCACAACTTTCATCTTGATCAATTCTCCCAAACTAGTCCAACTCCAGATGTGATAAGTGAGCAACTGGAACACACAGAATAGGCCAGGAGGGAGAGAAAGAGACAAGTAGAAAAGAGGAGCATCACTTTCTGAGAAACAGCCGACTCCAAGGTCAGGTTAAACCAGTAAGGAAGTAACATCCTTCAAAGGTCTGGCACCGCTGCCTGCAACACTAACGCAGTAAGGCCAATTATCGGAAGTGGAGTTTCACAAGACCAAAACAAAAAAGCCACTTTAGTTAAAATGCAGCCATAGAATGAAATGCCAGTGAATAAATACATAATAGAGGTTTGTACACTCAAGTCAATAGAATCCATTTCATGGGCTCTTATCTGTACTTTAGACTGACATATCACTGTGTTGTTTCCAAAGTAACTACAATACCCTCTATGGCACTGTTGGTTTCAGTAAATACATTTAGGGAACACGAACCAGGTATGAACAAGAGACTGAGGCAGCCCTGTTTAAAAAAAAAATACTGACAAAGTTAAGCTTTTTAAATAAAAATTAAACATACGCTGAGAAAGACGGAGCTGTCTCAATGCATTTCATCTGCAACTAAAAACCACAAGTAGGAAAGGATACAAATATATTTTCCCTTCCTGACACATGACAATATAAATTTTGGAATTATAGGATACCATACAGTCTAATTTTCATATTTAGCAAAACAGCAAACAATATTTGGCACTAAAGAAGTCTTTTAATTTTCACTTCAAAATAATTTTTAATAATTCAGGCAATGAAAATAACTAAGCCAACAGTATTTTTCACATAGGCTCACAATGTTACAGCAAGTTACCTTGCAACCTTCTACATATAGCAATCTACAATTAAAACTACAGTAGAAGCAAGTCTCCTACTCAGAATAACTACCTTTCATATTTGTTTTAAAATCATCCCAGAACACATGATTTGAGTGTGGTTTTTATTTAGCAGTATAATATTTCTTATTTGTTGTTATTCAAATAAAAATATTTTGTAGCATTTCAAAATTAGGAAAAACTAATCAAGCTTGTCATTTTAAGACTACTAGAGAGAAACAACATAAGACATTCTTTTTATTTGCTTTAAATCTGGGCATACAAACAAAAGATTCACCTTCTTACTGCATCTACAGAGGGCATGGGGTAGGAATGCATTTCAAGTAAAAATCTGTGGCTGGAAAAAAAAATTCAGCAGAGTGACAAAAGTTATTAGTCAAAATTGATAATTTCCTAGCAAAGCTGACTGAACATATTTCTACATGTAAACAGAATAAATCTCAAAAAAAAATCATTTATTGAGCCATTCACTCATTTATCAAATGCTACACATGGGGAAAAAAAAAAAAAAAAAAAACCACACACAAACAAGAAACATTCGGGACTTAATGTTGACCAAGCTCCAGGGAAGCCAAGAGGAGTTATTTACTACTAGGAATAAAACAGCGTTTGTGTGAAAAATTTGTTTCTAAACAATCTATTTAACTCTGAATTTTAAGTAATTCAGTGCACAGAGTCACTAGATGGAATTGAGAAAAACTGTTCCTTTATCTGTGTCACAATACTACACATGCTTAATAATTACATACAATTAACTCCTTACTTTATTCTAAACCACAAAGCAAGAAAGAGCATTCATACAACTCCTTCAGGTATGGAAGGTTTCCCTTCTCAAGGACTAAATACACAGAGCCTAGAAAACCAAAATGTCTTCACCAGTTTTTTATTCAACAAAACCTTGCTTAAATTAATACTCTACCACAAGGTTTGTTTGCTTTTAAACATGGCTTTAAATAGGTTCAGACAAACTACTGTTTATTGCTCATCTCAGTTTTAGAAGCTGAGAACATGCCAATTTCTTATAAATGAACACTAATGACAGAAATACAGTACACACACAAAAAATCAAGTATTAAAATTCTAACTGGAGACTGTACCAGAAGGCTGGGCTGCTGACAGCTTTTAAAAGCTTCATGATGCAGAAGAAAAAGCAGAAAACAGAAAGCGTTGCCTAGAGGAAAAAGATCAAATCTATCTTTGCATTCCTATAAATTCGGAGCTACTACAAAAGTTAAAGCTTCACACAATCCAAGTAGCCTCAACAACCATTCCAGTGCACACAAGTTTCTGTGGTGCTGCTTATGGTTTGCAATACAAGCTGCAGTAAGTCAGTGATGGGCTCCCTTCCCACCTCAGCATCCAGGAATCACTGGAGAAACAAGATTCACCTGCAGTAGCATAACACTGTCTGCATAGAGAGGAAATTTTGTCCAGATATAATTCAAGCTCTTTGCAAGGGACCACAGGAATGAGGTTTAAAAGGTCCGTGGTTCTTACCTGTTAATTTGAATTCTGTTGAATCAAATGAGTCAACAGTTCTGAGTGCTGGGAGCTCAAATTCTTAACTGTTCTGACAAGCACATTACCTTCAATTTCCACGACAGTTTTTAGTTAAAAGTCTAGAGTACTTCTCATTACACAGATTTCAAGATGTTTGTACCAGGTCTCTGAAAAATACCACGGGTTTTGAATTTGAAAGAAAATGAGCAAGATCCAGAAGAAAAGGGCAGGGGGAAGAAAGCTATCACAAATAAAACTCCCTTAAGTTTGAAGTGCTCAGAAGAATCAACTAAACAAATGCAAATTTTCTAGTATCCAGACAATCATCACATTCTGTTTATGCTGATTCTAAATTTTAACAACGCATTATCATCTTATTCACCCCTCCCCTTTCAGATATGCAAAGACAGTTTCCATAGTAACAGGAGAGACTTAGTAGTAACCAAAGGCAGAACAGCACTAACTTATGTAATAACTTGAAACTCACCTTTGTTTCTAAAATGTATATGTGCTTACTTCAGGACAACAAACACAGTGGTTACTTATTCTTTACACACACCCTATTATGGTTAAAATAAACATCTCAAATCCCTGTGTTTTAAAAAGTCAGTTTCACATATAGGATGTAACAGATTAATCCCAATGAAGTCTTTTCAGATATCAGGATTTCTGCAGTAAATTACTCAACACTTATGTAAAATAATACATCCTTGACTTCTGAGCACTCTTTGACTATGCCTTAAAAAAAAAAAAAAAAAAAAAAAGAGAACACTACTAATTTTCTTAGCTTTCCCACATCACAACTCTTTGCTATATGTTCCTCAATGCTGACTGAGAACAGATTCTAAATACAAAAAAAACCATACAAGTTAGAACAGGCAAGCTAAAAATCAGTTAAAGGATATCAAACTTACTTCACACAAACACTAAAAAAACCCTGTATTTTTAGGTGTTTTTCATAGTGATAGTATCATCATGGGAAACCTTATCAAGATCAACTGCTCCTGTCACTGGGTACAGTCCTCCTTTGACAAATATATGGCGGCTCAACCAAGTCATGACAGATCAGTATCCCTGGAGTTAGGTAGAAGAAAATGAGTCATGCCCAAGTTGCGTAGGACCAGCTAGCCAGAATCTGGTAGGAGGTCCTCAGGAAAGCAGAGCTGTCTTCAGGAAGCTTATAACTGAAAGGACAACACAAAAACCTGCTGGAGGGAGGGATGACACAGAGCCCAAACATTTCAGGGAGAGGGAGGTTTTAAAAAGGCTCTGCTACAGACTACTGTAAGACAAGAACAAAATGCCAGCTAAATAACCTGGCTAAATCACAACAGTAAAGCCAAATCTTCAGAAGACATGAAGCTGATGGTCAAGGAAAAAAAGCTCACAGGACGCCAGAAGATCCGGAATGCACTAGCAGAAGCACAGAAGAGTTACAGTCAAAACACTGGAAGGTTGTAAGGCAAAAATACTCAACTATGGGCAAAGGAAGTTACAAGTGCTTGATATCTTATCTCTGCGTGGGAATCCAATGCCACTCAGCTACTTAAAGGCCAAAATTTTTTCCTGGTTAATTGTTTTTTAATATTTGCTTCAAAACCCTCTACAAATCCAGCCATCCACAGCTTTTTTAGCTATATGTAATAGCTATGACAAGTCAACTGCTGAGTGAGGTATTCAAACACAGATCTCTCCTGAATTTCTCCTATTCTTTATCACTAAAAATAAAGAATATAAGAAATTAAAAACTTAATTAAACTGAGAAATTAATTAGATTTCCAAGACAGATGACTGCATTGAGATGTTATCAAAAAGTAAATGATAGCTTGAAGTCATCACCCTTCAGAGGAGACAGGACTTGAAATTTCTGTCCTCCCAGGAGAAATGGTAAGACCAGATCATGATAAGTTTAACCAGAGACAAACAAATAGAAGTAATGGAATAAATAAAAAAACAAACTTGTAGTGTTGAGTTTTCATCACTAGCAAAATCTTCTAGCCTTAAAAAGCAGTTTATTAAGGAAGTGGCAGAAGTTTCACAACTCACAAATTTTAAGACCAGTGCAAGCCAAAATAATCATGCAAAAGCATTTTGCTACGTGACAAAATTCATCATCCTCGTTGTATTAGTCCACCACACATGAAGTGTCACACACAACCACCAAATTCCAAATGCATTATTCAAGTCCCAAAAGGTCGCTGTTTCACAGTCAACTTAGTGATAGAATTCTATGAGCAGCTCTGTTCAGACCATCATTTGGTGCCATCACAGGAAGCAGACCATCCTTGTTCACTCCTGTTGAACCCCACCCACCCAGTCCTCCCTCTTCTTTCCACTGGTGCTAGCGCTTAAAGCAAGTCAGGAAAGATAATAATGGCCCGTCTTCGCGAACAAAGAGCCAGGGAAGGTCCTTACCCGCATATGCAGATAAGGCCTTCGAGCCTGCGCAGTGGATTTTTTAGGTGACACACAGTGTGC